>JAPVLO010000089.1:1200000-2400000 GCA_027257055.1 Cephalopachus bancanus
TCTCAACTGACTTCAGCTAGTTCAGATGCCAAGTTCATGCATCACTTATTGCAAGTGGGTCAACAACAGAAACATGAAGAAATGCTTAATAGTTGTTTATAACATTTGAGCCTATATATTTAAAACAATAAAATGGGCAGATATTATTATATATGGATTATTGTAAATGAATGACATTAAATATAAATATATCTAGGATACATAAAACATAAACGGTGTAGTCATAGATTAAAAGTCATCTTCTAAAATCATGGCTCATATAACCACATTTTGCAAGAGAATGTCCTAGTATATTACCTTATTGTCCTAACACTACTGCTTAATTTTAAGGAACTTCACTTAAGCTTCTTAAAATATGACATGGTAATAATTAGCATAATTTGTATGAATAACAAGTAACAATGATGATACTGCAGTTCTTTTAATGAAATAATTCGTTATTTAAGCTGTCTAAGCATTATGCATGACAGCTACCCTATCAACAGAGGAGTTAATTCAATGCACATGGAAGAACAGTTTAAATATTAAACAATCAATCAATCATTCTCTCATCCTAGTTAATGAATAAGACTATTACATCAGTTTTTTCCTTTCTACTGAAAGGATGAACTTAATCAAATTGGAATTTTCTAGAAAATGAAGTGAATTAACACTTATACTTTATATTTACATATGTTTACATAGGTTGGAATCACTTGGAAACAATATTAAATAGATTAGTGAAGACTCAAACTTATAAAAATTATTTTAGGTTTCTGTCAGTTTTTGGTAATAATCACTCAAATTTTTAACATAAGCAAAGTGTTCATTTAAAAATATTTGCATCTATTTTATTAACATGGAGGACTCCTTTCAAGACTAACAGAGATGAGTTACTGATTTTTACAAATATTGTATATATCAGATAAATTTTACTTAGTTTCACACCATGTAAGAATAATTGTTACTCCATGGCTAGGGACTTATACTATGAAAAAAACCTGGATTATATGTAGAACAATTCCATCAATGTATAAGTAGGCTATGAAAGTAAGGTAATTTAACCAAGATGCTTACTGGACTCTTGCAAATATATAAGCAGAGAATACCTGTAGATAGGAACAATATGTTTCAAAATGGGGAAAAAAGTTGAAAAAATTTTAAAAAGAGAGAGAGAGAGTACACAGTTGTCTTTCAGGCCTTCTGAAAATGTCCAAGAAACAACACACAAAAAGGAACAAACTGGTAAGGTTTTAATTGTTAACCTTTTGTTAATTCTTGATGAATTGGAATTAGAAAGTCTTATAATAGAGGCTTTTACAAATAAAGCGAAAATCACTCTGGCCTTGCTCAATTAAACAGAGCTTATGGTGAGAAAATGCGGGAGATTCTTTCTAAAAAGCTGCATTCTAAGTTGCCTCTTCCTGCCAGTGGTGGTGGTATAATTAAGTGCACAATAAAGAATATATGTATATATAAGAAATAGAAACTATATAGAATGAACTTTCAAAATAAAATAATTCATTCAAATTAAGAATGATTAAGAATTCACCTCTAAATGAGAATATTTGTTGTAAACAAAAAAAACATAACAAAAAAAACATTTGTTTACTTTGAAATAGCTTTATAAAAAGGATTGTAAAAATTTAAATATATTAAACATCAGTGGCCTTTTAAATAGTAACTATTTGAGATCCTTGAATTTTATTGGGTCTAGAAAATAGAATTTGTGATAAAGAAAATAGAAAATTTTCAAAAAATTAAACTAATTAAATTAGATAATTAAAACAAAAAAAGAAGTATATAGCAAATTTTTAAACTTTTTTTGTTGTTGCTCTGTTGAATTGATAGAATACATGGAATTCTCATTCTTCATCATGGAGATCCTTTGAGTCTGAACTTACAAGCCAAAGTTGCCATAGCAAAAGGACCCCTCACATGACCACAAATATTTCTTCCCATTTCATATTAGCTATTCCCTGGTTTATCATATCATAATTTTGTCAACTATTTTCTACTTCACAATCTTATATTGCAGACAACCCACATTCCAACATAAACATAATATACACTTTCAACAATCAAAATTGAAATTCTGAAGATATCTGCACAACTTCTTGAAAGCAGTGGAAGTGATATTAGTTGCAACTGCAGGAATCAATGCAAGTTGATGCAAAGCAAGTAAAACAGCAAACCACCGAAGAAGAAAAATTTTACCAAAGATCATGAAAAGATTGAATTATCTTTTATCCTTAAGCTAATCTTCAAAAGAAAACCTTATTGTGTCGGCTTTTTATATATAATTTGTATTTTAAAGGGATTTACTATAAGTGACTTCTTGTATTTCCTGGAAGTATCACTAGATAATAAGGAGATTCTATATTAAAATAAACTTAAAAAATTTTTAAATGGAACCATAACAATTTTAAAAAACAAAGAAACAAAAGTGTACAGCAGTTATTCAGAAAGATTTTTGGATATATAAAAATAAACTGGGTATGGACTTAAGAAGATAAAACAGGAAAGTTAAACAGCATTTGTAGACATCATAGATAAAGTTTCCATCCTGAGCAACCTTAGTCAAACTCTAAGCTCAAGGTCAATAAATCCAAAGAACAAAAGATGAGAATAAAAAATTGTCTAGACAATTTATTATAGAACTTTAATTAAAGCATCTCAGTCAGGCTCTTTCATCCACTTGCCTACATGCAAAGCACAGGCAGCAATGGTTGCAGCCAGATTTAAAACTGAAAACCACTCTTTAAATTAAGGACAGGTGTGTCAGAGGAAACTGCAGATGTGGATATCAGGGGCCAAGAGAAGGAAATTACAGCTTCTGAGGGGAACATTAAAAAAAAAAAAAAAGGCCGCCGGGCACAGTGGCTCAGCCTATAATCCTAGCATTTTGAGAGGCCGAGGTGAGAGGACTGCCTGAGTCCAGGGGTTCAAGACTCGCATGGGCAACCTGGTGAGACAGCTCTACAATAAAATCAAAAATTAGCTGGGCGTGGTGGCATGTGTCTGTAGTTCCAGCTACTTAGAAGACTGAGGAGGAGGGATTGCCTAAGCCCAGCAGGTGGAGGCTGCAGTGGTTGTGAGTGTGCCACTGCACTCTAGCATGGGCGACAGAGTGAGACTCCAACTCAAAAAAATAAAAAAGGAAGATTATATATTTACCTAGTAATAAAATTTACTGAATTATTATAGTCTTAGTAAAGTCCTTTTTAGATTGACAACTGTGCTATGTTCCGACATTCTGCAGCAAAGAGTCCTGACTGTTGTCTATCCTCTTATATGGTGTCTGCCATCAGTCTTCCTTATTAGAAAGGACAATAAGTGAAACAGACCCACCCAACTGAAAGGGAAACCCATATCAAATCCTCATATTAAACAACATGGAGGTCTTCTGTAAAAATGAAGCCAGACCAGTGGTTACCAGGCATATATGGAATAACAAAGACATGAAAAAAAGACAATGTTAGCACCAAACAATTCAGGAGAAGAAAATTAAAAATAACAACAGCATATTCTAATTAATTTCTGTGAAGAAGCAGGGTAGACAAAAATATGAGTTGAAAAATAGACTCAACTCTGGCCATCCTTCCCCCCAATTAATTAGGACTATAGGCATGTGCCGCCATATCCAGCTAATATTTTAATTTTGTGTAGAGATGAGTTTTCGCTGTGTTGCCTAGGTTGCTTTTGAACTCCTGGGCTCAAGCAATCCTCCTGCATAAGTCTCCTAAAGTGCTGGGATTATAGGCATGAACTACTGTGCACAGCCTGACATATTCTTAACTCATCCAATTCTCACAACAAATCCATAAATTTGATTCTTCTATCATTTCCAGCTTATAAATTAGAAAACTGAGGCAGAGTGAGTTTGAATAACATGCCTAAGGCAATGCATCTTCTATTACCAACCACATTTTGAATCCTGGTTGTTCTGTGACTAAAACACACATTTACCGATTGGATTTCAGTGATCCTGAAGACAAAGCTGAAAAGTAGCCAAATGTTTAGAGAAAAATTATGAAGAGTTGAACATTATTAAAAAAAAGAAAAATATGGAGAAAAAACTGATACATTCCATCATGAATTTAATTACAACAATATAAGAAAAGTTTCTATGTGCAAAAAAAGTATGTCTTTATTAACGTCTTAATTTGAAAGATTCAAATTAATCAGAATAAGTTTGAATACCTACTCTTAAATATATCTAGGTCAAATCTTGGAACGCAGAGGAGGTTGAAAAACTCTAAAAGTGTCCAAAAGTAAAGCAAGGTTACTGTCAGTACAATAAACTAAGGATAACTGATCTGATTTTGCATCAGCAGCAGTTGCATCTGTGGACAAAATAAAATCTTTTTGGATACACAAAAATACATAAAATGCATGTATATGTTTAGCGAAAAACACAAACTATTTTATGTTTGTGATTTTCAAGGATCTATAAGAAAAGTCAAAGTGCATCAAAGTTTACCATTCCTCAGGAAAATGAGTATAAAAGCAATTGTGTTCAAATTTGTTTTGTCAAAGGTTGGGGGGAATGTATGTATCACCTGCAAAGACAAGACTCTCAATGTAACCCCCTTTTAATAAGAAGAGAACTTTAACTGAAGGTTTAAATAACAACAAAATTGAATGGTATTTTATACAAGTATTAAAATTTGTATTAAGGGAAGCAAAAGTCAATATTTGTGGGAATAATGAACACTGAATTTAGAATGAAAAGGGGACATTAATTCACGAAATGGTATAAATTCTCTGTGGTCTAGAAGAGATAAAATAAATTGAATAAAAATTAAAAAATTAATTTGACTTATTCTTTGTAGTATGGCCACAACTTAATCACTTAGTTCTAAATCAATTTCTTTTCTTTGAGACTAATCACACCATCTAGCTTTGCAATGAATCATACACACATAATGTTGCAGATTATATTTATGTTTTATAATTTTAGAATTGACCAGTAAAATACTAATAGCTTATCTATAGCTGCAATTTACAAGCAATATTTGCAGACAATATCAACATAACAAATCATTTTAGATTCATATCATTGTGCTTTTGTACAAACAGAATTTTCTATCATTATTCCAATTACAGCTGGTGGGTGTAACTTTAATTAAAGTAGTCATATGTCTTCTAAATGTTCTTATTAGATACCATAAATTTTACCTATTTTTATATATACTTAGACGCAATATTAGGTAATAACTGTCTATCCTTTTTGTTACATATTCTGTGTATAGCTATAATGTTCCTTAATTTGTCAACACCTTGATATAAAAGCACTTGAAGAGTCAGGGACTGGGAAGAACAAAATTGGTAGGCAATTTAACTCTGGTGCATTTTCATTCTATTGTAATTGCTTTCTCTTTTATATATGAGAAACATGTTCTCTTTTTCCTTTTTCTTCCATTACTTCCTTTCACTCTATCTTTATACTCTAAATTAGGCTAAAATAAACAAACTACAGTCAAGAAGAAAAATTTTGTAGAGAATACCATTGGTTTGTTTATTGTGATTGTTTCTTTTATTTCCAACTTCTCTTTAAGTAAGTCAACTTAATTACCTTTAGCTCTCCAATTCAATGCAAATATTCAAGTTTAGGCAGTGCTAATTCTATTTCAGTTGTCGGATAATAATCAATGTATTTTTGAAGAAAATCTTTAGTTGAGGAATTGTATGTAGGAGTGGAAATAGTCAATATTATTAAAATTAGATTCATTGTTTCAAGAAATTTAAAAGAGGTTAGGTAATAGAAGAAAAAAATAATTCGAATCATTGCTATGTTTACCTAACATTACACCAAGTTCAAGGCCAATTTAAAGCAAAATAATATTTAAAACTATGAAATCTTTTGATTGTGTTTTATTTTTAGTTCTATTTGTACATATTCGATCTTCCTAACTGCTAAAAAACAAATGCTCTTTGGGTTTCGTGACTTTAAATCCCTAGGAAGTAAGTAGGATTTCATCAGGTAAAATAAATGTAGAAATGAACAACAGAATCCACACCATTTTTAGCAGCTATGTAAAATAAGCATTTTATTTGCCACAATAAGCATTCCAGAGCATCCCTCCTTTCCTTCAATAAAGATCGCAGTTGAATTTAACGTACTAAAACCCTTTGACTGCCAGAGGCATTAGAATTTGCTCTACTGAAAATACTTTCAGAATCTTTAGGGGGTCTAATGTGGGGTGAACTCCCTGGTGGTTGATTAATACTTTGTCTTCTAAAATACTGCTAGGCATATATGTTGTTTATATTAGTCATTCCACATATAACAATACAGAATCAGCAAAGAAGTTTTGCTTTGAATTGGTACATCCACTTTGCAATAGTGGTAGTATCAGAGGTTCTTAAATTTCAGCAACCAACAGTCTATCATAAGGAACTACTACATTCATGAGTAAATGAGATTAATTTGGTTATTCAGTTCACATTCATCTTTTGTTGTTTTGTTTTGCTTTTATTTTTTTCTGGAGGAGACTGGATATCTTCTAGCTTATATGACAACATCTGACTAAAGGATAAACTGTATTACTAGCTATATAACAATTTATATTAAGAATTATAATTCCCCTGTTGTGGTTTGAACACAAATTGCAATTGCAAACATTACTTTCTCAGAGCGTTCAACTATGCCTTGCTTCGGAAATAAAATTTTATAAAAATGACTCTAAAGTGGTATGTGTACAGTGCTTTGGGTTTCAATATAATGTAGATTCAATATAATGCCTATTTTGTAGGCATCTTAGTATTCTCAAATCTAAGAAAATCAAGTTATAATTATGAATATACTTTTCTTTCAAGAAGAAGAATTAAGCTGATTTTAGGTAAACAGCTTTACTATATGAAAAGTAAAAGTTCAGGTTGCTTTTTTTAAATTTAATTTTAATTCATTTGTTCTGAGCAAAGAAAAGCCTGTGTGTAGTTTGGAAAAGCTTGATACATTTGTTAAGAATGTGAAATTTCTGCAATATCATTACTTTTTGCTATAATACCATTCTCCTTTTAATGACACTTGAGTCTCTTGAATTCCTGGCTACAAAATGAAGATTGTGGTATTTACAACACGAAATTCATGCATTTTCATATTAACTGATTAGTTGAATGGGTCTTAGAAATACTGTATGTGAATTATTTTATACAACAATTTAGGGTAGCAAATTTAGAGTAGCAAAGGTAAATATTATTTTCTGTGGAAACAAAACTAAATTTAAGTTATGAGAAATACAAATTATGGATTATAAAGATGTCTTTAAAGTCGATAGAAAAATGAGTACGAAAACAATGACAATAATAAGTATTGTATTTAGTAATAATAAGTCATGTATTTAGCAGCAATATGTATCAAACACTTCACCTGTTCCTTCATACTGCAAGTCATTAAACCAGATGAAAATAAACAAAGCAAAACCAAACAAAACCCACTGTCTCGCTATGGTATAATGAGGACATAGCCATACAAACATCAATTGCAACTGTTATAGTGGCTGCAAGTAAAAACTACAATTGGTACACAGCTATAATTTGAACCCAATTCTTCTCATGTTAAATTCAGCTTTACAAACCCTACTATACTGATAGTCTATGATTCAAAGACAAAGAACAATTGTAGCTATGGTTTTATATCATTAAACTTTGGTTTCATTTTAAGGATTCCTCCATTAAAGTCTTCCTATTTTTTACTAAGATTGCTATTAAGAGATCCGCATCTGTGGGTGGTGAATATACTCCTTCCAGTTTTGTCAGACTCACAAGGTTGTTTCTTAATTCTCAGGAGCTTTGAATTAAGTTACATTTTACCAAACAATAAAACTGGCTTTATGCTAATTTTTTTGAAGCTTTTCAGGTCTTCAATACACTTATTACTCTTACATATCCTTTGAAAAATATTTCTTTTCTTTATGCTTATAAACTTTTCAGTGACCTATTTCTTTTATAAGCAAATGTGATTAACTCAATAAAAATTCCATAGAATCTTTATTTCATGCTTCATTCCTAAAGTGAATTTCTCTTGTAACTTGTTGTAAGAATAATTACATAATAATGCTGAATGACACAATTATAAGTTGATGGTTTCTAAATATCACCTGCGATATTATTCAGCCACATTTTTACTTGTCTGTAGTCAATATTTTTTGCATTACCTATAGCAACTATTTCAAATTTTTACTCTGTGCAACTTACTCAACTTTGTCTACAGGAAATTTACAGAGCAAATATACTGTTCAACTCTTACCTTCTCTTAATGCTCTGAGATTAAACTTATTTATATCTGAATTATTTTGTACATTCTTCTTGCCTTGGCCTCCTTTTTGCTCCATACTTTTTTCTTTTCACTTCCAGACTCTCCGAAAATAATAAACAAAAAGATTTCCTCTCCTTAAATTAATTTACATCTAAACTACTGCCTTTGATTCCCAGTCCAAAATTCTATTGCTACTGAAGTAACTTATTCAAAGGCCTGTTTTAAGTTTTTATTTAATCGGACTTATTCCGAACCTTTTACATTGCTACTCATCTACTACTGTATTTGTGAAACTGTCCTCTCTTGTATCTCATGGGTCTACTCTTTCATGTTCTTCTCTTATTAATGCAGCTACTCTTCTTTAAGTTCTTATCTGATTTCTCTTATTCTTCACACTGAATAAATTTTGGTTACTCTCTATTCATTTATTAGTCAACCTTTTGCTCCAAATGTTGTTCCTGAGTGGTTTCATCTCTGGAATCATTCATTCTAATGATTTCTATCTGTGGTTTATTACCATATTTATCCTCCCTCTGTTCTGAGATCCATTACTTCTCTGTGTCTCATAGACAACTTGAAATTGACGTCTCTCAATCTAAATTAATTGCTCGTCCACCTCTAAGCTTTGTTTCTCCTGTACTTGTTGTCTTGTATAATATCACCATTTACTTACTTTTACAAATAAGAAATATTGGAGTCCACCTCACTTGCTGTCTTTCCCTCTACTACCTGTTCCACAATCAAACCCATCAAGATGTTCTACTAATTAGTTAGCAGATTTGGAGATGTAGCGTAAATTTGTCATCTAAACATTGACTTCAATTCAGATTTTTTTACAACATGTAGTCCAGAAAAAAAAGATATTGAGGAAAATACTGTGGTATATGTATATTTGTCTTCAAAGAATGAACATTAGATTATATAAACATCTTTAATTAATTGCAGTCACATATTTTTATGACCCTATATTAAATCATAAAGCCATATAGGTAAAAAAAAAAAAAAGAACAAAAACACTAGAACTTATTTTCAATTCATCTCTTTCATTATTTTTACTGGATTTTTTTTCAGCTCACATTGCCATCATAATGCATGGAATCTCCTGTTCTTCCTGCCTTAGAAATTTATTCTGTCTGCTTTATCCCTCTGCTTTTTATTTTTACTTTATTTAAGTTTATCTTTGTAAAAGTCAAGTTTTAGATATACTTTGTGCAGAACTGAATTTCAGCCACACTATACTGAGACTACTCAGACGGGCCAAGAAAACTGAACTTTTGTCTTGATGTGCAACTGGTTCAATCTTATAAGCCCCTTTATCTTATAACTAACGAGAAAAAAACTAGTTTTTAATTCAGCTTTGAAAATTCAGTTTCGCAACTATTTAAGTCATCTTTTTAATTAGCTTATTAAATAGATCTGTTTATTAAGTTTAAGGGGAAAATGATCAATCTCTTAAATTTTAGTTATTCACACCCTCACACCTCTTTTACTTCCTGCCCATATATGTGTTCCTTATTACACAGATACTAATGACTTATCTGACCCAGTGTTCTCTGCTGTGGTGACTTGTCATAATTCCTGTCTGGCACTTCCTTACTCACTGACTCCACTGCTACCTAAGCTGACACATGTAGAGTTCTCTGGGCTTTTGCCACATCTTCCATGTGAATCTTGAACTTGTCCACTTGCCACGTGGCCTTGACTCTTTTTATTCCTTATTTATTTTTAATTGAAATTAAAATTGTGTATATTTATGATGGAAAACATATGTTTTAATATATGCACACATTGTGAAATGGCTAAATCAAGCTATGTAGTACGACCTTACACACTTACTGTTTTGGGTGTCTATGTGGTGGGAACATTTAAATTCTACTCGCCTAGAAATGTTCAAGTATGTAATTTATTTTTATTAACTGGAGTCAACTTAATGTACTACAACTTCAACTTCTGGGTAAACTTTCCTTTGAAACAACATGCAGCCTACCTCTGGTATGGCAACTAGCTTTTCGCCCTCCTCCGTGGAGTACCAGGAGTTTCAAGAGGCTAGATACTGTGCCTGGGAACTCCAACTATCCCTGATGTGTGTTGCACTATACTTGGAAGTGCTTATCCTCTGGGTTGGTGTGGGGGAATAGCTTAGAAAGTGATCTCCATCTAGAGTCCTAATATGCATGCTATACAGCTTCCTCTGTCCTTAGCACACCCTTTCCTCATGTAATACTGCAGTGTGAAGAGGTGTAATAGATGTACTCTGAACACCTCACTCACTCATGTGCTTTTCTCTCCTTAGTCTCCTTGAGACAGTCCTTCAGCACAGGAAGAGCTTAGCTTTTCTATTTTCTACTTTCTGTCTGATCAGGTTATCTCTTTTCCAAAACTTTATTATCAAGTTTTCCGGTTCAAGTCTTGATTTGATAAAAAAAAAAAAAAAAAAAGAAGAATGAAATTTAGCTTATTTGCTACACAAGATAATGACTTTCTCTTCCTGGAGATAATAAATTTCATGGCTTGGTCTTGGAGGTGGAGACTTAAAAACGAATGGTATTTAAATGCGAAATTAAAAGCTCAAACTAATATTCTCAAATTGTTTTTACTGCAATGCTTTCTTTTTTTTTTTTTTTTTTTTTTGAGTTGGAGTCTCACTCTGTCGCCCAGACTGGAGTGCAGTGGCTGCTTCCGGCCACCGCAGCCTCGACCTGCTGGGCTCCGGCGATCCTTCCGCCTCAGCCTTTCAAATAGCTGGAATTACAGGCAGGCGCTACCACACCCGGCTGCTTTTTTGATTTATTGTAGAGATGAGGTCTCGCTGCCCAGGCGGGTCTCGAACCCGCGGGCTCAGGCAATCCACTCACCTCAGCCTCCCAAAGGCGCGGGATTACAGACTGAGCCACCGAGCCCGGCTCTGCAATGCTTTCTTTATAAAATGTGGTTGTTCTTCTGTATCCCAATGCTATAATACAGCTTGGAGAACTGCAGTCCATTCCCTGTTTTTGCAAATAAATTTTTATGGGGACACAGTCACGTCTATCCACTAACATATCTATGAATATTTTCCAGTTTAATAGTCGAGTGAGTGGCTATGATGTCCCACAAAGCCTAAAGTATTTTACAGCTTGCCCTTTACAGAAAAAGTTTGCTGGAACTATGCTAGAGGCTAAAATTTGAATTATTTTATCGCCTAACTTTCTGGACTTTCAATCTGGAACCATCTTTTGTGTAATCCCTATTAATTCCTCTTATTAAAAACATTAGAGGTTTTTTTGAACACAGTATGCTTCTACATATCACCATAATAGTTGCTTGAATTTGTCCTTCTGCTGAAAAAATCCTTAATCCTCTTTCTTACTTATATTTTGCAGTCTATACCTATGTAACTGTCCTCTTTGAAGTCTTCTTAGTGAGTTTTTCCTTTTTTTATATTTTCTTTCTACCCCAGGAACATCACTGAAGATTTATCACAACATTTCATCATTTCATAATAATAAATCTTTCTCTATACTATCATGCACTGGAAAATAGAGCTAGCTCTGTTATATCTTGTCTATACCTGGTAGACCTTGGATCACAAAATAAAGTTCTATAAAATTAACTAACAAATTAACAATAATGTACTTTATATAATCCAATGTATTCATAAAACACGAGTTTTTTTGTTTTTGTTTTTGTTTTGCTTAATACTGTGTTAATAAACAAACTCATTTAACAAATATGTATAAAGTGTTTGTCATATGTCAGGCATTCCACTAAATGCTGGAGATCTAATAAAGATTGATTTTTTTAAAAACATGTAAGTTCTTTGGGGATCTCTATCAGGTTCCATTGGTCTGTATCCCTATTCTTGTACCAGTACCACACTGTTTTGATTATTGTAGCCTCAAAGTAAAGTTTAAAGTCTGGAAGTATGATATCTTCTGCTTTGTTTCTTTTGCTGAAGATTATTTTGGCTATTTGTGGTCATTTATATTTCCATATTGGTAAATATACATGATGGAGTATTACGCAGCCATAAAGAAGGACAAAATTAAGGACTTTGCAGCAACTTGGAAGGATTTAGAGTCTAGAATACTTCGTGATCTATCACAAAAACAAAAAGCCAAGTACCACATGTTCTCATCCATAAGCAAACCCTGACTATTAATCATAATACTGCAGAAAGGGATTGGCTGTAGTGGGACACTGCCGGGGGTGGGAGGCATATAACATCAGTAAGGTTACCTGATCTCCACCAGGCAAAGTGGGAACAAAAGAGAGAATCAAACTTAGCTGTGCGATGACCACTTATCTACCTAATCCTGAAACTTACCCCACATCTTTAAAATAAAATAAAAATGTAAACCCTACCCCTACAGGTGTCAATAACATTATTTTTGGGTTTTGAATTTTGCAACAAATTATTGTTGACATTTACAACAAATTTTATCTTCATGGACCCCTATTCAGCTTATCTATTTAACTACCCATGAAAGAGCACATAATGTATCTTTCCTGTCATTCTTATATCAATACTATGATTTATAACCCAAATATTCACAAAATATTCACAAAGATTTAATTTAAGTAAGAATAATTTGACATTCTAAGCTCGCATCTATTCTGTATCTGACTTTCTCTGAAAGCTTTCTGAATGATCTGTATCCGTTCAGACAGGTATGGATATGTAGGATGGTCTATATATCTACATTCCCAAATTGTTCTAAAAAATATGGTATTAGACTTTGCTTTGGAATGAACTCTGTTCCCTCAAAATTCAAATGCTGAAGCCCTCGTCCCCATTGTGACAGTATTCGGAGATAAGGTCTTTCAGGTGGTAGTTAAAGTAAAATGATCTCATAAAGGTGGGTGCTCTAATTCAATATGTCCTTATTAGAAGAAGAAGAGACACCGGGGAGGCTTGCACACAGAAAAAAGATAATATGAGGGGCAGACAAAGAGAGAGGTCACACCGGAAACCAATCCTGGAGGTTCCTTGATCTTGGACTTCCATCTCCCAGAACGGTGAGAAAATAAATTTCTGTTTAAGCCACCCAGGCCGTAATATTCCGTAATGACAACCCTAGTTGACATATACAAATCTGTAAATCAAAAATGCCATGACAAATATAAGGTCAAGTACTTTGCTAGAGATATATAATTCAATCTCCAACCCTCAGCTATCTAAAGTAGAACATATTTATGATGATTTAGAACTACATGTGATAAAATAAAGTACTAAGTTGCTGTATAGCTAAATGAATGCTTTCTCTATAAAGTATTGAATTTCACTAATATATGCCTATGTTTTAATCTTTACATTGGCATTCTTTATAAGTTCTAAGTATATAATATGTAGGAGTGGAAGAATTTCCTTTCCATCCCCTTAAGTTTTGATAATTTGAATTTGTAAAACAAACAGATGATAGAAAGATTAACAGGCAAAAAAACCAAAACCAAATAAACAACAACAAAAAACCCTACAAGGAGTGTTAATGTGCAGGTACAAGAGAGCCACACACAATATGAAACTCCAAGAAAGGCCAAATGGTTGAAGCTTAAATAGCACCCTGTCATACAGAAAGAAACGGAAGCCTGGTGTGGGGAAGTGGGGCGTGGGGACACATGAAGCAAAAAGGACGCATCAGCCAAGAGTGTCTTATTATACAGATAAAGTTTCTCGAGTAACAGTGCTAAGAAGAATAGCTGAAAGAGCAAGTGTAAAGTTTGATGTGGGCGTTGAGACTTTTAGTCTTACCTATCACCAGCAATAGAGTTAAGCTTCTCTGCTTTATGTAGAGTCCAGGGAGGGGTCCCACACAATCGCATTCCTTTTGGAGAAACCGCCCTTTATCAGATAATGCAACCCTAAAGAAAGCTCCACCTGGTACTTCTGGACAAAGGAAGGAATCAAAAGGAAGAAGGGCAGGGAAAGGTCAGAGAGATCTTGAGACTGCTTCTTTAGTTCAAAGTTATTCTGCTTTTGAGTATAGTTTTGTGAGTTCCAACAGATACAGTAGTGTACCAACATTCATCATTTTATTACTGACGTTACTATACAATTCAATCAAAATATATTAATGAGGCCAGGTGCCGTGGCTCATGCCTATAATTCCAGCACTTTGGGAGGCTGAGGGGAGAGGATTGCCTGAGCCCCCACGAGTTCGAGAACAGCCTGGGCAACTTGGTGAGACCTCATCTCCACGATAAATCTTGAAATCAAGAAATTAGCCGGACATGGTGGCGTGTACCTGTAGTTCCAGCTACTTGGAAGGCTGAGGTGGAAGGATCAGCTGAGCCCATCAGGTTGAGGCTGCGGTGGCTGTGAGTGTGTCACTGCACTCCAGCCTAGGTGACAGAATGAGACTCCAACTCCAACTTATACAAATACGTAGATACACGCACACACACATACATTAAAGAAGGTAAATAGTACAAACAGATACAGAAAGGGAAGCGATATTGTAATTTGTTTTCTTATCTAATCATATGCTGTTCTTTAAAGAATATATTCATTAACACATAAAATTTAATTTCTCATTTTCCCATGCACAAAAATACTCAAAGCTATTTTCTTAAGGTACTTAATATCTTTATAATATTGCAATGCAAGTTTTGTCCTTTTTGTGATGTTCATGACTAAACATATTTCCACTTTATGTTGACAGGAAATTTTGAAATAACTGAAAAATAGTTTGATAAAATGCAAAGTTTAAATTGATACCATACAAATGGCCAACAAGGACATGAAAAACTGCTCAATATCACTAATCATCAAGGAACTGCAACAAAACTACACTGGGATATCACTCCCCCCACCACAATTTTATCCTAAAGATAAAAATAACAAACACTGCCATAAATGTGGAGAAAGTGTAACTGTTATTTACTGCTGGTGGGAATTATAACAGCCATTATAAAAAACAGTATGGCGGTTAATCAAAAAAATAAAAAAATAGAGCTACCATAAGATCTAGCAATTTCACTAAGAGGTATTTATCCAAAGGAAATGAAATCATTATGTTGAAGATACATCTGCCCTACCAAGACATGGAATCAACTTTCCTGTCCATCAATGGATGAATGAATAAAGAAAATGTGGTATACATACACAAAAAAGAAGGAAGTTCTGTCACTTGCAGAAACATAGATGAAACTGGAAGATAGTATGCTAAGTGGAATAAGCTAGGTACAGAAAGACAATTATCACATGATATCATTCATTTGCAGAATCTAATAAAGATGCTCTCATAGAAGTAGAGAGTAAAATAGTGGTTATCAGAAGCAAGGGAAGGTAGAGAGAAGGGAAAGGTAGGGAGAAATTGATCAATGGATACAAAATTGCAGTTAGCTAGAATAAATGTCTGATGTTCTGTTAGACAGTAAGGTGACTATGGCTAACAACTAGAAGGAAGAATTTTGAATGATCTCATTACAAAGAATTGGGATGTGTTTGAGTTGATGGGGAAGCTAAATATGATTTAATTCTTATACAATGTATACATGTGTGGAAACAGTACACTGTGCCCTACAAGTATATACAATCATTGTGTATCAATTAAAAGTAAGACAAAACTTTGAAAGATAAATAAGTATATCGTTGGATCCTCTTTTCACATTTTTTTTTGCTTTTGTTACAATGTTCTTCCTGAGATACACAAGAACATTTAAGAAAGCCAAGTAAAGAAAACAACAGAAATAAAGGCTGTTTGAGAAACGTATCTCTATTGTAGTAATGTAAATCAGATAATATTAGAAGCACAAATTTTACCAACTGAAGTATAGTTCTGTTGTTAATAAACCAAGTTTTTGATAAGTAGGGCTTAATTTTACAATTATGTGCCTTTTGGTCTTGTTTTGTTTTTCCTAAATGTAGTTATTGAGTGTCTATCTGCCGACATTGTATCTAGTATGGAGGCTTAAAGATAAAATGATAGCCTAGAGAGATGCATTAAATAGAGTTGTAAACATTGATAGAGTAATAGACACTCAGATCACGATAGTCTCCTCAGTAACATGTGGACTTGCTAATATGCTTTAATGAGCTATTGAATTTTAGCACTACAAAGCACTAGGCGTTTCAAATCTTCCTTATGGCTGTGTCATATAAATCTACCACTGATCTTTTTATAAACCCCACTTAATGTTAATTACTAGAATTGGGTCACCAACAAGCAAAATATTAAATTCTACTTTGATGGCAACTCACTGCAAAGTAATTCTACTACTTAGTGCTGTCCTTTAGAACACTACTTATTACCTTACTGACATACCCAGATAATAATAGTGATTAACATTTATTCAACATTTGCAATATGATTTACATATCATAACTCATTTAATTTTCAACTGTATGAGGTATGCAATAATTTCAACCCTGTTTTATGGGCATTAGTTTGCCTGAAGACCCAAGGCCATTAAGCAACAGAAAAGGGACTTGACCCAGAACTCTGCTACTTAATTATTCTCCACAAATAGCAATAGGGCATTTTCTAAAGCTGTTTATCAATTTAGCAATGATCCATGGCATATTAAGTACTGGTGATACCAAGATCAATAAGATAGGGCCTCTACTGCCCCAAAGAGTCACATTCTTATTAAAAAGATAACATATGCAAGTAAATTTTACATAAATAATACAGTGATGCCCTCAAAGACATATAGGGCAAGTCTACCCGGGTGATGATAGTGAAGATTGTTAGGTACATGGTAAGAAATAAAAATTTATAAGCTGAATCTTAAAGTGTTTATAAATAACACTTGCAGCAAATCATATATGTACACACACACACACACACACACACACACACACATATATATATATACATATATATATATATATATAAAGTCTAAAAATACATGCATGAACCAGAATATGAGCCATCTTACCTTTAAAGGCCAAAATGCAGAAACAATAATGAATAATGAATCAAGGTTTTTATTATTAGCAATAACTAGACATAGCAGATTAGAGACTAGACAGAAAGAAAAAATAGGACATATAGGACATCAAACCACACAAATGGTAAGGGTCAGACAAAACAAACTCAGACTTACAAAGCTGCATAACAAAAGGAGCCAAGCTACTCACATTACCACAAAGAGCCTGCTTAACTTTGGCATCTGGGTCATTCTTGGGTCCAATAGCTCTGCTAGACTTGTCATACGTGGTTGAGAGAACAAGTATAAGACTGACAATTAAGTTCACAAGATCATCCTAGAAAAAGTGATACATATCTCATTGCTAAATATCACTATGGTCACCTTTGAAGTACTCCCCTTGGGAAGCTTTGCACCTGCACCAATGCCTAGTCTACCTGTCAAATCAATTTTTGAATTCTTTCTGGAATGGCCATCAGACCTGTGGTCATATTAAATTTGATGTCCTGTCATCAAAATTTCCTTTCAATATTTCCTTTATCTTCAGGTAACGAAAAATGTCACTGGGGGTCAGATGAGGTGAGTAGGAAGAGTCTTCCAATACAGTTATTTATTTACTGACTAAAAACTCATGGAGAATGCTGTGTGAGCTGGTGCATTGCTGTGATGCAAGCTCCTTCAGGACCATTTCGCACAAATTTTCTGATGCTAAGATGTTCAGTTAAGATTTTTCTGTATCTCTATCAATGTTTATTTAGTCTGCTATGCTTCTCCCAGTCAGCCAATCATTTTGACGCACAATTTGATGAATTTTTGCAATGTTTTCATCAGTTCTGCTTGTTATTGGCAGTCTTGGCCTCTCTTCATCAGTGATGTTTTCTCTCTCCTCAGAGAAGTATTTAATCCATTTGTACACTGCTGTTTTCTTCATGGAATTAACCCCATAAATTTTGAGTAGCATACCCCTAATTTCACTTCCATTCTTGCCAAGTTTAACAAAAAATGTAATGTTTGCTCATTGCCCTAAATCAAACTCTGACATTCTTGCAATGACAGCTCTGATGGCCATTCCAGAAAAAGAATTCCAAAATTGCTTTGACAGGTGAACTAGGCAGTGACATCAGTGCAGAGCCTCCTAAGAGGAGTACTTCAAAGGTGACCATAGTGATTTTCAGCAATGAGCACTTTTTCTAGCACAAACTTAACTGTCAAACTTAATGTAACACTTGTTTTGTGTTACGTTTTTCATGTTTTTAATACATTTTAAATTATGCTTTAAATTTTATTTTTACTGTGTGCAACAACATATATTTATAAACATTTGTGAGATTACAGTTTGGACATTTAAAAGAATAGATCTAAATATTTGAACATAAGCAGTCTTGGAGATAAAAGGATGCTTAGCAAAAGTCACAAATTTACACACAGTAGGGCTTGCCACAAGTGGCTGTATGACTTCGTATCAAGAATTTTGGTATGTACATAGAATATGAAGTTAAAATTTTTATTACCCTACCCATTTTATCTTCACAGCATCACTGTGTTGTTTTTCAATTAAAAAATAATTTCATTTATATGTGCCCCAGATTATCTTCAATTTTATGAGTGATTTAAAGGGTTCATGGAAGAGAATTTTGTCCTGAAAAAGCATTAACCTTTCTTGAAATGACAATAATGACTAAAATAAAAAGAATATATTCTCCAGTCATGTAAGCTTAAAATGAGAAAATGAAATTTTTAGCAGCAACCAAGAAACAGAAAAATACTCTTACCCTACTGCTGGTCTTGAAAACTCCCCTTGCAGACTTCAATATTCATCCACTTCACTCAAGAATAAGTAGACACTTACCTATTATCTCTACAATAATGTAGAAACTAGATAACATAAAGTAAAACATTAAGAAAGCATCCTGTCTTTTGTTACCAACAAAATTCAAGAAAATATGTGTTCTTGTGGGGGAATGGAGTGGAAATGTATAACAGAAAATTTAAGAAAACAATACACTAAATTACTAATTGTTCAGCAGAAAAGAACAACACAGGAAAAAGGTCAATAAATATAGAAACAAAATACAGTACTACAATTAAAGTAATTAGGATGCTGCAGATGACTAAACCAGTGTTGTATATGGAAAAATACAAGAGATAATGAATATTTCTATAAGTCAAGATTAACTATGCGTTAAAGATAATTACTTGAAAATACATCATCAGGAAGACAAATCAATATTTTTTCCACACATTACATGTTTGATAAAAATAGACCAATCTAAAGAGCTTTGAAGTGAAAAAAGCATAACTTAATAAATAAATACTAGGTAGCGTGCATTTTTTGAGGGGTTTTGGTGTGTGTTAGTAAAGACATTTTAAAAATAAATTAATTCAACAGGGATGCTAAAACATGCTCACCTTTATAACAAAATACTCCAAGACTGAATAAATGAAAACAAGGGCCAGAATTAAGCATTCATAGAGAAGAAGCTATAGACTAAAACAAACTATATTAAATGAAAATAAGAAAAATGAAATAATAAGACATAAGCAAAAATTAGTAAATTGGATATCATAATTAAAAATAAATAGAATTATAATAACTTCATTATTAAAACTTTTAAATCCTAGCCAATTTGAGGGAAGAAAAGTAAATACATTAACTTAAAACAAAGTTTTTATTGGCTAACAGTTGAGTTATTTACTATATATACTTTCAGAATATATTTGAAAAATCAGAATAAGATGGGAGACTATTAACAAAATATATATTATCATGATCCATTAGTTGTATAGAAGAAGAGAGAATACAACTAGACCTGCAACTTTGGATATAATAGAAACATTTGTCTAATAGTTATTTCAAATAGAAGGTATGAGAGTCAGATGCTTTTAAAGGCAATTTTTAAAATATTTGCCAAGAATTATTATTTTAAAAATGAATTATAAAAGTTTTCCAGTGTATAGACTAGGACACAAAATTTCTAAATACATTTTATGAATCTGGGAAACTTCTGCTACCAAAATTTGACAAAGCAGCACAAAAACAATCTCATGTTTGAACATTAAAGAAAATAGTTTTGTTTCGACTTAAAACAAACTAGTAAAGCAAATGCAGCAATAGATAATAAAGTATAATTTTTTTCTTAGAGTTTCTATTAAAATAATGCAATCAGTCTATTAATGTTTCCATATATTAATATAAGTTGTTACAATAGGCCATAAAAGAAAAAAAAAGCATGTAATTATCTAATATATAATACAAGTTTGATGGAATTAAATATATGACATCAAGAAAAGTTGTTAATAAAATGTAAACAGAAAGATTATTTTTTGGTCATAACAATATCTGTATTCCCATTTAATTTTAAGAAATAGAGCTCAGTGTCTTATTTCAAAAATTAAGATGTTCTGCATAGAAAGGGTAGCAACATTGATTCAAATACCCTAGAAAATAATGATAGATCTGTCACTGGTATATTTTTATAATAAATTTGTTCTGTATGTGTCATGGCCAAAATTTCTGCAAAGGGCAGGCATCTTCAACCAGAAGCCTTGGCAGGAGAACAGAACACATCAAGGGCAACAGCAGGAAAAACACCCCAACATGTAGGTTTACATGGGTTTAAGGTAGCAGCCTAATAGGAACTGCAAAGCACTTAGTTTCTCTACATGATGATCTCTCTGGCCCAGGAACAGTGATAGGAAATGTGTACCATGAACATTAAGGACTGTATTGGTAGCTCCTGGAAATAGCTCTACCAGCCTGGAATAGTGAGAATAATTCAGGTGAGCTGCCTCTTGAAGAAGCTACAAAAAGGGGAAAGAAATTGAGGCTCTGGGGCCATCAAGATCTGACTCTCCACAAATATATTTACTGTGTGAAGAATATAATACAGTTTAAACTATTTTATTTGTAAATTTTACTAATTTGTCTTTTTATCAGTAATGATATTAATAATACTGAGTTGGATTGTCAAGTGTATTATGCAACTAGAAAGGTGGACCTTGATGCTGGAGATGCATCCCCAAAAGTATTGATTGTGCCAAGAATTCACACTTTACTGGATCAAGGAAAGTGGTTCAAGGAGAGGGGTGTGGTGAGGAATTGAGCAGAAAGTTGGGAGATTATACACAGAATCAGATTTTGGAAGTACTTTAATAGTTTAACATCCAGTGTGTCACCACAAATGTGTATCGACTGAATTTCAGCCTTGTCTTATATCCTATATTATGCACCATATCTTACCTATGTGAAAAAATTATCTTTATATCACTTTGATGGGGACTGTAATGGAATCAGAGTCTGGGAGTCTTGGGAGGGTGCAAGTGTATTTTATTTTCTGGAAGAATGCAAATAATTTGGGGGCATAGAACCACTTATAGTAGATTAAAGATGACCACAAATTCTTGCTCCTCTTCCATCTCTCCCCCACCCCCAACCCCTGCTTTTCAGGCAGTGGGATCTAGTTTCTTCTTGAATGTTGGCTGGCATGTGACAATTTTGACTAAAAGAGTATAAGCAAAAGTGACTCTTTGCCACTCCAGGCCTATCTTTTATGAAGCTGGAAGTTTCAGCTGTGGTCCCTTGGATCCTGAGATGCCATGCATGAGGTTCAACAACCCTGTCTAAGTGAGAGTGATGTCTTACTTATGGAAAGGTCATGAGACTAAATGGGGGGAAAGCTTTCCAGCCACCCATCCTCAAGGGTTAGGTATGTGAATGAAGCTGTCTTGCAACCTCCAGACTAGCCCAATCCTGCTTGCTACCGCTGAGTGACCAGAGTGAATATCTGCAGGGAGTAGAACTGTCTAGCTAAGTACTGTCCAAATTACTGACCTATAAACTCATATGACAAAATGTTTGCCATTTTAAACCATTAAGTGTTGAAGTAACTTATTATACATTAATTGATAGCCAGAACATAATTTTTTTCAATGAATATTGAATTTTTTGTGGAATTTTAATAAAAATTCCAAGTATTTTAATTGATAGAAATGTCTTACATGGAAGAAACATATGCAAAATAAAAGGATAATGTGTAAGAAAACTAATGAACTATAAAGACAGACTATAAAATGTATTCTAAACTTTAAATAATTTAGAATATGATGCTGAACCTACAAAAAACAATCAGAACAATAGAATTAAACCATAAGCACAGAAAGAGATTACAGTTCACACAATTGATTTTACAAAAAATATGTCAATCAATGAATAATTACTTTTATGAAATACCCCACTGAAACCCCAAAAGCCTAAAAGAAAATGTGGCTGAATATTAGCTTGGAATTTTTATGGTTATTTAAAAATGCATTTCTTCATTTATTTTTAAATTTTCTGAGCTAAAAATATTTTGCTGGAAAAAAATCACATATTTGTCTTTGTGATCACTCACAGCAATTATCGTCTTTTAATATTTTTATAAAAAATTTCATTCTTCCAAAAATGAACGTTTCTTTAAAAATGCATTAATGTGATGATTTAGTAAGAGTCTTGCATTATATTATTAAAACATGGACAACTTTTGCTAAATAACGTACCAAAAAAATGCATGTAATCAATTTTTGTTCTCCAAAAAAAATTACTTCCAAGAAATCAGAGTGTAGTCAGAATTTTTGCTCCTCTTCTTCAGAAGGCCGTTCTTCCAGCTAATTCACATTCATATAGTAAAAATATATAGTTTCCCATGTGAATGCTCTCATGATTTTGTCAACTGACATTTAGCAGCTTTTACCTTTTGGCTGCCAATTCTTTATTTTGCATAATACATTTTTTCTTACATAAAAACTTAAACATAGGTAGATTTTAAGCTGGCGTTGCCCCCGTGGGATGATAGTATGATCGACATCTGTGTAATAAATGCAGACTTATAATGTACAGAGACAGCCACACTTTCACACTCTGACATTTCCATATACCTCAGACTTACATGCTGAAATGCTAAACAACTCCAAAAAAAAAATAAGACAAAAAATAATCATGATGAAAAAAAGTGGCATAAGAATAGATAACACTAAGTAGAGTTGCCATATGGTATAATGACAGTTCTATCCATTCTGGGAAGATACCTAAAATACCAGTTAATGAGAAAGGCAATATATGCATTTTGGGAGAAATTCATATTTCTAGAAAATATTATAAAACATGTTTTAAATCACAGAGATTGGCTATATAGCATTTTAACTGGGACTTTTTCTTTTCCCTGACATATTAGAAATAAAAACATGCTTTTCTCCAAATTTCTATCTCCAAATTTCTATTAAACAATATTGTTAAGTGCCATAAGGTGAAAACTAGTTGTTTAAGAAAGTTTGCATTTTATTAAATCCATGTTAACACCACTGCTATCATTTACCTTCTCATGCATAAAGCAACAGGAGTAGGGAGTGGAGCTGAATCCTGGAGAGCTCCCATCTATTGAACCGTCACTAAAAAGTCAATGTGTTGGGCAAAGGTGATAAGCAATCAGGAAATAAAGTGGAAGTATAAACAGAAGTACCGATATGGATTTTTCAGGTCAGCTTGGGCTTCGAGAGTGTCAGCTCAATGGGTCAGCCAGTTGAGCCCCAGAGAGGGTTGGCTCCAGGGGCTGGCAAGTCTAGCTCCAGAAGTATTGGCTCTAATGGGCTGGCAAGCCAAGCCCTGAGAGTGTTGCTGATTAGGTGGACCGGCAAGTCGTGTGAGAGTGTTACAGCCCCTAGAAATGTCTGATCAACTTCAGAGTCTTGCCTTCTTCCAGTAGCTCTCCCAGTTCAGTCAACTCTGTGGGCTGGCAAGCCAGTCGCAGGGGTGCACAGCTCCTTGGCTCTGGCAGTCTCCTGCAGCTCTTCAGGTCGAAGTTCTTGTCTCGTGCCCAGGGAGAATGAGGGACATGGACATCCAGAAAGCAGGATTTATTAAAAAGACATAAAAGCTTCCACAGTGGGAGAGAACCCGAATGGCTTGCCCATTTGGAGCTGAAACCTGGTGCTTATGTATCCCTAAATCTGAGCGGATTGGTGCGCGCTAGCTGTGAGCTGATTGGTCAGCACTAGCTGTTCTGATTGGTCAGTGCTGAGGATCAATCGGAGTAGGGAGGGACCTAATGGTGAGCTGATTGGTGGGTACTTGACAGTAACCTGGGTGGTTGTTTTTCCATCCAAGCAGTGAGTACTTAAGCTCTAGCTTGAGAGGCTTTCAGGGAGCTTGTTTACCAATGTGATTGTATCAGCCTGAGAGGCCTGCTAGAAGTTTGCTACATTGTTACTGGAGGACCCACCCTATCTGCCTGCCTAGCCTTTCTCTAGCTGTCTCCTCTCACAGTACTAGTAGTAGAGTATTATAACATCAGAAATAGGAGGATGTTTCAAAATTATATATTCTATTATTTATCTACTTTCTTAACTGCAGTTATAAGCCTAGTACTCATTCATTTACACATTTATAAATATTGAGTATCTGCTATCCATCATCAACCAATAAATGATGGGAATTCAAAAATCCGTATAGCGTCCAAGGAGGTCACAATTTAGTACAAATTTAGCCCAGAAGATATGTGTATTCTAATACTATTATTTTACTGAGGCTATATATTAGATATAAAAGATGGGATATAGAAAGAAGAGGAAGTGAGGGTGTTAATCTAACTATTGATAATACTGTCTACAAAGGTTTTCTTAGCAATATTAGTAAGCTGAGCCTTGAAAGCTAAAACCCAGAAAAAACTTTTGTAGGGACACACAAACACACACACACACATAGATATATATAGATAGATACATATATGTATCTGTAGAGGTATATATATGTAGTTGTATATAGAGTATGATAGAAGTCTGGGAAATTTCACCTTTACTCTGCAACTGAATTTAGTTTTTTAGTGAAGATATGACACTTTCAGATTTTGATTTTTAAAAGAAAACATTGACATAAGCACAGTGGATTGTAACTAAGATAAGGAAATCAGGTTTGTAGGGGAAATGCTTAGTTTCCCCTAGGACATGTTGAGGTTGGTGTACTCGTCGTATAATTGGATAACTACTTTAAAAATATGAGTATGGAAGTCATGTGAGGGAATGAAAGTACTGTGGATTGAGAAGTAAACATAGGTATAACTAGACTTAAAATGTAGGTGAAGAAAAAGGATTAAAGATCCTGAAAATCCTGAGAAGATCAAGTATGTGACTGGCAGCAAGTTCAGAGAACTACTAAGAGAGGGGAAGATGCTAAGGGTGGGTGATGGTAAATGCTTGGGGGAGAGCAAACGGAAGGAGTTAAAAAAGAGACACTTAACATTGAGTAAGCCATTTTGTGATCTTTGAGAACAGTCTTATCAGAGGTTTAAAATGAAAATCAAATATCAAAATGTTGAAGAAAAGAATGAGTCAAAAAGAAAGTTGATGATAGAGTACTCATTCAAGATTAAGGTGGAATTCATGAAAAAGGAAAAATACTGGTAGCCGGAGACAAAAATTGTTCTGAAAACATAGTCTCCCAGTGAAAGTAAAGATCAAATAAATTTTTACATCAAGAAAGTAGCTAATGGATATTAGTTTGATGTTTGCTTTTCTGTATTTTAAAATTACCCTAAAACAAAATGTACTTATTTTAAAGTCTTACAACATGCTGCAACTTTCCTATTATTATTTTAATCTGTAGTAAGTGTGGGAAAAACATAACTCTAGATAAATATATATTTCATGGGTCATAGAAACCATTATTAAACTCCTGTGATTATTTCTGACTTCCTTGAGAGAAGACACTGTCATTATATAACGAGATGGGCTGAAAGGATGACAAAATTGTTTGGTCAGTAGCTAGAAATAGTTGTTTAACTTAGTCCCTGTATATTTCTTTATGATAGGCATTGATTTTACGTAGAGGAAGAAAAGATATTGCTTAATAGTAACTTCAACATTTTGGAACAAGAATAAATCTACATTTTGTCATTGTTTTTAGCCACTTCGTGGCCTTTTCTATTACTTCACAGATGTTATCTTTAGCAATATATTTCTCATCACCATATTAAATGGGTTCAACAAAGACACATTCATTCATTGCAACCTCCAACATTCAAATGTTTACTGCTGCCTAAAGCATCCTAGTCACTTGACAGCTATGGAGACAGTGAGGGACTGATATTTCAATGCTGTCGCATTGTCTTCTTTTTCTGTACTCTGGTTGTATATTTATTTGCGAGGAAGACATTCTTTCACAGTACATATAATATGCATCACAGAAAAACTAGACGGTTCTGTAGGATTTGTAGTGTGAGGTATCCACCCATGTAATTATGACTTTTCCTTAATGTTATTCCCATTATTCAGAAGATTGCTTTTGTTGAACTGAATGATATCCACTGGTGCAGTGAAACTTTCTATTAGCTTTCTTAGGCTTTCTACACCTCAATGCATGCCTGATCTGTAGGCTTAGCTTGTTCTATTGTACTGCCGTGTATTTGTTATCCTGTGGTTTTCACTGTTTTGATCATTTTGAAGTATAATGCTTTTCTCCCTGCTAGGACATTTCTTATAATGTTTCATCATCAACACAGTTTCTTGTGCTCTCAGAGAAAGTAGGATATTTTTAGAGCAGAGGTAACCACAGGAGTTCTGTCTAGTGTTCCTACTAAGTTGCCTGAAGAATCACCTAAGCTAGTACATAAAGGTCAGTGCCTGGGACTTTCTGTTTTCTTTGTTATGGTGTCACACAAAGTTAAGTCCTTGATGATTTACGGGATGTTTTGTCATCATGAGGAAGATGATGAGATCTCTCTTTATAAAATAAGGGGCAGTGAAATTGGTGGATGAAAATCACCCCAATTTTATCATTGGGAATTTTCCTTCTGATGATTTTATTGTTATTAAAGGATAAGGAATGAGACAGAATCTGCAAGAAAAGTATAGAAATAACCTTTTTTTTCTTTCTAAATAGAAGATACTGGTCAGCTGGCCATGATGGCCCACACCTGTAATCCCAGAGTAAATTTGATTAATTTATGGATGACTATTATTTTAATGTTTGCTCTTGGTAAACCTCTACAAAGCATTTATCAACACCTGCTGCACTTGAGGTCTTTAAGGGAAACCTAAACAAATAAATGTGTTTGATTTGACATTCTAACTACATTGTAATTATAGATTTGGTTTTGATTGGGTTAACTCAATCTTAGGTAAATGCACACGGAAAGGAATATAACTTAAGGGAAAGTATTTTTATTTTCTTTATGTTGAAAGAATATATTCTTCAAATACACAAAGTAATAACTTAAATATCTTAAATATTTACTATAAATATGAAAAGCATACTATAATTTATATTCTGCTTCATTTGTCCTTTAGCTGAGAAATTTATAAATACTATATTCTCAAAAAATTGTGTAAAATATGAGTAATACTACAGGTATATGTGAGCATATATACATATATACACATAATTTCTTCATAAAAAATTAAATTTCTTCATAAGAAATAAGTACTTTAGGAAATGTAGGCTATACACTGTCAATATGTCTGAAATATTTCATAGTCATTATCATAATGAAAAAGAAAAAGAGAACTAGAAGAAGAATTAAGTGAATAATATGCTTATATTATTTATAGTAACAATATTACCAATGTGTAATATTTATAGGAATTTAGAATAAAAATAAGAAATTACCAGAAATCATTGTGTGATTTCCAAAAGTGAATTGCTTGTACAATACACAGTTCTCTAGGATGCTTTTACCTTATCAATTTAGTACAATATCTTACATGTAAAACATATTTGTTATTTTTATGATTTGGTGAAATGTTATCATGTTAATGGATTGATGATTTCAAAGAATATAGTAAACACATTTTATCACTGTCTTAAGCATATATTTGATAATGTCATATCAAATGTTTGTTATGTTTATTAAATACTGATAGTTATTCTGATGAAGTTTCTCTTACATATGCCTATTTATCAATTGTTTTTTAACTGATTTTATGCACAATTACCTGGAATTTTTATGTCGTTATTTTTACTGTGAATATTTTTTGAATTTTGTATTTATAGTATATATTTTTAATTTTATCTTTTTAAAGTTTGTTTGGTTGGTGTTTTAAATACCTAAGATTTAAATTTAGTATAAAATAAAATCTGCCAATATTTCTAATTATGATATTTTTATCTGTTCAAAATTTGTTCTTTAATTTGTCAAAATTTAATTTTAGTTTTAGTTTTTTCTTGACTTTTTTTTCTTTTTGAGTTGGAGTCTCACTCTGTTGCCCAGACTGGAGTGCAGTGGCATGCTCCCAGCCACCGCAGCCTCGACCTGCTGGGCTCCCGCGATCCTTCCACCTCAGCCTTCCAAGTAGATGGAAATACAGGTGTGCACTACCATGCCTGGCTAATTTTTGATTTTTTGTAGAGATGAGGTCTCGCCAAGTTGCCCGGGTGGGTCTCGAACCCGCAGGCTCAGGCAATCCACTTGCCTCCGGCCTCCCAAAGTGCTGGGAATACAGGCTGAGCCACCGAGCCTGGCCTTGACTTAATTCTTAATCAGTTTTACTAATTATAGCTCCTGAATATCTCCTGAGTTCATGCTCTTCTCTCCATGCCTTTGCTACCAGAGCAATTCAGTCAATATATATTTTCCATAGATTATTTCATCAGTTATCTTATTCTTCTCTCAGGCTCTAGTTTTGCCTCTTTTAATTCATTCTTCATTCTTCAAACTAAATGACCTGTTAATTTTATTTGGATAACTTAAAGTCTCAAGTATTTCTGATTTTCTATTGCATAAGAAAGCTTCATCTGATGCCCTCCGTGACTACACTTCCCAGCTCTCTGCTGCCTGTACATTTCTCTTCACCCAAATGGAGCGTCTCTTAGTTTTGTGAATGAATTAAGCTCTTGCTCTCTTCTTTGCCTTTTCACAATTTCTTCCTGATAATTTTCTTTTTCAGACTTATCTTGATCTCTTATTCAAGTTGATGCTTATTACACAATACATTCAACTAATATTCATTGAGGGCTATTTTTATCCAAATAGATGTAGTGTTTAATCTTCAGAAATTATAGTCTTGTTGTGAAGTTAGTAAAAAGAAAAGAAAAAAATCATGTAAATACATAATTATAATGTGTGCCAATTTTTATGAGAATGGGATCAGTGAAGTAGAATGGTAAGGAGTACGTAATTGAAAGCAAATGGAAAATACAGAAGTGACTGCTAAAAGATTGACAGGTAAATTTAGAACTGAAGGATGAGAAGGAGTAAACCAGGATCAGAGTAGAAGAAGAGAATGCCTCTGATTCAACTAATCCTTCTGATATCACTATTTCTAGGAAACTCTGTGACTCCTAAGTGGTTT
The DNA here is from genome assembly GCA_027257055.1 of Cephalopachus bancanus. Classification (NCBI taxonomy): domain Eukaryota; kingdom Metazoa; phylum Chordata; class Mammalia; order Primates; family Tarsiidae; genus Cephalopachus; species Cephalopachus bancanus. Next base: position 1,229,411 of record JAPVLO010000089.1, read on the forward strand.
AAGCTCTGTGCTCATAGGAAACCTTTCATGTCTTCTTATCATAGTTGCCTCTTATCATGGCTGGTTATTAAATAATAACAGCAATGTGCTCTTCTATGTTACTCATGTATTTCCTATATATATTCTTTCTGTTTCTGGCTTAAGCTGCCACACTGTGCAGTCTGGTGTGTGTGTGTGTGTGTGTGTGTGTGTGTGTGTGTGTGTGTGTGTGTTCATATCAATTCGCACCAGGAAGGCTATCACAATCTCATGGAAATCTATTTTAGAACCATACATTTGTCTATTAGAACAATGTAATATGTCTTCGATTCACATAGGTTCCAACTAGCAAAGTTCACAGTTTTCTTTTCTCACAAAGCACCTAACCATAGACCTTTCACACTTGCATATTTGTATCATATGAAGATCTTATTGCTATCTATTCATAACATTTAATATAGAAGCATTGTCAATATGGCCTATTTGAATGGTTACGTGAAAGGTTCTGCATGATTATGCAGAAGATTTCATTTATCTTTAATCACTGCTAAAGACCAGAATCTTAGTCTCCTTTCTGTTGGGATAATAGAATACCATAGAATGAGTAATTTGTAAAGAAAATAAATTTATTTATATGATTTATCTTTGAGTGGCAGTCTCACTCTGTCACCCAGGCTATAGTGCAGTGGCATATTGCTCACAGCTACTGCAGCCTCGACCTGCTGGACTCAGGCAATCCTTCTACCTCAGCCTTCCAGGTAGCTGGAGTCACAGGCAAACACCACCATGCCTGGCTAATTTTGGGATTTATTGTGGAGACAAGGTCTTGCCATATTGCTCAGGCTGGTCTTGAACCCCTGAACTCAGGCAATCCTCTCACCTCGGCCTTCCAAAGTGCTGGGATTACCGGCTTGAGCCACTGCACCCAGCCAATAAATTTAGTTTTCACTGTTCAAGAAGCTGGGAAGTTCAAGAACTTGGCACCAGCATCTGTTGAAGGCCTTTATTCTACATTTCTCTGTGGTGGTAATGCAGATTTTTCAGGTCAGCCTGGACTTCGAGAGTGTCACTCAATGGGCCAGCTAAGCTGCAGAGAGTCATCGAGGGACTGGCAAGCCTAGCCTCGGAAGTGTCAGCTCTGATGGACTGGCAAACCAACCCTGAGAGTGTTGGGATTCTGAGGCAGCTGGCAAGCCAAGCACTGAGAGTGATGTGATTTCAGGGGCTGGAAAGCCTAAACCCCAGGGTTTGGATCTTAAGGGCTGGCAAGTCAAGCCCTGAGAATGTTGCTCGTTCAGTGGGCTGGCAAGCCTAGCCCCCTGGGTGTCTCAGCTTTGAGTCTCGCCTTCTTCCAAAGAAGGCAACTCTCCTGGTTCAGCCAGCTCCATTGGCTTGGCAAGTCAGCCTCTGGGGTGCACGGCTTTTCAACTTCTACGATCTTCTGTAGCTCTTTAGGTCGCAGCTCTTCAGGGTTGAGGTTCTTGTCTCAAACTCAGGAAGAATGAGGGACAGGGATGGCTGGAAAGTGAGTAAGCAAGATTTATTGAGAGGACAGAGAAACTTCCATGGTGGGAAGGGACCTGAAGGGGTTGGCAGTCTGGTACAGAAACCTGGTGCTTAAATAGCCCTAAGTCCAAGCTAATTGGTTCCCACTAGCTGTGACCTGTAGCTGTTTTGATTGGTCAGTATTAAGGACCAATTGGCAGGAGGTAGGGGTCTACTGGTGAGCTGATTGGTTGCTTTTTGATACCAGCAGTGAGGGCTTTAGGTCTAGCTTGAGAGGCTTGCAGGGCGATTGTTTACCAAGTTGAGCCTGAAAGGCCTGTCAGGAGTTCACTACAATTGTCACCAGAGGACTCCCCTGTCTGTCTGCCTAGCCTTTCTCTAGCTATCTCCTGTCTCAGTGGAAGCAAGGGCAAATGAGTACATGAGACAGAGCAAAAGTGGGGGTCACATTCTTTCCTTTTTATAACCAATCCAGTCCCAAGATATTTAACCCACTCTCTTGATAGTGACCTTAATCTATTCATGGCTTAATTACTTCCCCAAGACCCCACCTTTTAATGCTGTTGCAATGGTAATCAAGTTTCGGTGCTAATTTTGGTGGGATCATTTAAACCACAGGAGCCAGCAACATATTTCACAAGAACTCCTGGTTAGTTCTCTGCTGATTTAATGCTGAATGAATACATTTGAGCCATGTTAATAAATGCTTGGTTATACAGATGTATTTGAAAAAGTCGCTCTGAACTCCTTGCCTCAAGTATCTTTCTATGTTGTATTGCTTTCTGTGTTCAGCATGCCCTTTCTCCCCAAATCTGCATGGTATACTCTATCACGGAATTCAGGTGTTGACTCAGATATTTTCTCGTCAATGAAACTTTCCTTGACTATACCACTTCTACAGCATGCTCTATTACCGTCCATTCCTCCTTTCTACATAGCAGTAAGCCTAACACTCTAGATTTGATGGAATGGGATCAATAGGTAAAAACTCACACCTTTTGGGACCTGCTGTTCATTCGTGAATGGAGATGATGCATATTCAATGCTTAACTGAAAAAACATTGTCACTTTTCCTTGAGAGTATCACTGTAAGATTCATAATAAACTTAAGGAGCCATTTACAAAGTTTCATCAAAAGTCATTTCAACACATTTCTCCACAGTTACTTGAAACACAATATTGTCCATATTCAGTAGCTCTTCCAAACAGTTCATTTCTTGACTATTAGAAAACTATGTCTTCTACTAGGTGACCAAAAATGTTTTCTCAAGTATTATGACCAACTGGACAGGGGAAGTCTTGTGTCTTCTTATCTTTCTCCATAATGAGTGCCTCATTGTTTCTCAGATCTAACTCTGGCTCTCTACTCAACAACTCAAAACTTTTTGAATTTGGAGAGCCATACATTGCTCTATCTTCTTTTAATATTCTTTAGTCGACATGAATTCTAATTTTCCAAACTTCAGCACTGCTGCACTAAATGATTCATATTCACTCTGAGAAGTGGACACAATATCATTAATGAATAGTTTCTTACTATTGCATCTTAAATCATTGATCACAGGCCAGTGGGACTCCTGGGTTGTTTAATAAAATGTTTTCTAAATAGCTCATGGCTTGGCTCTCTCCCAGTTAAAGACAAGAGAACACTTTGCTCCCAGTATGTAATTTTTCCCTCATTCTTATTTGCCTGGCATCAGTGAATCTGCAAAATCAAAACTCTCCACTTAGAACTTTGGTGCCAATCTACCAGAGTCAATTGTGAGTGTAGAAATCCCTTCCACATGTGTCTTTATTACCATCTGAAGATCTGAATTCATAGATGTGCACAGGGAGAAACAGGGAGAAAAATATTCTCTTGTCTGTTTCAGGTTCATAGAGGTTCACAATTAGACCCTCAACTTCCTTCAGAAGATCTGGACTTACTACAAGATTATCAAACAGACAATCATCAGTTCTCTGACTAGAAGAGCCATGTAAGAAAGCATAGGAAATCTATCACTAATAAAATTAAAAACTAATATGCATTATTACCTGAGGCCCACTGTCAAGAATGGCTTTTCTTTTTATCTCTTTATGAATATATTTTTTTAAAAAAATAGTGGTTCCACTGGCCTTGAAGACATATGGCATTAAGTGGAAAGTTCTGCTATTGGCTATGTCTCAGTTTTACTAATCAAAATTAAGTCTTTTTTTTTTTATTATTAAAGCTTAGCTAACTTTTGGCAAAGTCTGCAATCATGTTTTCTAAAAGCCATGTGTAATGAGCACGTTTTTGCCAAAGCTGGATAGATGCACATCAGGCAAAGTTAATTTTTCTGAAAACCTGCCACCAACCAAAAAAAGGTTTGAAAATGTCCAATTCTGGATGTTATTAATGTCCTAGTTAATAATCAACCCATACTTTACTGCATAAGACTTTGGTGGCTCAGATGCAGGGTACTACTGCAATCACTTATCCTGTTATTATTGCTCTATGTAGTGTGTGTGTGTGTGTGTGTGTGTGTGTGTGTGTGTGTGTGTGTGTGTGTGTTTGTGTGAGAGAGAGAGAGAGAGAGAGAGAGAGAGAGAGAGAAGACCTCATTTCTGTTTTGTAGTATTTTCCACTACACTATCCTATAGCCCACATTTGCATAGTATTATTTTTTAGCAGAGTCTGTGTGGTAAGTATCATTAATATTATTTTATAGATTGAAAAATGAAAGTACAGGCAGTAAATGACTTTCTTAAGTCCAAAGCAAATTTATGACTAGGTTTTGTTTTTAATTCTATTTCATTTCTACTCACACCATCAGCCTGCCTGTGTTGGCAACGGGTCCATCAAGAAGTGGTTAAGTTCTGTGTTACAGATAAGTGAATTCTGTAAACTCAATATCACTCTACTGCCCATCCCAGTTCAGAATGACAGGATAATGCAAATTTTCCCTCTTCTGGGTAAAACTATGCGGGAAAACCTGAGGAGAGGAAATTTACCACATTAAGTGCAGAGCTAATTCCCCAGCAAGTGGTCTTTAAACAAGACTTCATGTAACAAATAGGAGGAAGAGCATTGATGGAAAGAATAAAAAGACCATCACTAAAGAGTAAAAGAAATCCAAAATAACTCACTTAAAGTTTGGTAGGGAAACTACCGTGTCCAAAAAAGCACGGAAATTGCTTTGATTTTAGCTTGATAAAGAGTGGAAATTTTTTTTTTTTTTTGAGTTGGAGTCTCACTCTGTCACCCAGACTGGAGTGCAGTGGCCGCTCCCGGCCACCGCAGCCTCGACCTGCTGGGCTCCGGCGATCCTTCCGCCTCAGCCTTCCAAGTAGCCGGAATTACTGGCATGCGCTACCACGCCCGGCTGATTTTTTGATTTATTGTAGAGATGAGGTCTCGCTGCCCAGGCGGGTCTTGAACCCACGGGCTCAGGCAATCCACTCACCTCAGCCTCCCAAAGGCGCAGGATTACAGGCTGAGCCACCGAGCCCAGCTAAGAGTGGAAATTTTATACTCAGAATAAATCTCGTCCTAAATGATTGCAAAGTTCTCCTTTCACCCTGCATTACAGAATTAAACTCTTTGTTTGTTCTATGATTTTTTTTAATTTTAACATTTTGTTCTCTGTTTGAATATCTCTATCATGACTCAAGAATAAGCTCTCAGCGGATCTTATATCTAAATAGAAACCTTGGGCGGTAGGATGGTACATGGATCTCTGTGGATACTTAATAAATGCTTATTGATGGTGAGGATTCAAAGTTGATAATCTTTTGGTGGTTGCAATGTGATTTAGAATTCTATTTTTGATACAACTCATCCTCTGGTTGCATATCAAAGGAAGCCTGTGAGTAGAGAATACTGAATGATTAAAAGGGAATGGAACTGAGCACCCAAGGCTATAGAGGAAATTAAGTATAGCACACACACGAGAATATTTCCGTCCTGTGATTTTAGAGTATGTTTACCTTTATTTTCCACTTTTTAAAAGTGTGGCAAAAGATACTCTAAATATCACTGATGTTTTGCTTTTGATCAAGTGATATTTACTGAGAATAAAATATTTATCAGGATTTATTAGTTAGTGGATTCCAACGAGTTTTTTAATGGATTTTTTTGCACTGCTTATTATAAAATCAGAAATAGTACAGCCAGCTAGAAAGAGAATATGTTCAATTATTTTATTTCATTTGGATAGAAGATAGGACTTCTTTAATTCTTTTTGCAATCAAAAAGTGAATAAATGTAGATTATGGAGTCATAGTCTGGTAATGCCTCCTTGTATGCCCATCCTATCACAAGTATTGACTAATTCTATTTTACATGAAACAAGAACATAATTCCCAATGTTTTGACAAGTTACAAATTGCACATTAGTTAGTTGTAAATAAATTTATTAGAAAGTTGTCCTTGTTTGTAATTTCTCCTTTGAAAGAGTCAATTAATATAAGGCTCATCATTCACAAGAAATGTATTATAATATCAAAACAATAGCTATTTAAAAAAAAATGCCAAAGCATACCTACTTAACAGCAGAAGAAATCGGATATTGCAACAAGATGAAAAAGGGCAGTATGTGAGGTCTATGATATCAGCGTGGTGCCGCCTGGTAATCAGATTTTCAGTCATGGTTCATTTGGCTCGATTATTCTGCTAATAATGTTATCTGTGTAATAATATAAACACAATGTTGGCTTCCAATGAGAAATGTAAATTAAAGATTGTTAAGCAGATTTTTTTTTTTAGAATTATTTCATTGGCAATTAATTGGTGGGGATGTCCATTTCAAGATGTAGCACTATGGTTTTTGAAGTATATTTGCAACAATGGGTAATGAGGATACTAGTTTTTCTATGACAAGATTTAAATAACTAAAACAGAAAATTTACCTGATAATCCCCAATTTATGTATGAAATTATTTAGCTTATGCAAAATTTTAGTCATAACTATCATGTTCTATCTGTGGAAAGATATCAAAATTTGTCTGATTGTCCTAACAATCGTTATTTACTAAGTGTTTTCTGTTTGCCACGCATTGAATTAACTGTGTTACATGCATCTTCTCATGTAATCATCCAGTTATCTTCAGAGGTAGGGTTAACAATGAACAAACTGAGGCTTGTGAAGTTTAACTGATACAGCTAACTTCACAAGAGAGAGTATCTGTATCATTTCCATGGGTTAGGCACCTCAGAAAGGAAACTGGCACAGAGATCAGCAGGTAAGAAGTTTACTAGAACGTGTTTGTGAGAGCATCACCTTTGGAAGAAAAGAGAACAAGACTATCCACAAGGAGAATTTGGACTAAAATGCTTGCCCAAGAAAGCCTTAGTTCATTCCCCAAGAATCGTTGAAGCTTGGATAGCCTTTCAGAGCTCCCCAGTTCTGGGAGAGGGGGCCTGCCCATTACATCCTGGTATCACCCAGTCACAGAACGTGTGTGGCCCTAAAAAGGGGGATGGCTTTGGGAAAGCTGGCATCTTCAGCCCAGGTAATTCCCCCAAAGCGCTAAAGGCTGAGTGCTTTCTGCCAGTAGTGGAGGAATAAACCTTCAGTTCTGAAGAAGAATTTGGGCCTCATAGCATCTGTTGCATAGGAATATAGATGGAAAGGTCTATTTAAAACTCTTGTACTGGTGAAGTTCTGGTCCACATCAGGAGTTAATACATAACAACATGAAAGCAAATCGATTAAAAGGACAGATTCTGTTGTCATGATTAAAAGATAATTCCTCAATAGTACACTATTTAAAGTTTAGACTTAGCCGGGCTCGGTGGCTCAGCCTGTAATCCCGCGCCTTTGGGAGGCTGAGGTGAGTGGATTGCCTGAGCCCGCGGGTTCGAGACCCGCGTGGGCAGTGAGACCTCATCTTTACAATAAATCAAAAAATCAGCCGGGCGTGGTAGTGCATGCCTGTAATTCCAGCTACTCGGAAGGCTGAGGCAGAAGGATTGCCGAAGCCCAGCAGGTCGAGGCTGCGGTGGCCGGGAGCGGCCATCCCGGCCACTGCACTCCAGTCTGGGCGACAGAGTGAGACTCCAACTCAAAAAAAAAAAAAAAAAAAAGTTTAGACTTTGAAATAAAAGCAATGACTTGTTGCTGTTCTTCTTCTTCTTAGAAACAGTGTCTCACTCAAATCACTCAAACTAGAGTATAGTGGTACAATCATAGCTCACTGCAGGCTCAAACTCCTAGGTGCTAATGATCCTCCAACTTTAGCTTCCTAAGTAGCTAGGACTATAGACATCATACATAAAAGTAAAAGATTGCAATAGGCAGTAAGGATCTAGTAAAATTCTTTCTTTAGGAATAAACATTATGCAAGTTGAACTAACTACAGAAGTCACTATATTTCTTGCTGTTGTTCCTTTCTGGCTCATAAAACAATCACAACAAAAGGAAACTGCCTTTAGATTACATGCCTGACCGTGCGTATATTCAGGGATTGTATATAAATATAAAATATTGATAAAAACAAATATAACCCTAATTACAGAGCATTAGAGGAAATAATTGCATTTTAAATTATAAATGAAATTTTCGTGACAGTTATTATTCAAGTTAAAAGAATAAAAATATATATATAGTATATATGCCATATGTGTATATACAGGGGGTGCCAAAAATATATACATATTTTAAGAGATGTTATCTATGCACTATTTTTCAAAATTGTATTAAATTATGGTAGCAACCTGTAGTATGAGGTTCACTCAACTTGCTTCTGCCATTTTCTTTGTCCTGGCTTTTGCATGGTGATGTTAGCATTCACTTACTTAACGTCATCTTTTGAGTGAACATCATACTTAAAATGTATATACATTTTTTTGACATCTTCACATACGATATATATATGTATGTGATATATACAGTAGTCTCCCCTTTTACATAACGGACATGGTCCAAGACCTCCAGCGGATGCCTGAAACCTTGAATAATACTGAATCCTATATATTATGTTTTTTTAAAAAAATACATACATAGCTATGATAAAGTGTAATTTATAAATTAGACACGGTAAGATGCCAATAATAATATCTAGCAATAAAATAGAATAATTATAACAGTATACTGTAATAAAGATTATATGAATATTGTTTTTTTCTCTCTCAAGTTATCTTATTATACTTACTGACCTATTTTCAAGCAGTGGCTGACTGCAGGTGATAATCTGAACGCCAAACTGTGAATTAGGAGGACTATTGTATGTGTGTGTGTGTATAATTAATTTCAAAGGAAAAATGTGATAGAAAAGGATATAAATGTCATATATGTAATGGTGGTATCTCTGATTTAATGCATAGTCTAGAAGTGTCTTAGATAATAATGGTAGATGAATAAGAACAAAAATTATTTTAATTATAATGAGTTAAATGGGAAGTCACTATAAACAAAAAAAGGTTCTGCCTGCTTGCTATTTTCAATTCGAAATATTGTATGCCCTCTGGTGAGAAGCAAAGAAAAAAGTATACTTATAGTCAAACGACTAGATTTTCAAAGCAGTACATGCAGTTTGAAAATTTTAAAATATGTTCAAAAGCAAAAAGGAAATATTTTAAAGCAGAGTAATGTTTTATAAATAGATCATGTTGTAGATAATGTAAAGTGTTTAATTTAAAATCTTAATAAGCTCTTGAATTAATATATGTCATACATATTTTATCTTTGCCTCAGAAACCAGCACTGTGCAATATGACTTTTTATCTTTTGAAGTTTAAATTTAATTTTAATTAATTTTAATTTTAGTTTAAGAGTCCACTTGTGACTTGTGGCTAATATATTGGACAACACATTTATAAACCTTTTCTGCCTAAGATAAATGTAGACATTGTAATTGCAGAGGAAACAGGAAAGTGATTCATGTACTCTAGAAACTCTTTTGTGAGTAAAACACCGTGAGTACTAGTTAGGCTATTAGATCTAAATTGCATTAAGAGACTCACCAAGTGTGCTTCAGTATGGCAATGTAACAAATAATATTAACACTTTTACTGAGTACTAGGAGGCACTGATTTGATAACACGTGAGGGGCACAGAAAGAAAAGTTCTTTGTATTATAAACTCTATTCCATCCAGGTTGCTGTGAAGTTCATCATTTTGTTCTTTTTTATGGCTGCATAGTATTCCATCATGTATATGTACCACATTTTTTAAATCCAGTCCTCTTTTGATGGACAGCATGGTTGGTTCCAGGTTCTTGCTATTGTGAACAATGTTGCGATAAACATACATGTGCAGGTATCACCTTGAACATCTATTGTAATACTATAAGAAAAGGATTGACAGTGGTGGGAAATTATGGGGGGAACAGGGAGGGGAAGGGAAGTGGGATTAACGGTAGCCAATATCTGTCTGGGGACGGGGAGACACCCCTTATCAACAAGGGTGCCTGGACAATGTATATTTGTATACCTAACCCTTAACTGTACCCCACAATTTTAAAATAAAAATATGTTAAAAAAAAAGAGAGAAAAGTTGCTCTAAAATAAACACTTCAGTTTAAAGCATCCTGACGTTGACCAGACAAGAATAAAGTAGTGCTGGTTTGACCATTCACCCCATGTTTGGGTGAAAAGCGGAAGTGAGCCAGAAATAAGGGCCTTAAGTAGCAAAGTAGCATGTGTATTTTCAGACAGGCAATTCTTCTACAGTACTTCTGCTTTGAATGCATGTCATGAACATGATAGGTACGAAGCCATGGCAACTAGAAATATGTAAAAGGCATCAAAGATCAAAGCAAAGTCACTCTTTGGCTATGACAAATACTATATTTTCATTTTCCTGATTTGCCTAAATTAAAGCTTTTCAAATACATTGGTGTAGATTTGTTCTTTTGTTGATACTTATTTTTGAAAAATCAGCACACTCCTGAGAAGACTAGGGGAAAGATAAAAGAAAAATAAGGATATACACCAATGTAGTTTTAGTTTACATTCTGTTTTCACAAGTAATTTCTAAAGAAAAAAAAGCTATTAAACAAATACTATTCCAGCTGATATTATTTATTTTCCAACAGCATTGCATATTTTGCAAAAAAAAAAAAAGGTGTATAATAATAAACATTAAAATATCTGTTAACTGTAGTATGGAACTGTATTAGTTACTTTTCCCATAAACTAACAAATGCTTGGTTGGCCTTAAATTCAGACTTATAAAACTAACACTAACAAAGGAAATAAATCAAAGATGTAGAATTTCACAGAAATGTTTTTCCTCTTTCCAGACCTCTCCCTCTCCTCGATTCCTCTGATTCAAAGCAACATTTTGATCTGTCTAACCCCTGTCTTAGATAAGGTTGATTTCTGACTCAGTAGAAGCTCAAATTAATTTATTTTTGGAAGGATTATATTCTAGAACACTTTGACGATTACACTACAGTATTCTCAGTTTAAAACTGAAGTAAACTGCATGCAAATTAAAAACTACCATCTTTGCTCCAAATATAAAAGTAGTGAGCTGTTGGTGTGAAGACTGTCGATCTTAGATTTTTCATTCTCTCTTAACTGAAGGACAATTTTACCCTGTGTACTGGTAATCTACTGTAACTTTTCTCATCAGAAATAATAGAAATGGCCGGGCTCAGTGGCTCAGCCTGTAATCCCACGCTTTGGGAGGCTGAGGTGAGTGGATTTCTTGAGCCCGTGGGTTTGAGACCTGCCTGGGCAACTTGGAGAGACCTCATCTCTACAATAATTCAAAAAATTAGCCAGGCGTGGTAGCGCGTGCCTCTAGTTCTGGCTACTTGGAAGGCTAAGGCGGAAGGATCGCCGGAGCCCAGCAGGTTGAGGCCCGGCCACTGCACTCCAGTCTGGGCCAAAGAGTGAAACTCCAACTGGAAGGAAGGAAGGAAGGAAGGAAGGAAGGAAGGAAGGAAGGAAGGAAGGAAGGAGAAAAGAAACGAGTTTCTGATAAAGAACTTTAATCTAAGATCCAACATCCTACGAAAACTTTACCTGGGAAGAAGCTGGATTTTGTCTCAGTTGTGCAAGACAAGTGTAGTAGAGTGATTATGCATGGGGTCTTTGAAGTCAGTTTGCCTGGGTCTGCTACTCCACACTTTCCTTAGTTACACTAGCTTTCCCTCTGTAAGATGGAGGCTGTAACACATGCACTTTATAAGGTTAGTAGATGACAAATCGCCTAGAGTGCCTGGCACATACTAAATCTTTTATAAGTGTCACCTGCTGGATCTCCCTGCCATTATTTTGCCATCATCCTCATCTTCATCAAAGTAATTTTAGCCACTTTTTTAGTTCATAAAGTCTTTTCGATCATCTCAATTCCTTTCAGTAAATTGGTGGTAGTGCAAGTAGAAAGAAATAAACTTATAGAAGTACTTTTACAAAAACTTAATAAAAATGTTTTAAAAATTTTATTTACTTATTTTTTCTTTTAGCAGGGTAGCATCAATTTAAAGGTGGAGGTCCTATGAATAACCTAAGGTCCAAATATCTTTCTTTTTCCCCCTGTTAGCTTTGCATAAGTATTTTTTTGGATTCACACAGATTTGTTACTTCAATGTCGGAGTCGATTCCAAAGTATAAAATAGCCCTTTGGGAAGTCTGACAAGCTTATACCTAATCATTGCTTTCTGCAAACTGGCACCACGCAGAACAAAATGTCCCTCAAGAGAACAATGAAATGTTTCTTCATAAAACTTAAGAGGTCAATAAAATAATGGGCATTTAAAAAGTTCTTTGTGAAATCAAGAAAGGCAGTGTAGCAGAGTGGTTATATAAGCTCAGCTTTGGGAGCTAGGCAGGCTTTGCTCTAATTTTGGTCTCTCATTTAATGGCAGTATGTGCAAGTCAATATAGGGTAAATTTTGCTGTGGTAACCAACATATCCCAAATTTTCACAGAATGAAGATACTTATTTCTCATTCGTACCTCTTCTAATTTGGGAGGTTTCCTGAGGCAGCTATTACACATCTTCTTTATTTCTGAATCAGGTTAACAAAGGTTCTGCTTGACACATCTTCCATAATCAGAGAGACATAATCAGGAATTGATGAATTTTATTCTGGTTCTGAAACCTTATGCCTAGGAGTGACAGACACTTTTTACATTTTATTGGCTAAACAAGTCACATTGCCATATCTGAATTCAATAAAGAAGAAGCTGCATAATTTTTCTAAAGGGAGAGATCTCAAAAATTTACAGAATAAAATGTGTCTACCATATTGGGTGCCATGCAGCAACAGGTAGTACACTAACAAGAATTTTTATCCCTCTATTTTCTTATTAATAACTTGGGAATCATTATAAAACCTATGCTATTGAGGACAAAATAAGATGATATTTTAAAAGATTTTAAGAGATTTATTGGCACATGACAAGAGGTTAAGTAGTTAATGTTCAGATCCCATGTGAAAGCAACCATAATTTTAAAACCATGATTTCTGAAGATAACTAATATTTTACTAATTATTTCACAAATGAGTATTCATATTCATAGCATTGTTTTTGAGGTAGAGTACACAATATTCTCAATTGACAAATGAGACAATTGGTTAATATTAATCAAAAGGCTTGTTCAACTCATAATTCAAATATAATGCTCTAATTCCATATAATAGACTTATAAAATTTTGAAGAATCTCTAGATATTTTGTGGACAAAAACTAAGAAAATAACTATCGTCCCAGAAAAATAATGCATATATGCACAAATTTTCATGCAATTCCAAATGTTTACTAGCATCCTGGAATATAGGCAGGTTTAAAAGAGGGGCTGATTATTCAGTGCATATATGCAGTTTGATAGATGAAATAAGACAGTGTTTGATAGATCAAGAAGACAATTATAGTTTATAATAATCTATTGTATATTTCAAAAGTGTTAGAAAAGAATAATGAAAATATTTCTAGTATAAAGAAAATGCAAATATTTAATGTAATAGTTATACCAATTACACAGATTTGCTGTTTATGAATTATATAAGTGTATTAAATTATTATTGCCTATACTCTCAAAATATGTACATCTGTTATGTATCAATGATTTTTTTAAACAAGCTCCTGTTCTAGATTATATGTGTGCGTGTGTGTGTGTGTGTGTGTGTGTGTGTGTGTGTGTGTGTGTGTATTTCTGGTAGAAGTCAATTTGTATTTTAGACTATAAGAAATAACTATAATACTATTGTCAGAATTATATATATCATTTCATAATAATTACTTATTGTGATGGAATAAAAATCTATAAATCATTTTATGTCATATTAGAAGACACAATATGGATGCTCAGATAAATTACTACAGTTTTTATAAAATAGTTTTTATTTTCAGCTTTTTATGACTTATTTTATTATAGAGATGTGTAGTACAAGTCAGGATTAGATACATAAGTAATTTATGTGCAGGTAAAGTTGGGTCTCCAACTGGTCCTCACTTTCCCTTAGGACCAGGTACCCTTTGTATTGTTACATGCCCCCACTTCCTTCCTCCCTCCCCTGGCAGTGTCTTGCAACTACTGACCCTTCCCTTGTGTTATTGCGATTAATGTTCAGGTCTCACTTATGAGTGAGGACATGTAGTATTCAGTTCTTTGTTTAGATCACTAAGTATGGTGGGCTTCAACTCCACCCAATTTACTTTGAAGTCCATGAGTTTGTCGTTCTTTATGGCTGTGTAAAACTTCATCTCGTATATGTGCCATATTTTCTTTATCCAGTCTACTTCAATGGGCAGTAGGGCTGGTTTCATGTTTTATTACTGTGAATAATGCAGCAATAAACATGCATGTGCAGGTGTCTTTTTTTGTAGAATGATTTATGTTCCTCTGAGTATACTCCCGAAAGAGGGATTGCTAGATGCATGGAAGGTAAATTTATAGTTATTTTAGAAAATGCCAGACTGTTTTCCATAGAGGCTAAACTAGCCTGTACTCCCACCCACAGTGTAGAAGTGTTCCTTTTTTTTTTTTTGTCACCCACACCAGCAACTGTTTTTTGTTTTATTAATGATGGCCATTCTTACTGGTGTTAAGTAGTATCTCAATATGGTTTTGATTTGAATTTCTTCGATAATTAGTGGAACTGAACATTTTTTTCATGTATCTATTGGATGCTCATATGTCTTCTTTTGAGAAGTGTCTATTCATGTCCTCTGCCCACTTTTTAATAGGGCTGGGTTGTTATTGTTGTTGTTGTTGTTGTTGTTTTTCCCCTTTGGCTTATTTGAGTCCCTTGTAGATCGTGGATATTGGATTTTTGTCAGATATATAAGTAGCAAATATTTTTCCCATTCTGTGGGTTGTCTGTCCACTCTCTTGATGGCTTCTGTTGCTTTGCAAAAGTTTTTGTTTGATAAGGTTTCACTTGTCTATCATAGATTTTTTGTCATTCGCTTTTGGATTTGATCGAAAGTTGGTTGCCTACAGGATGTGCAGAATGCAGATTGCCTGAGGCCAAGGCAGAAATCAGGTGGGGCTTGTTGCCATAGCAGCCTCTCAATCCTCTTGTTAACTCTTCTGTGATTATTCTACACAACAGTTGTACCCCAGTGGCCTGGGACTTCCTTCTAATCTACACTGGGATAGCTAAGACAGCACACTTGCAGGATACTTCAGCTTCTCTCCCCTGCACTCCCCCTAAAGACTCAAAACAGAGAACTTTGCAGACAAGCAAATGCTGAGGAAATGTTTCACCACTAGGCCTGCTCTACAAGAAATACACAAAGGAGTTTTAAATACTGAAATAAAACGTCAAAATACTCCAGAAGTAAAATGTTGAAAATCATAACGTTTACAGGTCTTATGGAATACCAACACAATAGAGAAAATAAATAAAACAACCAGATAACAATCAGTATGATGAAGAGAATAATACTTTATATATCATTAATAACTTTAAATGTAAATGGTCTCAATGCCCCACTAAAAAGATATAGACTAACAGAATGAATAAAATAACACAACTCAAATATATGCTACCTTCAAGACGCTCACAAAGACTCCTATAGACTCAAGGTAAAGGTGTGGAGAAAATTATTCTATGGAAATGAAAACCAAAAATGAGCAGGAGTAACCATGCTCAAAACAGATAAAACAGTCTTTAAAACCATCAAGAGAGCATGGAGACAGCCCACAGAATGAGAAAAAATATTTGCCAAATGTATATCTGACAAAGGCCTATCATCTAGGATCTACAAGGAACTCAAACACACTGAAAGAAAAAAACTAACAGCCCCATTATGAAGTGGGCAAAAGACATGAATAGACACTTCTCAAAAGAAGATATATGGGCAGCCAACAGATGCATGAAAAAGTTCTCCGCCTCACTCATCGTCAGAGAAATGCAAATCAAAACCACTTCGAGATACCACCTAACCCCAGTAAGAATGACCATCATTAATAAAACAAACAACAACAGATGCTGGTGAGGATATAGAGAAAAAGGAATGCTTCTACACTGCTGGTGGGAATGCAGACTAGTGCATCTTCTTTGGAAGTGTGGCAATTTCTGGAAGAAATATAACCCAGCAATCCCCCTATTGGAAATATACCCAGAGGAACTCAAATCATTCTGCAAAAAAGATACCTGAACATGCATGTTTGCTACAGCTCTATTCACAATAGCAAAAACATGGAACCAACCATGCTGCCCATCAAAGCTGGACTGGATAAAAAAGATGTGAAACATATACACAATGGAATATTATGCAGTCATAAACAAGGACAAACATATGGACTTCACAGTAACATGGATGAATTTAAAGTCTATCATACTCAATAATCTATCACAGAAACAAAGAACAGAGTACCATATGTTCTCACTCATAAGTGAAACTTGAACAATTATCACAATACTTAAAAAAAGGATTGGCAGTAGTAGGAAACTGCCAGGGGAGGGGGTGGCATTGGCAATTGAATGAAACTGCCAGGGGAGGGAGAAATATACCTCATCAACAAGGGTGCCTATATGATGAACCTTTGTATACCTAACACTGAATTACATGCACATCTTTAAAATAAAAACAATTTAAGAAGTCTTTAAATTAACAACAGCAAAAAATAAATAAAATAAATAAAAGACAAGGATGGCCATTACGTCATAGTAAAGGTATCAATCCAATGAGGAGATATAACAATTTAAAATATGTATGCACCTAACACCAGAGCCACCAGCTTTATAAAACAAATTCTACTAGACCTAAAAAAAAGAGACAGAATACAATAATGGGAGACTTCAATATTCCACATTGATGGCAATAGACAGATGATTGAGGCAGAACATCAACAAAGAAACATTGGCATTAAACAGGACTCTAGAAAAAAATGGAACTAACAGACCTATATAGAACATTCCTTCCCAAAACTATAGTATATGCATTTTTCTCATCAGTACATGGAACACTCTCCAATATACACAATAAAATAAGCCATAAAAAGTCTCAAGAAATTTACAAACATCAAAATTATCAAGCACCTTCTCAGACAACAGTGGAATAAACCTAAGAAATAACTCCAAAAATAATTCATAAAATCCAACAAAAATATGGAAGTTAAACATTTTGCTCCTGAATGATCTTTCGGTCAACAATTAAATCAAGATAAAAATTTAAAGATTTCTTGAAATGAATGACAACAATGAAACAAGTTATTAAAACCTCTGGGACACAGCCAAGGCTGTGTTCAAAGGAACATTTGTAGCACTTAAGACCTACATAAGTAAGACTAAAAAGTTGCATATTGACAACCTAATATCATACCTCCAGGAACTAGACAAGCACAAACAAACCAAACCCAAAGCTAGCAGATGAATAGAAGTAATGAAGATCAGAACAGAATTAAATGAAATAAAAATTTTTAAAAGGACCAAAGATCAATGAAACAAAAAGTTGGTTCTTTGAAAAGATAAACAAAGTTGATAGACCATTAGCTAGATTAATTAAAATATGAAGAAAGAAGATTCAAATTAGCTCAATCAGAAATGAAAAAAGGAGACATTACAACTGATATGATGGAAATTCAAAAGATCATTCAAGACTATTATGATCACCTCAATGCAAAGTTAGACAATCTAGAGGAAATGGATAAAATATTGGAAATATACAACCTCCCAAACTTGAATCAGGAAGAAATAGAAACCCTGAACAAATCAATAATGTACTCAAGATTGAAACAGTATTAGATGTTTCTCAATAACAAAAAAGTCCCAGATCTGACAGACTCACAGTTGAATTCCACCAGATCATCTTAAAAAAAAAAACTGGTACCAATTTTCCTGAAGCCATTTCACAAGATTGAAGAGAAGAGAATCATTCCTAACTCTTTCTGTGAGACCAATATCACTCTGATACTAAAGTCAGGCAAAAACTCAACAAAAAAGAAAACTACAGACCTATATCCCTTGTGAATATAGACACAAACATTCTCAACACAATATTAGCAAAACGAATTCAACAGCGTGTAAACGTGGGGGAGGGGGGAAGAGGGGATAGGGTTCAGTAACTACTCACGTCCCAATATTCATTTTCTGAGGAATGGACCACCTGAGACCAAATCCCCGCCACTATGCAATATGTCCATGTAGCGAGCACACATACGTACCCCCAATCTAAAATTTAAAAATGAGTTGGGCTCGGTGGCTCAGCCTGTAATCCCGCGCCTTTGGGAGGCTGGGGTGAGTGGATTGCCTGAGCCTGAGGGTTGAGACCCGCCTGGGCAGTCAGACCTCATCTCTACAATAAATCAAAAAATCAGTCGGGCGGTAGCTCATGCCTGTAATTCCGGCTACTCGGAAGGCTGAGGCGGAAGGATCGCTGGAGCCCAGCAGGTCAAGTCTGCGGTGGCCGGGAGCGACCACTGCACTCCAGTCTGGGTGACAGAGTGAGACTCCAACTAAAAAAAAAAAAAAAAAAAAATGACCTTAAGAAATACAAAATTAAAAACAGTAAGTAGTTCACCTTGTTTTTTCCTCTTGCTTTGTTGATCATAGATTCATAAGACAAAATGGAGACTCTATTAGCAGGGGTCCTTGAGCCACGATGTTGAAAATAACCCCACTCTGAAATGCTGTTGGATATGTAGCATCCACAATAAAATAATTTTTGTTAGGTAAATATTACGGATGTTTGCTACTATAACATAAATCAGGTTATTTTGATATAGGGCCTTGTAGATGCTTTTTATTCTTATATGTCTACCTGACTAGATTTTCAGTTCTATGGGAATAGGAACTATGCCTGCTTTATCACCTGACAACTAGAGTTAGTAAGTAATTAGCATATAGTGGGCATTTCACTAATATTTAGTACATGAATCATTAAGTAAAGAAATATATCTGACTGTATTTTTACTTATTGATTAATGGACACTAAATTGTTTACATATACACAATAGAATATTATTCAAACATAAAAAGAATACAGTCCTGTTATTTGCAACAGCATAGATGGAGCTGGAGGCCATTAAGTCAGACACAGACACAGAAAAAACAATATTGCATGTTCTCACTTATATGTGGTAGCTAAAAAACTGATCTTAGGAAGGTAGAGAGTAGAATGATAGCTACTAGAAGCTTGGAAAGGTAGTGGGGAGTGGTGACAAGAAGGGACTAGTTTGTGGGTACAAAAGTACAGTTAGGAATAAAATCTAGTGTTCAGTAGTACAATTGGGCAACTAGCTTTAACAATAACGTGTATATTTTAAAACAATTAAAGGAGTGGATTTGAAATGTTTCCAAAACAAAAAAAAATGGTAAATATATTAGGTAATGGCTATCCCAATTACCCAGATTTGGGTATTACAAAGTGTATGCATGTCTCTAAACATCACCTGTACCCCATAAATATAAACAACTATTATGTATCCCCAATATTAAAATATTAAAAATTAAATACATGTGTACTAGCATGTAAACTACTATTAAAAGAAATATTTTTTCAGAAGATCATAATTGCCAAAGCTGGATGAAAATTTAAGCATCAGAGAGTGAGCTACCATTTTTTTACTTAAGAACCTATTGTGATAACCTTGGTCAATTTGTTTAACTTCTGCAAGGCTTAGTTTTCTTATGAATTAAATCGAAGAAAATCATATTAAATGTATCATTCAGTTGATGTAATAATTAAATGAGATAATAAGTGTGCACATAAGAACTTTCAGTTCCCATGCAAAGGTAAAGTAATAAAAACCAATTGCTTACCATTTTGCAGAAATCACCTGTCTGTTGAGTTTGAATATTATTGTTATTGCCATCGTTCTAACACCCGTGTATTTTTCTGTCATCTTTGCTTGTTGCTGAATGAAAGACAGAAATATTAGACCCTAACAGTGTCCTCCCCCCCTCCAATTTTGAAGACCTGTAGGTAGAATTTTAAGAAAATGTATACAAAAAGCAAAATATGACAGGATAATTATATGCCCTCTAAGACCAACTTCAAAAATATGTCAGGAGAAAAATAAGCTTAGGAAATTAAGCCTGTAAGTTCAAAGAGGTGGTTATTTTGATACTATATTTTGAAGAAATTGTATAGGAATAGCTCATTTGTGAGACAATATAATCCCTCTTATGTTACAAAGGTTACAGAATCTTTACACGATGTTGTAAGAAAGATGGTTTTATTTCTTGAAGCTCCAGAGGACTATTTTTATGCTCCTGATTACCCTAAAAACTCATAAAAAATAATAACATATCCATTCCTAACTATCCTATGTTTCCTAGGTTACAAAAAGTACATATTTGTTTTAGGGACTAGATGATTTATTCATGCCACACAAAATCATTTTAAAATAAAATACTAATTCAATTGCTGACATGATAACATGGCAAATAGAAAGCTTTATTTTGATATATTTTCATTATATCTAAGTAGTAAAAGCTACTTAATACAATCTACTATTTCATATTGTCAGAAATTTTGAAGAGGCTATTGTGTTAAGTTCTCAATGACTTTCTCTAAAATATGTTAAGGAAATTCAGTTTAGGCAATATTTAATGAGTAATACAATAAATTATACATTTATCTATACATTTATATGTGATTCACAAGTACAAGATTAGTAGTTATGTCGTTGTTTTTAAAAGACCATAGTTATATAATATGTTGTTTCCCATATTTTGGCTAAAAATGAAAATATAATGTCTTCACCATTTTGGAATTATTCTCAGATCCCTTGTTTACCCTTTAGGGTACTACAAAATATCTATAATACAGGCACATAGAGAAGCTAAGGAATATTTAAGGGTAAGTATAGTAAATCACTTCTGAGGTAAGCAAAATCAGTCTCAGCTTACATCATTTTATATAAAAAGTTTTAATGTATCAAACTTTCTCAAAGTCAAAGTCAGCTCAATTTTCTGTGCTTTTTTATGCTTCCATAGTAGCAGAACTTATACTGATTTTGAGATAGATGTCTCAACACAAGGTAGATAAAAGAACTCAAAACAGTAAGCAAAGAGTCAAGTACACTGACTTCCGCTCATCACTATATGTGAGATTTTAGGCAAAAAAAATATAACCTTTTTTTCAATTATAAATCAAAGAGTCTATTTATGCATCTAATAATATACTCCTTTCTCTAAAATTCTGTCACTATTTTGGTAATGATGAACTACAAAAAGTTTTGTTATTATATATGTATGGGGAAATTGCCAAAAACATACATCTAGTTTGATCACTGTTCACTATAAGATATGGCAATATTTGACAGAGAAGAATAGGAACGTGAGATCATGAAGATAGAGGAAAAATTCACTGTTAAGGAGTCCGGTGGAAGACACTTAGTCTTTGACAACCAACAAACCTGTCTTCAATTAGTACTATGAGTTTCAATAGATAACTAATTAACCTCTCTGAGCCTTACTTCCCTCATTTTAAAATCAACATGATCTCTAATGGAGTTTTATTGAAGAAATTGTGTGTGTGTGTGTGTGTGTGTGTGTGTGTGTGTGTGTGTGTGTGTATACACATGCTTATGTACATATATTTATGCATATTATATAATTTTATATTTAACACATACAAATACATATATATACAAATATGTATTTCTATGTGCTAAAGATATTGCTTCTAAGCACACATTGTTCTTATTTTGTTCTATTGGTGGGTAAAAACAAAAAGTTTTAGAAGTTTAGTTAGGATATTATCTGATAAAATGTGCAGAACATACAATGAACGGAGTCATTTATTTATGTTATGAATCCATTAATTTTGATTTTGAACAACTAAAGTGGTTCCAATACTGTTGTAAGTACTACAGAAGACACAAAAATAACTCTTTAAATTATAAAGGTCATGAAAATTGCCTCTAGGGAATTTGTATTTTATTTGAGAGTCAAAGTAGCCAGGATCTCCTAAATTAGATTGTCAAATAGTAGGTTACCTGTGGATTAACTATAGAGAGATTCAGCAACCTTAAAGAATGGGATAATTATAATTGCAGGGCTTTAGATATGTAGACTCATTGAGCATTAATAATGGCCATTGAGATAATTATTATTTCATACACTACTTTATGAGCTCTAATCTGACATATAAACGAGTTATTTGAAGGTAAAATATGGAAGTGGGCCATGGTCTATGTCAAAATTAATCCTTCATGCCCTTCATTATTCCATCCTTTCAGGCACTGATTACTCTTTAGGGCTCACATTCCCTGTGAAATTCACATCCTACTCTATTCCTTAGATTTATTTTAAAAAGGTTTTGCATGAAACCACATAAATTTGCTCTCTTTAGAAGGCAATCAGATTGAGAAAGGCAGTTAAGGGGATAAATATCATGTGCTAAGTTTTCGAAGGCATTGTCCCTGAGAATAAATACTTTTAAAATTTATAGTCATAGCCATGCTTTCCACAGAGGGGTAGCTTTTCTGTCCCTCTCACTTTTGTAAACTCAGCTATAATTTACAAATATTTGCTAATATAAAGCATTGTTCATGAGCAGAGTTTGAAGTGATTGTCTACCTCATCTTTCCCTAAACCTTTGCCTTCTTCTTAGCTTTACTGAAGAATATTAAGAAAACTGTAAGGTCACCTCATTTTTAAAAATCAAATCCTGGGGTTTGGACTAGGGATTCAGACAGTTCTCATTGTTTTCACTGATTGAGGCAAGGCATGTCACGTGATGTAGATTTATATTCAGCATTTTCATAAACTTTATCTATTTTTCCACAAAATATAAACTGGCAAGTACATTTGCAAGCAATATGTAAACAAAAACCAAAGTAAAACAAAAAAGACTTATTTGTAGCAAGAACCAGGATATTTCTGGCTTGATATTCTTTATGGCACTTTGAGTAAAACTTTTAAAAATATAGTTCTGGACAATAGAAAAGGAATGAATATAGTGAAAATTTTTTTTGAAATAACCTATTTTATATAGGTCCAATGACTGACTTTTTAGTTGTTTTAGAAATTGAAATTGTTTTGAATAAGCAAAATTGATTATTTAGGACGTATAAACAAATCCTATGTTGCTAGACAATATGGTGCTCTTATTTTTCATTATTGTATGAACTTGTGTATTTATTCAACTTCATTGTGATTCTCGGTGTATATGCGATTTTATATAGTTTTTGCTGTCCATATTTTCTCAGATTTGTAGATATTGAATAGGCTTGATGTTTTCTGAAAGCACAATTCTTATTTTAAGTAACAAACAAATACTAATTGTTTATTCTTTTAAAATTTTATATTTTTGATGGTGGCTAGCTGAAAATAAAAGATTTTTATAATTTTTTTAAAGATTAAAAATATTAATTTTTCTTTATAAATATTTCTATTAGATTCTTTCATAAATTATATTGAGTTATTGGAGAAGGTTCTAATTTAAACTCACAAAACTAGAAAATTTATAATCGGGTATATCACTGCATTCTAACTCATACCATTGCAAGGATTAGGAAACTTTGAGTTAAGAGTGTACTAAATGAAATTATTTATAAACATTGCACTAATTCACTAAAAGATAAGAGGAGAAAAAATCAAGAGAGAGGAGACATCGTTAAAGCAGGAATGAACTTTTTGCATTTATTGAGAGAATATTGCTCTTTCACTTTTTGCATTTACCGTGTTCCTTTCAACCTTAGGAATCGTGTTGATTCCATTCATTATATTTGGAACACTTTAACACTTCTGTGGCCCCCAACACTTTGGCCTGACAATTGCTTCAAGTCTCAACTTGATTGTCATTTCTACAGGGGAGCCTTGCCTGCATTGTAACCTGAATTAGATTTTTGCTGTGTGCTCTAATCATTTTCTATACTTACCTTTCATAGCAAGCATCACCTTTGTAGTTATATTTGTTAAATAAAGAATTATAATTGTACTCTACAATGGTTTTGTGCCTTAAAGTTTTAAGGGTTTTCGTGTATATTTAAAGCAACACCGGAATCACGAAATTTTACAACACAAAAAACACATTCCTCGGAGAGATAGTGTAAAGCCGTACTTTTAACTTTTAAAAAAATTGTTTTATTTAAAAAATGTGGAGTACAATTCAGGGCTAAGTACATAAGTGGTAATCATGCAGATAAGTTTTGAGCCTCCCTTTGGTCCCCACTTCACTTGGTTTGAGATTGGGTACCCTTATTGATGTTATGTGCCACCCCTCCCTCCCCTCCCACTACTGCCAATCACTTTCTTATAATAATATGATAAATGTTCAGGGTCCACTTATAAGTGACTATAGGTGGTACTCAAATCTTTGTTTCTGCAATAGATCACTGAGTATTATAGATTCCAAATCAATCCAAGTTGCTGCCAAGTCCATAATTTTGTCCTTCTTTATGGCTGCATAACATTCCATCATGTATGTGCACCACATTTTTTTATCCAATCCACTTTCAATGGGCAGCACAGTTGGTTCCATATCTTTACTATTGCAAATAATGCTGTAATAAACATACATGTTCAGGTATTTTTTTTATAGAGTGATTTGAGTTTCTCCAGATATATTCCCAGAAAGGGGATTGCTGGGTCATATGGAAGGTCAATTTATAGATCTTTTAGGAATTGCCACACTGTTTTTCACAGAGGTTTTACCAGTTTACACTCCCAACAACAGTGTAGATGAGCTCCCTTTTCCACTCATCCTTTCTAGAATCTGTTGTTTTTCTTTTGAGTTACTGATTATAGTCATCCTGACTGGAGTTAGGAGGTATCTCAGTGTAGTTTTAATTTGCATTTCTTTGAAGGCTAGTAAGGCTGTGTATTTTTTCATATATCTGTTAGTTGCTCGTATGTCTTTTGAGAAGTGAATATACATATCATTTGCCCACTTTACAATAGATTCTAGATGTTAGGCCTTTGTCAGATATCCAGTTGGCAGATAATTTTTCCCAGTCTGTGGGTTGTCTTCCTTCTCTCTTGATGGTTTATCTTGCTTTGCAGAAGCTTTTCAGTTTGATGAGGTCCCACTTACCTATTTTATCTCTTACCTCATGGGCATCAGGGGTTTTGATCAGTATTTGGTTGCCTATTCCAATTTCTGTCAGGGTGTCTCCTGAGTTTTCTAGAATTCATATAGTTTGAGGTTTTATGTTTAGTTCTTTGATCCATATAGAGTTGGTTTTTGTGTATGGTGATAGGTTTCAATCTTTTGCATGTGGTCAGCCCATTTTTCCAGGAAATTGGATCTAATGATACATCTCAAAAATCATCCACCATGACCAAATAGGCTTCGCTCCTGGATGCAGGACTGGTTCAGCATCCACCAGACCATAAATGTAATTAAATACATCAACAGATGTAAAAACAAAAACCACATGATCATATATTCCTTCTTGATAAAAACCCTCTAATACCTAGGCATAGAGGGAACATACCTCAAAATAGTGAGAGCCATCTATGATAAACCCACAGTCAACATATTGTTAAATGGACAGAAATTGGAAGCATTTTCCCTGAAAATAGGAAAAAGGCAAAACCAGAACTCTAACCCCTCCTGTTCAACATAGTGTTGGAAGTCCTAGCTAGAGCAATCAGACAAGAGAAGAACTTCAGGGGTATCCAAAGAGGAAAAGAATAAGTTAAGTTATCCCTCTTTGCTGATGATATGATTCTATACCCTGAAAACCCAAAAGATGCGTTCAAAAACCTCCCTGCACTGATAAGGGACTTTGGCAAAGTTTCAGGGTAGAAAATAAATGTGCAAAAGACAGTTTCCTTCTTATACACCAACAGCAAACAGACAAAGAAACAAATAAAAAGCACAATATCATTCACAATAGCCACACACACACACACAAAATACCTTGGCATCTTCCCAACCAGAGAAGTGAAAGACCTTTACAATGAAAACTACAAAACACTGCTCAAAGAAATCAAAGAAGACACAAGCAAATGGAAAAATAACCATACTCATGGATTGGAAAACTTAACGTTATTAAAATGTCCATCCTACTAAAGGCAGATTTAAAGCAATACACATTAAATTGTCAACATTATTCTTCTCAGTCCTGGAGACAACTATATAGATATTCATATGGAAATATAAATGACCACGAAAACAAATCCCTAGCAATAAAAAAAAAAGCAGGAGGTATCACACTTCCATACTTAAAATTCTACTATAAGGCTACAAGAATCAAAATATTGGTATTGGTGCAAGAACTGGCATATTGACCAATGGAACAAGATAGTTATTCTATAAGCAAGACATCAATTTCTCAACCAACTAATCTTCACCAAAGTTTCCACCAACTACCACTGGGAAGAGGAGAACCTATTTGGTAAATAGTACCAGGAAAACTGGCATACTTTTAACTTCCCATCTGACACTAGTAGCTTATATAGAGTCCTGGAGTAGAAAGCACATCTAATCCTAAGGCATTCCTATTTACATATAACCATTCTAAAACTATGTACTGTAAGTGTCTTATATTGGGTTTCCCAAACACAGATCTAAGGCAAGGATTCCTGTGCAAATGATTTATTAAGGAAGTGTCTCTAGGCATATCTGAAGCAGTGGAATAAGCAGGGCAGAGAGGGGGAAGAAACCATAGAAAAAGACAAGAATGCAATCTTAAGCCAAACATTGCAGAGTGTAGCTTCAGCCAGCTATGTCAGTGAAACTCTAGAGTGTAAATAATGCCTCAGTGGCTGTCTCAGACAAAGACAAGTGAACTGGGCTTTGTATTACTAATCCCTTGTTTCCTGGCTCTGGGCTGCCAAGATTGTGCATGTGATGATGGACTGTATCTCCTGAGCAATTCTGGCTCTTGGCCCTAAGAGACTTAGGTCAGTTCTTTAAAGAGTTGCAGTTGTCAGTTATTGGAAGCAAAAGCCAAAGAACAACAAAGTTCCTTGAATTGAATCAGTAATGCTACAATGGATCTAAAAAGATCTGGGTGGAACAACAAAGTATTCTCTACAATGAGTCTGACAGAACAGTGTCATTTGCGTTTATAGGTAATAACCTAAAACACTGAGAATAGTGATTCCCTCAAGATTATAGCCTCAGCCGGGCTCGGTGGCTCAGCCTGTAATCCCGCGCCTTTGGGAGGCTGGGGTGAGTGAATTGCCTGAGCCCGCGGGTTCGAGACCCGCCCGGGCAGCGAGACCTCATCTCTGCAATAAATCAAAAAATCAGCCGGGTGTGGTAGCGCATGCCTGTAATTCCGGCTACTTGGAAGGCTGAGGCGGAAGGATCGCCGGAGCCCAGCAGGTCGAGGCTGCGGTGGCCGGGAGCGGCCACTGCACTCCAGTCTGGGTGACAGAGTGAAACTCCAACTCAAAAAAAAAAAAAAAAAAAAAAAAGATTATAGCCTCATAAGTGATGGGCAGGTGTTGAAGCATGAGCCTTCTGACTCCTTTATTTTAATTTTTTCATGCTACCTAAAATTAAAACCTTTAGGCATTTGACCAGGTGACATATGTCTGTGTGTGGAAACAAAGAGCTAGGCATATTAATAAAGTCCACCATTAATCCTAAAAGTTATATATATCAAACCCAGAAGGGTTAGTTCACATGTTGACCATTAAATAATTAGCTCTGTGATCAATATCAATAGTCTTGAATTCCTATGGCTTAGAACTTTGTTCCAGAAACCACTTATCTCCCTGGGTCTATGGCTCATCTTGGGCTTAACATTTTTTTCTTTCAGAATTCCTAGTTTTCACACGGTATCTTAATTCCAATTAATTTCATGTTTCCTGATCATACATATCACAATATTTCCAACATAGAAATATCAAGCTAAACAAGTTTTCAATAACTTGTGCATCAGAAACTTAGGTAACATTTTTTTTTACTAGGCAAGACGTATATACATTTTACTTCTTGAGTAAACAAATAAAATAATCACATTATTTTCAAGATTAATCAAGTCTTTATTAGGCTTGTCATTTGTTCAAATTTACTTGAACATCAATCTCCTACCCAAACATGACTTATGAAAAAGTAGTGAAGTTTTAAAATGGCTATATTTGACTTGGATTTTTAAAAAAATGTTGTCTCCCCTTTCATCCCGATTCCAGAAACCTATAATTTCAGTATTTGCCACTTGCTCCAGGTTTGATGTTACATTTACTGTATCATACTGTCTCTGATATAGTTAGAATATGTAGCTTGATTTGTATCTTTCTTTCATAGACTCTCTTGAAGTCTACTCCACTTACTTATTTTGGTCCCATTATCATCTGGAGAATGAAGCAACAGTGATTCACAGTGTGACTGAAAGCTGGCATATGGCCTTCTTCACAATTTTCCTGTACCTGCTATGTGTATATCCATAGATCATACTGATACTTTTTACAAGGCTAGACATTTGTTTATTAACACACAGTTCAGAATCTCTGTGATGGTTCCACAGTAAGACTGAATTAGACTTTTTCTTTTACTACTAGCATAGAAAAATGGTATTGGAAATATGCGAACTGCTTTTTAATGTGGTTAAAATTATTATCTGCTGGTATGGAAAGGTGAAATAAAAATCAGTAAGCTAATTGTTACCTAAATTTAGTTCACATTGGTTGAGCAAGCCTAATAATTCATCATACTTCGATGCTTTACTTACATTTGAAGAATAAAGTCCTCTGACATCCGATAGTTGTAAAATATTGTTGTTAGGAAAGTAAGATTTTAGTTATAACCATTAATTATTTAAGAGCTAAATGGATATCCAAAGTTATTTGAAATCATTTTTATGCACATAATTATCTCACTCTACAAAGATATAGAATATGAAAGAATAATTTTGGTATAATTTAAAATAATGTGAATGGAAATAATGGTTCCTTCAACCGACTCCTTAAATTCTTTATTTCAGATCAGAAAACATCAGTATTGAATTAATATAAAAATTGGTGTTACATTCCCAATAGATGTCCAAATACAGATTTAACAAAACCTTCAAGTGAATATTGAATTAATAGGTTATTAATTCAAAAGAATTAAATAAACATTATTAGTAATCATTTGACTTTTCTCCATTAATAAAATGTTGAGTGTATATTGTATCTTAGTCTATAGTAGATCAATTCTGCTTAATTTCTCAAAAAAAATTTAGTTGTTTTTGTAAGGTAAGAAGATTCATTTGAAGTTCTTTGTATTAAATTTAACTTTACGTCTCTCTTCTATGGCATCTTGCTTTCTCCAGATCTATTATATTCAATGCCTTTTAAAAACTTTTTATTTTGTATGTAAATTTTGTGTTATTTACTTATTTTTAATTAAAAAAATAAAATTAAAAATCATATACCACGGTTGTATTGTAATATGCATGCTTTGTGAAATGACTAAATTGAACTAACAAAAATATGCATCACCTCACATATTGTGTATATGGTGAGAACACTTCAAACCTATTCTTTTAGCTATTTTATTTATTTATTTATTTATTTATTTATTTAGAGTTGGAGTCTCACTCTGTCGCCCAGACTGGAGTGCAGTGGCCGCTCCCGGCCACCGCAGCCTCGACTTGCTGGGCTCTGGCGATCCTTCGCCTCAGTCTTCCAAGCAGCTGGAACTACAGGTGCGCTACCTGTAGGCGCGCTACCACGCCCGGCTGATTTTTGATTTATTGTAGAGATGAGGTCTCGCTGCCCAGGTGGGTCTCGAACCCGCGGGCTCAGGCAATCCACTCACCTCAGCCTCCCAAAGGCGCGGGATTACAGGCTGAGCCAACGAGCCCGGCTTATTTTGTTTTATCTCAAAGATGTGAGGAAGCCAGGTTCGGTGGTTCAGCCTGTAATCCCGCGCCTTTGGGAGGCTGAGGTGAGTGGATTGCCTGAGCCCGCGGGTTCGAGACCCGCCTGGGCAGCGAGACCTCATCTCTACAATAAATAAAAAATTAGCCGGGCGTGGTAGCGCATGCCTGTAATTCCAGCTACTTGGAAGGCTGAGGTGGAAGGATCGCCGGAGCCCAGCAGTGGAGGCTGCGGTGGCCGGGAGCGGCCACTGCACTCCAGTCTGGGTGACAGAGTATGACTCCAACTCAAAAAATAAAAAATAAAATAAAATAAAATAAAGATGTGAGGAAGCCGGACTCGGTGGCTCAGCCTGTAATCCCACGCCTTTGGGAGGCTGAGGTGAGTGAATTGCCTGAGCCCGCGGGTTCGAGACCCGTCTGGGCAATTTGGCGAGACCTCATCTCTACAATAAAAAAAAAAAAAAAAAAATCAGCCGGGCGCTCCAGTCTGGGCTACAGAGTGAGACGAAAGGAAGGAAGGAAGGAAGGAAGGAAGGAAGGAAGGAAGGAAGGAAGGAAGGAAGGAAGGAAGGAAGGAAGGAAGGAAGGAAGGAAGGAAGAGAAAGAACGAAAGAAGTGGGGTACAATTCAGGATTAGGTAAATAAGTGATCATTGTATAGGTAAAGTTTGGGCCTCCCTTTGGTGCCCACTTCTGATCTGAGATCAGGTCACAATTTTCAAGATATATTGTTGATAATGTATAAAATATATTATCAACTATCACCATCATGGTGTACAAAAGATCTCTTCAGCTTATTTCTGCTATGTAACTGACATTTTATATCCTTTGACCAACAACTCCCCAATTCCCCCCAATGCCATTCACAGGTAACCGACATTCTACTTTTTACTTGTATGAGTTCAACCTTTTTAGATTACACGTATGCATGAGATCATAGGATATTAATCTTTCTGTGCTTGCTCTATTTCACTTACCACGAGATTCTCCAGGTTCACTTATTTTGTCACAAATGATAAGATTTCGTTATTTTTAAATATTGAATAGTATTTCATTGTGAATACATCTTATATTTTCTTTGTACATTCATCTGCTGATGGACATATCATGGTTGTAATGAACATGGGAGTACAAATATCTGTTTGACATACTTATTTTATTTTCTGAGGATATATGCCCAGTAGTAGAAATGACAGATCTATGTTTAATTGTTTGAGGGCCCTTCATACTGTGCTCTATAAGGTCTGCACTAGTTTACATTCCCAAGAATAGTATGCAAGACTTCCCTTTCCACATCCTTTCCAACACCGTTTGTGCGTGTGTGTGTGTGTGTGCGCGCGAGTGTGTGTGTGTGTGTGTGTATGCGTGTGTGTTTGACAATAGCCATTCTAAAAGGT
This sequence comes from Cephalopachus bancanus, assembly GCA_027257055.1. Taxonomy (NCBI): domain Eukaryota; kingdom Metazoa; phylum Chordata; class Mammalia; order Primates; family Tarsiidae; genus Cephalopachus; species Cephalopachus bancanus. The sequence goes on from JAPVLO010000089.1 coordinate 1,260,373, forward strand.
GCAATTTATTTACTTGATTAGTGATGTGAAGTATTTTTCGTATATACCTCTTGATCATTTGTATTCTTCTTTTGAGATATGTTTATTCAGGTACTTAGCTCATTCTTTTAAGTCAGTTGTTTTCTTACGATTGAGTGGTTTAAGTTCATTATATATTTTTGGACATTAATTAACCTCTTAACAGATGTATAATTGGCAAATATTTTCCCTCATTCCATGGGCTGTCTCTTCTCTCTATTTATTGTTTTCTTTGTTGTGCAGAAGCTTTTTTGCTCCATAGAATCTCATTTGCCTATTTTTGCTTTGGTGGCCTGAGCTTTTGAGCTCATATTCAAAAAAATCATTGCCCAGACTAATGTGATGCATCTTTTCCACTGTGTTTTCCTCTAGTGGTTTTACAGTTTCAGGTCTTATATTTAGGCCTTTAATCCATTTTGTGTTGATTGTGGTATAAGGTAAGAAATCCATTTCATTCTTCTGCACATGGCTATTCAGTTGTCCCCAAATCATTTATTGATGAAATTGTCCTCTCCCTGTTGTGTGCTCTTAGCACCTTTTTCAAAAATCAGCTGGTCATAAATTTATGGATTTGTTTATGGGCTATTTCTTCTATTCCATTGGTTTATTTGCCTGTTTTTGTACGAGTACCATATGGTTTAAGTAAAATTACTTTATAATAAGTTTTGAAATCAGGGAGTGTGATATCTCCAGGTTTCTTCTTTTTGTTTTTGTTTGTTTTTGTTTTTGTTTTTTATTTTTAAAATTTATTTTATGTTAAAGATGTGGAGAACAATTCAGGATTAGATATACAAGTGTTCATTATGCAGGTAAAGTTTGGGCCTACCTTTGGTTTGAGATCAGGTATTTTTTTTTTTTTTTTTTTTTTTTTGAGTTGGAGTCTCACTCTGTCGCCCAGACTGGAGTGCAGTGGCCACTCCTGGCCACCGCAACCTCGACCTGCTGGGCTCCAGCGATCCTTTCGCCTCAGCCTTCCAAGTAGTTGGAACTACAGGCGCGCACTACCACGCCCGGCTCATTTTGATTTATTGTAGAGATGAGTTGCCCAGGCGGGTCTGGAACCCGTGGGCTCAGGCAATCCACTCACCTCAGCCTCCCAAAGTCATGGGATTACAGGCTGAGCCACCGAGCCCGGCGAGATCAGGTACTTTTATTGTTATGTACCTACCCACCCCTGGCAGTTTCCAGCTACTGCCAATCCCTTGTTCATAGTATTATGGTAAATGTTCAGGGTCCGTTTATGAGTGAGAACATATGGTACTCGGTTCTTTGTTTCTGTGACAAATCACTGAGTAGTGTAGACTCTACATTCATTCACATTGCTGCAAAGTCCATGATTTTATCATTTTTTACGGCTGTGTGATACTCCATCATGTATATGTACCATATTTTTTTATCCAGTCCAGTTTTGATGGGCAAAACGGTTGGTTCCATGTTTTTGCTATTGTAAATAGTACTTCTATAAACATGCATGTGCAGACATCTTTTTGTAGAGTGATTTAAGTTCCTCTGAGTATATTCCCAGTAGGGGGATTGCTGGATTGTATGGAAGGTCATTTTCTAGTTCTTTTAGAATTGCCACACTTTTTTCCATACAGGTTGACATTACCACAACAGTGTAGAAGCATTCCTTTTCCCATGCATCCTTGCTAGCATATGTTGTTGTTTGTTTTATTAACGATGGCCATTCTTACTGGAGTTAGGTGGTATCTCAGTGTGACTTTTTTGTTTTGTTTTGTTTTTGTTTTTAGTTGGAGTCTCACTCTGTCACCCAGACTGGAGGGTAGTGGCACACTCACAACCACCCCAATGTTAGTCTTCTGGGCTTCGGTGATCCTTCCGCCTCAGCCCTCCAAGTAGCTGGAACGACAGGTGGACACTACCACACCTGGCTAATTTTTTTTTTTATTGTAGAGACAAGGTCTCGCCAAGTTGCCTGGGTAGGTCTTGAACCCGCGGGCTCAGGCAATCCACTTGCTTCAGCCTCCCAAAGTGCTGGGATTACAGGCTAAGCCACTGAGCTCGGCTTCAGTATGATTTTGATTTGCATTTCTCTGATGATTAGTGAGGCTGAGCACTTTTTCTCGTGTCTGTTGGCTGCTCGTATGTCTTCTTTTGAGAAGCATCTATCCATGTCTTTTGCCCTTTTGCCCGCTTTTTAATCGCGCTGCTTGTTTTTATCTTTTCAGCATGTTTAAGTTCTTTGTAGATCCTGGATGTATATCCCTTGTCAGATATAGAGCTGGCAAATATTTTTCCCATTCTGTGGACTGTCTTCCTGCTCTCTTGATGGTTTCTTTTGCTTTGCAAAAGCTTTTCAGTTTGATGAGGTCCCACTTGTCTAGCTTATCGCTTATGGCACGGGCTTTGGGGGTTTTGATCAAGAATGGGTTACCACTTCCAATTTCTCTAAGGGAGTCTCTTGCATTTTCTAAGATTCTTAAAGTTTGGAGTTTTATGTTTAGGTCTTTGATCCATTTGAAGTTGATTTTTGTGTATGGTGATAGGTAGGTCCTGTTTCACTCTTCTGCATGTGGTCAGTTTTCCCAGCATCATTTACTGAATAGGTTCTCCTCTCCCAAGTAGTTAGTGGAGGTTTTGTTGAAGATGAGTTGACTGAGAAATCAAGGTTTTGCTTCCAGAATCTCTATTCTGTTCTATTGGTCTATATGCCTATTCTTGTGTAAACACCATGTTGTTTTGATTATTGTAGCCTTATAATAAAGTTTAAAGTCTGGAAGTAGTATACCTCCTACTTTTTTTCTTCCACTAAGGATTGTTTTGGCTATTTGTGATCGTTTGTTTCCATATGAATTTCTGTCCAGGTCTGAGAAGACTTATGTTGTTAATTTAATGAGTATTGCATTGAATCTGTAGATTTTCTTTGGTAGGATAGACATCTTAACGATGTTGATTTTTCTGGTCCATGAACATGGAATATTTTTGTTTGTGTCATCTTTGACTTCTTTGGACAGTGCTTTGTAGTTTTCATTGTAAATATCTTTCACTTCTCTGGTTAGAAAGATACTAAGGTATTTCATTTTGTGTGTGTGTGGCTATTGTGAATGGGATTGTACTTTTTATTTGGTTCTCTGTTTATTTTTAGTATGTAAGAAGGAAAGTGTCTTTTGCATGTTTATTCTGTATCCTGAGACGTTGCCAAAGTCTTTTATCAGTGCAAGGAGGTTTTTGACAGCTCTCTTGGATTTTCAAGGTATAGTATTATATCATCAGCAAAGAGGGATAACTTAACTGCCTCTTTGGACACCCCTGATTTCCTTCTTTTGTCTGATTGCTCTAGCTAAGACTTCCAACACTATGTTGTACAGAAGAGGTGAGAGGGGAAGCCTTGTGTTGTTCCAGTTTTCAGGGGGAAATTCTTCCAATTTCTGTCCATTTAGCAATGTGTTGGCTGTGGGTTTATCATAGATGGCTCTTACTATTTTGGGATATGTTCCCTTTATGTTAGGTGTCCTAGGGTTTTTATCAACAGTTGGATTTTATCAATAGTTTTATTCTGCATCAAATGATATGGTTCTTGTTTTTACATCTGTTGATGTATTTAATTACATTTACACTCTTGCAAATGTTGAACCAGCCCTGCATCATCCCAGGAATGAAGCCTACTGGGTCATGGTGGATGATTTTGAAATGTGTTGTTGAATTCAATTCGCTAGAATCTTGTTGAGAATTTTTGCATCTATGTTCATCAGGGATATTGGCCTGTAGTCCTCTTTCTTTGTTGAATCTTTACCCAGTTTTGGTATCAGTGTGATGTTAGCTTCATAAAATGATTTGGGAAGAGTACTGTCTTTCTCAATTGCTTGTAATACTTTCAAGAGGATTGGTATCAGCTCCTTCTTATATGTTCGGTGGAATTCTGCTTGAAATCCATCTACTTCTGTGGATTTTTTTGACTGTTGTTTATTTGTTTGTTTAGGTAGTTTTCTCATGTCAGAGTCAATATCCTGGGTTGTTGTTGGTCTATTTAGGATCTCAGTCTTTTCATGTTTCAACCTAGGGAGGTTTTGTTATGTTAGAAAGTCCTCCATTTTATATATCTTATCGAGTTTTGTTTCCATGCAGGTGTGCATAGTAATCTCTGATAATCCTTGATGTCTTTAGGGTCAGTTGTGACTTGATCATTTGCATTTCTGATTCTGTTTATTTGGGCCTTTTCTCTCTTTTTCTTGGTCATTCTGGTTACAGGTGCATCAATCTTGTTTATCCTTTCAAAAAACCATCTTTTTTTTGCTTATTTGTTCCGTGATATTTTTGTCTTCTATGTCCCATATTTGAGGTTTTCTTTGGTGATCTGGATTTTTCTGCTGAAGATGAGGTTTCTGTGGTCTTGCCTTTCCAGTTCCCTTAGGTGATTTGTTAGGCTTTCAATGTATTAGCTTTCTGTTTTCTTGATGTGTTTTTGTGGAGACATAAATCCCCCTCTTAACACTGATTTCATGGCATTCCAGAGGTTTTGATAAGATGTTTCTTCATTTTCATTTGTTTCCAATAATCTTTTAATTTCTGCTTTGATATCTGTGTTTACCCAGTAGTTGTTCAGCATCATGCTGCTTAGTGTTCATGTCTTTTTGGGTTTGGGGGGAATTTTGTTGGTGGTGATATTTATTTTTATTTCATTGTAATCTTAGGAGGTGCATGGCAGCATGTCAGCCTTGTGGAATTTGTTTATACTTGATTTATGGCCAAGGATGTGGTTAATCTTGGAGTGCATTCCACATGTTGATGAGTTCTATGCATATTCTGTAGGGTAGAGTTTTTTGTAGGTATCTACTAAGTCCATTTGGTCAAGTGTCAAGTTGAGTTTCCAGATCTCTTTGTTGATTTTGCCTCAATGATCTATCTCGGGTTGTTAGTGGGGTATTTAATTCTCCAGCTATGATAGTGTTAGAATCAATTTTTTTTTTTTAGTTTACTTAATAGCTGCTTTATAAAAGCTACTATTCCTGTGTTGGGTGCATATATATTTAGGATGAATATTTCTTGTTGATGGATCAGATCTTTTATCATTATATAGTGTTATTTTGTATCTTTTAAAATTTTTGAAAGCTTAAAGGTTTTTTTTTCTGATATTAAGATTGCAATTCCTGCCTCTTTTGTGATCCATTCACCTGAAAAGTTGTCTTCCATCCTCTCTCTAACTTTGAGTCTGTGGCCAACCTTTGTGGTGAGTTGAGTTTCCTGGAGGTAGCAAATTACTGGGTCATGTGTTTCTATCCAGTATGCCATTCTATGTCTTTTCAGTGGTGCATTTAGTCTATTCCTGTTCAGGTTCAGGCTGATTATTGAAATATGAGAGTTTGTCCCTGACATAATGCTCTTATAAGGTCATTTTGTTTTCGTTTAGCTTTTATATTCACATATGTGTGCATTTTCATTTTTGCAGATGTGCTGTGTTCTGCTGCTTCTGTGTTTGTTTGTGATTGTGTGAAGTATATGGTCTTTCTTTTGTTTCTTTTTTCTTCTGTGCACAGCACCTTTTTAAATGTGTCCTGTAGAGTTAGTCTCAAAGCAGCATATTCTCTTAAGAATTGGATGTCTGGGAAGGAATTTAATTCTCCATCACTGATGAAGCTTAGCTTGGCTGGGTAGGAAATTCTTGGTTGTAATTGTTTATCTTTGAAAACATTAAAGATTGGAGTCCAATTCCTTCTGTCCTGTAGTGTTTCTGCAGAGAAGTCTGCAGCAATTCTGATTGGTCACCCCTGGTAAGTAGTCTGATCTTTTTATCTTGCTGCCTTTAGGAGTTTTTCTTTTATACTTAATTTATGTAGGCAAATTACTGCATCTAGGAGTTAGTCTTCTCATAAGATGTCTTGCAGGGTTTCTCTGGATCTCTTGTTCTTGTATAGTCATCTCTCTGACCACAGAAGGGAAGTTTTCTTGAATGACCTCATGGAATGTTTGCTCCAAGGTGTTTTCCATTTCTCTTTCTATTTCAGGTATTCCAATCAGATATAGGTTTGATAAAATCACACATCTCTTGGAGAGTTTCCTCTTTCTTCTTAATTTTATTATCTGTATTTTTAATAGATTGGGTTAGTTCCATACTTTGGTTTTCCGACTCTGAGATTCTTTCTTCAGCCTGGTCAATTCTGTTTCCCATGCTTGTCAGTTTGTTATTTATTTCTTTAATGGAGTTCTTTATTTCTGTTATTTCTAAGTACACTTTTTGAGCCTGTATAGCTCCATTGCAGTTTTATTTAGTTTTAGCCCTTGAATTTCTTGACTTTTAGTCATTCTATCCAACAATTCTCTTATCTCCATAAGTACCTTCTGGGTACTGTCTTTCTGGGAGATAGCCATTGTGTGTGCCCCAGTAGCTATTCTTTCTAGCACTGACTCTTAGGTGAGACTCTGATAGTTACCAGAAGTTTTTCACTGTTTTTTCTCCATTTGTAGAAGTTCTCCTAACTTTCACTTTAATTCTGTTGCTCTTGGAAAATGGAGAAGCAGTCACTTCTGATACTTGCTCTACTTTCTGTCTTTCCTTGAGCTTGGGCTCTGGGTTTGTTCAATTATGAAGTAGGGCTGGGGATGGGTGTTGTGCTATTTCTTTACAATTTTGAGCACTTACTAAGGGGTGCAGAGGTGCTACAAGGATTCTGAACCTACTGGCAATTCATAATGTACTATCTGGTGAATGGACCAGCTGAAATTTACTCTTTATTTCTGCACAATATGACCTTACAGTGGATATGTTTGCATAGCCCCTGATTCCAATACAGAGTAGAAGAGGAAAAAAGAGAAAGGAAGAGAAAGAGAGAAAAAGTAGAAAGAAAAATAGAAAAAGAAAAACATTAAAAAGAGAAAGAACAAAGGGAAGTAGGAGAAGGAAGGAAAAGAGAAAACCAACCAACAAACAGAGCAAGCAAGCAAAATAAACAAACTAATACACCCTCAAAAAACAAACAAACAAAAACAAACAAACTAAAAAAAAGGAAAAACAAAAAAATTGATAAAGAGTTCTCAGTTTTAGCATGTCTTTTTGAGAAAGTGGTTTCCCTCTTGTCATGGGTTCTGGGACACAGGGCTGTTACTGCAGGTTCCCTATTTGCTCTTGGAACTTAGGATGTTAGAATCTTCACCCCCTGCGCCTGCAATTGGTAGCCATTGTACACCCATGTGAGAGAAGGGGACTTAAATAACTTAACACAGAATCTCGAGATCTCACTGCCTTCTTTCCTCTTCCGCTTTGTCACAGCTCCCAAGGCATCCAGTTCACAGCAGAGAAATGGGGCCTCCTGTCTCTGCTCTCCCCTCCTGATCTCTTTCACTTGTTGCCAGGAATCAGGCACTCCCCATCCTATTTTTTGGGCTGTTCTGTTGTCTGTGTCTATCGTCCAGCAGCTGGCTCAGCGTGAAGGGTGGATCATCTGGGATTTTGCATCTGTCATTATCTGCCAGGGCTGGTGCATTAGGGCAATGCTTTCTGAGATTGAAGAGAGCAGCCCCAATGCAACACAGAGAGAGTGCCTGGTCTTAAGATGAAGTTCAACTATTCCACAGAGGCTGCCCTGTAAGCACTTCTCTGCCCAGGCATTAGAGATTCTGGTTAGTTTCTCTGCTGGCTGCAGTTCCTGTCACCATGCAATCATTCACACACACAGGTTCTCATGCAGTCCAACTGGTAACCCTGCTATCTTCCTGGAAATCCTGCTTTTTGCTCAAGATTGCTTTGGCTATTTGGAATCTTTTGTGGTACCATATAAATTTGAGAATTTTTTTTTCTGTTTCTGTGAAGAATGTCATTATCATTTTGATAGAGACTGCATAGAATCTATAGATTGCTTTGAATGGTATCTCAACCCATGCTGTGCTGCTATAATAGAGTGACACAAACTGGGTAAGTTATGTAAAAATATTTTTTATTCACAGTTCTAGTGGTTAGGAGGCTCAATATGAAGGTGATGGTAACTGGCAAAAGCATTATTGCCATATTATTTCATGATGAAAGGCATCACATGGTGAAAGAGCACAGGGGAACTAGATGAAAGGGGGTTGAACTCATCCTTTTATCAGAAACACATTTGCATAATAATTAACCCACTTTTGCAATAACATAATTAATTTATTCGTGATCTAATTACCTCTTAGAGATATCACCTCTCAACATGCTATATTAGGTGTTAATTTCCCATACTTGAACTTTGGGGGATGAACTCAAACTGTAGCAAGTAGTAGAGATATTTAGGAATATTGATTCTTACCATACACAGAAACAGGGTATTTTTTCATTTATTTGTGTTTTCTTTAGTTTCTTTCATAAATGTTTTATAGTTTTCAGTGTAGAGATCGTTTACCTCTTTGATAAAATTTATTTCTATTTTTGTTTGTAGCTATTATAACTGGGATTGTTTGCTTAATTTTGTTTTCAGATAGTTTGTTGTTAGTGTAAAGAACCACTACTTATTCTTTTATGTTGATTTTATATTCCACAAATTTACTAAATTTGTTTTTAAATTCTAATTGCACTTGGTAAAATTTCTGGGATTTTCTAAATATAAAATTATGTCATCTGCAAAAAGAGACAATTGAACATTTTTTCCTTTTCAATTTGGATGCCTTTTATTTCATTCTCTTGCCAATTGTTCTAGCTAGTAGTGGGAAGAATAGGCTTCCTAGACTTGTTCCAGATTGTAAAAGAAAAGCTTTCAATTTTTCCCTATTCAGTATGATTTTAGCTGTGAATTTGTCATATATGGCCTTTCTATCTAATGACTTTTAATGTTTTCTCAAAGAACCTTACTTCTAAAGTCACCTATAAAGTTAGAAAATCGCTATATAGTAGTTGTAGGTGACTTTAGAAGTAAGGTTCTACAGGAGAGGTAGCTAAAAGAAAAATTGAATTTAAATAGAGATAAGTCTGTCATTCTTCAGTCTTGGCCATAGATATCCAGGGAACTCTCTGCCTTCCAACTCATCACAATGTGGTGTGGACCCTGCAGGCTCTCTATGATGTGGGTAAGTGTCAGGGCCTATTCCTAAATGTTGTCTCCATTTTCTTTCTCACTCTTTTGTTTACTAATCCTGGATTGGCATCTTAGCAGATATAGTTAGCAAAATAATGTCCTTCCAAAGATGTTCATGTCCTAATCATCTGAACCCGTGACTAGAGTATCTTAGATAACAAAAAAGAATCCATTGATAGAATTAAGATTACAGACCTTGAAACCTCAATTATCCAATCTATCACAGTATTCCTCAAAAAAAAAAAAAAAGAAAAAAACTTTTACTAACAGGGATGGAGTAGAGACTAAAGAAGGAAGAAGACCGATAATCAACCAAATCAATCAAAGTTGCTGACTTTGAATATGGAGGAAAGGGGCTACAAACCAAGAAATGCAAGTGGCCTTTTAGAAGCTAGGAATGGTGTAAGGTAAATGCAGGACATATGCTCTGCTCGGCCTCCCCTGCTGATGACTCTTCCTTAATCGGGAGGAGGATGTCCTTGGCCAAGGCCATCTATGCCCTGTCAAAATGCCTTTGGAAATATGCACACTCACATCCTCAAGGCTTTGTTTCTGCTTCTTTGCACATAATGCTATTGTTTGTCTTGCTCCTTTTCCCATGCTGAGGGTATGGTATATAATTATAATCTTTCCCCATGTTTTGGGGGAGTGGAGAACTTTGTACTGACCAGCTGCCTTTGATTCCTCCTATAAGTATTAATAAACCCATGTATTTGCCAGCTGTCCTCTGGGTGATTTCTTCAGAACAGGTAAACAATTATGTGAGTGCCCTGTCTGATTTGGGGCTCCCATGATACGAATGGCCCTTAGTATAATAACCACAGGGAACTGAATTCTGTCAACACACAAATAAGCAGAAAATGTATTCTCTCCTCAAGCCTCCAGAAAGGAACACAGTCCTGCTAGTACCTTGACTTTAGTGAAGAACCTTACTGTACTTCTGACCACAAGATAATAAATTTATGCTGTTTTTTAAGCTACCTGGTTTGCGATAATTTGTACTGCAGCAGTAGAAATACAGAAGGCAAGCTCATATTTTTCTTTGTAATATGTTTATTGTGTTCTTTTGGTTAACTTTGCAGACTAATGTCTGATTTCACTTGATTTTACTTAATTCTTTTGGGGTCTAACAGGCTTTCACCTCTTCACTCCAATCATATTAGAGGCCACTCGGGACAAATATCTTTCAACTATTAAATGCAAGTTATTCAGCAAAGGTGTTAGTCACCGGTAGCTAGCAATGATTTCCTATAAAGCAGTTTTAGCAATGTATTTACCAAGTATGTTCACAACTGCTTTTGGTGCAGGGCTCACAATTCTATCTGCCATGTAGATTAACCATGATAACTAAATTTTACAGCTTCTATTGTCTTCTGCCTTGACATATAAATTCAGCTTCAGTATGTTAGCTGTTGACTTAACTCTTTCCCTGTTTAAACTGAGCATACTCCCTGGCTGTGCTTGCAGCTGCAGGGTTTACCCTGAGATTAAAAAAAAAAAAAAGAATTACAAAATATACTACCATTCTCTCTCTCTCTCTCTCTATCTCTCTCTATCTCTCTCTCTCTCTCCTCTCTCTCTAATTCTCCTTAGGATTAGAGAGTTCTCTTTTTAACTTCAAGAACTTTTTTTTAGTATTTACATTGAAAACCAGTCAGATTTGCTTCAGTCTCAAAAAGTGTGTTATGTAAAATTAAATGAACATGGCTGGGAGCTCCACTTTTTATTTCTAAATGGGTAAAGGGTTAACATTTTAGACTATGACTAGTGTTCCTACCTTCAAGTTCTCTTTGCACACATTATTTCTTCAGTTATCCTTTTAGTCTTTTAGAGAAGTCTTATTATTCTCTGCTGTAAATTTTTTCCCAATAGAAAACTCAGATGGTTAATAGTCTTACTTGTACTGTTGCTTAAATATGTGACCATAAATCTCTGCTGCAACTTTTATTCCAGGTTTTAAAGCTCAGCGTCATTAAGAAGCTATTTTTCTTAGGAGTAACTAACTCTTCATTTGTAAGATGTTGGTACTATCAATTGTCTCAGGGAACATATACAATACAGATGGTAGTGGGGCTTTGTATGTCCCTGCTTATCAAAAACACAAGGCCTATTATTCATGTTTATATAATTATATTCTAAAACAAGTAATTTAATCTATCTATCTTTGGTTAACAAAAAAGAGACAGTGGCTTACAACAACTGGTCAATTTCAGGTGCCTGCATCTTTATTCCACTTATCTTCTTCATACCACAGTGCAGATTGAAGACTCCACCTTTACTTTGAATATGATGCTCTTTGTGATGGAACCATGCAGAAACTGGTAACTTTTAAAACATAATTCTAAGCCGGACTCGGTGGCTCAGCCTGTAATCCTGCGCTTTGGGAGGCTGAGGTGAGTGGATTGCCTGAGCCCGTGGGTTCAAGACCTGCCTGGGCAACTTGGCGAGACCTCATCTCTACAATAAATCAACAAATTAGCCAGGCGTGGTAGCACGCCTGTAGTTCTAGCTACTTGGAAGGCTGAGGCGGAAGGATTGCAGGAGCCCAGCTGGTTGAGGCTGCGGTGGCCAGGAGTGGCCACTGCACTCCAGTCTGGGCGACAGAGTGAGACTCCAACTCAAAACAAACAACCAAACAAACAAACAACAAGAACAAAAAACCATAATTCTAGTTCATCCATATCTTCTTGGCCAGATCAAGTCACATGCAAAGTAAAACATCAGTGGGTTGAGAATGATCCCCACTATCTAGAACACAGAAGTTACATGGCAATGGGTTGGAATGTTACAGAGAAGAGAATGAATGATTGGATAGAGCAATACAGTCCAGCATAGTGTCTTCATCATACATTTACTGTATTTCTGTATAATGCCTCTTTTTTTTCCCTCTCATCTAAGGGCAAGGAGTGAAATACCTTCCACTTTCTGAAATGAATAGACTCTGTGGGAACCCGTATATTATCTTTCCAGTTATGGCATAAGCAGATACTTCTCATCCACTTCTCTCAATTTCTCAAAACTCTGTAGAGTAAGACTGATGAATATGAAATAAGGTATTACATGACCGAATGTTATTCTTGACTATCGTTGCAACTATTAAGATGTATTGTGTGTCCACTGTGTAGATTATCTTTGCTTTTTTATAATAAAATTCAAATTTAATCTTTCAAGGACTACTGGTAGGAGTGGGGAAGGGGTAAAGAGGGATCGAAGTTACATCTTTGTTTTATAGAGTAAGAAACATGAGCAACAGAGTAGTGTGCAGAAGATTAAGACACATATGCACATGTGGGAAAGCATTTAAATAGATATAAGAAACTTGAGGTGAAAATATATCATTTGACCCTGAAAGTTTAGGGTTTATGCTGAAGGCTAGTTCATTTACCCCTTGAGATCCTTCCTTTGTTACAGCTATATACCAAAAAGCTAGGATGTTTTCCCCATTATGTCCTCCCCCCCAATTTGGTTATCTTTGCAGAAACTATGAGGGCAAGTACTTAAGCTCTGAAAATATCCTTCATGTATAGCTCAAGTAAAATTCAACTTACTATCTCACAAGTATAAAAAAATTGGTGGTATACTGTTCAGCTCAGAAATACTTACCAACTTTTTAATTTCATAAGAATGTTATCTGTGACTTAAAACATATTAACATAGTTTGTATATAACAAAACTATATAATGTAGACTTTTTAAAAAATAAATATTTAAAATATCATAATTTTTCATTTTTTGTTTAATCTTTTATCTTTCATACATCTCTATGGAAGAATTAGTTCTCTGTCAGTCATATGTGATTACATTACTACATAGAAAAAAAGCATTAAAGCAGGATGACAACACATTCTAATTCTGAGGAAGGTCATTGACGTAATAAACTTAACATTGCATTAATTCTCTTCAATTACTTCCTTTTTTAAAAATATTTAAGAAACGGAAAATAAAAGAGAGAAGAAAATTTAAATGAATACATCATATTTAGATTCAGATCTCACTGTGATAAATGTTGTAAAGCAATAATCCCCAACCTTTTAGGCATCAGGGACAGGTTTCATGGGTAGGGAGGGTGGGGGCAGCCAGGAAGAAGATGGTTTTGGAATGATTCAAGCACATCACTTTTATTGTGCACTTTATTTATTTTATTATTGCATTGCAATATATAAGGAAATAATTATACAACTCACCATAACTCAGAATAAGTGGGAGCCCCAAGCTTGTTTTTCTGCAACTAAATGGTCCCATCTGGGATTGATGGGAGACAGTGACACCTGAAGTGTGTTGCTTATCTTCTGTCTACTTCATACTCTTGTTTTGGTTGCTGCCACTATAGAAAATCCTACTTCGCAATGATAGGATATTGGAAATGAAAGCAGGCTTTTCAGTGCTGATCTGACAAGAGGCAGGACTCAAAGGGTAATGCAAGCAATGGGAAGCAGCCGAAAATAAAGATGAAGCTTCCCTCTCTAGCTACTCACCTCCCGCTGTGGGCCCTGGTATTGGGGGAGCCTGTTGTAAACGAAATATAAAATTGTTTCTATATTTTTTTCAGAAAATTCACATTCAATTTTGAATTATATTCCAGTGATTGTATATCTTGAAGGCCAAAATCAAAATATCAATCAATAAAAGTTGAAAAACCTCTGAGATACTATAGCATAAGGATCATATGATCCAGGTATTCATGTTTACTTGGAATATTTCAACTAAAACTTAGTGAGTAGTGGACTGTGTGTTTTAATGATGTACAGAGTTAAATGAAAAAAATGTCATGGTTTCTTTGAAAATTATAAGAGGGAGAATTGTTGATGAAATAAAAGTTGCCACAAGTTGTTAATTTTTGATACTAGGTGATAGATGCAGGATGTATAAAATGTTTGTTACACTTACCTGTCTATATTTGTGTATGTTTGAAATTCTCCATAATAATGTTAAAGCAGTACAAAATTTACTTGTTAGCTTTGAGTCTGTGCAAAATAATCCAAAATATGTAGTTAAAGAACAACCATCATTTGTTATTGTTCATAAGTCTAGAGTCAGTCATGTGGGAAGTTCTGCTGATCATTGGACAAAAAATAATAATTAAAACATCTGCCAACACAGAAATTCCTCTGCACAAAATATAAGAAAGAAAGAAAACAGCTTTATTATCAAATGGGCATTAAACCAGTCTGAGTTGGGCGTGACAGGCAACCCACTAAAAAAGACTGCAATGACAAGAATAAAATCTTACTTTTTACGTAGTCTGGCAGATACAACTCATGACATACATATTCTCAAAATAAACTCGAACTAGTCCTTGAGTAAGAGGAATTCAATGAAAGCACTATTTGTCATCTACAATTTGCTGTATATTCCTCTGCAAATTGAAGTGTTAGTCTTTATCCAAAGGAGAAATATATGTTTAGTATCTTGATGATAAGAGGTGGATTTTAGAACTTGGAGCCAGGAGCAGAAGCTAAACTACTTGAACTTCTACCCTCCAGTGTCCCCTTAGGGACTGGGAGATAGCTGCAGTCTTTCTTCATGACTACATTTCAAAGAGCTGGCTCTTAGGTCCTTAACAAAAGCATTCCTGGATTTTAAAACTGGCAAGAGGCTTGTTTAGCATTTTAAAAGGCTTACAGACATCTCAAAGGGCAAAGAAAGAATTTACAAGAAAAGTTTTCTAGGAAGTACTTTAAGCAAAGGGGGTGGGGGTATTTTTTCCTTTTTTGAAGGCAAATGAAATGCTTTTACTTTTTGTTATGTATCCTTACACAATGATCTAGACTGGGCTGGCACCTGGGTCTGCAGCAACTTGGGGGCTATGTGGAGGCTGGCTCATCTAGGGAGTCTTCACTCATATGTGCAGTGATTAGCCTGCTGTGGACCAGCGACCAGGGATGGTGTGTGTAGTTCTTTATCCAGCAATCTTGCCCAAGCTTTTTCACATAGCAATGGCAGTGTTTCAAGGATAAGCAGAAACAGGCAAGACTCCTTGAGGCTTAGATTCAGAGTCAACACAAGACATTTCCCCCACATTTTATCAGTCAAAGCAAGTCATAGTGTCCATCTAGATTTAAGGGATGGTAAAATAGCTTCCACTTTTTGATGGAAAGAGTTGCGAAATGGGGACATGGATACTGGAAATGTTTGTGCCATTCCTTTGCAAACAACCTAATGATACATGGGGAATACACAGTTTTCAAAGACGTTTTATTGTGGTCAAGATAGTTCTATCAGCTCTCAGATTTTTCACCTTCCTAATTCTGGTCAATGGATCATTTAAAGTGACCTGTAGGCCGGGCTCCGTGGCTAAGCCTGTAATCCCAGCACTTTAGGAGGCCGAGAAGAGTAGATTGTCTGAGGCTGAGGGTTCAAAACCCGCCTGGGCAAATTGATGAGACCTTGTCTCTACAATAAATCAAAAATTAGCTGGGCATGGTAGTGCGTGCCTGTAGTTCCAGCTACTTGGAAGGCTGAGGTGGAAGGATCTCCGGAGTCCAGTAGGTCGAGGCTGCGGTGGCTAGGAAACGTGCCACTACCCTCCAGTCTGGGTGACAGAGTGAGACTCCAACTCAACAACAAAAAATAAAATAAAATAAAATAATAAAATTAAAAAACAAAGCGACCAGTGTAAGAGTCTGAGAGAATCAAGACGAAGATGTGCCCTCCTTCATTTTTCTCTTCTTCTATCATGGAAACTTTGCAGATCACAGAGTCCAGTTAGCATAGCTTCATAATGAATGAGGATATCTGACTTGCTGAGTAAATGAGAAATACATATTGTGATAAGCATGAAGATTTCTGTATGATAAGCCATGAAGATTTCTGAGTTTGTTGTGATAGCTAGCATTAATTCTCCAATGAGACATATGTCTATTTCAAAAGTGGTACAGAAAGCATACAATTTTCAAGGTTTTTGTCTAAATATTAGGTTTATTAACATTTCTTCTTAGCTGTCATACAATATTACCAAGAGATGTGCACCAAGGAAATCCACCATAATTCCAGTTTATTATTTCCCATAATTACATACATGACCACATACTGTACAACTTGGTAAGTACACACAGTAAAATTCCTATCTCCTTTTGTTTGTGTTAACTCTTACTGACTATTCAAATCCTGCTCAAGGACTGACTCTCTTTGAAGTATTTTTCACTTTCTTTTTAAAATATATTTCTTTATTTTTCCTCTTTTAATTTTTATTTAAAAATTATGGGGTACAGTACTTTTCACTTTCAGCCTTAGGGAAAATTAATTGCTTTCTTATCTCTATTGCTTTCAATTTGAAATATACTTCATCTATTGAAGTATGCCATTTTGTTTTTAATTGTATATGTACCTGTCTCTGTGCTAAAATTTAAGCTTCTTGAGAACTAAGATTATTGCTGTTCAAAATCTTCCTGCATAGTTCAAGACTGTTATACAGAAAACAAGGTACCCAATAAATGAATAAATTTATTGTGGTTGAAGGTGCTGAACTATTTATTTCATGTTCGTTTTCAAACTTAAGGTAATTAGAAAACTCCCCTGTCTAGCTAAGGTGTCTAGGTATATATTTACATATCAGTAGTTGTATATAAATATACACATATCTTAAATTTAAAAATATACGTAAATTATTTTTAAATAATTTAATAAATTTCAATTTTTAGAAAGACAGGTTTTTTGTGTTTTTTGGGGGGGTTTTTTTGAGTTGGAGTCTCACTCTGTCGCCCAGGCTGGAGTGCAGTGGCGGCTCCCGGTCACTGCAGCCTCTACCTGCTGGGCTCCAGCGCTCCTTCCGCCTCAGCCTTCCAGTAGCTGGAACTACAGACGCGCGCTACCACGCCCAACTAATTTTTGATTTATTGTAGAGATGAGGTCTCGCCAAGTTGCCCAGGCGGGTCTCGAACCCGCGGGCTCAAGCAATCCACTCACCTCAGCCTCCCAAGACGTGGGATTACAGGCTGAGCCACCGAGCCCGGCTGAAAGACAGGTCTTAATGACGAAGCTATTAGTTATATAAATAAGTAGTATTCTGTCTAATAAACATAAATTATTAATATTAATTAACATATTTGCCACATTAAGAGTAAAAAGAGGTGGAAGGAAAAGGAACAATAAACAGATTTATCACCACATAGAATCTCTCAATAATCACAAATGCAATTTGAATGAAAGCCAAATTAAATAATAAAACCAAGGCTGGAGAGCTCTCTACTTTTTCTTTCTTCTCTTCGTTTTAAAATTAAACATAAACATGAAGAACAGCTGATCTTTTCAGATATGTCTACCTACTATATGGGGATTCAGTAATCTTTAATATACAGTATTCACAGAGTTGCACAACTATCACATTAACAACTTGAACACTTTAATCACCCCTCCAACAAACCTAATATCCATGAGCAATGACTCCCTCTACCACCCTAAAAGTTTTGGGAAACTACTAATCCATTTTCTGTCTGTATCTGCCTATTCCAGAATATTATGTAAATAGAATCACACAATATGTGGAATTTTGTGACTGGCTTAGCAAAATGTTTTCAAGTTTATTTCATTTTATAATTTGAAATATTATCCTACTTGTTTTTATTTTTAAATAATATTCTATCTGGATACACCACATTTTACTTATCCATTCATCAGTTGATGGATATTTGGGCTGTTTACACTTTTTGACTATCATAATTTGTGTCTAAGATTTCTTTTCTTTCTGACACCAAACATGTTATGTGTTATTCCAAGGCTATTTTTCCAACTCCTTGGCTCCAACTCAACGTCCAAAATTTAATTAAATTTTGACACTAACTGAAATTAACATCACATCCCATAAGACTACTCCCATTTAACTGCCAATTGCAAATCCCATGTTACACATACTTTTGACTGACCGGCTATAAGTTGAATATTCCCACCATCCCTTCTTCAGGTCTGATGGTTTGCTAGAATGGTTCACAGAATTTAGAAAGGTACTTTACTTACTCTCATTAGTTTATTATGAAGTATACAAATATAAAGCCACATAAAGAGGTACACAGGGTGAGGTCCAGAAGGGTCCTGAGTGCAGGAGCTACTGTCCCCCTAGTGTTGGGGTGTGTCATCCTCCTGGCATGTGAATATGTTCTCCAGCCTGGAAGCTCTCTGAACTCCACAGTTTAGGGGTTTTCTGGAAGTGTCATTACATAGGTATGATTGAGTAAATCATCAGTCATTGGTGATTAATTCAATCTCCATCCCCTAACATCCCCAGAGGTTAAGAGGTGTGGAGCTGAAAGTCTCAAACTTGAAATGAAGGTTTGGTTTTTCTGGTGACCAGCTCCCATCCTGAAGTTATCTTGAGGTGCCCAAGAGTCAATTCATTAGACCAAAAGACTCTCCTAATACTCTTATCATGCAGAAAATTCCAATGCTTTTAGGTACTTTGTGCCAGAAAGAGGACAAAGACCAAATGTCTTTCTTACAACACAGTGTTTTGTTTTTTTTTAACATTTATATGCCAGTTTTCGTGTGTAATGTATTTTTATTTGAGGGAGAGCCATTTGTGGAAGTGGAATTGTTAGTTTATTTGGTAATTCTAAGTCTAACAATTTAACAAAATACACAACTATTTTCCCAAGCAGTTACACCATTTTATAATCCTCCCTGCATTGCACAAGTGTTCCAATTAATCCACATCTTTGCCAACACCTTTGTCTGTCTTTTTGATTGTACTATACTAGTGGTTATGAATTGAATCTTGTTGTTTTGATTTGCATTTCTCTAACAACTAATGATGTCTCATATCTTTTCATGAATTTATTGGCCATTTACATGCCTTCTTTTGAGAAATGTCTATTCACATCCTCTGCATATTTTGTATTGGGTTTTTAATCTTTCGATTACTTAGCTGTAAAGTTCATTATATATTATTATATACAAGTCCTTTATGAAGTATACAATTTCCAAATGTTTTCTCTCATTTTGTGGCTTGTATGTTTACTTTCATTTGGTTATTAATTGCAGCCCAAAGTGTTTCCTTGTGTGAAGTGCAAAGTACCTGCTCTCTACAAAGATTTATTCCTATATTTTCTTTTAAGACTTTTTATAGTTTTAAGTCTTACAGCTGTGTCTATGATACATTTCTGTATTAATTTTAGTGTATGATGTAAGAAAGGGGTCCGACTGCACTCTTTTGCATAGATGTAGCATGTTGTTCCAGTACCATTTGTTGGTATTCTTATAAAAAATCAATTTGCCATATGTGCAATGATTTATTTCTTGACTCCTATTTCTTTTCCAATAATGTGGAGATTTATGTGTGTGTGTATATATATACACACACACATAAATACATAAAATGTGTATATATATAAATATATATCTCCACATATAAGCACAACACTCTAGTGTTGCTTTGTAGTAAGTTTTGAGTAAGTGTGAGTTCTTTCACTTCCTTTTTTCCAAACTTGTTTTGATGAAGAGGTTTCCTTGAAATTCCATATTAATTTTAGTGTCAGCTTGGAATTTTCTAAGATTTTGTTAAATGTGAACATCAGTATGGAAAGTATTGCCACATTTACAAAATCAAGTCATTTGGTCCATGAAAATGGAATTTCTTTACAATTTATTTAGATATTAATATTCTTCAATTATATAGTTTTCAGTGTACACATTTTGTGTCTCTTTTGTTAAACTGAATCCTAGTAGTTTATTATTTTGATATTATTGTAAATGAATTATTTTATTGGTTTTACTTTTGGATTATCCATATAGCAATACCACTGATTTTTTAAAAGTTTTAGTTACAAATTGACAAATTATAGTTCTATATATGTATGGGGTATGGGTGATATAATGTTTTATAAATGTGATGCAAAAATAGCTAAATCATGCTAATTAACATATCTATGACAAATATTCATTATCTTTTGTGATGAAAATTTTTAAAATTTACTCTCAACAGCTTTGAAGTGCACAATACATTATTATATTCTTGAAATAAATAGAAATGGTACTAGAATCAGTAAGACAATTTATAAATACCACTGATTTTTATATATTGATCTTGCATGCTGCATACTTATAAATTCTCTTATTGATTCTAGTAGCTTTTTTGTATATTTTATCAGGTTTTTTTGTATGGATGAAAAGTTTTCTGCAAATAAAGGTCTTTAGAAAATGCTTTTACTCTTTTATCATTAAGTATTATTCTGTTAGGCTTTTAGTAGATTTTTTTTTTTAATCAGGGTACAGAGTTCCTTTCTATTTTTTAAAATTGTTTTTTGTCTAATGCTATTAACTTTTTTCTATTTCAAACTCAGTTGCAACCTATACTCTAAATATTTATACTTTTTCGATTTAGTGTCTGTTTTTAAGTGTGTCAATTTTGTTGATCTTTTGAAAGTAGCAAATTCGGTTTCATTAATTTTCTTGTTTGTTTCTCTGTTCTCCATTTCATTTGTTTCTATGGTAATCTTTATTATTTCACCTCTTTTGCTTGTTTCAAGTTTTCATCGCTACTGTCTTTTTTCCAGTGTCATAGTTGCAAGGTTATGTTATTGATGAGACATCTATATGCTTTTTTATAACATGCTATTATTTTCTAATTTACATACTTTGTATTATTTCGATCTTTATTTAGTGAGATTTATTTATGGCCCAGAATATTATCTTAGAGAATAATTCATGTGCATTTAAGATAAAAATGTATTTAACTTTTTTGAAGCATAGTGTTTGATAAATGTCTTTTAGGTCTTATTGATTCATATTGCTGTTTAGGACTTATATTTCCTTGTTGCTCTTCTGCCTAGTTGTTCAATGCATTATTAAAAGTGATCTCTTTTTTTTTTGGTGAAGAGACGTCAAACATCAGATCTCAGAAGAAAGAACCAACATTACAGGTGAGTAATCATGGCCCCAGTGGAATACTGAAGGCAGAGTGTCAGAACCTAGTGGAGAACACATGAGAGGAAGCTGGGCGTGGAAAAAGAAGGAAGCAACACTTTGGCATAGATGAACCCTTGAGGAACTTGGAGTCTCATGGAAAGGATAGATGGGGTTGTTAATTGCTCCCCTCACTCCTGCGGCAGACTGCTGGTTGCTGAACTTTTGGTGAACCCCTCTGCCCTCCAGAACCAAAGCACTGCTGTTGGCAATGAAATGGGAACTTTCTTCTTTCTTTTCTTTCTTTTTTTTTTTTTTTTTTGAGTCAGAGTCTTACTCTGTCACTCAGACTGGAGTTCAGTGGCACATTCACGGTCACCCCAGCGGTGAACTGCTGGGCTCTGGAAATCCTTCCACCTTAGCCTTCCAAGTAGCCGGAACTACAGGTGTGTGCTACCATGCCAGGCTAATTATTTTATTTTATTTTATTGTAGAGACGCGGTCTCGCCAAGTTGGCCGGGCTGGTCTCGAACCCGCGGGCTCAGGAAATCCACTCGCCTCCCAAAGTGCTGGGATTACAGGCTGAGCCA
Organism: Cephalopachus bancanus; assembly: GCA_027257055.1. Taxonomy (NCBI): domain Eukaryota; kingdom Metazoa; phylum Chordata; class Mammalia; order Primates; family Tarsiidae; genus Cephalopachus; species Cephalopachus bancanus. Next base: position 1,281,805 of record JAPVLO010000089.1, read on the forward strand.
CTGAGCCCAGCCATGAAATGGGAACTTCTTAAGGGCAAAGCACTGGGTGGCCAGCTCACACAGGTTTCTCACTCTCCCCTCAAACCCAGGCTGATGCAATCGGCATCATGCTGGCTGTGTACTCACTACAGGCCTCTATCCTGTCCAGGGAATCTCAAACCTTGTGTAGTCACATCACTAGCTACCCTGCAAACATTCCCCAGAACCTGAAGGGACTGCAATGACCTTGCTGAACAGCAGGACTCTGGGGACCTGGGGGATTCCCAGTGGTCTAATCCACAAGGAAAGAGAACTATCCCTGGGAGAAGGGAAAATGAACCAAAACGCCTTTTTTGGGCAAAGGAAAGGCTCTGCCCGGGAGTACCCTCCATGTGAACAAAAGGTGACTGAATCCCCTCCCAGCAGAGACATACAGATGCAGCCACAGCTGATCATGGTGGGAGTCAGGGAGGGTGTACCTGGAGATGACCTTTCTAGAGTTACTGGGGGCAGCAAAATCCCACTGAAGATAAATGTTCACTGACTAGGGTTTGCATGGAACGCAGGGCCCCTTTCCCCTCCTAAATGGAGTGGCAGCATTCCTGCAGCAGACTACAGGTGAGCCAAAAAGCTGTCTATTTTGGGCAGAGAGGAGTCTGTCCCCTGAGGCCATTTTGACAGTCATGGGAGAGGCATTTTCCATAATGCTCACTTGTATTGAAGATAAAAGATCAGTGGTACCATAGATGAAAGACAGTGCTTATCTGAGCTGAAGGTCTATACAATGAATCACAAAAAATCTAGCCAGGTGTGGTGAGAGCGTCTATAGGTCCAGCTACTTGGAAGGCTGAGGCAGAAGGATTTCCTAAACCCAGCAGATGGAGGCTGCAGTGACTGTGAGCGTGCTACTGGACTCCAGCCTAGGCGACAAGAGTGAGATTCCAACTAAAAAAAAAGTTTTGGCCGAGCTCGATGTCTCAGCCTGTAATGCCAGCACTTTGAGAAGCCTAGGCAAGTGGATTGCCTGAGCCCGTGGGTTCAAGACCAGGCCGGGCAACTTGGCGAAACATCTTCTCCACAATAAATCAAAAATTAGCTGGGCGTGGTAACTATAGTTCCAACTACTTGGAAGGCTCAGGCAGAAGGATTGCCGGAGCCCAGCAGGTCAACGCTGGGTGGCTGTGAGTGTGCCACTGTCCTCCAACCTGGGCGACGGAGTGAGACCTCAACTAAAAAAAAAAAAACAAAAATTCAGGAGCCTGGGGCCAAGGGTGAGAGATAGGAAAGGGAAGTTGATACAACCTCCTCTTTCCTAGGAGAGACCTTGCACATTCCACCATTTGCCTCCACTCTCACCTTCCTCAGGGCTTGTCATTGCTTATCATTGGGTTGTCCAAGAGTGAGCCAGCTCTTATCCCTAAGCGCCATCAACTGGACTGAAGATTGAACTACACAGAAAAACAGGAAGAAAACCTGCAGACCTCTGCAATCACAGTCCCACAAAAGATAGTGAGCCTGCTTATACATCCCATGCATTGTTACTACAATCAGCATTTGAGAAAGCAACCAAACAAAGCTGTCTATAGCCAAGAAACTCAGACAGAGCCCCATGAATTAAAACAAAACAATCACATAAAATATAGAATACAGTCACACCCTCAAGGAGGGTGACAAAAAAGTCCCTTACATATAAAAGCAAATTAAAAAGTAAGAAGTGACAGCTTTTTCACATGAGAAGGAATAAGAACTCCGGCAGTGTGAAAAAACAGAATAGACTGGGTGTGGTGGCTCAGTCTATAATTCCAGCACTTTGCAAGCCCGAGGTGAGGGGGTTGCCCAAACCTGGAGGTTCGAGACCAGCCTGGACAACTTGTTGAGACCTTGTCTCTAAAATAAATCACAAAAACTAGCTGGGCATAGTGGTATGCATGTCATTCCAGCTACCTGAAATCTGAGGTGGAAGGATCACCTAAGGCCAGCAGATCAAGGCTGTGGTGGCCCTGAGTGGCGCCACTGCACTCCAGCCTGGGCAACAAAGAGTGAGACTCCAACTAAGGAAAAAAAAAAATCCCTAACCTTCACATTTGCTTTCTAGCAATAGATGCTAATTAAAACAAAAATTCTGAAATGACAGATAAAGAATTCAAAATATGAATTGTAAAGAAGACAAATGAGATCCAAGAGAAAATTGAAAGCTAAAGCTTTAACAGTACAGCAGACTAAGGAGAAAAAGTAATTTCAGAACTCAAAGACCAACCTTTTGAGTGAACTCAATCAAAAAGTAAAAAAAAAAAAAAAATTAACAGTAAAGCAATCAAATCTACGAGTTACAGGCATTCCTGAAGGGGAAGAAACAAAAAGTTGAAAAAACCTATTTGAGGGATAATTCAGGAACACTTCCGTGGTCTTGCTAGAGAGTTTAACATCTACAGACAATAAGCTCATATAACACCTGGAAGATACTTTACAAAATGAGGTGTGTATAGTCATCAAGATATCTCAATTCAGCAAGAAGATAAGCATCCTAAAAACAACAGGAAAGAAACATCTAATCACGTATAAAGGAAACCTCTTCAGACTAACAACAGACTTCTCAGCAGAAAGTCATAAAATATTGGAGTCCTATTTTCAGTCTTCTTAAAGAAAAAAACTTTCAGCCAAGATTGTGTGTTCTGCTAAACAAACTTCATAAATGAAGGAGAAGTAAAACCTTTTCCAAACAAGCAAATGTTAAAAGAATTCATAATCACTGTACCAACCATCCAAAAAATATTCAAAGTAGAAACAAAAGAGCGCTGACCATCATAAAAGCAGACAAAAATATAAAACTCACAGATCCTATAAGGCAATTACACAATTTAGACTACAAAGCAACTAGGCAAAGCTTAACATTCTGACAGAAACAAATTCTCACATATTAATATTAAACTTGAATGGAAGTGGTCTAAATGTTCCACTTAAATGATATAAACTGGTCAGGTGAATAAAGAAAATGATCTAATTATATGATATTTATAAGAAACTCACCTAACACGTAAAGATATTCACAGACTCAAAATAAGGGGGGGGGGAAATATATGCCATGCAAATGGAAACCTAAAATGAGCAGGAGTAACTATACTTAGATAAAACAAAATTTAAGTCAGCAATTGTTAAAAAAACAAAAAACAAAAAAAGGCTAAGGTCAGTATATAATGAAAAATAATGAATCAATTCAATAAGAAGATAACAATCTTAAATACACTGCATAAGCACTTGACACTGGTGCACCCAGATTCATAAACAAAAACTACTAGACCTAAGAAAGATAGACAACAAAACAATAATAGTGGGGTAACTCAACACCCCACTAACAGCACTAGATGGATCATCAAGACAGAAAATCAACAAAGAAACTCTGCACTTAAATTGGATCCTACACCAAATTGACCTAATAGACATTTACAGAACATTCTGCCAACAACTGCAGAATATACATTTTTCTCATCTGCCCATAGAACCTTCTTATTGATCATCAGTTTGATCATAAGCAAGTTTCAATAAATTGAAAAAATCAAAATCATATCAAATGTCTTCTCAGACCTTAGTATAATAAAACTAAAAATATCAAGAGGAAGTCTCAGGACTATACAAGTACATGGGAATTAAACAACCTGCTCCAAAATTCTTGGCTGACAATTTTATTCTTTAAGAAGACTGAATAATTTGGGAGTAAATTGTTAAGACTGAGATTAAAAAAAAGAAAAGAAAATAGACACAATATACCTAAACCTATGGAATACAGCAAAAACAGTGCCAAGAGGAAAGTTTATATTATTAAATGCCTACATCAAAAAACAGAAAGATCTCAAATTAGCTACCTCATGTCACACCTGAAGGAACTAGAAAGACAAGAACAAATCTAACCCAAAGCTGACAGAAGAAAATCAAGAACAGAGATCAGAGCAGAACTTAATAATATTGATACCAAAAACAAGTATACAAAGGATCAACAGAACAAAAAGTTGGTTCTTTGAAAGAATTAAACAATTGATAGACTTCTAGGTAGATTAAACAAGAAAAAAAGAGTGAAGATTCAAATAGTAAATACAACTAGTGATGATAAAGCTAACATTACAACTAACACCACAAAAACATGTAAGATTGTCAGAGACTACTGTAAGCATCTCTGCATGCACAAACTAAAATATCTAGAAGAAATGGATACATTTCTGAAAATATACAACTTCCCAAAACTGAGCCAGGAAAAAAAAATAAAAATCTCAAAGAGACCAATCATGAGTAATAAATTTATTCAGTAATAAGAAATCTCCCAACAGAAACATTTCAGAACCAGGCAAATTTACAGCCAAATTTTCTCAAGCGTACAAAGAACTGGTCCTAATCCTACTGAAACTGCTCCAAAAACTCAACAGGAAGGAAAACCTCCCAAACTCATTCTATGGAACCAAAATCACCCTGACACCAAAAACAGGACACAATAAAAAAGAAGAATACAGCCCAATATGTCTGATGAGCATAGATACAAAAATCCTTAACAAAATACTAGTGAACCACATCCAAAAGCATATCAAAAAGATAATACAAGCCGGGCTCGGTGGCTCAGCCTATAATCCCGCGCCTTTGGGAGGCTGAGGTGAGTAGATTGCCTGAACCCACGGGTTCAAGACCCGCCTAGGCAACTTGGTGAGACCTCATTTATACAATAAATCAAAATGAGCTGGGCGTGGTAGCGTGCACCTGTAGTTCCAGCTACTTGGAAGGCTGAGGCGGAAGGATTGCCAGAGCCCAGCAGGTTGAGGCTGCGGTGACCAGGAGCGGCTACTGCACTACAGTCTGGGTGACAGAGTGAGACTCCAACTCAAAAAAATAAAAAAAGATAATACAATACAATCAAGTGGGTTTTATCCTAGGGATGGAAGGATGGTTCAACATATACAAATAAATCAATGAGATTCACCACATAAAAATATTTTTTCCTGCTTACTATATTTTTTATTGACTAAACTTTAGTAAATAAATACAATTATCAAATTTCATCAATACAAATTAAACTTGTAATTAAATACCAATTTAACCAATTGAACTAAGATATTCATTTCCTTCACATAAAAATAATTAAAACCAGCGGGGCTCGGTGGCTCAGCCTGCAATCCCACACCTTTGGGAGGCTGAAGTGAGTGGATTGTCTGAGCCCGCGGGTTCAAGACCCGCCTGGGCAGCAAGACCTCATCTCTACAATAAATCAAAAAATCAGCTGGGCATGGTAGCGCATGCCTGTAATTCCGGTTACTTGGAAGGCTGAGGCGGAAGGATCGCTGGAGCCCAGCAGGTCGAGGCTGTGGTGGCCAGGAGTGGCCACTGCACTCCATCTGGGCGACAGAGTGAGACTCCAACTCAAAAAAAAAAAAAAATGTTTAAACTAAATGAATCATAAACACACTCTGGATAAAAATAATTATTTGGTCAATTCTGATTCAATGTTAGGGATCAAACTACTGTGAATGATCAGTGAGAAATGAATATACCCATCCCTAGGTATCTACAGGGCTTTGGTTCCAGGATGAGAGTCAATACCATCATCTACAGATGCTCAAGTCCTTTACATAAAATGACACATTATTTGCATATAACCTGTGCACATTTTCTAGTATACTTTAAATCATCTCTAGAATACATACAATGCCTAATATAATGCAAATGCTATGTAAACAGTTGCTATACTGTATTGCTTTTTATTTGCATTCCTTTGCTCCGTTGTATTGTTTTATTTTTATTTTTTAATATGATTTATCCGAGGTGTGGGTGAATCCATGGAGGAGGAACCCCAGGACATGGTACTGTACTCCTTCCAGTATCTGAAGGTAACCGGGCATAGTAGCTCATACCTGTAATCCCAGCACTTCGGGAGGTGGAGGCGAGAGGATTGCCTGAGTCCAGGGGTTTGAGGCCAGCCTGGGCAACATGATGAGAACTTGTAAAAAAAGATGATGATAATAATTAAAACCAAAACCATATTGATACAGATTTTTCAGGTCAGCCTGGGCTTCAAGAGTGTCAACTCAATGGGTCGGTCAGCTAAACCCCAGAGAGGGCCAGCTCGAGGGGCTGGTAATCCTAGCCCCAGAAGTGTTGTCTCTAACGCGCTGGCAAGTCAAGCCCTGACAGTGTTGCTGATTCGATGGATTGTCAAGCCTAGCCTCCAGAGTGTTGGCTCTGATGGGCTGGTACCCAAGTCCTGAGAGTGTTGCTGATTCAGTGGGCTGGCAAGCCTAGCCCCCAGAGTGTCTCAGCTTTGGAGTCTCGCCTTCTTCCAGTAGCTCTCCTGGTTTAATTGGCTCCATCGGCTGGCAAGCCAGCCTCTGTGGTGAACAACTCTTTGGCTCCGACAATCTTCTGCAGCCCTTCAGGTCAAAGATCTTATGCAGCTCTTCAGCTTGGGGTTCTTGTCTTGTGCTCAAGAAGAATGAGGGACATAGATAGCTGAAAAGTGAGAAGGCAGGATTTACTGAGCAGACAGAAAATCTCCCACAGTGGGAGGAGACCTGAGGAGGTTGCAGATTTGGAGATGAAACCGATGCTTATATAGTCCCAAGACTGAGCTGACTGGCTGGCACTAGCTGTGAGCTGATTGTTTGGCACTAGCTGTTCTGATTGGTCAGAACTAAGGACCAATCGGAAGGAGGTAGGGGCCTAATGTTGAGTTGATTGGTCAGTACTTGGCAGTGAGCTGATTGGTTTCTTTTCAATCACAGCAGTAAGTACTTAAATTCTAGCGTGAGAGGCTCAGGGAGCTTGTTTACCAAGTTGAGCCTGAGAGGCCTGCTGGAAGTTACCAGAGGACCCATCCTGTCTGCCTATCTGCCTAGCCTTTCTCTAGCTATCTCCTGTATCAATTTGATCATCTCACTAGATACAGAAAACATGTGATAAAACCCAGCATCTTTTTATAATAAAAACCTTCAACAAATTAAGCATTGATGGAACATACCTAATAATAACAAAAGACAAACCCAAAGCAACTATCATAATGAATGGGGAGAAAATGAAATAATTCACTCTATGGTCTGGAATTAGACAAAGATACCTACTTTCTCCACTCCCATTCAACATAATACTAGACATCCTAGCTAAAGCAATTAGTTATAAGAAAGAAATAAAAGCCATCCAAATTGAAAATAACAGATTATTTGTTTTTGCTGATGACATAATATACATAGAAAAAGCTTAAGGTTTTACCAAAAACCTCAGTAAAGTTTCAAGATACAAACAAGATGAATGTACAAAATCGCCGGCATTTCTATACACCAATAACATTTGAGCTGAGAACCAAATAGGGAATTTTATCCCATTTACAATAGCTACAAAAACCAAAACAAAACAAAACAAAAAACCCCTATGAATACATTTGACCAATGAGGTGAAAGATCTCTGCAAGGGGAATTACAGAACACTGAAGAAAAAAATCACAGATGACAAAAACAAATGGAAAAACTAACCATGCTCATAAATTGGAAAAGTCAGTATTGTTAAAAGGTTTGTACTGCACAGAGCAGACTATAGTTTCAGTACAATTCTTATTAAATTACCAATGCTATTTTCACAGAATTAGAAAAATAATCCTAATATTTGTATACAACCAGGAAAGGATCTGAATAGCTAAAGCAATCCTAAGCAAAAAGAACAAAGCTGGATGTATTTATTATATTGCTTTTCTTCAAATTATATTACAAGGCTATATTAATCAAAATAGCACGGTTATGGTTTAAAAGCAGATATATTGATCAATGGAACACAATAGGGAACCCAGAAATAAAGTCATATGTCTACAACAACTCGTCTATGACAAAGTTGACAAAACAAACACTGAGAAAGGATGCCCTATTCAATAAATGAAGCTGGGAAAATTTGATTGTCATATATAGAATAATGAAACTGGTCCATTTCTCTTATATATACAAATTAACTCAAGATGATCAAAGATTTAAGTGTAAGACCTAAAATCATAAAAATTCTAGGTGGAACCCTAGGAAAAATTCTTCTGAACATTGGTCTAAGCAAAGAATTTATGACCTAGTCTTCAAAAGCAAATGCAACAAAGACAAAAATAGACAAATGAAACTTAACCTAAAAACTACAACATAAAAAAGAATGAATTGTGTCTTTTGCAGCAACATGAATGGAACTGGAGGTCATTATCCTAAGCAAAATAACTCACAAATAGAATATCAAATATCATATGTTGTCAACTAATAAGTGGGAACCTAACAATGTATACATGTGGACATGCAGCATGGAATAATAGACACTGAAGTCTCCAAAAGGGGAAAAGTTGAGAGGCAAGTGAGGGATGAAAATGACCTATTGGGTACAAAGTACACTATTCAGGTGATGGGTACACAGAATGTCCAGACTTCTCTACTATGCAATATATCCATGTAACAAAAGTGCACTTGTACCCTCTAAATTCATTTTTAAAACTAAATAAACAAGTACAAAGAAATAATAAAACAAAAAGGATTTAGAAAATTGAAAGCTGCAAAATATTTTTTAAATGTGAGGCATTTGAGGTCTCCAACATTTTTGATGCAGTGTCTATTTTTTCCTTTATTTCCTCTAGATTTTTGTGTATGTTTTGTATATTGAGTCTGATTTCAGGTGTACATATGTTTATAATTTTTATGTCTTTCTGATAGATTGACATGTTATTATTATAAAATGTCACTAATTATCTCTGGTAGCATGTTTGGTTTTAAAATCTACTTTGTGCCGGGCTCGGAGGTTCAGCCTGTAATTCCGCGCCTTGGGAGGCTGAAGTGAGTGGATTGCCTGAGCTCACAAGTTCGAGACCCGCCTGGTCAACTTGGCGAGACCTCATCTCTACAATAAATCAAAATTAGCCGGCGTGGTAGCGCGCGCCTGTAGTTCCAGCTACTCAGAAGGCTGAGGCAGAAGGATCGCCGGAGCCCAGCAGGTCGAGGCTGCGGTGGTCGGGAGCGGCCACTGCACTCCAGTCTGAGTGACAGAGTGAGACTCCAACTCAAAAAAATAAATAAAATAAAATAAAATCTACTTTGTCTAACATTAGTACAACCATTTTAACTCTCTTATAATTACTGTTTGCATTGTCTTTTTAAAAAAATTTGTTTTTTATCCTTTCAGACTATCTCTATACATCTAATTTCTATATCCTGGAGCGAATACATATTTGGGTTTTGTTTTTGTATTCAGTCTGAAATACTTTTCTTTCAATTAAAACTACCCAATCCATTCACATTTAATATTATTACTGATGTAGTTAGGTTTATATGTGCCATTTTACTTTTTATGTTTTATCTCATCTTGTTTATTCTTGTAGTCCTCGTTTATTGCTTTTTCTGCATTAAGTAAATGTTTTCTAATGTGACATTTTAATTCCTTTATTTTTTACTGTAGCATTTTTTATTATATCATTAGTAGTTGCTGTAGGACTTACCGTATATATGCTATTTTATTAGAATCAACTTCAGATTTATACTAATTTAATGCTAGTAAGATATAAAAATATTACTCCTACATAGCTCTGTTTGCCCCTTTTTGTGCTATTTGTACATATATATGTGTTACAATACATCACTATATGTTATAAACCCATGAGTACGTTATTTCAGATATTAGAATTTATAAGCTGGTAGAGTGAAAGAAGAGCAAGTATATGTTTATAGAGTCTGTTATGTTAAACATATTATTGTCTGTTTCTGTATTTCTTTCTTTCTTCCTAAGGATTTGGTTACCACCTGGTGTAATTTTCTTACTCCAAAACTGTTTTATTTCCTGATACTTCCTATGAACTCTTAGTACTAAATATATTACATTTCTATGTGTTATGAACCTAACACTACAATAATATCTACACTGTTTTGTACAATTGTATTTTAAATAAGGTAATAGAAAGAAGGCAAATTAATATGCATTTATGTAATCTTGTATAATTACATTATGTGTGTGTGTGTGTGTGTGTGTGTATACCTATCATTGCCTTTGCTGGTGGCCTTTATTTTTTCATGTAGTTTTGAATTTCTATCATGTTCATTCATGCTTGTTGTTTAAAGAAGTTTCTTCAGTAGTTTTTAGATAGTGGGTCTTCTAGTGATGTATTATCTCAGTTTTTTCTTTTGAAAATATCTTTACTTCATCTTCACTTTTGAAACATGCCTTTCCTGGACATAGCATTCTTGCTTTCTGGACTTTGTTTTTTCTTATGTAAGTAATGAGTTTTTTTTTTTCCTTTTGCTATTTTCAAAATTTTATTTTGGTTATTTTGCTTATCAATATTTTTATAACAATGTACCTGAATGTGCCCTTCTTCGATTTTATTCTACTTAAAGTTAATTGAGCATTTGAGTTTAACCTTTTTCATCAGTTTTGGAAAGAGTTTAGTCAGTATTTTTTTCAAATGTTTTTGTTTGCTCCTTTTATCTCTCCAGTCTTGCTGGCACTCCTATTATAAATATGTCAATGTGCTAATGGTTTTCCACCTTTCTTTGAGTCTGTGTTTATTTTTCTTTATTATTTTTTCTCTTTGTTCTTTAATACATGATCACTATTGATATATCTTCAGGTTCGCCAATTTCCTGACTGTTCTCTGGGTGTCCTTGGAGTGACCTAATTTCTCCCACCTCTCTCCCTCCTTTGTTTGCAGTTCTCAAAAATAAATGTAGAATATGCTGGGAATGCAATATTCTTCACTGTATGAAACAGCTCAATTTTTTTCCTGTCTCTCCTAGAGAATGTAACACTTGAGCTAGAGAGAAGTCCTGGGTTTTGTTTCTTTCCCCACTGGGAGCAAGATGTCCTTCAAAGCTTTTCCCTATGAGTCACATGGCCCTTGAAGTATATAACCCAGGATGGGCTGCCTTTTGAGGTCTCTCTGCTGTGGTGCAAATGACATATGCAAGTCAAGACTCCATCTGTCTAGGGAAGCTTCCTTTGCCTTGAGGGGACAGCTCACAATGTATCCTAGGCTTTTTTTTTGTTCCTTTGATGCCAATCTGTAAGTCATAAGTCTACTTCATATAAGTTATGTATGAGTGTGTCATCTCACTCAGATGAGTGAGTACCCAGTGCATGGTGAACCTGCTTCATATAATTCATTCTTCTGCTAGTTCACGTCTTCTGTTGAGTACCTCTAGTACACTTTAAAATTTCAGTCATTGTATTTTCAGTTGCAGAATTTCCATAGTGTTTCTTTTAATAACTTCTAACACTTTATTGTTATTCCCTATTTGATGGAATGTTGCCATCATACATTTCTTGAATTTCTGAAACATAATTTTCTTTAGTTTGTTTTATATTTATAATATCTACTTTGCAATTTTTTATCTGCTGAAGTCAACTTTTAGAGAATCCCTACTCTCCTGATAGGATCTACCCAAAGTACAGCTTCGGTCATACTCATCTGGGCAGGAGGGTGGTTGTGACTTATGGCTCAAATGTTGTAGATTTATACTGTTCTTGCTGAGATTTGTTGGATTTTCTGAATTTTTAATCCATTTCCTAGATGTTATTAGGACATTCTGCAGAAAGTTTACATGGTTATTATTATTTTTAAATTGTTCAGCAGTAAATTATTGTTTAGCTGGTAAAATGATCTGCCAACCACCTATCACTGCATTTCGGAAAGCCCTACCACTTTATTTTTCTTATATATTAAAAAAAATTCAAAGGCCTCTATACTGTAATTCTATTTTTATTTTCATGTTATTCTTTAAAAAGTTTGAAAATTTCGATTTAAACTATTCCTTAAGTATTATTAGTCTATTTCAGTTTGTTAGGTAGTCTTTGGCAAATTAATATTCCAATAAAGAAAATACTATTAATTTATGGAATTGATTCTTTAATTCACCACATTATTCATACAAGTTTCATAAATTTTTGTTATAGTCAATACATTTTTGCCTTTGGCTTGGTTTTCTATACATTTTCTTTCTCTCTCTTCTTTCTGATTGCTAAAATTATAAAAGAAATAGAAAAATAATGTATGTACTTATTAAAACTACTTGTTAAAATGTTTATATTTTCACTTTTATGTTAATTTTATAAATAATATACAATTTAAGAAAAAAATGAAATATTTATCACAACTATATATGTAAATCATTTTTAGTTGTGAATGTGATATGAGAAAGACAAGTTTTTTAAAGCTCTTTAAGAGTATTCATATTTTAATCTATTTGAAATTAAGAAATAATCCCCTCTAAGGTTACCTTTGGGGACTTCTTAACCTCTCAAGATGTGAATGAAAATTTTGAGGCAAATTGTGAATTGTAATTAATTAAAATGACTAAATTCTTTGACAACTTGAAAAGGAACTTCAGTTAAATAATAAATTAACAATATTTTAGGCAATATTACTTTAAAATTAAGTGTAATTACTGATGTATAGAAACAGAAATTTTGCCTTTGGTGACATTTTAACATAGAATATTTATACACTCATTAGAGACATACAATTAAAAAAAATTGGAATATCTGCACTATAAAATTTTAAGAAACATAAAATTTAGTACTAGATAAGGTAATGTCCTCAATAATCACACTTTTTAACAACAACAAAAAGACACCCAGATATCTCAGAGCACCAACAAAATTGATGTTCATTTCTTATTCCTGTGAAGGTCTGTAAAATTATTGTTTTATAAATCTATGTTCCTACTTAAGGTTATCCTTCCATGTTATTGTTTCAGTTTCTTTTTTTCTTGTGATCCTGCTTCCCTACACAGAATTGCAGTTCTGTGTATCAGGGAAAAAAATCATGACTAGTCATACTGGGGAAATTTGATATCAAGCAAAAAGTGACACATTCTATTGGTATATAGTCACACTTAAATTAAGAGGAGGCTGGGATATGAATTCTAGCTATGTGTCCTGGAGGAAAAGAAATACATTTGGTGAGCAGTCATTCAGTTGGCCACAATATGCCACCCAGTGGCTTGACTTTCAGAAAGAAAATTCCTATTATCCACAATTCAGGGTCTTCAATTCACAAAAGACTGTAAAACAATTGCCACGTCTCATTTCTGTCTTTTATTTGCTTCTGAATGCTTTACATTAAAGTAGTTTCTTCATTTTTTGGTAATGAATAATTAGGAAGGCATAAAAATAGACAATGTGTCAGCTTGGAAGGCAAATTCTCTCATTTTGAAGATGCTATCTAGAAGACTTAGAGAGATAATATAACTTGACCATGTCACAAAATTGATTAGTGAAAGATAGTCATTTTGTGGTTTTTTTTTTGTTTTTTTTTTGTTTTTGAGTTGGAGTCTCACTCTGTCGCCCAGACTGGAGTGCAGTGGCCGCTCCCGGCCACCGCAGTCTCGACCTGCTGGGCTCTGGTGATCCTTCCACCTCAGCCTTCCGAGTAGCCGGAATTACAGGCATGCTCTACCACGCCCGGCTGATTTTTTTAATTTTACTGTAGAGATGAGGTCTCGCTGCCCAGGTGGGTCTTGAACCCGTGGGCTCAGGCAATCCACTCACCTCAGTGATAGTCATTTTTTAAAAAGTCCCAACTGATGACATGCATTGAGACAACATAAGATAATGAATAGAAAATTAAATTTGTTTAAGGGAACATGAATTTTACACTAGAAAAAATCTTGGTGTATAAATCTGGATATGGCATTTTCTGTGTTTGACTCTTACCTTCTTTATCAGCCAAGTGAAGAATTTGAGTAAGAAGTTCTGTAAATTTCTCTCCAGATTTCTCATGTTAAGATCTCTGACTCTAATTGCTCATGTTATAAACTACAAAAATAAAGGCAAGAAGAATCAACATAAAGTAAAAGTTATTTACATTCTCAAAAGTTACCTTCTTATATTCCCCCAACTTATTCTGAACCCTTTCTCTGTGCTGATTTCCCTTGAGAATTGAACGTGTTTTGAAATACATTTGGTTCCTCAGTTCCTTCACCAGGCTGCTGCAGATCACAAGTTCTGCTGCTGGTGGCCTGCAGGCAGAAATAGACAAACATGAACTGCAGACAGGAAAGGGGACTTTCAGCAGATGGGGCAATGACCAGGCTCATGCCTCAAATAAACCATTTCAAAATTTTAGGCTAAGGAGAGGGACTTTAAGGGGAAAGAATAGAATGAGGATTTTCTGGGAGCAGTACTGGGAACTGATCTTGCTTTGATAGTTATCTCAAATCCTCATCCACTTGAAGGGCTGGCCCAGATAGTCCTAATTATGAGCAATGGAGAATTCTGCCTGGGGTCTCCAGACTCTGCTATTACAAGATCAGCCTCTGGACTCACTCAAGCAGGTACACAAGTGGATTAGAAAGGGAAAATAAATCCTTAAAGTGTAGGCTAAGAGTGAAACAGGCTTAAAACTGCTTCCCAAAAATTGAGATGGAAATTCTTGGCTACAGTGTTTCCTGTTGTGAATGGTCAGGGTAACTATTCATTGCTCCTATGATTTGGAAATGGCTATTGTTTTATGAAGTTACTCCTAGAGGTGCACATAGAACTGGGAAAAAAATTAAGTTTTAAGTTTATTTTCTAAATTTATCAAAGATAAGTCTCAATCAAGTTATTTTTTTATTCAGAAGTCTGAATTTAAAGATAAGAAAGATTTATAATATTATATACTGTGGGAAAATTGAGATCTTTGAGTTATCATAAAAGAAGCAATAAAGTAGGTACTCTATAGTGATTTAACTATACAGCTATAATTAATAATGATTTTTTTTCTGATACCTGTTGTACAGTTTTGCATTTAGCTTTTAGTATTGATTAGTTCTTATAGTTTTGAGGAAAATAACATAGAGAATGAATACTTTCCCCTTGGTCTCAGGCTTATTCTGTAAAACTTGATGTTTTATTACCTTCATTATTCTTGGCTGGGGTAATTATAAATGTGATTTGTAGTAATAACATATAATCATACATTATCCAAAAGAAAGGAAATCAGCACATCAAAGATGTATTTACACTACCATGTTTATTGCAGCACTATTTGCACTAGCCAAGAGAGGGAATCAGCCCAAGTATCCATAATTCATTTGAATGATCAAAAAGTGTGATATATATATGTAAATATACATACATACATATATGCATATATAAAAAATATTATGCCATTAAAAGGAATGAAATTCTGTCATTTGCAATAACATGCCTGCAACTAGAGGACATTATGTTAAGTGAAATAAGCCAGGTCCAGAGGACAAATGTTATATGTTCTCACTCATGTGTGAAGCTACAAAAGATTGATTTCATGGAGGTAGAGAGTACCATGGTGACTACAAGAGGCTGGGAAGGGTAGCAGGAGAAGGAATAAGGAGGGATTGGTTAATGGGTGCAAAAGTGCAGTTCCATAGCAAGAATAAGACCTTATTAATAAAACTATTTGAAAATTGTGAAAAATATAATCATACTGTATATAAAACCATCAAGTGACTTTTTTCTACCAAAAATTCACCAGTTGACTTCTGTGACCAAGACACTGCTTATACTTCTTTTAATTCTCTATATTTCTTCAATTGTTCATCCTTTAAAAATTCATCAATTACCTTATCAGTTCCCTATTATAATTCCTTTTTGATGCATATGTAATGTCTCTATCATAAATCAATATTCAAATTGCTGGTTCAGTGTATATTAATTTATTATGGTGAGTTGTGAATTTTATAAACAAACATTTAGTTCCCAAATTTGGTATGCTCTGAAGATAAATGAACTACAATTCCTGTTGCTTCCATTTGGGATTAAAAGAGACATTTAAACAGATAATTGAAATATAATGTGCTAAGTGTTGTGAAAGAGGCATTCACTTCCAACTATAAAAACAGCTGAGATTTTTCCTTGAACAATAGCTTCCCATATGGATCATGACTGTCCCTAGGAGAAATTAATTGATCAGGCAGAGAGGAAAAAAATGTTCTGCATTCCAAGGGAAGGAAGGTAGTAAAGCTTAGATACCAGCAGCAAATAATATCATACGCGTAGAAAACTGCAAGCAAGCAAGTGGAATCACCTGGGTTCAGTGGTGTGTTGGACCTGGTTCCTACCAGCTCACAAGAACTAATTGTGTGTCTCACTTCCCAACACTGTCTCCAATGACATCACCTCATCAGACTGGATATTGGCCACGATGGGAGTATTTGCATTATGGATATTGGAAAATATCATTACTATCCCTTTCTCCCTTCCTTCCTTCCTTCCTTCCTTCCTTCCTTCCTTCCTTCCTTCCTTCCTTCCTTCCTTCCTTCCCTCCCTCCCTCCCTTCCTCCTTCCTTCCTTCTTTCCTGTTTTTTTTCCTCTCTCTCCTTCTCCCTCCCTTTTTTTCTCCTTCTTTCTTTTTCTTTTTTACTGGAGTGTTGGTTATTAAACATCTCCAAATCATCACTATTTTAGTAGTAAATTTTTCTAAACATTTACACATCAGAATGTATTGAAAAAACATGCATGTCTATAAATGTAACTACTATTGGTATAAACCGTAAGTCTGTATTTCTCCAAGTATAGAGTCTATTTCTGTACTCTAAGCCTTGGGAAACTTTGAAAAACATAAGATGGGAAGCCACTGGGGATTCTAAGGTGGAAAATGAACTCTGATGGATTTGTGGTGGGAAGAAACTGGTGACCAGGAAACCTGTTATTCTGAATGGTTGATAAATAAAAAAAGATTTTCTTTTGTTTCTTCTTCTGTATTTTCTACAATTGATTACTCGGAAAGGTGTTGATAGAGAAGGAACACCACAAAATCAGATGCACTGTCCATGTATTCTCATGGAGAGTTTTAAAGGCTGAAGAAAGTAAAAAAGAACGCTGGGAAATAGATACCTTTTTCTCCCCAGATCCATCAAGAAGTTTGGCATAGCAGGGAGCAAGAAATTACTTGTATTTATTGTGATATAATGGCAATGAGTGGCTACTATGGTCAACGTCTGCAAGGCTTATAGAAGGAGAATTTATAAGAGATATTACATACCTTTATATTGTGGACACAGAATCTATGAATCTATGTGGGTGAACTATATAATATATCACTCTGGCAAGGAGAAAAGTCAAGCTTGTGAAGAGCTGTCAACACTTTATAAACTGTTAGAAATAACTTCATCTGTAGAGCATTGTGTTGCTTAACTTTCACAACTTTGTCTTCCTTTGAACTATTTAATTTCTTATTATGATCTTGAGTGCTTGGCAGCTAGATGTATCTAAAATGATATAATGGACCTTTTATGGGCTATTTAGCTAGTGATCTTTGAACTTATGTCACTAAGTAGTCTGTGAAAAAATAAGCCATTTTAGCACAATTTAAAAAGCGATCTGCATTTCAAACCACTTTGATGGTGTATTTATTGGTTGTACTAAGATATTATACATTGTTAAACTTTTTAAAAATGGTATGAGATTCTGTCAAATTTATACTGGAGCAATTATATTCCTTTCAGGTCACTGACCATAAATTTCATGGCTGAGTTCCGTCATATTACCTTTCCCACACTCATTTTGGTTGCACTCTGGAGGTCTAAAAAGATTGAATTCAAGTAAGTTGGTAAGATAAGTATAGTTCAGGTGTATAAGTTGAATGTTAAAGCCATAGATTGAAGAACTCTTACATAAATAAGGATTGGGATGTGATGTACCCTCTGTCAATTGTATTTGTCTTTAGAAATACAAAGTTTCTGAGTGTCTGTAGTAGTACAAATGAAGATGCGATGTGGTTTATAAAACTATCTCTGGATAATCCTCTATCACTAAGGGGAAAAATGAACCAGCATAACTCTAAAGTCTGAGTGGCCTGTGGATATACAGAACCAGACTAGAAAAAAAATCATATTAAGAATGGTAAAAGGTCTGAGATTTTACACTACTTGCAAGCTAACAAAATGTCCTGCCACAAGTTCATAGATACTGGCAGAAGACACAGGACTCCTGAATTGGAGACACATGATACATTTATTACTCATAGAATAATAAGCAGTATGAGCTTCAATTTTTTGTCAGTTCCTGCTGTACAGTGTGATGGTTAGACTCTAAGGTGCCCCTTTTCCATGGTCATGTCCTCATGTTCATGCATTTGTGTAATCCCCGTCCCTGAGTTTTGGTGGGGTTTATGACTTGTTTCAAACAAATAGAATATGGTAAAGGTGATGAAATAGCTCTTTTATAATTAGGCTACATCATATGTCAAAAGTGATAGGATGCCACTCATGATTCTATCACATTAAGTGAGACTGTTTTAGCAGATTAGAACTGGAGATTCTTTTTGTGGGTTTAATGAAAGAAGCAGCTGTGTTGGAGAACTCACTTGTCAAGGAACTGGCAACTCAAATGTGATGCTTTAAGAAGACTGGACACCATCTTCCAGGAGGCAGCATACACCTTGCAGCAAAGGCATTTATATAGGCTTCTGTCCTCAATAGGAAGAATTCATAGTTCTGATATCCATATGGAAAAAGAGGTACCCAACTTACTTGCAAATGATCTTTTGAGGAATACCATCAAGTGTTGCTTAGCAATGGGGATGCATTCTGTAAAATGCATCATTAGGTGATTTCTGTCATTGTTAGGACACATAGAATGTACTTACCCAAATCTAGATGGTATAGCACAGCAGTCCCTAACCTTTTTGGCATCAGGGACCAGGTTCTTGGAAGATGATTTCTCCACAGAGAGGGAAGTGATGCTTCACTGCCAATGTCAATCTGTATTCGCAACTACTCCCCAGCACTAGCATCACCACCTCAGTTCCACCTCTGATCATCAGGTATTAAATTCTCATAAGGTGTGTGCAACCTAGATCCTTCACATGTGCAGTACACAAAAGGACTTGCTCCTATGAGAACCTAATGTCACCACTGATCTGACAGGAAGTGGAGCTCAGGAGATAATGCAAGCAATGGGAAGCAACTGTAAATAAGATGAAGCTTTTTTAGCTTGCCAGCTACTCACCTCCTGTTGTGCAGCCCCATTCCTAGCAGGTCACAGACCAGTAGTGTTACTATCATTAAACTGATTTAGAAAAGAAAGAGTAATGAGACAAATAGACCATGCATGGTAGTATTGATTAAAATGGTATCATATTTTAGAGTATCATATTATTGGAAGGAGTATGATTGTTGCTAAGATAATGTTTAACGTTAGAGGAGATTTGGATTCTATACATAATCTAGTCTGTATGTGTTAGAAACCATGGCTAACAGCTCCAAGCCTACAGTGGCTTTCCATGCTGTGAATACTAGATGGATGATTGGAATTATGCTAGCTAAAGCAAAGTGCAAGTTTAGAATCATAAGTGAGCCTGTGATGAATATTGATAATATTACACCTGCAAGACATAGTAGAGAAGAGATATGATTGGTGAACTAATATTCTAGAAGGGGTGTGATAAAGGCCAGAAGCATGCTAATATAAATAGAAGGTATGTTAGTGATTATAAGTTCATAATTTAATGAGTCAAAATCATTTGTTTTGTCTTAAACTAATCTCCATATTGGATTCATTCTAGTTCTTTTTGGATCTATTCATAGGCAAAACCTAGGGCTAAAATAGAAATGAAAATAAGAACCATAATAAGTATAAGTTCAAGATTCTATGTTTGAAAGGCTCATGGGAGGGGGAATAGAAGGGCAATCTCTGGGTTAAATAGAAGAGATGTAATGACTTCCGGGAAAAAATTTTATAGAAAAGGGTAAGTGGGCAAAGCCTATTGGATCAAAGCCATACTCATATTTTTCTGCATATACATTTTAATTAATTGATTAATTAATTAATTTTTGAGTTGGAGTCTCACTCCATCGCCCAGGCTGGAATGCAGTGGCGCACTCACTGCTACCTCAGCATTGACCTGCTGGGCTCCAGCGATCCTTCCTCCTCAGCCTTCCAAGTAGCCGGAATTACAGGTGTGTGTTACCATGCCCTGCTAATTTTTTTGATTTATTGTAGAGACGAGGTCTCACCATGTTGCCCGGATTGTACTTAAACTCACAGGCTCAGGCAATTCACTTGCCTCAGCCTCCCAAAGTGCTGGGATTATAGGCCTGAGCCACTGTGCCCGATCTGGATATACATTTAAGCAGGAAGTTAGAATGCAATAGTAATGAGGAGAAATGCTAGTGGGAGGGATTGTTGATTTTGTCTGTTATATATAGAATGCATAGGGGTGGTAGGCAATTAAGATAAGAATAATAGCTAGTAGAATAGTTCATACTATTTATACTTCTTGGGCATCTATAGTACTTGTGTGTGTTAATTTAGTTGTCAATATGAGGGAAATAATATAAATAACTAATGGGCTAATTTAGAAATTGATTATTAGAATGTGGTCATGAAGGTGGAATTCTATAGTAGGTGAGTTGGCATCTTGAAATTCTAACTGAAATGAATAAACAACGATATATAGGTTTTTAACATATGAATTAACTTTGACAAAATTATGTAATGCCATTGATAAATTAGTTATTCCTTTCTGCGTTATTATCAGAGCTAACTGATTAGAAATAAGTTGTACTAATTAATACTAAAAGAGTATGATCCTCATCAATAAATGGCAACATAGAGGAATAGTAAGATTATATCTACAAAGTGTCATTATCAAGCAGTAACTTCAAATCCAAAATGATGGTTAGATGTGAAGTGAAATTTTAGTTAATGGAGGAAACAAACAGTGAGAAAAGTTGAGCCAATAATGACATGTAATCCATGAAAGCTTGTTGCTATGAAAAATGGTGACATGTTAAGCCTAATAGATTTGTTGAGCCAATAAATAGGATAAGGGAGATTAATATTAGAAATCAGGTTCATCCTTTAATATTGTGTATTGTTATCATTTGTTTTTAGTACAAGTTACACTAGTCATTGTTGTGTAGAGACTAGTCGATTACTGGTTGGACAATGAGGGGCTGAAAATAATATATTTGTGAATAAAATAATTAAAACTATTATTGGGAGTCCTATTATTGTTGGGATAATGAAAGAGGCAGATGATACCATTAGAGATAGCAGAGGATGTTTTCAAAATATTCTGAACTTGGAAGTAATACAAAGTAAATCAGTAGGGTGATTGTATTAAATAGGGCTTGTAGCAAGTGTTTTTGATTTGCTTCTATTAGGCTATGATAGGCTCAGGTAATTGAAACTCCAGAGGCTGGTAGAATGTATGTATTAGGTAGTGGAACTTATATGGGGTTTAGATGATGAATACCTGTTGAGGGTTGGCAACCTCCTAATTCTGGGATAGGGGCTATGTTAAAGTGATAAAATGCCCAAGAGAATCCTGTGAGGAATAAAATTTCTGAAATGAAGAGGACTATCCCATATTGAAGGACTTTTTGGACAATTGATGGGTGATGACCTTGAAATGTGCCTTCTCAGGCAATAGTGCATCATCATTGATACATACTGAGTGTATTGATTAAGAAGCCTAGAGATAGAAGTATAGATGAGTCGAAGTGAAATCGTATCTCAAGGTCTGGTGTCATAAGAAGGGTTGAGAGGACTCTGTTAATGATCAAGGACTGAGATTAACTAGATGGTATACATGAGTTTGGTAGTTCATTAGGTAGAGGCAAACTAGAAGTGTGAAAACATCAGGCTGAATTAGGGCTACAGAGAGCTCAAGTATAGTTCAGAGAACTAAGGTAGTAAATGTGATTAATGCTGCAATGGAGGTGATTGATGAAAGAACCGGTATAATCCCTCCTATCAGATGTATAAATAAGTGGTCGCCTGTGATGTTAGCTGCTAGTCGTTCAGCTAGAGCTACTGATTGGGGAAAAAAAAGGCTATTGTGAATAGAGCTGCAACAAATATGAGTGTGCAGGTATCTTTTTTTGTAGAATGATTTGAGTTCCTCTGGGTATATTCCCAGTAGGGGGATTACATATGGAAGGGCAATTTCTAGTTCTTTCAGAAATCGCCACACTGTCTTCTAGAGAGTTTGCAATAGTTTGCATTCCCACCGTCAGTGTAGACATGTTCCTTTTTCTTTGCATCCTCGCCAGCATCTGTTGTTTGTTTTATTAATGATGGCTATTCTCACTGAGGTTAGGTGGTATCTCAATGTGGTTTCAATTTTCATTTCTCTGATGATTAGTGAGGCTGAGCACTTTTTCATGTGTCTGCAGCTCTATTCACAATAGCAAAAACATGGAACCAATCATGCTGCCCATCAAAGCTGGACTGGATTAAAAAAATGTGGTACATATACACAATGGAATATTATGCAGCCATAAAGGAGAACAAACATATGGACTTCACTGCAACTTGAATTGATTTAGAGTGTAACATACTCAGTGATCTATCACAGAAACAAAGAACAGAGTACCATATATTCTCACTCATAAACGGACCTTGAACAATTATTGTTAATACTATAAGAAAGGGATTGGCAGTAGTGGGAAATTGCCAGGGGAGGAAGGGTGGGATTGGCAATTGAAGGCAACTGCCAGGGGAGGGAGGGGCACACCTCACCACCAAGGGTACCTCCATAATGAATAATTGTATACCTAACCCTTAATTGTACTCCACATCTTTAAAATAAAGTGGAAAAAAAAAAAAGGGCTGGACTCTGTGGCTTAACCTGCAATCCCAACACTTTGAGAGTCTGATCAAGTGGACTGCCTGAGCCCAAGGGTTTGAGACCAGCCTGGACAACTTGACAAGAC
The DNA here is from genome assembly GCA_027257055.1 of Cephalopachus bancanus. Lineage (NCBI taxonomy): Eukaryota > Metazoa > Chordata > Mammalia > Primates > Tarsiidae > Cephalopachus > Cephalopachus bancanus. The sequence continues at coordinate 1,304,439 of JAPVLO010000089.1, forward strand.
CTCGTCTCTACAATAAAATAAAAAATTAGCCAGGAGTGGCAGTACCTGTAGTTTCGGCTGCTTGGAAGACTGAAGCGGAAGCATCGTGGAAGCTCAGCAGGCCCACACTGGGGTGGCCATGAGTGTGCGATGGCACTCCAGCTGGACAATAGAGTGAGACTCCAATTCAAAAAAAAAGAAAGAAAAGAAAAAAGGCTAATGACTTCAATAATTACTAGTATAGGAATAAATAGAATTGGAGTACCTTGTAGTAAAAAGTGGGCTAGGAATGTCTTAGTTTTGTGGTGGAAACCAGTGATTACAGCTCCCGCTCATAATGGAGATAACCATTCCTAGATTTATTGATAATTGAGTAGTAGTTGTAAATAAGTGGGAACTAAGCCTAATAGATTAGTTGAGCCAATAAATAGGATAAAGAAGATTAATATTAGAGATCAGGTTCGTCCTTTAATATTGTGTATTGTCATTTGTTTTTGTACAAGTTGCACTAGTCATTGTGTAAAGACTAGTCGGTTATTGGTTGGACAATCAGGGGCTGGAAATAATATATTTGTGAATAAAATAATTAAAACTACTACTAGGAGTCCTATTATTGTTAGGGCCACAAAAGAGGCAGATAGATTTTCATTCATTTTAGTTCTGGGAGTTTTATGTTTTGCGTCATAATACTCTTTGGGCTCAGATTTATAGGATAAATAAATTTTGAGGTTTTTAGTTGCAATATAATGAAAAGTGCTAGAACTATAGAGATGATAGTAATAAATCATGTTGATGTGTCTAGTTGAGACATTTCACTGTGGAAAGATTAAGACTTTCAATCTTTAACTAAAAGGTTAATGCTATAAGCTTAACAATGATAATATAGACGCTGATCAGTTCTCAAAGTATTTTGTAGGAACTAGTTTGAGGACAATGGGCATAAAGCCATGATTGAAGCCACAGATTTTTTTTTTTTGAGTTGGAGTCTCACTGTCGCCCAGACTGGAATGCAGTGGCCGCTCCCGGCCACCGCAGCCTCAACTAGCTCTGGCGATCCTTCCGCCTCAGTCTTCCAAGCAGCTGGAACTACAGGCGCACACTACCATGCCCGGCTAATTTTTTTGATTTATTGTAGAGATGAGGTCTCGTCAAATTGCCCAGGCGGGTCTCGAACCCGCGGGCTCAGGCAATCCACTCACCTCAGCCTCCCAAAGGCGCGGGATTATAGGCTGAGCCACCGAGCCCGGCTGAAGCCACAGATTTTTGAACACTGTCCATAATAAAGGTCTAGTCATGTTGATGTTAAGGTTGCTTGATTAAGGCATCCGAAATTGTGTCTGTTTTTAAGCCTAATGAAGGAACAGCTCATGAGTGAACATATTCTGATGAAATTAGTATATGAACTTGTATTTCCATAAGTAATGCTATTCAGCTATTGACTTCTAGTAATAGGAGTTCTTCTGCATTAGGGTCTGTTGTAGGAATTGTATATGTATTAAAGTTCAAGTCTTTACAGTCTGTATGTTCATAGCTTCAGTATCGTTGGTGAACTATAGTTTTAACAGTCAGGGAGAAGTTGATTTTGTCTATTATATACAGAATGCATAGAGATAGTAGGATAGTTAAGATAAGAATAATAGCTAGTAGAATAGTTCATACTATACTTCTTGGGCATCTATAGCATTTGTGTGTGCTAATTTAGCAGTAAATATGAGGGAACTAATATAAAGAACTAGTGAGTTAATTAAGAAAATGATTATTAGAGTGTGGTCATGAAGGTATAGGAGTTCTTCTATAACAGGTGAGGGGACATCTTGAAATCGTAACTGAAATGGATATGCCATAAAGATATATAGGGTTTTAACCTATGAATTAACTTTGACAAAGTTAAGTAATGTCATTGCTGATGTCTTAATAATTAAGAAAGTCATAATCGATGTGGAACTGGCTTGAAACCAGTTTAAGGGGGTTCAATTCCTTCATTTTATCTATGCTTTTATGTAGGTAGGTTCTTCGAATGTGTGATAGGGTGGAAGGCAGCTGTGGAGTCACTCAAAGTTTGTAGTTGAGAGTTCAACTGTTAGAACTTCTCATTTTGAGACAAAGTCTTCCCAGACCATGAGGATTATTAGTATTACTGCTGTGAGTGAAATAAATGAGCTTATGGATGAGACTATTTCTTATGGTGTATGCATCAGGGTAATCAGAATACTGTCGAGGTATTCCTGCCAATTCAAGAAAATGTTGAGCAAATAATGTCAGGTTAACCCCTACAAATATAACTGCAAAATGAGTTTTAGTCCAAGTCGACTGAAGTATGTAACCTGAAAACAAGGGAAACCAGTAAACAAAACTTCCTATAATAGTGAATACTGTTCTTATCTACAGTAAATTGTGGAAATAGACTACAACGTAGTATGCATTGTTAAGAACAATATCAAGTGATGGATTAGCTAATACAATTTCTGTTAGGTCTCTGACCATAAATAGAAATATAAAGCCTAAAGCTCACAGCAAAGCAGGTGATCATTTAATATTATCTCCGTGTAAGGTCACTAGTAACTAAATACTTTTACACCGTAGGAATAGTAATAATTGTAGTGGCTGATGCAAAATATGCTTGGGTTTCTACATCTATTCCTACTGTAAATATATGATGTGCTCATATAAGAAAGCCTAGGAAACCAATAGACATTATGGCTCATACTATTATCATAGGATAAAATGGGTCCTTTTTGCCAGAATAATAAATTATGATATGAGAAATTATTCCAAAGCATGGAGGATAAGGATATAAACTTCTGGATGGCCAAAGAATCAGAGTAAGTCTTGACAGAGGATGGGCCCACTTCCTTCAGTTGGATAAAAGAAAGTTGTATGATGGTTACAGTATGTTACTAGTATAGTAATTCCAGCAACTAAGACTGGAAGAGATAAAAGTAATCAGACCACAGTAGTTAGCACAGATCATACACATAAAAGGGTTTGATATTGAGCTATAGCTGGAAGTTCTATATTGATAATTGGAGCAATAAAACTAATTGCACCTAAAACTGATGAAACCCCTGCCAGATGAATAGAGAAGATGATGAGGTCCACGACAACCCTTGCATGGGCTAAGTTTCCTGTTAGTGTAGAGGGACAGTTCATTCTGCACCTGCACCATATTCAACTATTGAGAACACAAGTAATAGTAAGAGAAAGAAGGAAGGAGTCAAAAGTTTATGGTATTTAAAGTATAAATGCTATATCGGGTGCTCCAATCATGAGAGGAACTAGTCAATTGCTGAAACCACCAATTATAATAGGCATTACTATAAAAAATATAATAAATGCATGGACAGTGACAATTCCATTACAGATTTGGTCATCTCCTAGTAGGGTCCCTGCTTGGCCAAGTTCTCTTCAGCTTAATAGATTAAGGGCTGTTCAACTATTCCAGCTCCAGCACCAAATAGTAGATGCAGTGAGAATAATCGATGGCAATGAACATAAGTAAGGAGGTAAAATGGTTGAGTAAGCATTAGACACTAAATGTAAAGACAGAGGTTAACCCCTCTTTTTACCAAAAAGCCCTGAGATGAATATATCATATTAAATTGCAAATTCATAGGAGCAGCTTCAGTTCTGCCAGGCTTCTCCAACCTTATTTTTCTAGGCAGCCGGAGAAGTAGATTGAAGCCAGTTCACTAGGATATTTAGTTGTTAAGTTTCATGGGATTGGATCCCACCAATCTAGTTAGGACTTAGCTTAAATAAAATAACTGATTTTCAGTTGATGTAGAATAGAGTTCTGCAGTTCTTAGGTTGAGGGTACAGGAATTAGGTGTAATTACTTATTTAGAGGTTTGAAGGCTCTTGGTCTTTTTAACTTAAATTCCTAACTTAGTAGTGGGAATATTGGTGAGAGTGGTAAAAGTAAAGTTGATAGGATGATGAGTGGTGATAGAAGCATAATTTGTTTTGTACTTTCAAATTTTCATTGTATTTTTATGTTATTGTCCACTTGGAATATTGTTTAAGATGTCCACTAGATTAATCATATATAGAAATATAGATTAGGTAGGGCTATGACGCTATAAATGTTGGTATAATAATGCTGTAGCTTTTGATTAGTTCTTGAATAATTACTCATTAGGTCAAGAATCCTGTGAGTGGGGGTAATTTGCCTAATGATAGTAGAATAATAAGGGTTATAGAGAATATTAATGGAACTTGTTTCAAATGTGTGAAAGTGATAGGGTGGCAGTGCCTTCATAAAGGTTAAATAACAGAAAGTGGGGCAATTGTGAACATAATATAGATTAGAAGATTTAATGTCATGATGTAAGGATTATATTCTAGAATTGCAATTATTCAGCCTATATGAGCTATTGATGAATAGGCTAAGATTTTTTGTAATTGTGTTTGATTAAGTCTTCCTCACTCACCTACTAAAATTGACTGTAGTGCAATTGATAGTAATAATTTTAGGTTCATGGATATATTAACTTGATACAAAAGAGAAATGATGCTAACTTTTGTCATATTAGGAGAATTATACCCGACATAAGTGAGATTCGCTGTGTGACATGTGGAACTCAAAAGTGAAGGTGTGAAAGTCCCAGTTTCATTATTAGGACAATTATGGCTATAATGAATGATGTTTGGTTAAAAATATTTATGATCGTTTATTGACCTGAATAGATTATGTCAATGAATAATATAACAGCCATTAATTAGTCCTATAATAAGTCCTATAATTCCAGAAATAAGAGGGCTTGAACCTCTATAATTCACTTTATCAAAGTAACTCTTTTATCAGATATGTTTCTTATTTATGTGGGGGAATGTTAGATATTAAGATAGGTATTGAAATATGTCATATGCACAGAGCTAGTGCAAGGGGAAGGACATTTTTTGCAGGAAGTGCATGAGTTGATCATATTGGAATCATGGGTGTAATGCTTGAACTCATTAAAAGAGAATAGTGAGGATAAGTGGCTTTATTACAAAATTGATTGTGAGGACTTCTGATATGGAGATGTCACGGGAAGTGTTCTCCTAGGAAAATGATAGTAGATAAAACATTTACTATAGCCTGGCTCGGTGGCTCAGCCTGTAATCCCGCGCCTTTGGGAGGCTGAGGTGAGTGGATTGCCTGAGCCCGCGGGTTCGAGACCCGCCTGGGCAGTGAGACCTCATCTCTACAATAAATCAAAAAATCAGCTGGGCGTGGTAGCACATGCCTGTAATTCCAGCTACTTGGAAGGCTGAGGCGGAAGGATCGCCGGAGCCCAGCAGGTCGAGGCTGCGGTGGCCGGGAGTGGCCACTGCACTCCAGTCTGGATGACAGAGTGAGACTCCAACTGAAAAAAAAACAAAAACAAAGACATTTACTATAATGTTAGCATATTCTGCTATGAAAAAAAAAAAAAGACAAAGGACCCTGCAGTGTATTCAACATTAAAGCCTAGCACTAATTCTGACTCTCAGTTTTTGTTAGATCAAAAGTTTCTTTTTTTGGTTTTTGTTGATGGGTAACTTTTTTTAATTATAAAGATGTAGGGTACAATTTAAAATTAGGTATACAAACGTTGATTATGCAGGTACCCTTGTTGATGAGGCATGCCCCTCCCTCCCCTAGCAGTTTCCCTCAACTGCCAATCCTACCCTCCCTTCCCTGATAGTTTCCCACTACTCCCAATTGTTTTTTTATAGTATTATAATTGTTCAAGGTCCGCTTATGAGTGAGAGTATATGGTACACTGTTCTTTGTTTGATAGATCACTGAGTATGATTGACTCTAAATACATTCGAGTTGCTACAAAGTCCATATGTTCGTCCTTCTTTATGGCTGCATAATATTCTGTTGTGTATATGTACCACATTTTTTTTATTCAGTCCAGTTTCGATGGGAAGCATGGTTGGTTCCATGTTTTTGCTATTGTGAATAGAGCTGCAACACACATACGTGTGCAGGTATCTTTTTTGTAGAATGATTTGACTCCTTCCAGGTATATTCCCAATAGGGGAATTGCTGGGTCATATGGAAGGTCAATTTATAGTTCTTTCCTAAACCACCACACTGTCTTCCAAAGAAGTTGCACTAGTTTGCATTCCCACCAGCAGTGTAGAAGCGTTCCTTTTTCTCCACGTCCTCGCCAGCATCTGTTCTTGTTTGTTTTGTTAATAATGGCCATTCTTACTGGGGGTTGAATAGAAGTTTGGGCAAGTTTTAGTTCAAAATGGTCAAGTGAATAGGAAATCTTCCAGGTGTAAGCTGGGTAAGCTTTAAGGTTAAGTTACACTTTGATATACTTCAAGCACAATATGCTTAGCTTGTTATGACTTACCTCCTCTCATATGAGTAATTATCTGGTTATAAACTTAGTAGTGAAGAGGTATTTGAGGATTGTGATGGACACTGTGTGCATGTTTCATGGTCCTATTCAATTAGGCTCTCTATTCTTAGTTTACTACGAAATCCTCCTTTGGCCCATGTGTTTCATAAGCATTGTCATGGGTGTTCTAGGGTTGGAAAATGTAGCCCATTTCTTTCCATTTCGCAAGCTACACATTGACCTAATGTTTTTATGCTAACACTTGTGCTTACTTTGACACCTGTTTAGGGTTTGCCGAAAATGGCGAAATATAGGTTGAATTAGCAAGAGATGGTGAGTTTTATTGGGGTTTACTGATTATAGAACAGGCCTTCTTAGAAGGATGTAAAGTACCACTAAGTCCTTTGAATTTTAAGCTATTGTTTGTAATACTCTGTTAAATAATTTTATTTTATAGCTATTTGTATTTATGGCTAATCATAGTGGAGTACCTAATCCCAGTTTGAGTCTTAGCTGTCATATTTTCAGAATATTAAAGTTAATCTCGTGGGTTATTTTGAGTTTAACTAAAGCTTTTTACGGCTTAAATTTCAACTTCAGTTTGTGTGAAATCTTAAACATACTTTATGCCAGATTTTATTAATTTGGATTAATTTGTATGACCACGGTGGCTGGCATGAAATTTACCGACCCTAATTTTTTCTAGTATAACTTAGTCAAACTTTCATTCATTGCCTAATTTTTATCACTTCTTTTTCCTGGGGGAATGTGATTGAAGAAGACGCTATGAGCCACTGTCAAAGTAGTGGGCTTGATGTGTGATTTTTTTGATTTCTGATTATCTAGAGGGAATTCTCACTGGGGGGGGTGGATACTTGCACAAATAAATAAATTTTACTATAAATAAATAAAAAGGCCAGGACCAAATTTATATGATTAAGGAGTTATAAAGGCTCATCTAGGCAATTTCAGTGCCTAGCTTTGAGTGTTTATACTACATTAACCTAGGCTAAAAAATTATTGATGTTAATTTGAAGTACTATGTCAATATTGAAGATATGTTTAGTAACTTTATAAATAAATTGGAAAATTTCTAGTTTAAAAAGTTTAAATTTTGCCAAATATTTGAAGTTTTAAAAAATGCTTTAATTGAGAGTTTGGGTAAAAGTTAATTCTAGATGAAGTTATAGTTAAACTCAAAAGATCAGATGTAGAGAATTTCTTCTTAAATAAAAATTGCTAGTTTTAAATGCTATGTCACTATTGGAGATATATTTAGTAACCTTATAAATAAAATGACATGTCTCTAGTCTAGAAAGCCTAAATTTTGCTGAAATTTTGCAGTTTTTGAAAATGCTTTAATTGAGAGTTTGGCTAAAAGTTAGTTCTAGATAAAGTTATAATTAAATTTGAAAAATCAGATCTAGAGAATTTCCTCTTAAATAAAAATTGCTAGTTTTAAGTGCTATGTCAGTATTGGAAATATATTTAGTAACCTTATAAATAAAATGGAAAATTTCTAGTTTAAAAAAGTCTAAATTTTGTTAAAATTTTGCATCTTTTGAAAATGCTTTAATTGAGAGTTTGGCTAAAAGTTAATTTTAGATGAAGTTATAATTAAATTTATGATATGTTTAGCTTGGCTATTGATTTGATATAAGTTTCTTGTTTGGGGGATTTGGCAAGAATATTAATTGTATCAAGAGATAGAATAGCCTGTGGTCGGGGAGGTTGCATATTAAATCATGAGATGAATAGGAGAGTAAGTGTATATGAATGTATGGGTGTATGTGTGTATGAGTATACATGCATTTTACAATTATGTCCCCCAGGCATGAATGAAAACCACCTTATGGTGGTAATGAATTTGCATAATAACCAATTTAAATCCAGCTACAATGGAATTGACTACTTCCAGGCCCGTTTTTAAGGTCTGCTGAGTTGAAGCGCTTTCCTCCTACTAAAAATTAAGATACCAAATGCATGAAATTCTCCCATGAGTTTGTCCCGTATCCATCAAGATGTCTTACTTAAGGGAAATGAGTGGGCGATCTTAAGTTGATGGTCCTGAAGTAAGAATCAGATTCCAGATACGGTCTCAGGTTAGTTACCCCCATGTGTTCTGGTGCACGGAGGGGTGTTACTGAAGCAGGTTACTGATTTTTCAGGGCTTAGTAGATGAGCATTTATTAATGATGTTGATAAGCATGTTGTCGAGAAATGATTTGACTAACATGAGCTATGTAAGATCAATAACTTAATGTCCTATGCAATATTAAGGGTCAGCATTACTGTGTCAATACCCCTGATTTGAAGGACTTCCTGGTTAGTATGGAATTCATGTCTAATAGATTAACAGTGGATATATGTACATGCTTATATGCATGAGAATGTAATCTAATGCATGATTAAACATAGATGTGCTATGTAAAATTAAATATATATGGTACTAATACATATTCATGAGGATGAATAGTTAATACACGAATTACATAGGACTTTAAATGTGAAGGCATTATGCGTTTGTTTGCTTGTTTGTTTTCAATACTGACATAGTACTTGAAAATAATAATAAATTGTATTTCAAGTATGAAAATCAGAGAATAGTTTAAATAGAATTTCAGCTTTGGGTGTTGATAGTGGAGCATGAGTCCTCTTCTCTGACTGTCCTAGGGAGAGTTGTTCTCTAGTTTTGGATTACAAGACCAAAGTAATTTTTTCACTACAAAGACTTATCATTGAAGTATCTTGTTCTTTTTTTTTTCTTATTAGACTGACTAATGGCATTAAAATAAGAATGATGAAGATGTAAAAGAGGTTGCTTGGTCAATGGTAATAAAGGGATATTCAATTGATTGACCTCTAATTTATGTGAGTACTAGTAAGTCGACCACTAGAATTCAGAACAGGCATTGGCTTAGTAGACGAAAAATTATACTTTGTTGTTTGGATAGACAAGTTACTGGAACAATGGCTAGGATTAGAAGAGAGAAGACTAGAGCTAGGACTCCTTCTAATTTATTAGGAATAGAATATAAGATGGTGTAGACAAATAGGAAATATCACTCTGGTTTAATATGGGGAGTTGCATTCAGGGGATTGCTGAAGTGTAGTTATCTGGCTCTCCTAATGAATCTGGTGCAAACACGACTAGAATGAGAAGTAGAATTAGAAGTAGGAGGAGGATTAGATTTAAATGTCTTTAATTGTATAGTAAGGGTGAAATGGAATTTCATTGGAGTCTGATGCAATTCCTGATAGGTTATTGAATCCAGTCTCAAGAAGAAAAGAAGGTGAGCAAGTATGAGGGCAGCAATAATAAATGGTAGAATAAAATGGAAGGCAAAAATAGTGTTAGGGTTACTTTATCAGATTCATTCTACTAGACTAGGACCAATATACGGAATGGTCTATAGGAGGTTAGTAATTATGGTGGCTCTTCAGAAAGATATTTGGCTTCAGGAAGGACACAGCCTGTGGGTGCTGTTGCTATAATTGTGAATAGCAGGATAATGCCAATGTTTCAGGTTTCTAGGAAGGTGTAGGACCCTTAATATAGGCCCCATCCTACATGCAGAAATGAACAGATGAAAAATATGGATGCTCCATTAGTGTGTATACACTGAATGATTCAGCCATAGTTGACACCCTGGCAAATGTGCATTATAGAGGAGAATGGATATTGTATCTGATGTATAATGTATAACTAGAAATAGTTCTATAACAATTTGAAAGACCAAGTAGATCCCTAGGAGGTAGCCAAAATTTTGCCATGCTGAAATATTATTATATTACTTTATATCCCTGCAAATCTAGTTTCTGCAAGATTAGAAATTCTATGTCCCAGTGGGGAAAACACTTCAGCTAGGAAAACAGCAGGTGTCCTATTGAACTCTCAGAGACTAATTCCATTTGGTGAGGAATTCAGTTGCAGGCCAAAATCCCTTGTGATCTTTCAGACCAGATCAGTGCCAATTAAAAGGTCTTTGACTATCAGGTCTCAGGGTAGAAATATGCCCCACCCACACTAGAGTTAATATAAAATCAGAGTTTTGCAGTCTTCCATAGAAAGTTGATGTCAGGGGCCTTGGCTCCCTTCCCAGGCCAGTCATGCTCATATGTACACTGCATTCCTCGAACATGCTTCTCCACCCTGAGGCTTCATTTTCAGGTGGCCTCAGTTGAGACTCTTTTCTTCTTCCTCCTCGTCAGGGAATCTTGAATAGAGTACTTTTCCACTCTGACTCAATTCCCCCATCTGTGCTGAACGCCCTGACTCACCTGGTTCCATTTCATAAGTGAAAATGGAATGTTCACCTATCCTGTTTTGCCTTTTGTTTTCTCTACTACAGCAAGTATAAAAAAGCTTCTTGATCACTTTAGATTGGCCCATTGTCCTGCTTGAGCACCTTGACCTCAGAAAGCTTGACACCTGGAGCAAGACTTCATACAAGCTACCAGTTTGTCAGGGGTGATGGGCCCTGAACATCAGTGGGAGGTAGACCTGCTGTTATACATGGTCAGGGAGGGTATATCTGGTACCCAGACAACCCATTGGGTGCCATCGGGTACATCTTTGTCTAGTTCTGATGGTAAATGCATATATGTATTAACCCTGCCTGAAAAGGGGATGGTGACCTCTTGGGGCTGAAGGTCTGTGTCATGCTAACAGGAAATACTGCAAGACCGGTATAGGACTAGCTCAGGAGGAGCAGAATCTGGAAAGGGCAAGAAGGAAGAAGACAAGTGTCTGTTGCAGCACTAAGGCCTTGGGGGCTGTAATTTTTTTTATCAGCCTCCTGCTTCTAAGATTCCCCATGAAAAGAGACCCCTCAGAATCTTGGGAGAACTGTTGCCAATGTGTATATGAACTAGATCCAAGCATTAAAAAGAGTGTACCGTGGCAAGTGTTGGAATGTCCCCTACGTTCCGGTTAAAAGAAGCAAGGGTGCTGCTGGGAGTGCCAACAGAAGAGGGCCATTGACTCTCAGGTTAATTGCAATTATTTTAATTGTATTTAAAAATAAATGCCAATTATTTTATGGTATAGTTGCCATACAAGGATGGCAATTGTATAAATATACAATACAATTATGTATATAGTATCATTATACTTCATCATAAGATAAATCTTGGCTAATATATACATCCCTATGTCTCAGTTCAGACCCTCTGGGAATATGTGTCTTTAATAAGAGTCCAGTGTAATTCTTATGAGGACAAGAGGTTTTCTCATCTCCTCAAGACTTCTTGTTAATCCAGTGTGGAATTCCACTACTCCCATCCTCCCAAGATGATGTTAGTCCCACTGCTCTGGAATTAAAGAGTAATTCAAGACAAGTAGATCAGGAGGGCAGAGCTTTCAAGAATGGGATTAGCGCCTTTATAAAATAGGCCTAAAAGTGTTTGTTAGCCCCTTCCACTATGTGAAGATAAGCTGCGTACCAGAAAAGGGCCCCTCTCCACTCACCACATCTGCTGGCATTGATCTTGGGCTTCCCAGACTCTAGAACTGTGAAATAATTTATGTTGTGCATAAGTTACCCAGTTTATGGCATTTTGTTATAGCACTGTTTGTCTCTTCCTGAGTCTAGAGGCTTTCTGCATTTATTAGATTGAGACCCTTCCCTTTAACTTTAAAGCCAGCAATGGCAGGTTGAGTCCTTCCAACATCACGTCATTCCAAACTTCTCTGTCTCCTTCTTCTGCATTTAAGAATTCTTGTGTTTAGATTAGCTCAACTAGATAACTCTGGAAAAACTCCCTATTTTACATTCACCTGATCAGCAATATTAGTTATAGATTCAAATGTAACTCCCCTTTGCCATGTAATCTAACATATTTACAAGTTTTACAAATTAAGGCACGGTTATTCTTGGGAGGACATTATTCTGTCTACCACAACCGTCTAATTCTATCCACTATAATTGTTTTCTGATATTTCCCTTCTATTCATTTCCCCCCATTTTATTTAGTAGGTCAAGAGGATCACATGTGGAAGTACTTTATAAACTGTGAAGCACAAAGATAAATATACTGATTATTCTGCTTGTGTTATTTACATATCCATTTATTCTACATCAGTGATAATCCCTTCTATTCACATTACTCAGCCTTCCTGTAGCAGATGCCATCAAGTGTAGCAGTCAGCAAATGAAAAACTGAATAGTTTTCTTTTGTGGTTGAATAAAAGAAACAGGTATTTTCCCTAATTTGCTAGAAAAATGTCTCATTACCTAATACTTAACTTATTTTCAATAAAATCAGTTACAGAAAATAAACTCAAATTTCACTCAAATGAGACACCATGCAAACGATCTCATTAAATAAATCCATTGATCTTTAGTATTAAAAGTTATAAATACTCAATAAAAAGCATATTTTTGAATATATTATACAAACCTTCTTTAAAAACACTGCAGTGCAATTAATTATAAAAAAGTCAGCTTGGCTAGATCAATAACTGCCAAAGGAAAAATTAAGATCTAACATACGTTAAAGCTTAAAATTAAGAAATTTTGCATTTATACATTGTTTACCAATATTGGGCAAGATAGAGAATGTCACCTAACAATTTTTCCAAATGACTAATTAAAACTGGTTTAACTTCTTTGAATTGTAAATAAAATGATTTTGATGGTTTAATGCAATTCCAATTCTATTGTATGAAAGATATCATCTGCACATTACTGTAAAATTGTTATCCTTTTCCAAATTTAGAAAGCCAGAAATACATAGACCGACTAAAGTTCATTCTTTGATTCAAATAATATGTTAAAAGATGTAATTGCCCTTGATTGTTCATCTAGGCTGCTATGTTTTGGCCTGCTTTCAGGATGTTCAATAATATCAATTTATAGCAAGCTTTTGAAAAATGCTATGTCACATTCTTGAATGAACTCTAGGATAATTATACATTTCTCAATTTTTCCACTAGAATATTGTTCCTTGGCCTAAGGAAAACGGTGAAGATACGCTGGTTAAAAAAAAAAATGCAGAAACTGCATGAAGACCAATTTCATACTTTAGTGAAAGCTCATCAAAATTATCTTTATAGACTGGTGTGGTGGTTCATGCCTGTAATCCCAGTACTTTGGGAGGCTGAAGTAAGATGATTGAGCCCAAGATTTTGATATCAGCCTACGCAACATAGTGATTTCGAGACATTGTCCCTATTAAAAAAAAAAATAGCCAGACGTGCCTATAGTCCCAGCTACTTGGGAGGCTGAGGTGGAAGGATCGTCTGATTCCAGAAGATTGAGGTTGTGGTGTTCTGCGATTATGTCACTGCACTCCAGCCTGGGTGATAGTGTGATACCTTGACTCTAAATAATTAAATAAATAAATAAATAATCTTTATAATCACATAATTCATTTTGAAGATTCACTCATTACATCCTGCATCACTGAAGTAAAATATTACAAAAGAGTACAATCTTTTTTTTTTTTTTTTGAGTTGGAGTCTCACTCTGTCTCCCAGACTGGAGTGCAATGGCCACTCCTGGCCACCACAGCCTTGACCTGCTGGGCTCCGGTGATCCTTCCACCTCAGCTTCCCAAGTAGCTGGAACTACAGGCGCACGCTACCACGCCCAGCTAATTTTTTTTTTTGATTTTTATTGTAGAGATGAAGTCTCGCCAAGTTGCCCAGGCGGGTCTCGAACCCACAGGCTCAGGCAATCCACTCACCTCAGCCTCCCAAAGGCGCCGGGATTACAGGCTTAGCCATCAGCCCGGCTAAAGAGTATAATCTTAAAGAAAAATGAAAAGAAAGAATGCAGGGAAATCAAGAAAAAAAGGAGAGAAACAAGAAAGTGATGGAGGGAGGGGGGAAGAAAGGGAGGAGGGAAAGAAGAAAACCTTTAAAATTGTTACTGTTTTAATTCTTTGTGCTAATTGTACACATTTCTCAAGTTTCAGAGCAGGCAAAAGTTCTCAGGTTTCTAAAATCAATTTTAGAAATTATTTTTTTTAGAGTGTCAAATGTCACCCAAGTGCCCTGAAAAAAAATCAACTGTTGGAACACATACTTGTGTGTCTCTATGTCTAATTGATTTAAAAGAACTAAAAGAACACCAATGTCTTAAAATAAATAAAAAACAAGTAAAGCGCTTAATAATGAAAAATAAAATACAAAAAATAAAGAAAAAAGAACTAAAAGAAATGATTTTTGCCTAACAAAAGTCATTTCTGGTCAGCTAAAATGCACTTTTCTGAAGCTGATGCCAGGTGGGTTGCAGTGAAAAACCCGTGGATTATTTGACTCATTTCTAAAATTAATTTTAGAGTGGCCAGCAAAGTTTTAAAACAAAGTTTATTAGTGAGAAAAAGTGAAGAAGGGAAAAGGAAGATTCATGGCAGAAAGACCTGCCATGGGCAAGTTTTTCAAAGAAGAAAAACCATGCTTTTGCTCTCATCTCCAAACCAGATATAGCTACCTAGTTACTGATATGTTACAGATGGATTCCAGGTAACCATGGCTCTGAAGAGATTGACATCTCTGGGCTCCCATGGAAGGAGAGAAAGGAGAGGTGGCCTTTTCCTCATCACATTGTCTTTTGCAGGAGACCTGTCAGATGTTTCCAATCTACAAGTTCCTTAGTTAAAAGTGGTCTTATTATCATTTGAACGGTTTTGGTCAGTTAAGGGGTGGTCTTTGACCTTCTGCCTTAGAGAGGGAACCTGAAAGATTCTGAGGGATTCCTATACTAAACCATGAATTGAAAGGTTGGGCTGTCCTAGTCTTGCATCAATGGAGTTTCCTTTTGATTTGTCGAGGGAGTTGGGAAGTCTGTCAGCATGGCTTGCAGTAAAATGTAATTTTAAAAATGTCTGGGCCAGGTGCAGCAGCTCACGCCTATAATCCCGGCACTTTCGGAGGCTGATGCGAGAGGATTGCCTGAGCCCACGTGTTCGAGACCAGGCTGGGCAACTTGGCAAGACCTCATCTCTACAATAAAAATAAAATATTAAAAAATTAGCTGGACCTGGTGGTGCATGCCCGTATTCCAGCTACTTGGAAGGTTGAGGTGGAAGAATCACCTGAGCCCAGCACATTGAGGCATTGAGGCTGCAGTGGCAGTGTGTGTGCCATTGCACTCCAGCCTGGGCAACAGAGTGAGACTCTGACTCAAAAAAAAAAAAAAAAAAAAAAATCTGAACACTTCCTAGTGTTGGAAATTTATCTATGGAAAAATTTATCTATGGAAAAATTGGAATTTATCTATTGGAAATTTATTATGTCTAACCTGTGCTAGCTACCCTGCCTCAAAACCATGGAAGAACGATGAGATTTTTAAAAATAAAAACATTCAAATTACTATTATTAAACATTCTAAATTATTTGTTTTAGGCTTAAGATGCTTTCAAATTCAGAAAAGGGAGAAATCCCTCCAGAAGGGATTAATCAAACACATTTTCCCACAAAAAAGTAAGGTGTGTTTGACAGTCTAAAAATGTGGTAGCAATTGGTTGGCAAAGAGGAGAAAGAAGTGCTTTCCAGGCAGGTGAAATAAGAGAGACCATGCCCTCCTGACAAAATGACAGTACATGTGCTAAATGAATTCCTCTAGGATGTAGTTCAATATTTAAAATTAAGTTTTCTGGTAGCCATTGGAAGGGGTGTGTGTGTGTGTGTGTGTGTGTGTGTGTGTGTGTGTGTGTGTGTGTGTGATAGAGAGCCTTACCTTTGACTGCTTTATTACATCCTCCTTTCAGGTGTAAATTCATTATTACCCTCAGGGGACTGAGGTTATATAAGATTCATTCCTATATATGATTCTTTATGAAATTATTTCCATGGCTCGTTGTAATATTGTGTTTTTACTCTGTGCAATAAATAAGATATAACAAATATTTTCTCAGTCCTTTTTCCATGATACAATCTCCATGAGGAAAAAGTATTCAATTTATACTATTTAAGATGTATTTTTTAAGTAATGTGTCAGCAACTGCAAGTGTATTAAATCAGCAATAATAATATTAACATGGATAATTTGAAAATTACTGAGATTTGTGCTCACCCTTGAACATCTAAAAGGCAAAATAAAACAAAATTAATATATTTAAATAATTGCCCAGGTGGAATGGAGTCCTCCTGCCCTTTACTGAAAAAATAACTTATTGAAAAGAAAGGTTAGCCGGGTTCTGTGGCTCAGCCTGTAATCCCGCACCTTTGGGAGGCTGAGGTGAGTGGATTGCCTGAGCCCACGGGTTCGAGACCCGCCTGGGCAGGCGAGACCTCATCTCTACAATAAAATAAAAAAAATTAGCCGGGCGTGGTAGTGCACGCCTGTAATTCCGGCTACTCGGAAGGCTGAGGCAGAAGGATCGTCGGAGCCCAGCAGGCGAGGCTGCGGTGGCCGGGAGCGGCCACTGCACTCCAGTCTGGGTGACAGAGTGAGACTCCAACTCAAAAAAAAAAAAAAAAAGAACAAAAAAGAAAAGAAAGGTTAAATGACATCTGTCTATACTTGTGCACACAACAAATAGTTACTCTGCTAAGGAACAGTTTTCACTGCCATTATCTTTAAGTAAAGGGTAAAAATGTTAAACAGTGTGAATAAAAACCTCTTCTGAAAGCAATTAGCAAAGAAAACTAGGGTTCAAGTCTCCATAATTGTCAAGTATACATTACTCATAATTCTGACAAACTATGTTAGAATAACAGCAATAAAAATAAAACTTGATACCCTTTCTTAAGCTTGTAATATGAATTCACTATAGTATTAATGCAACAAATACCTATTAGTCAAGACATACAATTAAGTCATTGAGCTAGACCCTGAGAGTTAAAGAATGGATATGTCTTAATGCTTGTAACTGAGGAGTTTAAAATCTTCTGAACTACTAACTACTAACAAAAGTACAAGGAATAATAAAATGTATTTGTTGCATTCAAAATAGATTTGTTGTATTTGAGACTTATTAATTTAATAATGACAAAACATTTATTATGCACCAAGCATTGTTTGAAGCACTTTATAAGTTCTCTTTTTAATTCTCACAACAACCTTACTGAGTGAGGTTACCATTATCACCATTTGCAGTAAGGAAGCCAATGCTTAATGAGGACACTGACGAAGATCTCACAGGTAATAATTGGTAAACTTTAAAGCATATGTCAATTTAACTCTAGTAATTCTTGTTAACCACTATGCCATACTAAGTAGGGAGTCATTTGAAAAACTACTAATACTGTACATTTATATAGATTTTAGCACTTACTTATGAAAAAACTACTTTTATCATATCTCTTTTGAACTGTATATTTACCCTGTGGGTAGCAAGAATTTTTACCCCATTTATGCATAAGAGCAAATTAAAATTTCAGATGTTTACCCATGGACAAACATCTTGTAAGTGGCAAAGCCAGGACTCCAAAACAAGGATTTTCAGTATATACCAGTAATATATCTTCTTATGTATTACTTTAAGGTAAATTTATTCCTGTGTCATGCCAAACAATGATGAGAGGAAGAATATCATAATTCTTTTCAATAAAGTGCTAACAAAACCAACAATTTTTATAATGTTATTTGCTCTGAGGGACTTATATAGTATGTATCTTCATGACTTATTATTTTAATTTCCATATTGGATGGATTTAAAATAACTTTTAGATTACTAAATGTATACACTGCTATTATAAGAGAAAACAAGTAAAACCTCAAATAATTAATGCCATTCAAATAATCATTCGATCAGTTGAAAACTGATATAAAAAAATCCTTTTTTTGCTCTAATAAACTTACTTTTTTAACCTGTATCAAACATGCTTAAAAGAATATATATTTTCTGTCTTTTTCTCAAACAGTAATGAGGCCAGACAAAATAACTTAGCTACATGTTCCAATAAATATATATCACTGAAATTCAAGACTGTGGACCAACTAAACAGTTTCTTTTTATCAACACTCTGCTTCAAGACTCAGGCTTCATTGGCTCTACCAATCTAAAACTGTAAACTCTGTCATAATTTGCCCAATTCCAAACAATTGTTTACCTTGTAACATCCTCCAAAAATGTTTTCAACATCATTAGTCATTAGTTACATGGAAACTGAACCACAATGATATGCCATAACATACTCTTTAGAATGCCTAAAATATAAAATTTTGATAATGTCAAATGCTTGTGAGGATGTGAAGAAACTAGATCGCTTACAAACCACCAATGGAATCATATGGAAATTGATGAAAATATATTTAAAATCTTATAAAACTAACTAAGAGCCACTTCCCAGAAATGGCACTCATAGATATTTATCTCAGAAAAATATAAACTTCTGCTTACACAAAACCTGTACTCCGAGGTTCATAGCAGATTTATTTTTAATATAAAATCTGGAAAACCCCATCCTATAATAGGATAATACTCAGCAATAAAGAGAAATTAACTATTCACAATTACAAAAGTCTAATAGTTGAGATGACAAATGTAGGAACTCTCTGTACAGCCTTTGTAACTTGTCTGTAAATCTAGAATACCAAAATAACAAAATTATTTAAATGATTACAAATTAAAATGTCTAGGATTTTTCTATATTTTTGAACTGTAGTATTATAGAAGTTTTGAGCTGAAAAATTCCGTAGAGGTCAGCTAAGATTTTACTTTCTATAAGTGAGAAAACCAAAGTGACGAAAAGTTGATCAAACTGATAAAAAAATACTCAACAAGATTCTAGCAATTCGAATCCAACAACACATCTCAAAAATCATCTGTCATGACCAAGTAGGCTTCATCTCTGGGATGCAGGGCTGGTTCGATATCCACAAGACCATAAATGTGATTACATACATCAACAGATATATAAATAGGAATCACATGATTATATCATAAGATGCAGAAAAGCTTTCAATAAAATCCAGCATCTCTTCTTGATAAAAATCCTTGAACACCTAGGCATAGAGGGAACATACCTCAAAATAGTGATAGTCATCTACGGTAAACCCACAGCCAACATATTGCTAAATGGACAAAAATTGGAAGCATTTCCCCTGAAAACCGGAAGACAAGACTGCCCACTTTCACTCCTCTTGTTCTACATAGTGTTGGAAGTCCTAGATAGAGCAATCAGACAAGAGAAGGAACTCAGGGTTAGCCAAGAAGGCAAAAAGGAAGTCAAGCTATCACTCTTTGCTTATGATATGATTCTATACCTTGAAAATTCAAGAGAGTCTGTCAAAAACTTCCTTGCGCTGATAAATGACTTTGGCAAAATCTCAAGGTACAAAATCAATGTGCAAAAGATAATTGCATTCTTATACACCAATAACAAACAGGCAGAGAACCAAATAAAAAGCACAATCCATTTGCAATAACACAATAACCACAAAAGAGAAGTGAAAGACCTTTACAATGAAAACTACAAAACACTGCTCGAAGGAATCAAATATGACACAAACAAATGGAAAAATATTCCATGCTCATGGATTGGAGGAATCAATATTCTTAAGATGTCCTTCCTACACAAGACAATCTACAAATTTAATGCAATACCCATTAAATTACCAGTAGCATTCTTCTCAAACCTGGAAACAATATAGAAATTCATATGGAATCATAAATGACCACAAATAGCAAAAAAAAAAAAAAATTCCTCAGTAAAAGAAACAGAGTGGGAGGTATCACACTTCCAGACTTTCACCTTTATTATAAGCCTACAATAATCAAAACAGCCTGGTATTGGTACAAGAACAGTCATATAGACCAATGGAACAGGATAGAGATTCCAAAAGCAAAACCTCAATTTCTCAACAAACTCATCTTTCACAAAGCCTTCACTAACAACCACTGGGGAGAGGAGAATTTATTCAGTAAATAGTGCTGGGAAAACTGACTGACCCACAAAGAAGGACAAACATATGGACTTTGCAGCAGCTTGGATGAATTTAGAGTTTATCATACTAAGTGATCTATCATAGAAACAAAGAACAGAGTACCATATGTTCTCACTCATCAGCGGACCTTGAGCAATTATCATAATACTGTAAGAAAGGGATTGGCAGTAGTGGGAAACTGCCAGAAGGAAGGTGGGGTTGGCAGTTGAGGGAAACTGCCAGGGGAGGGAGAGGCATACCTCTTCAACAAGGGTGCCTGCATAATGAACATTTGTATACCTAACCCTGAATTGTACCAATCTGTAATATTTTTTTAAAAAAAGAAAATTTTTTAAAAAGAAAAGAAAACTGGCTGATCACATGCAGAAGATTAAAACAAGACCCCTACCTATCACCATACACAAAAATCAACTCTAAATGGGTCAAAGACCTAAATATAAAACCTCAAACTATAAGAACCTTAGAAAATGCAGGCGACATCCTTATTGAAGTTGGAACTGGCAACCAATTCCTGATCAAAACTCTAATTGCCCATGCTTTAAGAGATAAGATAGATAAATGGGACCTCATCAAACTAAAAAGCATCTGAAAGCAAAAGAAACCATTGAGAGAGTGGAGCGACAGCCCCCAGACTGGGAAAAAAAATATTTGCCAACGGTATATCTCACAAAGGTCTAATATCTAGTATCTACAAAGCACTCACAACCAACAGATACAAGAAAAAATGCTCATTCTCTTTCTCACCAAAGAAATGCAAGTTAAAACTACACTGAGCCCAGCACAGTGGCTTAAGCTTATAATCCCAGCATTTTGGGAGGCTGAAGTGAGAGTAACACCTGAGCCGACTGGTTTGCAAACAACCTGGGCAACTTGGTGAGACCTCATATCTATCTACAATATATCGAAAAAAATTAGCCAGGCATGGTATTGCACAACTGTAGTTCTGGCTACTTGGAAGGTTGAGGCAGATGGATTGCCAGAGCTCAGCAGGTTGATGCTGGGGTGGCCGTGAGCCTGACACTGCACTCCAGCCTGGGTGATGGAGTGAGACTCCAACTCAAACAAACAAAACAAAACAAAACAAAACACAAAACAAAAACTACACTGAGATAAACTCCAGTCAGGATGGTCACGTCAAAAATTCAAAAAACAACAGATGCTGGAGAGGGTACGGGGAAAAGGGAACACTTTTACACTGTTGGTGGGAGTGTAAACTATTACAACCTCCATGGAAAATAGTGTGGCAAAATTTCCGAAAGACCCAGCAATCTCAATTCTGGGAATATACTCCGAGGAACTCAAATCATTCTACAAAAAAGATACGTGTCCATGTATGTTTATTGCAGTACTGTTCGCAATAGCAAAAACATGGAACCAACAGTGCTGCCCATCTAAAGCAGACTGGATTAAAAAAATGTGGTTCATATACATGATGGAATATTACATAGCCATAAAAAAGGACAAAATTATGAACTTTGCAGCAACTTGGATGAATTTAGAGTCTGTAATACTGAGTGATCTATCACAGAAACAAAGAACTGAGTACCATATTTTTTACTCATAAGTGGACTCTGAACAGTTATCATAATACTATAAGAAAGGGATAGACAGTAGTGGGAAACTGTCAGGGGAGGGAGTCGGCGTACCTGATCTCAAAGCAGGGGACGTGGAGACCAAAGTGAGGCCCAAACTTTACCAGTACAATGACCATTTGTTTACCTAACCCTGAATTGTGCCCCACATCTTTAAAATAACATTTTTTAAAAAAAGATATACTGTTCAAAGTCACAAAGACACTGTTAATATTTGAGTTGGTAGTAACTACAAAGTCTAATATTATAGGTGATAAATTTATTTAAAAATTATTTCAAAACAATATTTTTAACTTTGGAAATCAGGGTTTATTTTTATTTTAAATTTTGAAAATTTTTTCTAGTACCTTACTTATTAATTTGGTCAAAAATATCTACTGGACAATATAAAATGCCAACTCATTTTGGGGCACTGGAGATACCACATTTGATTTAACATTTTCCAAAGAGCTAAAGGCTGGAAAAAGAATTGCATTAAATGCACAAAACATATAATAGCCACATTATATGAGGAGGTAACTCATACTTACAAAATGGTTCAAGTATCAACATTATTTTCCAATAAAGATGGTTTAAATAAAATTTTTAAAAATCTCATTATTTTAATAGGATGTATTGCATTAAGATATTAGAACCAAAATTGCAATGTGAAATATAGCCTTAAACATTTCCATCAATAAAATAATAAAACTGAAATTAAATAGAGGAATGAGCTTGGTACACACAGCAACTTGAATGGATCTCAAGGGCATTATATTATACTAGTGAAGAAAGTCGATCTGAAAATAATACATACTGTATGAGTCTATGTATACAACATTCTCAAAATGAAAAATTTACAAAGGTGGAAGATAAATGAGCAGGTCATGTGTGGGCAGGGAGAGTAGGTGTGCCTATAAAGGTATAACAAGCGGGATCCGTGTGGTGATGTGACAGTGCTTGATTGTGCTGGTGTTCACATGAGTTTATACATGTGATACAAGTTCAGAGATTCATACATACATGCACACACACGTGATTTTGTAAAAACTGGTGAAATCTGAATAACAATAGCAAATGGCATCAATGCCAATTTTTGGTTTTGGTATTGTTCTGCAGTTATGTAGATGCTACCATTGGACAGATGGGGTAAAGGTGTGTCAGACCTGTCTGCATTACTTTTACAAATTTCTGTGAATGTATTATTACTTCAAAATAAAAATAAATAAGAATGACCCAGTCCTCACTATAGAACCTTACAAACATCTTCTCAATATGTCTACCTGAAGCACTGTTAAGACTCTGAGTGATGTTCTTTTTTTATTATATAAATCAAATCAACTTAGGTTTGCTTAATTAGCAGGCTATTCTGCTAGTCTTTTAAGGAGTTAACAACAGACATAGTAAATATTTATTCTCTATTATGCGAAGAAACTCTGATGCAAATATAAAAGGAAAAAAATGCCTCTACTGTCATGGGGCTTGTAGTCAACTGGGGAGAGAAAGTAAAAAATGAATAAGTCTATAAATGTGTAATTAACCACAAAATGTAGTGTCATGAGAGAAACAAATATGATAATTTTATCTAGAACAAGTCTGGTAAACACTACCTGCTATATTAAATAACGTTTTATTAGAACACAGACACACTCAATTGTTTACATGTTATCTGTGGCCATTTTCATGCTACAATGGCACTGTTGAGTAGTTGCAACAAAGATATAGAGACTCCAAAGTCGAAAATATTTACTATCTGGACCTTTAAGGAAAAGTTTGTAGCATCTTCACTCTTGAAAAAGATTTTTTGAGTCTCAATACTTTTTTCCTCTTTTTTTTTTGAGTTGGAGTCTCACTCTGTCACCCAGACTGGAGTGCAGTGGCCGCTCCCGGCCACCACAGCCTCGCCTGCTGGGCTCCGGCGATCCTTCCGCCTCAGCCTTCTGAGTAGCCGGAATTACAGGCATGCACTACCACGCCCGGCTGATTTTTTGATTTATTGTAGAGATGAGGTCTCACTGCCCAGGCGGGTCTCGAACCCGCGGGCTCAGGCAATCCACTCACCTCAGCCTCCCAAAGGCGCGGGATTACAGGCTGAGCCACCGAGCCCAGCTCCTCTTTTTTTTTTTAAAGCAAGATAATTTTGTGAAAGCCAGATAGTGAGAATTTTGAAAAACAATTTTTTGAAGATTTTCTTAATCTTTGCATAACACATCAAGACATGGGTCTAGTGGTCTATTATATTGTAGAGTTTTTCTAATTATAGCCAGACTAAGAATTTTGCTGTTCTATGGTAGTAGGAGGATGTGAAAGAGTAGTGATTTTTCAACTATAGGTAGAGACCCATCAGTATATCTTAATTTATTTCTTTTTAATTTTAGAGTTGTGGGTTACATGTGAGGAGTAGCTACGTAAGTAAATTATGTGTAGGTGAGGTTTGGACTTCTACCTAGCCCTCTCCCCAGTAGTAGACACGCTACCCAATGTGTGGTTTTGTGCCCCTTATTTCCCCTCCCTCCCTCCACCATTAGCAGTGCCTAGCATTAGTTTTTCCCACCTTTGTGCTCATGCAATTGATGTTTAGTGCTCACTTATGAGTGAGAACATGTGGTATTCAGTTTTTTGTTTCAGTGACAGTTCACTGAGAATGATTATTTCCAGCTGCATCTATGTTGCTGCAAAGAAAATGATTTTGTTCTTCTTTATTGCTGCATAGTATTTCATCACGAATATGTACCACATTTTCTTTACCCAGTCCATTTTCAGTGGGTAACTGGGTGGGTTCCATGTTTTTGCTAATGTAAATAGTGTTGTAAAGAACACATGTGTCCAGGTGTCTTTTTGGTAGAGCAATTTATGTTCCTCTGGGTACACTCCCAGAAGTAGGATTGCTGGATGGTATGGTAGCTCAATTTTTAGTCCTTTGAGAAAGCACCACTCAGCTTTCCACAATGGTTGAACTAGCTTACATTTCCACCAACAGTGTAGAGGCATTCCCTTTTCTCCACAGCCTCACCAAAACCTGTTGTTTGACTTTTTAATATTAGCCATCCTGACCTGTGTGAGGTTGTATCTCATTGGAGTTTTTATTTGCATTTCTCTGGTGATTAGTGAAGCTGAGCATTTTTTTCAGGTTTGTTGGCTATTTGGATGTCTTCTTTTTAGAAGTGTCTTTCATAGCTTTCATTTGAGTTCCTTATAGATCCTGAATGTTAGGCCTTTGTTGGATTCATAGCTTGCAAATATTTTTTGCCATTTTGTGAGTTGTTTCTATACTTTCTTGATAGTTTGTTTTGCTGACAAATTTTTTAGCTGTCAATCTGTCTATCTTAACTTGCTGCATTTGCTTTTGCGGACCTGATCATGAATTTATTGCCTCAATCAGTAAATCTTGAAGTCAGCTTTCTGGTCATAGCTAACATTGTAAGAAAGTAAAATTGACTAGAGTAGAAAAATGGAGTGCTATGCACAAAATAAAAGCAAGTTGTCTGTGAACCCAGTGTTTTAGTTTGATATACACATGCTCATTTTGGTTTACTGTTTATAGATACAAGTTTGGAAAAGCTAAAAACTCATTGTTAAATGAGATATGAAGTCTCTGATTCAATCTCAAAGTATTGTTGACCAACAAAGGTGATAGAGTTAAGGGTGATAATCAGTGATCCCATCACATCCATTTGAGCCACAGATTGGTATAGGGAAGAGAGGTAGGGGGTATTTAATGCAGAAAGACTTTGGCACCTCTTCTGATTTAGGATTCTGGAAAAAGGTTCCTTTGGAGATTTCCCAGTGAGAACATCCAAAAGCATGCCTTGGAAGGCTAAAAGCCTCCACGTGTATTTTGAGTGCATTCATTTCTTAAATGGCCTGGAGTCATGTACTATTATGCGTTTGGGGTGGGAAGCTGGCTCTAAAGCAACATTCTTGTTTTCCCAAGGTTTGCTTGTGACATACACATTTACACACTTGATACATAGAAGAAAGACAAAATAATTGACAGACCAATAAGATGGCTGAGTTCAAAGCACGTAGTCCATCCTGTGTAATTACTTTGAGACTGATAATAAATGGTCAAGATGTAGTTATAACATTCCTTTTCCTGTCCTGAAAAATCATATGAGAACAAAAATCTCAATAATGACCAATGTAGGTTGTAGGTCAGAACAGCCATCCCTGTGTGGAGATCAGTGAGTTTCCAGAGGCCATTAGACAAGTCAAGGATGCTTCCTGATTTTTTCTGTAATAAGATTGTACATACATACATAATTAGCGAAGGATCCAGGTTTTGTGGGGCCTGATACATATACAGTCTTAGAAAAAGTTTTTAAGATTTATATATATATATATATATATATATATATATATATATATATATATATGTAATTTTTTTTTTTTTTGAGTTGGAGTCTCGCTCTGTCACCCAGACTGGAGTGCAGTGGCCGCTCCCGGCCACAGCAGCCTCGACCTGCTGGGCTCCGGCAATCCTTCCGCCTCAGCCTTCCGAATAGCAGAATTACAGTCATGCGCTACCACGCCCGGCTGATTTTTTTGCTTTATTGTAGAGATGAGGTCTCGCTGCCCAGGCGGGTCTCGAACCCTCGAGCTCAGGCAATCCACTCACCTCAGCCTCCCAAAGGTGCGGGATTACAGGCTGAGCCACCAAGCCCTGCAAAGAGAAATATTTTAAATTATAAATCCAAGCAAGCTGTACCACTTGTTGAAGACTGTTCTTTCATATCTTGTATTCTTGGCACCCTTTTCAAATGATCAGTTGCCTGTATATGTGTGGGTTTATTTTTAGGATCTCTATTCTGTTCCATTGGTCTGTATGTCTGTCTTTAAGCCAGTACTCTTTTGTTTTGATTATTGTAACTATGCAATATGTTTCCAAATAAGAAAATGTGAGGTTTCCAGATTTTTTATTTTTTAATACTGTTTTGGTTATTCAGAATCTTTTGTAGTAATATATGAACTGTAAGATTGCCTTTTCCATTTCATTAAAAAAGTCATTGTAATTTTGTAATTGCACTGAATTTGTAGATTGCTTTGGGTATTATACACTTTTAAATAATATTAAGTCTTTCAATTCATGAAAACAGACTATCTTTTTATTTATTTGTGTCTTTTAAAATTTATTTCATGTTAGTGGTGGTAATGATAGAAAACTGTTTAATAATACTTATTATGTGCCAAACACTTTGTAATATCACATAATTTATTCTCATGACAAAAAGGTAATCTGCCCACCACTATTCCAGTATTACAGTAGTCTGGATTTGTCTGTACATTTACAAGCAAGTTTTATGCTGTCATATGCTTTTGTGTTGCTTTTTTAACCTCCTTTTGTTTCAACTTGAAGAACTCCCTTCAGCCCTTCAGCCTTTCTTTGATGGCAGGTGATGAACTTCCTCAGGTTTTGTTTCCCTTAGAACGTCTTTTGTTGTATTTAATTTTTAAAGGACAGTTTTTAAAAGGAGTACAACATTCTTGGTTGATAGTGCTTATTTTCTGTCAGCACTTTGAATATATCACTCTACTTCCTTCCGGCATGCAAAGTTTCTGCTGAGAAATCTGTTGGTAGTCTGATGAATGTCCCCTTGTATATGACAAATCAATTTCTCTTGTTGCTTTCACAATTCTCTTTATCTTTGGCTTTTGATCATTTGATGTCAATGTTTTTGGTTTAGATTTCTTTGGTCTTATACTATTTAAAAGCCTTTCGGTTTTCTAAATCTGGCTATCCATTTTCTTCTTCAGATGAAGTTTTTTTAAAATATATTATTTCTTTAAATAAGCTTTCCTCGCAATTCTTTGTTTCTTTGTTTTGGATTTTCATAATGAATATACTGTTATACTTGATGATGGCCCATAGTTCTGTGGTTTCTTCACTCTTTTTTATTTCTTTCTCTTTTTAATTTTATTTCTTTGACTGGAAATTTCAAATGACCTTTGAGTGTACTATTTTAAAAAATTCTGTTGATCAATGCTGCTGTTAAAATTCTATATAATTTTTTAAATTCAGCTATTGCATTCTTGAGATCCAAAACAGTTGTTGCTGTTGTTGTTGTGTGTGTAGTTTCTATTACTTACTGAAATTGTTATTTTTACAGGCAGTGTTTTTCAGAGCTCGTCAAATATCTATATAATAGTTATTTTGAATTTACTGTCAGATAATTTATATTCCTCTGGTTTTCAAGGGTTGATTTCTAGAGGTTTATATTTCCCTTTGATTGGGTCATTTTCCTTATTTCTCCATGTTTCTTATAAGACTGTGTTAAAATTTGGGTGTGTTGGTACATGCCTGTGAACCCAGCTCCTCAAGAGGTTGATACAAGAGGATCTCCTGAGACTGAAGTTTGAGTGCAGCCTGGGAAACACAGTGAAATTTGTCTTTAATAATAATAATAATTTAAAAATTTTTTATTAATAAGCACATATTTGTAAAAACAGTCACTTCTCCCAGTCTTTGTGACAGGATTCATACAGAGAAAGACCTTTACTAATCAGTCTCTCTAGAGATTCTAGGGTCTTCTCAAGCTTTGTTTTGTAAATATGTCTTCTCTGAACTTGTGCACACAGATTCTTTTTTCTTTTTTTTTTTTTTGAGTTGGAGTCTCACTCTGTCGTCCAGACTGGAGGCCGCTCCCAGTCACCGCAGCCTCGACCTGCTGGGCTCCAGCTATCCTTCCGCCTCAGCCTTCCGAGTAGCCAGAATTACAGGCATGTGCTACAACGCCCGGCTGATTTCTTGATTTATTGTAGAGATGAAGTCTCGCTGCCCAGGCGGGTCTCGAACCTGCGGGCTCAGGCAATTCACTCACCTCAGCCTCCCAAAGGGCACAGATTCTTAATTAGAAGGATTTGCTCCTCCTTTCCCCTAAACTCATAATTTGTTACTTCCTCTGGTATCCATTTATCATTCCATGTGAACTCTGAAACAGCAGTATGCCAATCAGCTATTTTTTTTCCCTCTGTGGTCTCTAGACAGTCAGCATACGTCAGGTCCCATAAGTACCCTGAGTTGGGCTAGACAGAAATTGGTCCCTTGTAATAATCCCCAAAAACTGAAACTTTAAACACATGCCACCCCCTTCTCTTTTTTTCCTAAAGGAGAGGACAGCAAACTGTGTCAGTACTCGTCCACTGACTACAGGTTCTATGGAACAGTAGCATGCCACCCAGATTTGTGTGGTTATTATTCTCAGTGTCCACCAGACATCTAAAGTATGCCTAGTTATGTCAGTGCTCTGAGACATGCTGGTTTCCCCCTGAAATTTCAGAACATTAGATTTACGTTCTAACCTTCCCTTTCCTTTTCTCTGGGAGAAGCCAGGACCCAAGTTCCTGTCAATTGCATGACTGTTTTCTGTGGAAGGAACTATAGAAAGAGGGTGCCATGAATTTTTTCTTCTGTCTTTGGTGCAGCTGGTTTCACATATGTTTTGTTTGCAGGAGTCTCTTAACTGGTTTCTGGTTTTCTCACAAAGGGAATTTGTCTATAGACTGTTGTCAACTTGATGTCTCCATGAGAATAAAAAGTCTCTGGAGCTGTCTATTCTACCATCTTGCTGATGAAACACTAAATGTTCTTGTGCAGTTGAAATAGAGCAAATTGTAAAGAAGACTTCCAGCAAAAAATGTTCAATATAAAGACAAGAACTATAGCAAAGTGTTGAAGCATGAACTTAAACAGAAAAATATTTGGGTAGCTCCAATAGAAAGTCCTCCCACAAATTTATTCATTTTGAACTTCCTGATCAATGTAGATAAATCTTCAGAGAGTCAGCAGCATGGGGGAAAATATATTTGCCAGCTTCATAATCTCTAAGTAAACAATGTCATTCCTTGTTAATTAGAAGTAAAAATGCAAATATGTTGTTAAAGTAGATATCTTTTTTTTTCCCCCAGTTATCCCACACTGTGCTTTAAAAAGATAATTTTAGCCCAGTTGTATTTCAGGAATTCTTCTACATGGGGGAGATAATAATCTACCATAAATGCATCTGGAATGTTCTCATGCATTTACAGATATTTCATCTTTGTTATACATCTCGGTTCTAACCATCCTTTTGTCAAGTGCTCCTGAACATCACCACTTCATAAGATTTTATACACTAGATGCATCATTAATTTTTTTATCTGCATCAAATCTATGTTTCTCTGATTTTCTTTAGAATTTTCATCCTAGAGTCTCTATCTATCTAGATTTTTCCTTAAAAGCAATGGAACATGTAACACAGTGCCTGAAACATTGTTCAGATGCAATAAATGCTTAAAAAGTCACTTTTTTCTTCTTAATGTATGTCTCAGACTGAAATGTGTGTTCCAGTCAGGCTATCTCATTGTCTCAAAAACAGAGCACACTGTTATTTCTAGAACAACTTTATTGGGCGTATACTCTGAGTCTTTTGACAGCCAGCTCAACTCCTACCTCTTTCATGAAACTTCTTGTTTTGATTTGGCCCATCAATGAACTTTACTTCTTCTGAATTATATCATTGACAATGTGTTTTATGGCTCTGAAGTCTTACTAATATATAAAGTACTAAGATGTTATTATTTTCATTCCAACTATATTTTGAAGTTCTGTATTGTGAAGATAATGTTTCATGCTTCTGTGACCCTCTCAGATAAATCACTTCATAATTCAAAACCTGTAAAGTAATATGCATAGATGTTTCATTTATTAAATAAATATGTATTTCTTTGTGCTAGGCAATTTTTTAAGCAACTTTAGCTAGTACTTTTATAGTACTTATAATTTTCCAGGGACTATCCTAAGTGCTTTGTGTTTATTAGTTCATTTTGCCCTTAAAATAATTTTATCAATGAGGTTTTATTTTTATTTTACCCAAATACAAAATTACAGAGAGAAAAACTCAGGTACTTATTATATATTATATGACTTTTGAATTCTAAACACAAATTTATAGAGTCAGGGTTGAGTCCAAGTATGAGGTCTTTGCTCTAACTGCTATTCTGCACAATGTCCCTTACAACACTAAAAATATTCATATAATAAATCTTTTTCCTCAAGGTGCTGATAGTTCTATAGGTAAAGAGCATTACATAAGCAAGTAAGTGTGATACAACTACCTGGGTGGTAGGATGGTAGTCTGTCTAAAGAGCCAGAGGATGTAATCAGTGCAATGTTATATGAAGTGGGTTAGGTGAAACAGTGGATCTTATAGCTAGATCCAGTATTTGGACTGAGACCGAAAAAGTGAGAAATCACTTGGCATTGTAATAAAAGCACATAGGAAAAGAAGGAGCATGAAGTGTTTGGGGAAATTTCATGTGGTTCTCTGTATGGGGTAACTTGAAAACCAATATCTATTCTCTATTTTTCATTCACTTTAGAGTACAGATTTTACTTGTAGGGGCAACATGGTCAGCTTCCTTTGTGGCCAGTCTTTGTCTATATGATTAATTTCTAGTCAGTGAAGTGTAAAATAAAGGGCTGTGTAGGACTCTGATAATATCTTAGAACCATCAATATATAGCTTAAAACTTTTTTTAAAAAAAAGATAGAGATACATTTCTATTCTTTTTCAGCCACTGGTTTTGAGTTCTTCTGTTACGTGAAGTGGAACAGAATTCTAATGGAGAGTAACTGAAACACATAGTGAGGAAGGAGTTTATGTTTTAGAAGACAATTTGAAAATACTTGATGAGAGATAATAATGTGTATTGTAACCCATGCTAAGGAAATTATATTTTTATCTTTAGCCAAAGTTTCTCAATCCTGGCTACATTATAACCATTTGTATAGTTAAAATAAACAGATATAGTTTCAAGACCCTACCCTAAACCAATCAAATCAATTTCTAGGAAAGAAATTTTCAATTTTGGCCGTACATTCAAATTATGATGCTCAGGCCACACCTATATCAAGTAGATCAGAATCTATAGGGGTGGGAATTTACACGTCATTATTTCTAAAAAGCTCCATAATGTATTAAAATGTTCAGCCATGGGTAAGAAACACTGCTGTGAATAATAGTTTTAAAGAGTCTTATAAAAGTTTTAAGTAAGTTGAAGAGACGTATTATATGTGTTATTATTCTGGCTGCAGTGTAAAAGATTAAAAAAAACATTATGTTTTAGAATGAAAAGTGCTACTTTTTCCTAAATTCTTCAAAGGTATTTTCTTGAAGTAATAAAATCTAAAACTTATGTATTAATATTAGTTGGTGAATTTCTCCTGGCATGATGTGATCTCTATAAGTATTTTCAAATTTTACTATAAATTGGCAAATTATAATTGTATATAGTTATGAAGCACAAAGTGATTTGATACAATTTTTAAAAGGTACTAAGTAAGGAATCAGAATATCCTAGTAGGGGCTTATTCCAACTTTATAATTTGGGGTGTTCATGACTACAGTTTTTAGAAAACTTACCTAAAAATGACCGGACCAATAAGGGTATTTATTATAATACCTTACAAAGTTTATAGGCAGATGCTTCAAGATTCAGTTCATTCATCTGATTAATGGTGAGGTTTTCATATTCCTTCTCTGCCATTCATGGTATAAGACTTATGAGCTGTTGTAGATCCAGGTATTACTTGTAGGTGGCAATATCCACAGACATTAAAAAAAAAAACTTACATTTTTTGTTCCTTATTAAGTGTGTGGACAATTTCTGGGTAGGCCTTCAAGCCAATTTTCTCTAACAGCGCTGTTAGAGTCATACTCTTCCAGTGGAGCTTCTAGAATGTTCAGCCAGGCCCGCTGGGGGTGTGGAGTGTCTGGTGTGCAAGCCGATGCCACATGAAAGATTCGAGGAATTGCATAGAAGTTAAATTAGAAAATACAGTGTATTTGAAAGTAAATTAGAGCGAGAGAGAGAAAAAGAGATTTACCTTCCCAAGTTAGGGAAGGAGACCAAAGCCAGGAAGTATAGAGACAACCATAGCTCAAAGAGCCTATGGTCAAACCAGAGTCTAGCAAGGCAATGACAAAATGGTTGCTTGTGGTTGAGTCCTTCTATCCATTTCCCTTGGATGAGGGAAGGTCATTAAGGTGATTGGGTGGTGGTCTGCTCCATGTCATCACAAAGGGGCTGGTAAGGGCAGGTATTGATGTCAGTTGATGGACAGCAGGCAGATGGGTGGGTTAGTCACATGATTGTTGCCATGGTGGTAGGTTAGATGGGAGACAAGGGATGGCGTTTTTTCTGTAAGAGACTTGTCAGACATTTGCAATCCACAAACTCCTTGACTAAAAGGTGGCCTATCATTTCTATGGCTCTGTTCTTGTCTTGCATCTGATGGAGATTTGTCCAGGGGGTGGGGTAGGCTGCCAGCTTGGCCTGCAGTGAAAGGTCTGAATGCTTCCTAAAACTCACTTATTGGAAATGTATCTTAGCTATGTCTAACTTCTGTTAGATTCAAAGAGTGTCAGGAGTAAAGTCTAAGCAAAAATGGTTATGCTGAGGCAAAAAGACCATGCTAAATTAAGTTTATTCTGGGTTTCTATAGGTTTCTACTTTCAATCATATTGGTCAGAATGTCATTACATTGACATTCTTACAACATAATCAAAAGGACAGATTGATACAATCACCTGTTCCCAATTCTACTTGCTCTCTGTGGATCTTATTGAATTTTGAGCTTAAGATAGTGTCAAATTGCAGAAGACTCCTTAAAAAAATACTGCTATGGTTTGAATATGGTTTGTTTGTCCTCACCAACTCTCAGGTTGAAATTTGATCTTGAATGTTGGAGGTAGGGCCTGGTGGGAGGTGTTTGTATCATGGAGGCGCATCCCTCACAAATGGGTGGTGCCATTCTTGTGGGAGTAAGCTATTGTGAGATTTAGTTGTTGAAAGAAGCTGGAAGCACCTCCTTTCTCTCTTCCTCTCTTTTACCACATGATCTGCACATGCTTGCTTCTCTATGCTTTCCACCATGAGTGAAAGCCTACCTGAGTCTCTCACCAAAAACAGATGTTGACACCATGCTTCTTGTACAACTTGCAGAACTATAAGCTGAATAAAGTCTTTCTTTATAAATTACCCAGTCTTGGGTACTCTTTTATAGGATCACAAATGAACTAGGACAGAAAATTGGTACTTGAGGAGTGGAACATTGCTCTAAAGATAACTTAAAATGTGGAAATGGCTTTGGGACTGAATAATGGGAGGAAGCTGAAAGTTTAGAGAACTTTCAGAAAAAGACCAGAAGATGAGGTACGGTTTGGAACTTCTGAGAGATTGGTTTGGTGGTTGTGATCAAAATGATGATAGAAACATGGAAGCGGAGGTCAGGCTGATGAGGTGTGGGATAGAAATGTGGAAGCTACTGGGAACTAGAACAAAGGTTGACGGGAGTTCACACTGAATTCACATTCCAGTCCCTGCCATTCAGCCTGCTTATAGGCTGTCTGGACACTTTCTAAAACATCCCTACAGGAAATTTATTCATCTATGCCCAGCCTATAGTAGCTACCCTGCCTCAGGGTCATCCTTGCTAGGCATAGCAAAGAACTTGGCTAGACTTTGTCCATGCCCTAGGACTTTGTGGAAGGCAGGACTTAAGAGTAAGAACCTAGAGCATCTGGTGGAAGAAATTGTTCAACAGTGAAGTGTTGCCAAAGTGGCATGGCTAGTTTTAACAACTAACAATCATATGTAGCAGCAAAGAAATGACTAAAGTTAAAATTCATAATTGAAAAGGAGGCAAAGAGTAAATATTTGGAAAATTTGCAGCCTGGCCTTACGGTAGAGAAGAAAAGGACATTTTCAGGAGAAGAATCAAATGAGACTACAGAGCAACCACTTACTAGAGAGATTAGCTTGGACAACAGAGAGCCAGGTGTGAATAGTCAAGACAATGGGGAAAAGACCCTGAAAACATCTCAGAAATCTTCAAGACCACTCCTCCCACCACAGGCCCAGAGGCCCAGGAGGACAGAAGGTTTTCAGGGGCCAGACCTGGGTCTACCGCTACTCTGGGCTGCCTCAAAATGTTGCTTCCTACATCTCCACTGTTTCCATTCCAACCTCATCTGAAAAGCCCCAGACACTGCTTGAGCTGCCTCTCTAGAAGGCACAAGCCATAAGCCTTGGTGGCTTTCACGTGGCGTTAGGTCTGCAGACACACAGAATGCAAGAGCCATAGTAGCTTGGCAGCTTCCACCTTGATGTTAGGGGATGTGTCAGAAAGCCCAGTGCCCAGGCAGAAATTTGCTGCAGAGGCAGAGCCATCACACAGAGCTTCTACTAGGGCAGTGGAGCTGTGACAGCAGGGCCAACACCCCCCAACCCCCAGAATTACAGAACCCCCAGCAGTGTTCAACCCCAGCCTGAAAAAGCTGCAGGCATCAGACTCCAACCTGTGAGAGAAGCCATGGGGGCTGTGCCCAGAAAAGTTGTTGGGGCCAGGCTTCCTGAGGCCTTGAGAGTCTGCTCCATTACCACCCACCCCACCCACTCCTCCACCCTGCTTTTTTTTCTCTGATTTCTCCTTTTTGGAATGGGAATATTTACCAAATTCCTGTATAAGCACTGTATTTTGGGAACAAATAACCTGCGTTTCATTCTACAGGTTCACAGTTTGAAGGAACTTTTGCTTTGAGTCTCAAATGAGACTTTGATCTTTGGGTTTCTGAGTTGAGATATGGCTTTTTTTTAATCTGGTGAGCTGGGTCTCCTATGAGTATTGCAGTCCCCAGAGCTGTGCTGCCAGCCCAGGATCCACGCAGTAGTTAGGAAGTGATGGCATCCAGATGGGGAACGTGATGGCATCTAGGAGCTCAGGGATGCCAGAGACCTCAGGGCCACCTGAGAGTGTTGTATCTCTGTTGGTTTGGTGAACTGGCCAGCCGGGCCCGAAGTGTTGGGCTGGTAAGCTGAACCCCAAGAAGTGTTGGGCTGGCAAGCTGAGGCCCAAGGAGTGTTGGCTCGGTGGGCTGGCAAGCCAGGCCTCGTCAGTTCCTCCTGGACTCCACTGCCAGCTACTCCGTTGGGTCCTCGACTGGGTCTTCATCACTCTGTTGGCTCTGAAAACCGGTAAGCCAGATGCTGGCATGTGGAGCTTTTCAGCTCCCACCATCTTCAGCAACCCTGATGAGGGTCCAGGGTCTTGTCTTGGGTCCAGGAAGAACGAGGGAGGGACGGACACTGACAGGTGAAAAAGCAGGAGTCTATTTTTTTTTTTTTTTTTTTTGAGTTGGAGTCTCACTCTGTCGCCCAGACTGGAGTGCAGTGGCCGCTCCCGGCCACCGCAGCCTCGACCTGCTGGGCTCCGGCGATCCTTCCACCTCAGCCTTCCAAGTAGCTGGAACTACAGGCGCGCACTAATTTTTGTTTTATTGTAGAGATGAGGTCTCGCCAAGTTGCCCAGGCGGGTCTCGAACCCGCGGGCTCAGGCAATCCACTCACCAGCCTCCTAAAGGCGTGGAATTACAGGCTGAGCCACCGAGCCCAGCTAAAGCAGGAGTCTATTAAGAGGACAGAAAAGCTCCCATGCGGGAGGGGATGCAAAAGGGGCTTGCAAATCTGGAGCCGGAACCAGGTCCTTATTTAATCCCAGGATAGAGCTGATTATCTGGCATTAGGAGTGAGCAGATTGGTTGGTACTAGCAGTGGTGATTGATCAGTAGTAAACACCAATCAGCTAGTATGGCCTATCAGTGAACTGATTGGTTGACACTTAGCACCAATCAGCTGCAGGTACAATGGTGTCTTTCAGTTCCAGGAAGTGAATGTTTTTGCCCTGGTCTGAGGGACTTGCAGGATGTTTGTTATCAAAGCAGGTATTTGTGCTCCTGTCCAAGAAGCCAGCAGGAAGGTTGTTACTTTGTTACTGGGACCCACCCTGTCTGCCTCCCTATTTGTTTTTTAACTACCTCCCTCTCAATACTGAAACAAGCTAAGACTTTTGGAAACTATTGGAAAAGTAACTATTTTTTGCAATGTGAGAATAACATAAGATTTGGAGGACTGGGGGTGAAATTATGTGGTTAGGCCCACCAAGACACCACGTTGAAATTTGATCCCCAACGTTGAAGGTGAGGCCTAGTAGGAGGTGTTTGGTTTGTGGGGGCAGATCGAGCTTGAAAAGCTTGGTGCCATTCTTTAAAGAGTGAGTTCTTACACTTATTTTACAGGAGAATTATTAGAAAGAGCCTGACACGTGTCCTCTCTTCCATCCTTTCTCTCTCTCCATGTGATCTCTGCTCACACCAGATTCCCTTAACTTTCTCCCACAAATGAAACTGAATCCCTCATCAGAAGCAAATGTCAGCTCCATGCTTCTTGTACAGCTTGCAGACCACAAGCCTAATAAACCTCTTTTAGAAATAAATTTCCCATTCTCGGGTGTTCTTTTATAACAACACAAAAAGATGAAGACAATGATACAATTTATGTATGGTAAAATATACAACCAGACAAATTCCCAAGTATGGGATATTTAAAACAGAAAGACGGCCATAACTAAAACGGTGAATACCTCAAAAGCAAGGAGCAAATGGAGCTTCTTTATCTAGAGTCAGACAGATGGAGAGCATGTGGAAATAGAAAGCTGAAGTGGCAGGGCTTCCAATCCTAGTGTTGTCAGCACAGTGTGGTAAAGGAGTACATATGGGAGTCTACAAAGACCTGCATTGACTCTGCTATTAATTATACTGTGACCCTTAACAAGTCACTTAACCTTTCTTGGTCTCAATTTCTTCAGTATCATGATGATAATATTTTTCAGTCTTTCTCATGTGATCTATTTGAAAGCACATGAGAAAATTGGGTACTTGTACACTTAATCATTTGCAAATTGCAATTATTATAGAAGTTTTTATGCATGTTTTATAGACAGACATTATAATAATAATACTTAGAGATTTATGACATCCAAATAAACTTTATGGTTCATGTAGATTAGATTATTTTTACTTGAAAAGGGGGAAATGGTGCCGGGCTCGGTGGCTCAGCCTGTAATCCCGTGCCTTGGGAGGCTGAGGTGAGTGGATTGCTTGAGCCTGCGGGTTCGAGACCCGCCCGGGCAACTTGACGAGACCTCACCTCTACAATAAATCAAAAAGATCAATTGGGCATGGTAGCGCTCACCTGTAGTTCCAGCTACTTGGATGGCTGAGGCGGAGGGATCGCCGGAGCCCAGCAGGTCGAGGCTGCGGTGGCTGGGAGTGGCCACTTTACTCCAGTCTGGGCAACAGAGTAAGACTCCAACTCAAAAAAAAAAAAAAAAAAAAAAGAAAAAAGAAAAGGGGGAAATGGCATTTATTGAGTGTCTGCTATGCTCCAGGTATTCTGCTAAGAACTTTGCTTATTATTTCAGTTTCATGAAATAGATCTCTAGTCTATTAATAATAATCATGTTTTATTCGTTTTCATTGTAGAGATAAGGAAACTAAAGCTCATGAAGATTCAATAATTTGCCTAATATTACACAGATAATAAATGGCAAAAGTTGGATTCTAACATAGTACTGAAAAATTACATAGTTCTTGTTCTTGTCAAGATTTTTTTAAACAATGTGTGTGGGGGGAGAATGTATCTTTCTATTTTAACTTATTCTTCTTATGTTTTATATATCTACAAATTTTGTGCAAGAACACTTTTGTAATGCTAAAAAAATTTTTTAATAATACTATCATCATTTCTTTTCTTATATCAGTATTCATACTATATTCAGGCAAATACACTACTCTAACACTCAGACAATTGGAAAGAAAGACTGATGGTCATAAGAACAAAACAAGATGATTTCAAAACCTCAGTTTGACAAATGGTAGGACAAGTTAGGTTAAATATAGCACAAAATATTAGATAAGAAATATATGAATAAACAGAATTATATTCAAGCAGAGATAGGTAATACCAGGACTTAAGGGGTAGGAAGGCTACAAGACAAATTTCACCTTATTTTTGGGGGGAGCCATTCCCAACTCTTCTGCCCTGTCCTTCCTATGCTTTGCTCTAATTGGTATGGTATGGATATAGAAAAAGGAGTATAACTGTCAAAGTAGGCATGTCCTATGCAGACTATGGAGACTGGATGATTCTCAAAGCCATCTACTATTCATTATGTGATTCCCCATCATCCAGCATAGTGCCTAGCCCATAGTAGATGTATGAGAAATAGCTGTTAAAATATACTACCTTTTTTTTAAACCATGTGGCTGACATATAAATAAGCAGGTGGTGTATTAAAAATATAAATTGTGCAAGGAGTGTGTTATGGCTACTGTGATTTAACAGAAACTAATTAGCTGCTTCATGCTGAGGCAGCATTTATTAAGTGCATAAAAGGTGCATACCGCTATCATTTCTAGGTTCTGGATTTGGGCTGATGCAAGTTTATACTGATGGATCAGAAAACACAAAGCTGAATACTGCTAGAAGGGGAAAATCCATACAGATATCCAATGTAGGCTAGTAAATTCCATATGTGAGGCAGTAATTTTGTTAAAGGGAGTCCTAAGATTACAGCAATAAGTGAGAAATTCCCCAAATTAAATCTACAAGCGTCAGAGCTAAATCTTTTTAATAGCCTTGAATCTGGAGGCAGTGAGAGAAAAAGATAAAGCTTGATCCAGGGCTGAGATATTGGTATGCTAGGTTTTTCCCTGGTGTGATGATGTTTGTGTGAGAGCTTCTTTGGAAAATATCTTAGAACTTATCCTCTAGGACACACTTTTATCAACATTAAAGCAGAGCTCGCTCATTCTGATTCTTAACATTTTCCACTGTTAGAAAAAAAATTTTTTTAATTAACATCAATTAAGTTATTTCTTCTAATATTTATAAAACAGACATTTAATATTTTGCCTTATCATTTTCTTAAATAATTCATTGTGATTAAATAAAATGTAACAATTTTATTAGCACTTGATCAGACCTGAATAAATGTTTGATTAACCTTTTAGACTCCAGTTTTCTTATCTAAAAATAGATGTGTTGAATTTCTCTATTATTTTAGGATTTGAAGAGGGAGATCCTCCCTATGTTTTATAAAAAGTAACGCACAACTGGATTATGATGCCTTTAGGCATTCTGTTGAGTAATAATTGTTAATTCAGCTAAGTTGTTCTTTAATTTCAAACCATAATCACACTAAAAATCATATGCATCTTGGCACAGAAGTAGTAACTGGGAAACCCTCATCCTAGGTTTATATTTACCTAAAGAGCAGCCTTTTACAAAAGACTCACTTGAACAAAGACCATTAAGATGACAAGATTTTATCTTCAGAATCAATGAAAGAGTCAGCAAAACCGGAGATAAAAATTGGGTTCTGGCCTACTTTAATGAGCTCACCCCTGAGTTTTAGCCTAGAATACAGCAACAAAATAGCAAGTAAGAGCTACACTAAATGAATTACTTACATCCTGAAAGCAAGGCAGTAATTTCAACATTTGTTGAAATGATTAGGAATTCTTGTCAGAGTTGTCAGAGTATGAGCAGGTTCTAGTGACTATCTATGACTAAGAGCTGTAGAATATTTATGGACATTAACAGAACAGTGCATATCTTGCAGGACATATACACAGGGCCAGCTACGTAAGTTGTGACATCTGGAACAAATATAGATGTGGGGTGTCTTTTAAAAAAAACAAAAACAGAAAAAAAGCATTTTTTTTTCTCAGTAGTCTTTCAATTTTGGACTGTCTTTTTTTTTTTTTTAATTACTATTTGATGTCGTGTTCCCACAGACACAGGATACTTGGAGGGTGAGTGTAGACTGTCATAGATTCTGAGACTTTGCCTTGAAACTGAGTACAGGGCCCTGATGCGATTCACGTGGACCCAAGTTTGAGCTGAAGCTCCCAGCTCCCAGCACACGCTCTATTATCCCACTGGATCTCACTCACAAAATACTAATTCAAAGGTTAAATTATTAAGAATTTCAAGATAGTGATTACAGGAGATTAAACCCCAAGAATGGCACCCTCTCCTCAGTTTGGAGTCCTGTTTGACTGCACTTGCAGCATGCACATGAGGTGTACATACACTGACAGTTGATATAGCTGCAGTCAGTCAAAAAAGGATGGGAAGAAGGATTGGTGGTAACACCGACACCTGCAGAACTGCTTCATTAACACTCCTGAGATATTCATCCAGGGAATTCTAAGACATTTTGGTGGATTTTGATGTGAGAGGAATGGAATTTCTAAGCAAATTACTATATTTTGGTTGCTAGTGGGAGCTTACTCAGTAATTTCAAAATTATGTTTGGAAACAGATAAAATATAGTGAAGCAAATGTCAAAGTTGATTTATTTGAAGAACCAAACAATGATATCTCAATTTTTTAAAAAAATTACTGAAAAAGTAAAAAATATTTATTGTATTGAAAAATATTTGATGTCCAAAAGTTTTACAA
This sequence comes from Cephalopachus bancanus, assembly GCA_027257055.1. Taxonomy (NCBI): domain Eukaryota; kingdom Metazoa; phylum Chordata; class Mammalia; order Primates; family Tarsiidae; genus Cephalopachus; species Cephalopachus bancanus. Next base: position 1,345,497 of record JAPVLO010000089.1, read on the forward strand.
AGAGTAGTATAGTTTGTTCTGCTGGATCATTTTTCTCCAAAACACTACACTTTTAAAATGACAGGAGAAAACATAAAGCAAGTTTTAAAATTTAACATTTTAAATCTCTCTCCTCATCACCAATAAAATGTTACATATTTCTATAGCTATTGTTATTATATGAAAATGAAATCGGAGGTAGAAGAGCAGTAAGTTGCACATTTTTATTTTATGATTTTCATATTATTTACATTTTAATTCATTTGAGATGCATTCTTTTTGTCCTATGCTTTAAACACACACACACACACACACACACACACACACACACACACACACACACACACAGTTGGCAGATCAATCCATCTGTGGATTCCGACTGACCATGAATTTTGATATCCACAGGAACTCCTGGAACCCATTCCCCATGAATACAGAAGAACAACTGTGTGTGTGTGTATGTGTGTATTCATATTCCTCTATTTATTTGTTGTTTTAAATCTTCATCTCTTTCAACAATCTCTTTAGTTAATTCATTTGAAACATATGATGTATGTTTTCATGTCTGTAAGTGGTAAATCCCTCCTTTCCTACCTATATACTATCTTGCTAGTCTTATTTTAGCTTGATGAAGATATGGTAAATTAAAAGACAAGGTAAGAATATAAAGAGAAAAAAAAGTTGATATTTGCTTTGTTCTAAAATAGGGGCTTAAAAAAGATGGTGAATGACAAACATCTGTTATGTTGCTACTGTTGAAATTGTCTAATTTAGAAAGTATTTTGTCAGGTTGCTGATAAAATATAGCCTTTCCATGCTATTAGCTTAAAATCTTTTCTTCCTATTCAAGTCAAGTTTCAAAATTGCTAGTAATAAGTAGCTTACTTTGGATGGCTTTTTTGTAGTTCAAAATTTATAAATATTAATGTTAATTCTTAATATACACAAATATAATTAATGATAATATTTTATTAATAATACAATGACTCTTGAACCAAGCATTAAATTTCAAACAAATTATTTAAAGACATAAAAATACATTTGACATACATGTAATAAGCTTATGTAATAAGACAAAAAAGATAAAAGGAAAATCAGAAGCAAGAATGCTTCACATGAGGCTATGTTAGTTCTATATTGGTATATAAATATTACCACAAACTCGGCTGCTTAAAACAACATTTATTCTTTCAGTTTTGTAGTTTAGAAGTTCAGATATGGCATGACTGAATTTTCTGCTTAATGTGTTAGTTGGCTGAAATTAAGGTGTCAATGTTGTGTTCTCATCTGGAACTCAAAGTCCTCTTCCTTACTCAAGTGGCTATGACAGACTTAATTTCCTTGCTGTGTAGAACAGAGTTGCCTATTTCCTTGCTGGATATTAACTAGGCCTTTATAAGATTTTTGAGGCTACGCACATTCTTGACCATGTGATCCTTTTCATCTTTAAAGTCAGCAGAGGGACAACTGAGTAAAATCTCTTTTCTCTTGTGTCAAATCTCTCGTATGCTTCAAATTTTTAACATCTAGAAGGTTTCATTCACTTTTAAGAGTTCACCGCGGGTCTTTTTGGATTCTTGGGAAGATGAAGGTGGAGTTAGTCAGACTATGTGACTGGTGCCACAGCTGCTCTGCTTGGTTCCTAGCACTTCCTGGGGTGCAGAAGTTGAACACCATTTTTTAAAAAATCAATAAAACCCTACTTGGGAAGAAGCTGCCAGGAGAGACTGCCATTGGATATTGCAGCAAGGCCTGCAAGAAAGCACAGCAAGGGAGCCCAGAGGTAGAGCCAGACTGGAGAAGATGAAAGAGGTACCCTGCCACCATCTTGAAAACTTGGTCACAAAGCACTCTGGCTTGCTCACCATGGAGTGACAAACCCATCCCAATCTCGGTAACCAGTGGATTAATGACCCAGGGATTGATCGTAACCCAGAGGGAATATCCTGAAAGCACAGACTCAAGAGGGACAAAATGAGTGCTGAGTCTTGGCCCTCTATGCCCTACACTGATTCAGCCACAGGACAAAGGTTATGGCCAGAAAAGGATTAGGAATATCTCCAAAGAGATCGGTGTTGAGTACAGGCCTGACCCAATCCTCTCCTTCCCAACAATCCTCTGAACATGGCTGGGGCATGACTGAGAAGGACAAACCTAGGTGGAGCCACAATAGGAGGACTCTGCTCAAGGATAAGCCTGTCTGGAGTGTCCCCTGCCAGCACCTGGAAAAAAGACAATCAAGCACTTCCCTACTGGAGGGGATGCCCCTGACCATATGAGAGTTGGAGAGGAGAACTGAAGCCCCATTCACACCCACTGTCACCTCCTCCTTCTCTGTGCTGGTCACTGGGAAGATTGTGAATGAGACCAAAGCTGTGTAGGAGACAACAGAGGGGCAGCTGAGAGGAACAATTACAGAACTTGCCACAAGCATGAAAGTTTTGTTTGTTTGTTTTTTTAATTTTAAAATATCTTTCCTTTGTGCATGAATGTGTATGTGAGGGTTCTTTCTGCATCTTCCCCACAGCTTTTTTTCTTTCTTCTCTTGTTTTTGTTTTCTGTTTATGTGTGTACATGAAGGATTGAGTGTTCATTTTTCAGTCTTTTTTGTTTGCTTGTTCTTGCTTTTTTCGTCTTCTCTTTTTTTAGCTTAATGTGTTGAATATATGTATGAAGGTATGATTTGAATTCCTTTTTTCTTTTCTTTTTTTTTTCCTCTTTTTATTTGCCTTTTATTTTGGGTTAGGTTTGTGTGTGTTTGTTTTTCTTGTTTGTTTGTTTGTTTGTTTGTTTTTGCTTTGTTGTTATTCCAGTTTGTTTTTGTGTGTGTGTGTGTGTGTGTGTGTGTGTGTGTGTGTCTGTGTGTGTGTGTGTTTAATTGCTTTTTCTTTGGTTTCTGCTTTGTTGTTTTGGGTTTTTTAATTTTTTAAAAAATTTGTCCATCTTATTTCATTCTACTTTTCTCTGTTCTCCTCATTGCTGTTACTGTATCTTGGACTCAAAGGGTACACACACATACCCTTTGCATCATCATATAGAGTGTTGGTGGGAGTGGGCCTCAAGGAACCCTTACCACAATAAGTTAGCATTATGATTTGAAAGTAGTTTCTGAGCTTATTCAACTCTCAAAACTACAAGAGATAGCAAAACTTCCTACCACAGCTCTGTTTCAAAGTAAAACAAATTCAGAGCCCTGATCAGGGAAGGATAAAGGGCTGAGCAAATATCAAAAGTGAAAGCCTCTCCAATTGCCACTGAAAAACATAACTGAAGAGAAAAGAAAGTGATCTTTCACAAATGAGGAAAAATTTATGAAAGAACACAGGTAATTCCTAGTATAACAAAGAGAAAATGCCTCAAAAATCAGGCTTCAGCACCCAAGCAATGGAAATCACCTATGACTGACCCCAGAATGCAATAGGGATTAGGGAATGGATAGAAAGAGTGAATAAAATGAGAAAGCCAAGATGAAACACTGAAAGAACTTGCAACAGAGATTTTGACCATAACAAATTTCACCCAGGAAATAAATAGCAAGATGACAATCATGGAAAGCAGAATTACTCAAGTAGAATTAAGAATCTCAGAATTTGAAGACCAAAACATGGAATTAATGTGATCTGTAAAAAATCATGGAAAGAAAATTCAGAAGGAAAGAATACAGCCTCCAAGAGAGGCTGAACCTATGCCTGATTGGTATCCCAGAAGAAGAAAGGGAAATGGAGAACATCTTTAAGCCAGTATTCTAGGAAGTTATTGAATAAAATTTGCCCATCTCACCAGAGATGTGTCTATCCAAATGCAAGAGATACAGAGAACCCCACAAAACATCAAAACAGGTAAATCAACCCCTAGACAGATATTTTGCCTACACAGAGTAGGCCCAAAAGAAAAAATTCTAAAGGTGGCAAGAGAGAAAGGTCAGACTACCTATTGGGGAAAACCAATCAGAATAGCAACAGATCTATCAGCAGAAACACTATAAGCTTGAAGGAACTAATATTCAAAGTCCTCAAAGATAAACAATTTCAATCTAGAATTTCCTACCCAACCATGCTCAGCTTCTTCAGTGATAGAAAATTAAAATCCTTCCCAGACACCCAATCCTTAAGAGATTATGCAGCTTCCAGACAAGCTCTACAGGAGATGTTTGAAAATGTATTAAGTACAGAAGAAAGAAAAAGCTTCCCAAGAGAAAAGGTTTACACAGAATCAAGAGAGAATGCATCGTGACTGCAAACTTGAAAATATATACATACATAAACCCAAAAGTTAAAAGAAAACAGACAAGCAAGTGAACAAAAAACATTATAAGAACTTCATGATGAGGATAAACAACCAAATTTCAAAAATCAGTCTGAATGTGAATGGACTAAATGCACCACTGAAAAGATACAGAATGGCAAACTGCATAAAAAACCATGTACCAATAATTTGCTGCATCTAGGAAACTCATCTCATCATAAGAGCTGCACAGAGACTCAAAGTTAGAGGATGGAAAACAAGTTTCCAGGTGAATGGATCAAAAAAGAAGGCAGAAGTCATGATCTTAATATCAGAAAAATACTACCTTTAAGCTATCAAAATTTTAAAAAATATATGAAAGGACACTACATAATGATAAAATGTTCAATCTATCAACAAGAAATATCCATTCTAAACATATATGCACCCAACACAGGAGCACCAACGTTTATAAAGGAACTACTAAGTAAACTAAAAAAAAAAGATATTGACTCTAACATTTTTATAACTGGGGAATTAAATATCCCACTAACAATCCTAGATAGATAAGGCAAAATAATCAACAAAATAATCTGGAAACTCAACTTGATGCTTGACCAAATGGATTTAACATATACTTACAGAATACTCCACCCAACAGCCACAGAATATATATTCTACTCATCACCACATGGAATGTACTTCAAGACTGGTCACGTCCTCAGCCATAAATCAAGCCCAAAAAATTTCATTAGATTGAAATACTGCTATGCACCTTCTCATACCAGAGTGGAATAAAAAAGTATCAACACCAACAATGTTGACCCCAAACCCACAGAGATGTGGACTTTAACTAAACAGCATGATGCTAAATGACTACTGGGTCAAAATAGATATCAAAACAGAAATTCAAAGATTCCTGGAAAGTAATGAAATCAAAGAAATATCTTACCAAAACCTCTGGGTTGCCATGAAAGAAGTTCTAAGAGTAGAATTTATATCTTTGTGAACACACATCAAGAAAATAGAAAGATCAGAAGTTAAGATCCTAACAATCACCTAAGGAAACACAAGACCACCAAAGCTCTAACATAGCAGAAGAATCCAGATCACCAATGTAAAAGCCCAAATATGGAATATAGAAGACAAAAACATCACAGAAAAAAACCCAACAAAGCCAAAAGCTGGTTTTTTGAAAGAATAAACAAGATTGCTGAACCCCTAGCAAGAAATAACCAAGAAAAAGAGAGAAGAAGCCCAAATAAACACAATCAGACATGCAAAAAATTGAGTCATGACTGACCCCAAAGAAATATAAAAGATTACTGTATACACCTGTATGGAAACAAACTTGATAATTTAAATGAAATGGAGGACTTTGTGTCATCACACGACTTCCCAAGGTTGAAACAAAAAGACATTGAGACACTAAATAGACCAACAACCAACCAGGAAATTGACTTTGTCATAAGTAAACTACCTGCAACAACAACAACAACAAAAGCCCTGAACCAGATGGCTTTCCAGCAGAATTCTACAAAACATACAAGAAGGAGCTGATACCAATCCTACTGAAAGTATTCCAGGCACTTGAAAACATGGAATTCTCCCCAAATCATTTGATGAAGCTAACATCACATTAATACCCAAATCAGGTAAAGATACAACAACAAAAAAGAGAATTACAAGCCAATATCCCTAATGAACATGGATGCAAAAATTCTCAACAAGATTTTAGCAAATTGGATCCAACAACACATCTCAAAAATTATCCACCATGACCCAGGATGCAGGGTTGTCTCAACATCTGCAGGATCATAAATGTAATTAAATTCATCAACAGATGTAAAAACAAGAATCACATGAATATATAATTAGATTCGGAAAAAGCTTTTGATAAAATTCAGCATCTTTCTTGATAAAAATCCTCAAGCACCTAGGGATAAAAAGTACATACCTCACAATAGTAAGCACCATCTACAATAAACCCACAGTCAGCATATTCCTAAATGAACAGAAACTGGAAGCATTTCCCATGAAAACCGGAACAAGACAAGGCTGCCCACTCACTTTTCTTCTTCAACATTGTGTTGGAAGTCTTAGCTAGACCTATTGGACAAGAGAAGGAAATCAGGGCTATCCAAATAAGAAAAGATGTTGTTAAATTATACCTCTTTGCTGACGATATGATCTTGTATCTCAAAAATATAAGAGAATTTGTCAAAAACCTTCTTGCACTGATAAAGGACTTTGGCAAAGTCTTGAAGTACAAGATTAATGTGCAAAAGACATTCGCATTCTTAAACACCAACAACAAACAGGCAGAGAACCAAATAAAAAGCACAATTCTATTCACAGTAGCCACACACAAAAATGAAATACCTTGGCATTTTCCTAAACAGAGAAGTGGAAGAACTTTAAAACTAAAACTACAAAACACTGCTCAAAGAAATCCAAGGAGACACAGACAAATGGTAAAATATTCCATGCTCATGGACAGGAAGAATCAACTTTGGTAAGATGTCCAACCTACCAACGGCAATCTATATATTTAAAGCAAAACCCATTAAATTTTAACCAATATCATTCTTCTCAGATCTGGAACCAACAATACAAAAATTCATGTGGAAACATAAATGACTATAGATAGCCAAAACAATCCTTAGCAAAAAAAACAACAACAAAAAAAACCAGAGTGGAGGTATCACACTTCCAGACTTTAAACTTTACTACAAGGCTGCCATAATTAAAACATCCTTGTACTGGTACAAGGATAGGCAGTATGTGTGTGGTGGTTCAAGTCTGTAATTCCAGCCCTTTGCGGGGCTGAGGCAAGAGAGTTGCCTGAGCTCGTGGTTTTGAGATGAGCCTGGGCAACATGGTGAGTCTTCGTCTCTACACTAAATCAAAAAATTAGCCAGGTGTGGTAGTGATCACCTATACTTCTGGATACTTGGAAGGCTGAGGGTGAAGGATCGTTGAGCTCAGCAGACTGATGCTGTGGTGACTGGGAGTGTGTCACTATACTCCAGCCTGGACAACAGACTGAGACTCCAACTCAAAAATAAAAATAAAAAAGAATAGGCATATGGATCAATGGAACAGTATAAAGATCCTGGAAGCAAAACCTCAATTTCTCAACCAACTCACCTTCAACAAAGACTCCACTAACAATCACTGGGAAGAGGAGAACCTATTCAGCATATGGTGCTGGAAAAACGGACCACATGCAGAAGACCGAAACAGGACCCCTACCTATAACCATACACAAAAATCGACTTTAAAAGTATCAATGATCTAAACGCAAAACCTCAAATTATAAGAACTTTAGAAAATGCAGGAGACACCCTTATGGAAATTGGAACTGGCAACCAATTCCTGATCAAAACCCCAAGTGCCCATGCCATAAGAAATAAGGTAGACAAGTGGGACCTCATCAAAGTGAAAACGTCTTCAAAGCAAAAGAAACCATCAGGAGAGTGAGGAGACAGCCCACAGAATGGGAAAAAATATTTGCCAACTGTAATATCTGAAAAAGGCCTAACATCCAGGATCTACAAGGTACTCGAATGTAACTTAAAAAAAAAAAAAAACAAAAAAAACAGCCCCATTAAAAAGTGGGCAAAGATATGAATAGATACTTCTCAAAAGAAGATATACGGGCAGCCAACAAACACATGAAAAAATGTTCAGTTTCACTAATCATCAGAGGAATTTAAATCAGAACCACATTGAGATACCACCTAACCCCAGTAAGAATGGCCGTCATTAATAAAACAAACAACAGATGCTAGTGAGGATGAGAAGAAAAAGGAATGCTTCTGCACTGCTAGTAGGAATGCAAACTAGTGCAACCTTTTTGGAAAACAGTGTGGTGATTCCTAAAAGAACTAGACATTGACCTTCCATATGACCCAGCAATCCCTCTGCTGGTAATATACCCAGAGGAACTCAAATTATTCTACAGAAAACAAACCTGTACTCACATGTTTATTGGAGCACTATTCACAGAAGCAAAAACATGGAACCAACCTTACTGCCCATCGAAAGTGGACTGGACAAATAAAATGTGGCATATACACACGATAGAATATTTTGCAGCCATAAAGAACACGCATATGTAAACTTGGATGGATTTAGAGTCTATAATACTCAGTAGTCAATCACAGAAACAAAGAACAGAGTACCACATATTCTCACTCATAAGTGGACCCTGAACAATTATCATAATACTATAAGAAAGGGATTGGTAGCAGTAGGATACTACCAGGGCGCAGCAGGGGACACAATATCAGTAAGGGTACCTGATCTCAAACCAGGTGAAGTGAGGACGAACCAAAGGGAGGCCAAAACTTAACCTGTACAATGTTCACTTGTATAACTAATCCTGAATTGTACCCCGCATCTTTAAAATAAAATAAAACGTAAAATAACAAAAATAGAGTTCACCTGACTGAATTAGGTTGGGCATGATGTCTCATACTTGTAAGCTCAGCTCTTTGGGAGGCCGAGGAGGAAGGACTGCTTGAATCCGGGAGTGTGAGACTAGCCTGGACAGTATAATGAGGCTTTGACTTCACTATACTTTTTTATTTTACAACAAACTAAAAAAAAAAAAAAATAGTCTGGGCATAGTGACTCACACCTGTAGTCCTAGCTACCCAGGAGGCTGAGTCAAGAGCATCACTTGAGCCCCGGAGTTTGAGGCTGCTGTGAGTTGTGATTGTACCACGCATTCTAGCCTGGGTGACAGAGTGGGACACTGATTAAGTGAAACCTATCGAGGACAGTCATCTATTTTAAGGTGAACTATTTTGAGATCTTAGTTGCCTCAGGAAAAATCTCTTCACCGAACCACCTATATGAATGTGTGATTCAACAACTGGTAAATGGCTTGTTATATCAAAGCGAGGTGATTTGGGGGTTGTTTTAGGATTCTGCCTATCACAAGGACTCTGGAAAATATTGTGCACCAATTTTACATTTTTTAAGGCCTTTCTTATCTGGTCCCAACCTTTCTCTTCTTACTTACCCTTAATCCCTATGCAAATCAGTGCCACCCAAATTAGTTTATTAATTATCTATTTAAAAAACCCTATGCTTCTCCACATTTGTCTTTTATGCATTCACTTTAATTTGACAAGAAAAACCCAATTTTATTTTCTTTTTCTTTTCATCTTCTGTTTTTCATCATGCTTGTATTCAAATTCTAACAACTCTATAATTTATGTTCTTCATATTTTCACCTAAAGTGATTACTTTTCCATTTCATTGATCTAATATATACATCATCCACCTTTAGATTTTTGGCAATGTAGAGAAAGTAGTCTCAGAAGCAGCAAACTTTATTTTTCTAAGATAAAGAAAAGATTTGGAGGTCACTCAAATGCTATGTATTGAGTCACTCTGTTTTTACAAGTGTTACTTAATAAGAGGAAAGTCTTCAACAGAGGATTAGAGGGACTCAAGTTAGCTTAAGTAAGGCATTAGAGCACTTTCTTGTTATAAATTTTTCCATTGTTCTGATTCAGAAATACATTGACTTTAATATTAATTACAACTATTTACTGATCTGTTTGGTGCTTATATCTTAATTACCAAGCAAAACAGTAGCAATGATGCATGTCATTAAGTGCATAGAAGATTAATTTTTGTGTGTTTAGTAAGGTTTTTTTTTTTTTGTCTCCATAATGAATTGCTCACATGTTAGTTTTTCTAATTATGGGATGCAGTATATACTGAAGGGAACTTTTTGGAATTAGATTTAGGTTTATATCTTTGTCCTACATGCAATCTGAGCAAGTGATGTAAAATGTATGAGCTTCATTTCATTTGTAAAAGGGAGATAATAAATATATCTCAAAGGATTACTGTGAAGATTTATGTAATATTTTCAAAGTGTCTGGAACGAAGTAAGTAATAATTGTTTTCTTTTTCTCTTTCCTCCTTCTCACATTCCCAATAGAGGTATACATTTTACATTGGCTATTTAAAATTCTGTGTGATAATGAGGAAAATAATTGCATGTTACCCTCCTCTAAATAATATTGAAATATAACATGTAAAAACCTACTCTGAAAGAAGGACTATAAAAGTAACAGAACAGTCTAATCTAAATTCCTTAACAGAGATGTGATATGACTAAAGGTACTAGTATGCTAAACAAAATAATACACTAAAAGAATAACAAATAAAAAAATCCTAAATGAGATGGGGGATTGAAATCTTGTTCTTAAGTTTTTTTTGGAAGATACACTAATATTGGCAGTTTCTGCTTTAGTAAGAAGTAAGATACATAATACTACTTAGAATAGTTCACACTGGTACATATTTTCTCTCCAATATTTTAGATATTTTATAGTAATATAAGCATGCTAGCTTTGTGAGTATAATTATTGCTCTCCACATAATAGTTCATTTTTTATTGTAAATGTATATATTTTAAATATGGTATAAGCAATCAGATTTTGTATACTTGGTGAATGTGAGTATGCCCCCTGAGAAATATAGTTGTCTTTATAGAGTAATAAATTTAGGTATTCGAAATCACAAGATTTAACTTAAAACTCCATTTGGACTGCACTCTAGACTTATATAAAGGCCTAATGATGGAAGGGAGGAGTGAATGGGTAAGATTGATGGGAAAGATATTTGTTTCCTTATTCTCTCATGTAATCATTATGCCAAAAAATACCATAAATGTGATGTTTTATAGAGATGGGATCAGACAATTTATTATACATGTTTAATGCATTTTTAAAAAGTTAGCCACTCTGTTTTAAAACTTAAGTAATTTTAAAGTTTTTGTAATACATATTTTAAAGTATGATTAATCATTAACGTGCTAGCAAGATAACTAGAGTTATGTATTATTTTGCTTGTAGAAGAAAACTATCTTTCTCTCCTGATCTATTAGCTCTACAAAAAGCACTTCATAACAGCACAGAAAAGAGATATAGTATGAATATCTTGAAAATTGTTAGAAAGGAATAATAATAGAGAGAACAAAAGATTAATGAATGCTGGGACTCTAAAAAGGGTACTAGGAACAGCACGGTGAACAAAAGGAATAGCACCAAAACCACAAACAGGGTAAGAAAAATGCCTATAGAAATGTGAAGAGGCTCCAATGTCAAATTTCTTTCTCACACAGATATACAGACAAACCATGAACTATTCATTTTCAACTACTGATGTTTGCATTTTTTATTCAAGCCAACAAACTATGTATTGAATGTATATCATATATTAGAAACTATGCTAATTTGTGTTGATACAAAATGAATAAAGCATAACCCCAGTATTCAAATTGTTCACAATGGTGATAAAATTTATATGGTGATAAAAATTGTACTTCGGGATTATAAGGCATAATGAAATGTGACAATAGTGACAAGTTCAGGGTACTAGGAGATCATGAAACAGAAGGTAATAAATACCTAACCTCTGGAGGAGTCAAGCAGATTCACAAAATATTGAAACTGTAACTTAAATTAGAAATTAACTTGGAGTTCACAAAATAGATAAGGCAAGGAGGACAAATTACCTGGGAGGGTAATTTGGCTACAACATCTGTTATCCCCTCAGGAGTTGATCGTGGTCCAAATGACCTAGCTGGTACTATCTCCCTGTTTGACCTGACCACTCCATGTGCATCCATCTTGAACTTGACACCTCCATCAAACAGCATGACCTTTCTTAATTAAGGCATACCATTCTTTGACTACATTGTCTTCACTTTTTAGACTATATTATCCTAAGTTTTGGTTTCATGCTTTAGTAGAATTATTTAATTCCTTGACAGTAAATAGACTAATTTACATATAAATTACTCATTAAATTATAGAATACCCAAAATTTAAAAAATATTTAAGGTTTAAGTTTACTGTATGAATTGAACACTGATACAAAATAATAAAATGTGATAAACAATCTCTTCTATACTCATTGTTAGAATTTCAGATTTATAGAATTTGCATCATATCTAGATTTCATTTCTAAATGTGTGGTCACTAAAATTATTTTTTTAAAATGTTAGGGGATATTTCTACACATTTATAAATTTAGGCAATGTAATGCTATCTCTCAGGAAAACTGTGGAGTCATGATGAGTATCAATTACTTAAAAAATATGTTGATTCCAGTTTGTAAAAAGATTGACAAAACCATATACATTTTGCCTATCATTATTTACAATTTCTTATGCACTACTTGTATGTTACTTACAAAATTGAGATTACATATGTTTAGTGAAAACACAAAATAAACTTCTTTTTTTTGTTGACTTTTCTGTATATAGGTGTGTGGATTTTCTTTTAGCTTTTTGTGGTTGTGGAAATTATAAACTTGATAGATAGTTTGCATGCGTCCATCTCTCATAAATTATAGGTAGTGTAGATTATTTTTCTTTTTTTTTTTTTGGAGTTGGAGTCTCACTCAGTCGCCCAGACTGGAGTGCAGTGGCCGCTTCCGGCCACCGCAGCCTCGACCTGCTGGGCTCCGGCGATCCTTCCGCCTCAGCCTTCCGAGTAGCTGGAATTACAGGCGCGCGCTACCACGCCCGGCTGATTTTTTGATTTATTGTAAAGATGAGGTCTCGCTGCCCAGGCGGGTCTCGAACCCGCGGCTCAGGCAATCCACTCACCTCAGCCTCCCAAAGGCGCGGGATTACAGGCTGAGCCACCGAGCCGATTATTTTTCAAATTTGCTGGTATCTTCTAGTGTTCCACCATTCATTTTAAGGGGAACAGATTTTAAAAGAGAGAGAGTGGAAGAAAGATATTTGAAATGTAATTGTTCTATTTGAATAAAAGCATTGAAAATACCTTCTCTGAACCAAGTACAACAGTCATTTTTAAGTATTTTACTAATACAATTTTTAAATCTAAAGTCCTTTTGTGTAGAACGTATTTCAGACTATTTTCCCCCAAATTAAACCAATGTAACAACTGGAAAAGATAGAGAAGTCAATAGTATTTATCAAAAATAGAGACTATTATTAATCAAGGTTAACATGTATCCAGAGATCGTTTTGTGTCTGATGATTTTCTAAGAACTTTATATTAACACACATATGCAATGTTCGAATTTCCTTTTCACAGAAGAAACAACAGCCACACAGATGATTAATGAGCTTGTTGGTGTTACACAGCTAGCAACATGCAGGGGCCCTTGAACCCAGGCAGTCAGCTCCAGACTCCAAGTTCTCAGTCACTGTGTTTCTTACCTTGTAGCTATAATTAGATCTACTTCTTGTGGAAGAAGGACATAAATAGTACATAAGATAAGATTATTTATAATTTGCAACCATGAACCATTGCGTGTGCATATTCAGAACATAAAAGCAACATTACTAAAGCAACTATCTTTAGCAAAAATTTATCTCCCATCCTGGAAATGGTGAAAAGAGTTATTATATTCACCAAAAAGATCTTGGAAATCCATTCATATTACTTTTGACCTAGACATTTTGACATAGACGTAGACGATACTATTTACATGGATGAATCTGAAAATAATTATGAATGTGTTATAGGTTAGCAAAGATGTTAAATATGATACTGAGTAGTGCTAATTAGTACTGTGACAACACTTTGGATGTCATGTTCCCTGAGCCTTGAACTCTGTGGAGTCAAATTTAACTATTTCCATTAGATTTTGCTGGTGAACTGTGAGTATGAGTGTACATTATTATTTTTTGTCTGAAATTGTGCTTAAATAACTTTATAAAAAACAATGATTTATTTTAAGTACTGTAAATATTTATCAGTTTTGTCCCTCTGCTAATTTTATCTTACTATTTTCTCAAGATTATACTCTCCAAGCATCTCTCTGAATATTTTCTTATATCAAGGCAACATTTGCCACCTTTGAGAAGAAGTCTCATGTGTGTGAAAAACAGTGTTGTGTAATGAAATGATAGAATTTGGAGAATAGAATCCTGCACTATGATTTATTAGCTAATGGCCTTGCACAAGTTACCCTCACCTTAGACACATAGAAACCTCAGATTTCATCAATAAAAATGGGATGAACAACAATTATTTTCAAATTTTTTCTCAATAAAAGAATGTATTTAAAACCTGGCACAGTTTGACCAATTACATTATCAATCGTGTACAGTTTATATTTCTAAGGACAACTCTTTTCATTTTTATAAATAACTTCCCCTCTTTATCAAAACAAATCATAGGTTTAAAGAATTTCAGGCCTCAAAGGCAAAAGTAAACCTAGAAATTATTTATCTTGGCTTATTTCATCTTCAGATAGTAGAAGTTGTTAGACTATTAAGTCAAAACCTTCCTTTCTTTCGAATTCTATCTGTGTATCCAATATGTAATGCCTGAGGCCAAAGAAAAGAAATCAAATCATTTCTAATGATGTGTAACTTACTGTCACTGTTAATATTTCAAATACAAATTTTAAGAACTCTAAATCTATATTTTATTTTAATGGTAATACTGTTTTGCAATATGCAAAAATAAGAAAAATCTATAACATGCACATTATAAAGTCACATTGCACATATTGTTATTGATACTGTGGATGAATATCATTGGTAATCATTTTTGGAGATCAAATACCTCACTAAAACATGGGGAAGAAAACTGACTGTCAAAAAAATTTAGTGAACAAATAAGTAAAGGATTAAGTAGTACAGAACCAGAACAGAAAACTAACTTCTTTGATCTCAGAACTTTTCTTTTCTTCACAATTCATCTTTATACTCACTGATAGTGAAATTACAGGTTATGCTATAAAAAAAAGCATGAACTTGATAAAGGAGTCTTAGTCTTTCAGTCAAAAAAATAGTATCTTAGAATACGGAGATCTTTGTAGAAACTGGAATTATTCTTTTCTCACACTTACATTTGTTTGACTATTTTTTGAGACTGAGAAGAAACTGTGTATCACGTTGCTATTGTTGCTGTTAAGATCATGTATTTGTAAGACTTTTTGTTTTCGGAGCAAAGGATTCTACTACAGATTTAAGAGACTAGTACCTTGGAAAGTTCATGTTAGATCAAGCTCATATGTGAGGCCATCAGGACACGAATGCCTCAGTGTCTTGGTTGTTTTCCCTTGTGCAGCATCACATGCAGGCACGGCAATGTTACAGAGAGGTAATAAGGTGATATTAACAGCTCCAAGTTTTCACTCTATCCTCTCAAACAATAAACTAAAAGATGTGTCTTTTTATTGCAGTTGCCAGAGGACTACCAAAATCGGCCCCATGGGACCCTGGGCAGGAGCCTCTTGCCCTGGTTAAGAGTATTACTGGCTAGAGGGATAAAATGCTGATTAGTTTTTAGGTCACGTGCCTCTTCCCTAGGCCAAGAGTGGATCAATTTCACACAAACTACCTGACCTGAGAATGAGTTGCAGTGTTTCTCTGCTCAAGGAAAATCAGAGTGCTCTTATTAGAATGTTAAAGACTAAAGGTAAGGCAAGTAGGAAAAATGTCCATTACAGCTCCCTTTATTGAGTCCTTAATAAGAAGCACCGTACTTGGAGAACATATAGCATTTGCTTAAAGTCACACATAGCTAGAAGCCTCTTCCCCACCCAATCTCCTTGCTTTTAGTACAATGCTGAACAGCCTGCCACACTACTTGTAATGAAGTTTTCTTATCCTTCGTTAGTTTCATGAAAATACACAGACGCAATGAAAATGTGGATATAGACAAAAAGATAGACTTCCACTTATCAGTGCAGTTTAGTAACTAGCTAGATAAATTAACTTCCAAAACCCAACTAGGAAAACACAAAGAGGAATTTAAAAAAATGTGTGTGTGTTAAAACACTGGATGTGAAGAAAACAAGATGAAAGCAAGTAGAGAGAAACAAGCCTTTCTTGAGTAAGCTTGAGACTGTCAGATCTTTTCTGTTCCTCTGGTCATTGCGTTGCAGGCTGAGCATCTGGTGTCTTCCAGGTAGCGATTGTCAGTTGGCTTCAGAGAAACATGTAGGCTTGTGATGTGCTAGATTGGAATTTAGAGAGATTCCAGGCTTATGGTGTTTTTTGTTTTTGTTTTTGTTGTTGTTGTTGTTGTTTTACCTTTTCTAACTGCTGAGATAGTGATGTAGAAGGCTAGAGGGTTGAGGCAAAAACCATACTGAATTCTGTCAGCCCCGTGATGTTTAGAAGACACAGTTCCACTAGAGTGAGGACCTGAAGCAAATACAAAATACATCTTGTCCTGGATACATGAAAGGAAAATTGGTGAGTCCAGCCCCAGTCTTGATCAATGCCTGATTGGATTGAGGTGATTGCTGTTCTCTACCTCTTCGTCAGGGAAAAAACAAAACTTTGTCGGGGCAGGAAAGAGCATCTGCCTCAGTCTTTGTTTCATTTTGTATGTGATATCTAGCATGAAGTACTATATTCTAGCTGTTGAAAATTATATGTATCAAATATACATGTAGCATACATTATAGAATGTATTATCTATTGCTTAAATAATAATATCATCACTGTAATTAAAATATTATATAATATGTGATAAGTAATAGACATACTAGGACATATACAAAATTGAAAGAAGCAGGAAAGTGTGGTTTTCTTCCTTCTTCATTGACCAACTTGGTTTATTTCCCTGATTCTTCCTTATCTTCTCAACCAATGAATATTGGAGTATTCCAACTCTCAGTGCTCTCACCTATCTGCTTTTCTTCTTTGTACTGGTTTTTTTGGTGGTCTCATCCACTTCCATGACATTAAATACTGTTCATAAATTGATAATGCTCACATATATGTGTGTATATATATGTGTATATACATACACAAACATATAGATGTGTGTCTATACACATACACGTCTGTCTGTGAACTCCAGACTTGTATATGCAACTGTCTATTTAAATTTCCCATTTAGATGTCTACAGGTAAATCAGCTTAATGCTTTCCTAACTGGTTTCCTGATTCCACGCAAAACTTATTCTTCTCAGAGGTTTTTTCCAGAAAATACAATTCCTATTATCTGGATATTAAGACCAAAATCTTTGGAGTCAGACTTCATTTATTTCTCTCATACTAAATCCAATTCAACAGCAAATCCTATATGATTTGTTTTTATTATATGTTAATGACATGGCCACTTATCATTTCATCCATCCTGTTCAAACCATAATCATCTCTCACCTGGAGGCTTGCTATACCTACAACTGGTCTGCCAGGATACACCCTTGTTTCCCAATAGGCTGTTTTTTTTTTTTTTTTGAGTTGGAGTCTCACTCTGTCACTTAGACTGGAGTGCAGTGGCTACGGCCACTGCAGCCTCGACCTGCTGGGCTCCAGCGATCCTTCTGCCTTAGCCTTCCAAGTAGCTGAAACTACAGGCGTGCGCTACCACGCCTGGATAATTTTTTATTTATTGTAGAGATGAGGTCTCGCCAAGTTTCCCAGGCGGGTCTTGAACCCACGGGCTCAGGCAATTCACTACCTCGGCCTCCCAAAGCTCTGAGATTACAGGCTGAGCCACCGAGCCCGGTCTAGACTGTTCTTAACACAGGACCCAGAAAGAGAAATTTTCCACAGTACCACTGTAAATCCTGAAATAACTTCCTGTCTCACTCAAAGGGAAGCTACAATTTTTCCAAGACGCTACAAAGCCTATACAGGCTGTCTGTTGGTTACCTTTCTGAACCCATTAACTATTAGCTACTCAATTGTTTGCTGCAGCTATATTGTCCTATTTGTGGTTCCACTTGCTACTGCTTGTGTCTGAAATACTCTTCCCACAAAAGTCAGCATGGACATCTCTTTCATCTCTTTCAGGTCTTTAATCTTATGCCACAGAAATAAGGTCTTTTCTTATCACCATATACAAAACCGGCACTCTCCTCATACTATAACTCCTCTTTTATGTTTTGAATTTTTCTTCACAAAACCAATTACTATCTTTTCCTGCCTCTTTTATTTTACTTATGTATTTGTGTATTGTTTTCTACCATTACTAGTATATAACCACAACAAGGATAGGTACTTTTTTGTTCTTTATCCATGGCTATATCCAATGACTTGAAAAATGGATTGGCACATAGTAGGCACTAAATAAATAATAGTTGAATAAACAAATATGAATATGATTAATATTTCCTTAGCAAACTTTGTTAATATAACCTAACTTTCTCTTTATTAGGAAAATGTTCATAATTTTGAGTTATTCAGCAACAACCTAAAGAGTACTGGATTTATGCATGGTATAATAAAATGTTATTTAAATCATACTGTAGAATTGTTTTTCTAATGTACCTTTGGGAAGAAAACAGTGCTTCTCCACACATATATAAAACACACACATAATTAAATTAGGAAGGTGGTAGCAGGAAGTCAGATATGTTTGTATTGAAAATTACTGATCCTTTTATTCAATCTTACAAACACAGTTAGACTAGGAAGAAAATGGAAAGAACATCTGATACCCATTATTAGATACTCATTTAACAATTCGGGGAAACAGCAATTCTCATCTACATTTCTGTTAGGATCCTGAAAGTGGTTCTTTCAGTGCAGCTGTGGAGAGACTTGTTTTGATCAAGTCTGTTGCTTTTCCTTTCAAAGTGAACTAGATAATGTACCTGTGTAACTTCACTTCTTAATCACACCAGCAGAATCTCATTGAAACTGAGTGTAATGGTGCTGTAAGTTAAGGTTTTCGTGAAAGATGTGTTTAATCCCTTTTCTTCTTCAAAAGAAGGAAGTAGGTAATACTCATGTTTCTGTCCTTTAAATTTAGTAAAGCTGAGCAAAACTTTGAACAATATCATTTGCTGCCCTTATATTAAATTTGGCAAACAATTTTACTGTAAAACCACCTTTCACAAAATGCTGTATTAAACTCCAAATAATATAATTTGACAGCAAAGTATTTTTCTAAATCATATACGTAAAATTTCACTAATAATTGTAGGTTGCAATTGCTTTGAAAATAATATACTGGCAGTAAGGCTACCCTCTAGACTAAATAATAAAGGAAACAAAATTTGTCCCTGTTTCTTTGGCTATTTTCTATTTTTGTGCATCTTTTTTGCTACATGTTCTCTATGTATTAGAATTAGGTAATTCTAAGTCAGCAATTTTAAGTTAATAATTTACACATGATTGTGATGGTTGCTTCATTACTGTGCTTTATGGCAGCATGTTTTTTGTTATCCCGCATTAACTATAGAGGACATGGCAGAAAATGATGAAGTATTCTAGTGAGCAAGAAAATCTTAAAGCATCTTCCTGGTGTTCCTAAAATTATAGTCATTTTCCAACTTGTAAAAAAATTCAAAAGAGAGAACTTCAGAAAAACAACAAACTAGTATACTTCTGGCCACATTTATCTTCCTATAGACACAAGTATACCTACACTTTAATTAGGAAATAATTATAACTTCTCACTTGCCTTGTGCAAATCTTGCTTTACACATTAGTTCTCAGGAAAACTGTTAAGTATTATAGAAGACTTAGGAAAATGAGTGGAAAAGGAAGAAACCTAAACATTCAACGAATATCTCAATGTCTAAAAAAGGATTAAGATTCTTGTTCTGAAATAATCCCATTACAATATGGGCAAAGGATATGAACAGACACTTCCCAAAGGAAGACATTCAAGTAGCCAACAAACATATGAAAAATGCTCAACCTCACTGATCATCAGAGAAATGCAAATTAAAACTACATGAGAATGACCTAACACCAGTAAGGATGGCTATCATTAAAAAGTGAAACAACAGGTTTGGCAAGGCTGTGGTGAAAAGGGAAAACGCCTTAACTGTTGGTGGGAATGTAAGTTAGTTCAGCCTTTGTGGAAAGCAGTGTGGCGATTTCCCAAAGAACTAAAGATTGAACTTCCATATGATCCAGCAATTCCTCTTCTGAAACTATGCCAAAAGGAACATAAATTGCTCTACCAAAAAGATACCTGCACACATATATGTTCATTCCAGCACTACTCACAATAGCAAAAACATAGAACCAACTCAGATGCTCATCAAAAGTGGACTGGAGAAAGAAAATGTGGTACATATACATAATGGAATATCATGCTGCCATAGAGAGGAACAAAATCATGGCCTTGACCGCATTATGGATGCAGCTGGTAACCATCATATGAAGTGAACTATCACAGAAACAAAGAACTGAATACTGCATGTTCTCACTTATAAGCAGACTCTGATCATTGGTTACATAAGCACAAGGATGGGGGCACATGACAACACCCTGGGTACCCAGTCCACTATCGGGGAAGAGAGGGCTCAACAGAAGCCCAAACATCACCTGCATGCAACTTACTTATGTAGTAAATCCTCATTTGTACACCACAACTCTGAAATTAAAAATACAAATAAAAAAAGTTTCTTGTTTTGCATATAGAGTAATATTATTTTTAATAAAGAAAATATTCTTACAACATAGTCTAAATTCCTAAAGCTTTAAGTTCCAGAATGTTCATTACTTTTTCATCAGTTTTTCAACCTCCTTTGTAATTAATACAACTTTATTCTGCACATGACCAGTTTAATTAACATATGAAAAAATGTTCAGTCTTCCATGTGTAAATCTTTAGAACAAAATCATTGACCTTCTTGAGTATAAATGTAATTACTAGTTTGTACATCTTGATTCCTGTGAATGTTCTTCTTCTATATCTTTATAGTTACATGTTATTAACAACAATAACCACATTTCAGTATTTTAGTAAGTAAAATTAGTATTTTACAAATGGAAAGATTCATCTGCAGATATTTGCTAAAACACTTTGTTACCAGGACACATTCAATGACTTCTTTTTTATGTATGTCTCCAAGTTTGCTTATGGGTAAGCATATGTTTGTAGCACACTAAAATACATATTTTGGCAAAAACCATATCAGTGCATATCATTGTCAATATTAAGAAATTATCAGCAGACATCTATACAAAATATTTGTTTGCAGCATTTGTCATTGAGCATCTACTCTGTGCTAGAAACTGTGCTACATATTGAGCCTAAAAGGATTACCCGAAAAAAAAATGTTGGCAGGAGAGTCAGCCTCTTAGCTCATGGTAAGATAATGAGCAAAGTTTTTTCTTCTTTTGTTATTTTCACTTCTTTGTCCCTTGCCTTGAGTATAATATGTTATGAGAAGAATAGATAGGTAAAGAATAGCTAAGAGATATAGTGACTGTGTTGATTATATTAGTAATATATATTAGATACATGTCAGAATAAGAGATCCTTTTCAGATGACTCCAAATTCCCTTGATTCCACAATTTTTTTTTTTTTTGAGTTGGAGTCTCACTCTGTCGCCCAGACTGGAGTGCAGTGGCCACTCCTGGCCACCGCAGCCTCGACCTGCTGGGCTCCGGCGATCCTTCCGCCTCAGCCTTCCAAGTAGCTGGAACTACAGGCGTGCGCTACCATGCCTGGCTAATTTTTTTGATTTATTGTAGAGATGAGGTCTCGCCAAGTTGCCCCGGCGGGTCTCGAACCCGCGGACTCAGGCAATCCACTCACCTCAGCCTCCCAAAGGCGCGGGATTACAGGCTGAGCCATCGAGTCCGGCTACAATATTTTTTTAACATAAATAATTGGCAAGACACTGAACCATATACAAATGTGGAGATGATCTACCTTTTGCCATCAAATAATTTATAGACCAGTAAATAAAATATCATAATTATATAAATAGGTATAATATAAAAACTGATATGACAAATACCTTTAGGTATAGAAACCAAGTCTTCAGTTAATAACTGAATTATTTTATAAATCCTGTGTCTGAATGAGGATATTGATGCTAATACAATGGAAATGACATTAAGATCTATACATGATCAAAGTATGGGAGAAATTTTAGCTAAGATTAAAGTTAACATTCACCCATTTTAACCTTCTCTTAAACATATGTGTATCTAAGGTCACATTGCATCTTTATGGATTCTGACAAACTTTGTCCCTGTTTTGAAGAAAATACTAACTTTCCTTTACAATATTCATTTTTTTTGCACTGCATCTTTATTGGTGTAAAAGATTTTCCAATATTAGTAGTAATATAACCACTTCATGGTGGCCACAGTTAATAATAATGTATCATATATTTTAAAATTCTTAAAATAAATGCTTAACATTCTCATCACAAAGAAAGATAAATTTGTGAAGCGATGGATAGGTTAACTAGCTTGCTTAACTCTTTCGATAATTATGCTTAGATCAAAACAGCACATTGTACCCCATAAATATAAAAAATTATTATTTGTCAATTAAAATTAAATCAGAATCTATTATATTTGAGATCATATCTCCCAAGGAGTCTCTCTCATTGGCAAATTATTTGTAATTCACACTGTAGACAAATGAGTATATCTTTTAAAAATTACAGTATTCCTTTGGAACAGTAAATGGGATTACTTTGGACCAATGATCATTCATACATAGTACATGAAATCATGAGACGGGATGAGAGGAGGAGGAAGTGAAGGAAGAGGGAGAATCTTCCTACTTTGGAAACCGTCGCATGAGTCTGTCTTCCTTCTTGAAAACAGGTAAGAATAAGATTACGAATGCAATGATATTTCATAGCTCTTTTTAGTGAGAGATAGCCAAAGGCTAGTGAACTCGTGGGAAACAATAAATGTCACAGAGAGTGGTAATGTGGACACTGTAAAGTATAAAGATTCCTAAGACAAAACTATGAGGAGTGTCTAAATCAGTCACATTTTGCATGATTGAAAGCTGTACAAATTACAAAATGACCAACACACAGAATTTCTTTTTTGTTGCTTGATAGGCACTTAGAAATGGTCTTGTGTTCTTACAAAAAGAGATGTTTATATAGAAATTTTGAAATAAAAGTATAATGAGGCAAATCAAAGTCACATAATCACATTCCCTAGACTTTACACATACCTGTTAGGATTGTTTTGGTTGCAGATGACAGAAATTTTATCTGAATTAGCATAAGTACAGAAAAAAAGAGTATTTAAAGTTAGTATGGTGTTTTATAGCAACAAAGTCAGAAACTGTAGGATCTCAGGAACAGACAAATCCAAACATTTAAGTGCAGTGAGCCCTCTCTTTGCCTCTTATCCTCTTTTCAACACATGGCTTCCGTCTGTGTCTCCTCCTGCAAATGGATAGTATCTTCTGTGTTTTACATGGCTGGAAACTTTTTATGTTTTCTTAAGGTGCGGTGACGGGGGAAAAAATGTGGTCATTAAATCCAGCAATGCCAAAGAATAAGGGTTGGAATGTCTTAGATTTCAAATGGATACACTTGGAATAATCATCTGTGTCCAAGTTAGAGTCACAGTACTGTACTGAAAAATGTGACGGGAACCCTGCACTTTGGAGAAAGAGAATTTAGAGAAAGATGCTGGGAAGAAAATTCAATAGGTGTCTTCCACAAACACTCTTAACATCTTGCAGTTCTACTTCTCTTATAAGACATTTTTTTGGGTCTTATTTTTAGTTAAAAATAACTCGCAAGTGATCTATTTATTAAAGTGAAGTAAT
The DNA here is from genome assembly GCA_027257055.1 of Cephalopachus bancanus. Classification (NCBI taxonomy): domain Eukaryota; kingdom Metazoa; phylum Chordata; class Mammalia; order Primates; family Tarsiidae; genus Cephalopachus; species Cephalopachus bancanus. Next base: position 1,369,185 of record JAPVLO010000089.1, read on the forward strand.
ATGACAGTATAATGAGAAAGTCCTGTTGGCTCATGCCACTAAAATTTCCTAAATCATGAATGTTTTGAAGCGATTGGGGCAAGTTTTTCTACAGTTTGCAAAAGTTGTCAAAAGGCTTAACAACATAGACAGAATGTATTTTAAAAGTCATACGTGATACAGAACTGCCCTCCTTTTATAGAAGTAGTAACTGGTTTGGAGGTTTTAAAAATACTGCACTCTGGTTCATGTCAAGACATCTGGAGAAGCTAAAAATGCTAAGAAATAAGTAGTAAAGGTGTGTCCTTATGGTTAAAAAAAGTAAGTGTTTTGGAATTTTCATTTCGAAGGGAGAAGCAAGATTTCCAGTTTTTAAGACCTCACAGAATCTACCCATTATGATGCTAGGCAAAATGCCAGTAGACATTTAACTGATTTTTTAAAGGTGTTATTGTTTTTAATGTTGATCTGGTTATAGGATTTCATAGCATTTAAGCAGACTACTCCTTTCTCTGATTTTCCCATAAATACAACTAGTTGTAGCATACAATTTTGTACAATGAAAAGATTTACAGGAACACATATAAGGCATAATAGCAGAATTGCTTGTATATACATTCCTTCTCTTCCCTCTCCGTATATGTACACAAACACACACACACACACGCACACGCACACACACACACACCACATATAAAAATACATAAATTTACATTGCCATAAAAGTCCCATTACATCTAAATAATTTTACTCACATTATGATCTGAATTGTTTCTCTCTCCCAAATTTATATGTTAAAGTTCTAACCCTCAGTATCTCATATATTTGGAGATAAGGTCTTTATGGAAGAAATGATGTTAAAATGAAATCAGTATGACTAGTGTCATTTTAAGAATAGGAAATTTGTGCACAGATATGTACAGAGGAAAGACAGTGTGAAGACAGAGGAGAGACAGCCATCTACAAGCCAAGGAGAATGTATTAGAACAGATTCTTCCTTCGTGACTCTCAGAAAGAACAATTCCTGCCAGAACACTGATCTGTTTTTCTAAGATGACGTACCAGTCTGTGGTCTTTCTATGTTAAAATGTCAGCAGCCCTAGCACACTAATACAATTCTTGTCACTCTTATAAATTTACCTAATTTATAAATTATTGATTATTGCTTTTATTATATACTAAACATTTCCTTTTATCTATGATTTCACGTTTAATGAAGACAGTGTTCCAATTGTTGAATTGCTAGTGTTTCAATTTTTTTATTTTATAAAGAATGCTACAATAATAAAACTTGTAAAAACATAGCTGTTTTCTGATAGATTCCCAGTTGTTTGGTTTCAACATTTTTGTATTTTAATATGCTGATATAAATTCTTTAACAGTCCTTAGCAATGTTCTGTCAATTTATACATCTATGTATTTCTACATGAGAATGCCTACTTCTTCACAATCTTTTAGCTCTGAACAGCTTCATTAAAAAAAAAAGCTGCACAAATTTGGTTATATAAAAATGGGAACTCATTGTTTTCTAACTCACAGTTATTTGTGAAACTAACCATTATTTCCCCCCCTTTTTTTTAATCAGTTGAACAATTTGTCTGTCAGATGTAGTCAATGAATGTTTGTCCCTGGATATTTCTACTGAGACATACTGAAACCAAAAGTCAAGATATCATATTAAGAAGCAGCCAAGATGGCCATCTGAAGACATCTCACCATTGCCCCTGTCAGCAAAGAAACCTTCATGGAGGAATAGACCTAGGGTCATCCTGAAACTCAAGCTGAGGCTTATCAGATGATCAGCCAGGGATGCAAAGGACAAACAGATTCTTCCTTCATGACAAAGCCCTGGATACCCCTAGAAGCAGCCATCATGAGATCAGGAGGATGCTCTTGGAGAAGAAAAGGGTGAGTGAAAGTGAAAGCTTTTTCTGTATATACACCTCATTCAAGCCTCTGCAACCTCCGACCAAGGAGAGGTAACCCAGGATCTTCTCCTGTACCTCTTTTGTATCAGCTAGGTGCAGAGAGCTGCCCATAATCAGGATAAAGCCATCAGCAGGATCCATGAGGAATCTAGGAAATCCTAGATCCTGAAGAACTCCTGTGCCAGCAGCTGCCAACCCCTTCACACTCCTATGGAGAAACTCTGTGGGAAACACCCTCTAGGGGTGATCTGTGCGGCATGGATACTTCCCCTCCCTCCTTCTCCAGTACCCAGCAGGGGAGATGAGCCCACTCTGAGGACATTTCACTGGCACTGGTATCTGTTGAAATTCAAATTAAGTCTGTGGACAGGGCTTGTCCTCAGAATGCCCCTTCCATAGAGCAGGACAGTAACTAGGAAGTGGGACACCACTGGACAACATGGCAGTGGACTCCTTATCTCCAGACTGAGGGAGAAATACTAACACTTCACTAAGGATATAACTGCTTCCCTTTTCTCCCTAGGTGAAAGGGACTGTCCCAATAGATGGGAGGAAGCCTCTTTATGATACCAAGAACATCTGTGCCAGAGTAGAGTGGCAGGGGTCTTGGCTGCCTGCCCATGCTACTGATGAAGTTCCTGAACTGAGGAGGGGGGTGGAGACAGACAAAGCTCTTGTACAGTCAGGGCCCCTGAAAAGTCTCTGAAATGGAGGAAAGAACTTGTCCACTTCTATCATTCTATCAGACTGCACCAGTGAAGCACTGTCAGAGGGACTTCCCCCAGTTCACCATCCTTCCTGCCATCTCTGCCCCTCCCATGAGCAGACCAGAGGAGGGAGGCCAGGTTGAAACACACACACACACACACACACACACACACACACACACACACACACACACACACACATACTGCCACCCCAATAGTAGCAACTTTATCTAATAAAAGTGAATAAATACATAAGAAGAGTCTTCCCTCACAGATGAGAAAGGATCAGTGAAAAACACTGGCAATCCCAAAAGTTTTGAGTTGACACCCACTGAGAGGTTTCCCAGATCCACACCCTAAATGGAACCCATCACGAAGGACTTGTTACTGATATGTGCCTGGCATAAAATTCAGACTGTTAATGGCAAAGACACTCAGCAAGATCCATGAGGAAGCAGACACACAAATTATCTAGGTCTCAAAAATAATGCAGGGAGTAAAAGCTAACTTGGTGATTTTAAGAAGGAACCAAACTAAAATGTTGGAAATAAAGAATTTGCTCCCAGAATTTCAAAAAAACAATAGAAGGTTTAACAGCAGAATTGACCAGGCAGAGGAAAGAATCTCAGAGCCTGAACATTAAATTATTGAATTAATTTGATGTCTGACAAAAACAAGGAGATAATACTTAGGAAGAATGAGCAAAGCCTACAAGAATTCTGGGATTATGCAAAGAGACCAAACCAAAGATTAATTGGCATTCCCAAGAGAGAATGGGAAACTGAGAGCACCTTGGAACAAGTCTTTCAAAATTTCATTTAAAAAACTTTCCCTATCTTCCTAGAGAGGCAGCTGTGTAGACAAAAGAGAATCAGGGAACTCCTGTGAGGTATTACATGAGAAGAACATCCCTAAGGCACAGGCACATAATAATCTGACTCACCAAGGTGAGCATGACAGAAAAACATCCTGTAGGCAGCTAGAAAAAAGGAAAAGATCACCAACCAAGGAAGACCCATCAGAATTACAGCAGACATTTCAGCAGAAATCTTACAAGCCAGAAGAACCTGGGGTCCCATATTTAACATTTTTTTTTTGAGTTGGAGTCTCACTCTGTCACCCAGACTGGAGTGCAGTGGCTGCTCCCGGCCACCGTAGCCTCGACCTGCTGGGCTCCGGCGATCCTTCCGCCTCAGCCTTCCAAGTAGCCGGAATTACAGGCATGTGCTACCATGCCCGGCTGATTTTTTGATTTATTGTAGAGATGAGGTCTCGCTGACCAGGCAGGTCTCGAACTTGCGGGCTCAGGCAATCCACTCACCTCAGCCACCCAAAGGCGTGGGATTACAGACTGAGCCTCCGAGCCTGGCTCATATTTAACATTTTTAAAGTAAAACAATTCTGGCCAAGAATTTCCTACCCTGCCAAGCTAAGCTTCACTAGTGAAGGAGAATTAAAATCTTTCCCAGACATCTAATCCCTTAAGAAAATATGTCACCTCCAGACCAGCCCTTCAGGAAAGTCTCAAGAAATTTCCAAACACAGAAATAAAAGAACAATTCTATCCATTGTAAAATCATAGGTAAGCACAAAGTTTACAGACCACAAAAATCAACCTCAGAGCTTGAAACATAAAATAGCCTCTTAATAGCAATATGACAGGAACAAACTCCCATATATTACTAATTAATTTAAGCATAAACAATTTGAACGTGCACTCAGAAGGCAAATAGTGGCAAATTGTACAAAGAAGCATGATTCATTCTTCTGCTGAATTCAAGAAACCCATCTCACTGCAAAGGACACCCATATGCTCAAGGTAAATGGATGAAGAAAGGTCTCCCCCCAAAATGGAGAAAAAAACAAGGAGTAGAACTATTCCTAGACAAAACAGACTTTAAATCAGCAAAAGTTAAAAAAGGACAGTGAAGGACACTATAATTCAATCTGCCAGCAAGAAACATTCATCTTGAATATTAATGCACTCAACATAGAAGCACCCAGATTTATAAAACAATTTTTATTTAAACTTAGAGAAGACATAGACAGCCATACAATTATAGTCAGAGAATTTAATACCATGGTAACAACCTTAGAGAGATCATTAAGGCAAAAAAACTAGCAAGGAAATCCAGATCCTTAATACTCAACCACTTACCCAACAGACACTGTACCCACAACCACAGAATATACATTCTTCTCATCAGCACATGAAATATTTTCCAGGTTTGACTACATACTCAAACATAAATCATGTGAGCAAATTTCAAAATATTGAAATTATACCAAACATCTTCTCGGATCACAGTAGAATAAAAATAAACATCATCACCACCAGGAACCCCCCAAACTCAAATACATGGAAATTAAACAACATGCTTCTGAATGACTTTGGGGTTAACACAGAAGTCAAGGCAAAAATAAAAAGATTCCTGGAAACAAATGAAAACAAAGACACAACATATCAAAACCTGAAATTAATGCTAAGAAGTGTTATAAGTTTATAATACTGCATGCACATATCAAGAAAATAGATCTCAAGTAAATAGTCTAATGTGCCTAAGTGAGCTGGAAAGACAAGAGCAATTCAATCCAAGAATCACTAGAACAATAGAAATTATCAAAGAAAAATCACAGCTAAATAAAATAGAGACCAAAAAAAAAAAAAAGGCATCCAAGGGATTAAGGAGATGAAAAGTAGTTTCCTTGAAAGTATAAATAAAATTGACAGATTCCTGGCCAGATTAACAACAACAACAAGAACAACAAGAACAAAACAGAAAGGGAGGAAAGAGAGAAAGAGAACTGGAATAGGGACAACTACAAATGAAAAAGGCAATGTTACAACCTACCCTGGAGAAATACAAAAGATTGTCAGAGATTATTGCAAACATCTGTATACAAGTAAACTAGAAAATCTAGGAGAAATGGAGAAATTTCTGGCATCACATAGCCTCCCAAGATTGAAATAGGAAGAAATTGAACCCCTACATAGAACAATAACAATCTAAGAAATTGACTCAGTTGTAAGAAAACTCTCTGCCAAAAAAAGTTCTGGGCCAGATAGTTTCTTTGATGAATTCTACAAGATGTATAAGGATGAACTGATTTCCATTCTATTGAAAGAATTCCAGGCAATTGAGAAGGAAGGAATTTTCCCAAGCTCATTCTACGAAGCCAATATAATTCTGGTACTCCAAACTGGCAATGATTCAATAAGGAAAATTAGCTTCAGGCCAATTTCTCTGATGAACATAATGCAAACAACTCTGCAAGATTGTAGCAGATCCCATCCAACAGCACATTACAAGGAAAATCCATTATGACCAGGTGGTCTTTACTCCTGGGATGTAAACTGGCTTCAATATACACAAATCTGTAAATGTAATTCACCACATAAACAGATATAAAACCCATAACCACATGATTATCTCAATAGATGGAAAAAAAGCACATTCAGTAAAATACAACATCCCTTCTTGATAAAACTTCCAAACACTAAAGCATTAAAGGAACATTCCTTAAAATAATATGAGCCATCTATGGCAAACCTGCAGCCAACATTATACTTAACGAGCAGAAGCGGGAAGCAATCCCCCCAAGACATAGAACAACACAAGCATTTCCACTTTCTCCTCTCCTATTTAGTATAGCACTAGAAGTCGTTGCCAGAGCAATTAGACAGAAGAAATAAATTAGGAGTATCCGAAAGAAAAAGAGGAAGTCAAGTTATCCCTCTTCACAGGTGATATGATTCTATACCTAGAAAACTTTAGAGAGTTTGTCAAAACCTTGCACTGATAACAACTTCAGTAAAGTTTTGGAAGATAAAAATAAATGCTCAAAAATTAGTTATGTTTATATGCTCCAACAACAAGCAGGCTGAGAACCAAAACAGAAACTCAGTCTTTCATAATAGCCACACACAAAAAAATAATCTCAGCATTCATCTAACTAAAGAGGTGAAAGGCATTTACAACAAGAACTACAAAACACTGCTCAAAGATGACAAGCAACTAGAAGAACACCCCATGCTCATGGACTGGAAGAATCAATATCATCAAGATGTCCATTCTACCCAACACAATTCTAACAAACTACTGGCATCATTTTTTTGCAGATTTAACAAAGACAGTACTAAATTTAATAAGGAAGCAAAAAAGAACCTGCATAGCTAAAACAATCATCATAAAAAATAATAAAGCTAGAAACATCACACTCTCAGACTTAAACTTTACTGCAAAGGTACAGCCAAGACAGCATGGTACTGGTACAAAATAGACACATAGACCAATGGAACAGGACAGAGAATTCAGAAATAAAACCACAGAACTTCAATTAACTCATCTTTGAAAAAGTCGACAAAAACAAACATTGGAGCCAGGAAACCATATTTAGCAAATGGTGCTGGGATAACTGGCTAACCATATGCAGAAGAATAAAATGGCACCTCTACCTATTATAAAAGTTAACTTAAAATGGATCAAGGGCTTAAATGTGAAACCTCAAACTATAAGAAACTTAGAAGAAAGCATAGGGAGTACCCTCCTGGACATCACCTGATGAATTCACACCAAGTCCTTAAAAGCAAATGCAGCACAATCTAAAATTGACATGTGGGACATTATCAAGTTGAAGCAGTTTTAAATGGCAAAAGGAATAATCAAGAGAGTAAAAAGGTAACCCACAAAATGGAAAAACATGTTTATAAGTTATGCGTCTGACAAAGGCCTAACATTCAGGATCCATAAGGAACTCAAATGAATTGACAGGAGAAAACAAAACACCACTATTAAAATGTGGCCAAGGGATATGAACAGATATGTCTCAAAGGAAGATATTCAAGCAGCTAACAAACATGGAAAATGTTCAGCTTCACTAATCAAAATGATAATGAGATACCACCTAATACCTTTAAGAATGGCTATCATTAAAAAGTCAAAAAAACAACAGGTACTAGTGAGGCTGTGGAGAAGGGGAAACATTTCTCAACCGTTCATGTGAGCTATTTTAGCCTTTGTGGAAAATAATGTGGTGATTTCTCAAAGAACTAAAATATTGATCCACCATTCAAACCAGCAATCTATCCCTAGTAAAATATTCAGAGGAACATAAATTGCTCTACCATAAAGACACTTGCGCATGTATATTCTTTTCAACACTATTCACAGTGACAAAATACGGAAGTAACCCAGATCGAAAGTGGACCAGGTAAAGAAAAGGTGGTACATATATGTGACAGAATACTACATAGCCATAAAGAAGAAAATTATGTCCTTTGCAGCAATTTGGATGCAGCTGAAGGTCATCATTCTAAGTGAGCTATTATAGAAACAAAATACTGGATACCACACATTCCCAATCATAAGTGGGCTTTAAACATCGGGTACACAGGCACAAAGGGAGGAACCAAGAGATACTGGGCACTGCTAATGGAGGGAAGGAGGAAGAAGGGAAAGGGGCACACAACCACTCATTGGGTACCATGTCCTCTACTGGGGAGGAGTAGGCTCACTCAAAGCCCAAACCTTACCTACATGCAATTTATTTATGTAGCAAATACTCATATATACCCCATGACTCTAAAGCAAATAAAATAAAAACAAAGAAAAAAAACCCCATCATATTAGTTAACAGAAAACTGTTCTGATATACACAGTAAAAAGGAATTGAAAGCATTATTTCCAAATTGATTATATCATATAAATTCAACCAAATATAGGTTCAACATGTTATGACAAACTCCTCTCATCATTTTACACTTTGTTTTTTATTTGCTCCAAAGCATTTTCTTTCGGAAAGCACATCAAGGAATGATGCAAAATGGAAGTCGGGATCATTATGGTTAATGTGAACATGATGGATACCAAAAAAAGGCTGACTGTTATCCAGTGCAGACCCATGAATCAGAGTTATTTTGAAGAGTTGAAAATAATGGACTGTAGTGTATCTTAAAATAAATGGTTATCTATTGGAGAGATAAAGTAAAATCAATATTTTCTCAAAAAATGAAATCATTAAAAAGATTATATTGGCATTTTACCATTTTACCTGAAGGGTTAATCGCTGTTGAGGAATTTGACCTGCCGAGACAGATTTTTCAATTAATCTTTTTTTGTTCTTTATAGTCATATGTTCTTTTAAAATAAATTTTCTATTACCATCAGTTTTTTTTCCTTCCTTGTTCCCAAGCAGGCATTTAACGGTAAGATCTCCAATTTTTCCCACCTTTATGTTATTGCCCATGGAACCTTGAATCATGTGGGTTATGTACTCAAAAATATCTTAAATCTCTTTTGTGATTAGATTGGCCACATGATACTTGGCTTTACCATGGGTGCAGGTTTGATCCTATCTCAACTCAGACTCAGATAAACTTCCTTTCACAGAGATTTTTATAGATAACTTTCTAATATGATTTCCAATTTCTGTTCCTTGCTATAACTATCCTGACATAGATCTTATAAACAAGTCAACATCATTCATAGTGGTAGGAAGGAAAACTTTTGGTGCTGACCTTTCCAAGTTCTTTTTGTTAAGCTTTCTTGATATTCAAATTTCAGATAAAATGTGTAAAGTGTTTATATTGAAATTAGACTTGCTTACTACACCTATGAGTTCTTGACCTAGACTCGGTAGCCACCCATTGCCATTTTTTTCAATCTCAGACTCAATTTTCCCCAGTTTTTCATGAATTTTTGAATTCTTGGTATGTATCCTTCCAGTATATTCCACTTTTGTTTAGCATGACCATATTGGGTATCCTTTGTCAGCATCAAAGAATGCTGACTTAAACAGTCGGCTACAGAAGCTAAAGTTTTGGAGGATGTGAAGCTCTCAAATATGCCAAGTTTTAGATGTGTACCCAGGGAATGAGTCATAAAGTTGCTGGGAGATTACAAGGGAACATAGAAAGATACAAAGGAGAGCTATTAACTGCTTCACAATTTTGTCTAAGGTGACCCTAAATACATAAACTAAGCAAAATACTTGAGCAAATTGAACACAAAGGGCAGAAAAAGCTAAGCAAAATCAGAAGCAGATGGTTCTGTGATGTAATCCCCCAACTAGGGTCATGTACCTGAGATGAAAGGACCACTGGGCAAATGTTCAAATGCCAGGAAGATTATACTGTCTTTGATAATTAAGGCTAATTAAGTTGGCCTTTCATGTAAGTCCAATGTTGGAGCATTTAGTATATGTTATAGATAAAGCTTAACATTTATTAACAAATATTTATTGATCACATACTATGTGAAAATAATAGTATTTGCACTTAAATATTGTTTTATCTATGCTTTGAGATAATTTGGAGTTGAAAATACATAGAATTTCTCGACCTGTAAATATTAGATATTTTAATTCTAATATATATGCACATATATATTGACCAAAGTAAAATACTGTTCTTCTTTTTTTTTTTTTTTTTGAGTTGGAGTCTCACTCTGTCGCCCAGACTGGAGTGCAGTGGCCGCTTCCAGCCACCACAGTCTCGACCTGCTGGGCTCTGGTGATCCTTCCACCTCAGCCTTCCAAGTAGCTGGAATTACAGGCATGCGCTACCACGCCCGGCTGATTTTTTGATTTATTGTAGAGATGAGGTCTCGCTGCCCAGGTGGGTCTCGAACCCTTGGGCTCAGGCAGTCCACTCACCTCAGCCTCCCAAAGGCGCGGGATTACAGGCTTGAGCCACCGAGCCCGGCTTTTACTGTTCTTCTTTACAACTCTTACTATTCAAGTATATTTTTTAAAGTTTCCACAAACTTAGAACCTAAAAACTAAGTTTTACAGAATTATAGGTTCTTAAACTGCTCATAAGGACAATTAACATTTTTCTAAAATTTTACTACTTTTTGTCTAATTTACTTTTGTGTTTACTCCACTATGTGGTGTGAGATCATTTTTGACTTTCTGCATTTAAAATAATGGGATAGAGGTTTGTATCTTTTGTACTTTTTCACCTGTACATGTTTATTTTTCCTATGTTTTCCCACTCTTTCCTATCTTTTACTGATAGATACATTTCCTGAAATTATTATTGGGAATTGAGTGCCATAAGTGTTTTCATCTTTGAAGACTATCTGATTTTCACACATTGTGTTTTATCTTCGTGGGAAACAGAAAAAATTATTCATGAAGTGTTTTCATGATGGGATTTATTCAAGATGAATTCCTAATTTCAGGGAGCATATGCATTTTTACTTCATCTATTTAGGGCATATAAAAAGTTGAGTATCATAACATATTCTAAATTATGCTGCATTCTTACTGTAAGAAAGGGAAGCTATTTATTTCAAGTATTTGCTTATTTTTGTTTTGTTTGAGAAAATAAAAATTGCTTGCACTACTTATTTAAATTATTTAGATCAATTGTATTACCCATTAAATATGGATTAATGTTTGCTGGCACATTCAACGAATGTGCAAGAAATGTTTATATGTTTACTTGTAAAGTAACTGCTTAACTACCTTCTCTTTTGTTCCCTTTATATTTTTGTTCTTCTGAAGAATTGTTTGACACAAGGAATTTTTTCAAATGAAACCATATAAAGACATATGTTTTAGGAGACCTCTTGGGCACCCACAGGTTTTCACGCACACATACAAATCATATTCTTTAATATGGTAAACATGAGTTTATGAAATTTTGGTACATGTATTTGCTTTATAAAAGAGGACATTTTATCAACCTTTTCATGTCTTTATCACATCCTTTGGTAAAAGGCTTCAGATATGTTTGAGCCTTTTCTTAGGTCTGTGTTCAGCAACTGTTATTTAGCTGCTACTTATGCCAGTCTTACACTGAAACTGAATGTGCTCTGGAGCAAGGTTTGGCCATTCTACTTGATGGAAGTTGAGCATCATCTTTAATCAGGCAATGTCTGCTACTCATATGGCACATAGTATCTGCTGTGATACATATTTTTAGGTCATGCTCAGAAAATATAAAGTTGCTTCTAAACATAAATTTGCTTCTAAAGTTGCAAATGAGCATAAATGTTCATTAAAAAATCAAGTACTTATTAGTATTCTGGTGAACAATTTTTTAGGAAAAAATTTGTAGAGGCGACTACTTTCTGTTAACTTATTTATTTCTCAAAAATGACAAGAAGAAATATTTTATCATAAACTTAAATCCTTTCGACCCTTCCTTAAGATTGGTAAGTGAATGGAATATTTCTTAAGATTATAATGATTTTAATGGATTTAAAAAGGTGAAATTGTTGATTGACTTTTTTAATAGGTTCTTTTTTTAAGATGTGGGGTACTATTCAGGGTTAGGTATACAAATGTTGATTTTGCAGGTACCCTGGTTGATGAGGTGTGCCCCCTGCTCCTCTGGCAGTTTCTCTCAACCGCCAGTCACACCCCCACTCCTCTAGCAATTTTCCACTACTGCCAATCACTTTCTTATAGTATTACAATAATTATTAAAGGTTTGCTTATGAATGAGAACAAATGGTACTCTGTACTTTGTTTCTGTGAAAGATCACTGAGTATGATAGACTCTAAATCTACCCAAGTTGCTGCAGTCTTCATGTTTGTCCTTTTTTGTGGCTTCATAATATTCCATTGTCTATATGTACCACACTTTTAAAAATCCAGTCCAGCTGCAAGGGGCAGCATGGTTGTTCCATGTTTTTGCTTCTGTGAACAGAGCTACAACAAACATACGTGTGCAGGTATCTTTTTGGTAGAATGACTTAAGTTCCTCTGGGTATAATCCCAATAGGGGAATTGCTGGGACACAAAGAAGGTTAGTTTTTAGTTCTTTCAGAAATCACCACACTGTTTTCCAAAGAGGTTGCACTAGCCTGCATTCCCACCATCTGTGTAGGAGCTTCCTTTTTCTCCACATTCTTGCCAGCATCTGTTGTTGTTTGTTTTATTATTGATGGCCATATATACTGGAGTTAGGTGGTATCTCAATGTGATTTTGATTTGTATTTCTCTAATGATTAGTGAGGCTAAGCACTTTTTCATGTGTATGTTGGCTGCCCATATATCTTGTTTCAAGAAGTATCTATTCATGACTTTTGCCCATTTTTGAAAGGGGCTATTTGTTCTTTTCCTTTTGGGATGTTTGAGTTTCTTGTAGATCTCAGATGTTAGGCCTTTGTCAGGTATACAGTTGCAAATATTTTTTCCCCATTCTGTGGGCTGTCTCCCCACTCTCTTGATGATTTCTTTTGCTTTGCAGAAGATTGTCAGTTTGATGAAGTCCCACTTATCTATCTTATCTCTTATGGTATGGGCACTTGGGGTTTTGATCAGGAATTGGTTGCCAGTTCCAATTTCCATAAGGGTATTTCCTGCGTTGTCTAAGGTTCTTATAGTTTGAGGTTTTACATTTAGGCCTCTGATCCATTTAGAGCTAATTTTTGTGTTTGGTGATAGGTAGGGGTCCTGTTTCAATTTTCTGTATGTGATCAGCCAGTTTTCCGAACACCATCTACTGAAAAGGTTCTCCTCTTTCCAGTGATTGCTGTTGGAGACTTTGTCAAACATGAGTTGGTTGAGAAATTGAGGTTTTTGTTCTGGAATCTGTATCCTGTTCCATTGGTCCATATGCTTCTTCTTGTACCAATACCAGGCTGTTTTAACTATTATAGACTTATAGTAAAGTTTGAAGTCTGGAAGTGTGATATCCCCTGCTTTGTTTCTTTTGCTAAGGATTGTTTTGCTATTTGTGGCCGTTTATTTTTCCATATGAATTTCTGTATTGTCATTTCCAGTTCTGAGAAGAATGATGTTGGTAATTTAATGGTTATTGCGTTGAATTTGTAGATTGCCTTGGGTAGGATGGACATCTTAACAATGTTGATTCTTCCTGTTCATAAGCATGGACTATTTTTCCATTTGTTTGTGTCGTCTTGGATTTCTTTGAGCAGTGTTTTGTTGTTCTCATTGTAAAAGAATTTCACTTCTCTGGGTAGGAAGAAATGGAGGTATTTCATTTTTTGTGTGGCTATTGTGAATGGAATTGTGCTTTTTATTTGGTTCTCTGCTGTTCTCTGTTGTTGGTATATAAGAATGCAACTGAGCCGGGCTCACTGGTTCAGCCTGTAATCCCGTGCCTTTGGGAGGCTGAGGTGAGTGGATTGCCTGAGCCCATGGATTTGAAACCCGCCTGGGCAGGCGAGACCTCATCTCTACAATAAATAATAATAATAAAAAAATTAACCGGGTGTGGTGGCGTGCATTTGTAGTTCCAGCTACTTGGAAGGCAGAGGCAGAATGATCGCCGGAGCCCAACAGGTCGAGGTTGCAGTGGTCGGGAGCGGCCATTGCACTCCAGTCTGGGCGACAGTGAGACTCCAACTCAAAAAAAAAAAAAAAAAAAAAAAGAATGCAACTGTATTTTGCACATTTATTTTGTACCCTGAGACTTTGCCATAGTTCTTTATTAGTGCAAGGAGGTTTTTGACAGATTCTCTTGGATTTTAGAGGTATAGGATCATATCATCAACAAAAAGGGATAACTTAATTTCCTCTTTTCCTATTTGGATACCCCTGCTTTACTTCTCTTTTCTAATTGCCCTAGTTAGGACTTCCAATACAATGTTGAACAAAAGAGGTGAGAGTGGGCAGCCTGCTTTTCCAGTTTTCAGGGGACGTGTCTTCCAGTTTCTGTTGCTTAACAATATGCTAACTGTGGGTTTATCATAGATGCCACCTACAATTTTGAGGTATGTTCCTTCTATACCTAAGTGTTTGAGGGTTTTTGTCAAGAAGGGAATGCTGGATTTCATCAAAATCTTTTTCTGCATCTAATGACATAATCATGTGGTTCTTGTTTTTACATCTGTTGAGGTATTTAATTACATTTATGGTCTCTTGGATGTTGAATCAGCCCTGCATTCTGGGGATAAAGTCTGCTTGGTCATGGTGGATTATTTTTGAGATGTGTTTTGGGATCCAATTTGCTAGAATTTTGTTGAGGATTTTTGCATCTATGTTCATAATAGATACTCGCCTATAGTTCTCTTTTTTTTGTTGAATATTTACCTGGTTTGAGTATCAGTGTGATATTAACCTCGTTAAAGATTTGAGGAGGATTTCATCTTTCTGAATTGCCTGAAATACTTTCAATAGGATTGATATCAGCTCCTCCTTGTACGTTTTGTATAATTCTGCTGGAAAGCCATCAGGAATTTTTCTGTAAGGTCATTTCTTAGGACAGAGTCAATTTTCTGGGTTGTCATTTGGTCTATTTAGTATCTCAATGCCTTCTTGTTTCAACCTGGGAGCTTGTGTGATTACAGAAAGTTCTTCATTTCATTTAGGTTATCAAGTCTGTTTTCATGCAGGTGTGTATAGTAATCTTGATAATCTTTAGTATTTCTTCAGGGTTAGTTGTAATTTGATCTATTACATGTCTGATTGTGTTTATTTGGGCCTTTCCCAACTTTTTCTTGGTCGTTCTGGATAGAGGTCCGTCAATCTTGCTAATTCTTTCAAAGAACCAGCTTTTTGTTTTGTTGATGTTTTCTATGATATTTTTGTCTTCTCTGTCCTGTATTTGGGCTCTTATTTTGGGAATCTGAATTCCTGTGCTAAAATTAGGGTTTTGGTGGTCTTCTCTTTCCAGTTACATTAGGTGATTTGTTAGGTTGTCATCTTGTGATCTTTCCATTTTCTTGATGTGTGTTCACAGAGTTATAAATTCCCCTCTTAGAACTGATTTCATGGTATTCCAGAGGTTTCATTAGGACATAATTTCTTCATTTTCATTTTTTTTTCAGGAATCTTTTAATTTCTGTTTTGATTTCAGTGTTGACCCAGTAGTTGTTCAGCATCATGCTGCTTAGTGTCCGTGTGTTTGGGGGCTTTGGGAAAATTTTGTTGGTGTTGATAATTATTTTTATTCCACCGTGGTTTGAGAAAGTGTATGGCAATATTTCAAGTTTATGGAATTTGATTATACTTAATTTATGACTGAGGATGTGATTTATCTTGGGGTACATTCCATGTGGTGATGACTAGAATGTATATTCTGTAGTTGTTTGGTGGAATAATCCATAAGAATCTATTAAGTTCATGTGGTTGTGTGTCAAGTTTAGGTTCCGGATTTCCTTGTTGGTTTTTTGGCCTCAATGATCTATATAGGGCTGTTAGTGGAGTATTCAAATCCCCTGCTATAATAGTCCTGGAGTCAATATCTTTTTTAGTTTACTCAGTAGTTGTTTTATAAATTCTAGTGCTCTTGTGTTGGGTGCATGTATATTAGGATGGATATTTCTTGTTGATGGATTGAACCTTTTATCATTATGTGGTGTCCTTCCAGATTTTTTTAAATTTTTGATAGCTTAAAGGTTGTTTGGTCTGATATTAAGATCATGACTCCTTCCCTCTTTTGTGGTCCATTTGCCTGGAAACTCATTTTCCATCCTTTAACTTTGAGTCTGTGTGTTTTCCTTGTGGTGAGAGGAGTTTCCTGGATGCAGCAAATAATTGGGTCATGGTTTCTTATCCTGTTTGCCATATGTGTCTTTTCAGTGGTGCATTTAGTCCATTAACATTCAGGCTTATTATTGAAATGTGATTGTTTATCCCTGTCATGAATTTCTTATAAAGTTTTTCATTGCTTATTTTATTTTAGCTTTTGAATTGATATATGCATGTGTTTTCAAGTTTGTTGTTGCAACGTATTCTTTGTTGATTCTGTGCTCTGCTGTTCTCTTGGGAAGTATGTGGTCATTCTTTTTTTTTTCTTTCTTCTATGCTGAATACCTCTGCAAGTGTCTCCTATGGTGCTGGTCTGAAAGCTGCATAATCTCTTAGGAATTGAATGTCTGGGAAGGATTTTAATTCTCCATCACTGATGAAGCTGAGCTTAGCTGGATAGGAAATACTTGGTAGAAATTGTTTATCTTTGAGGACTTTGAATATTGGACTCCACTCCCTTCTTACTTATAGGTTTTCTGCGGATAGGTCTGCAGCTATTCTTATTGGTTTTCCCTGGTAGGTAGTCTGACCTTTCTCTCATGCTGCCTTTAGGATTTTTTCTTTTGTGCCTACTTTGTGTAGGCAAATTACAATGTGTCTAGGGGTTGGTCTTCTCATTTGATTTCTTGTGGGGGTTCTCAGTATCTCTTGTGTTTTACTGGTCACATCTCTGGTGAGATGGGGAAAGTTTTCTTGGATAACCTCCTGGAATACTTGCTCCAAGGTGTTCTCCATTTCCCTTTCATCTTCTGTGATACCAACCAGGCATAAGTTTGCCTCTTGATATAACACACATCTCTTGTAGGCTTTGATCTTTCTTTCTGAGTTTTCTTTCTATGTTTTTCACAGATTGGGTTAATTCCATGTTTTGGTCTTCAAGTTCTGAGATTCTTTCTTCTACTAGATTAATTTTCCTTTCCATCTTGTCATTTTGTTTTTTATTTCCTGGATGAATTTTTTTTATGGCCAAAATCTCTGCTATAAGTTCTTTCAGTGTTGCATCTTCTCTTTCTTGAGTTTTATTCATTCTTTTTTTAAACATATTTTTTATTTTAAAATTGTGGGGTACAGTTAAGGGTTAGGTATACAAATATGCTTTGTGCAGGTACCCTTGTTGATGAGGTGTGCACCACCATCCCCAGACAGATATTGACTACTGTTAATCCCACCTCCCTTCCCCTCCCTGCCCCCCATAGTCAATCCTCTTCTTATAATATTACAATAGTTGTTCAAGGTCCACTTATGAGTGAGAACACGTGATACTCAGATCTTTGTTTCTGTGAGAGATCACTCAGTATTATAAACTCCAGTTCCATCCAGGTTGCTGCGAAATTCTTGGCCTTTTGGCTAAGATCAAGAGTCTTATTCATTCTTTCATTCATTCATTCCCTAATTCCTGTCATGAATTTCATTCATGACAAATTCATGACAATTTCATTCATTCATTCCCTAATCCCTGTCATACTCTGGGACCAATTGTTGGTGATTTCCATTGTTTGGGCTCCAAGGTCAGATTTTTCAGGCATTTTCTCTTTGTTACACTTGAAGTTACCTGTGGTCTTTCACTGGTTTTTGCTCATCTGTGACAGATGTCTTGCTTTTATCTTTATATATATTATTCAGTGGTGGCAGGAGAGGCTTTCACTTCTGATGTTTTCTCAGCCCTATATTCTTCCCTGATCTGGGCTCTGGATTTATTCTATTTTGAAACAGGCCTGTGGGTGGGAAGCTTTGCTGTCTCTTTTAGTTTTGAAAGTTGAATAAAATAGAGAATGGTGAGTTAGGATTCAGAAACTATTTGCAAGTCACAATGTTCACTGACTGGGGTATGTGTTCCCTGAGACCCATTCCCCACCACCACTCTATATGACAATTCAGTAGTATGAATGTGTACCCCCTTAGCCCAAGACACAGCAACAACAATGAGAAGACCAAAGAAAAATAGCATGAAATAAGGTGGACAAAAAATTTAAAAATTTAAAAAAACCACACAGAACAATGAAAGCAGAAACCAAAGCAAAAAAAAAAAAAAAAAATTGAACACATACACACTTGAAGGCACACACACACCAAAACAAACTGGAATAACAACAAAGTGAAACAAAATGAAAAAGCACAACAATGAAACAGGAAAACTAAGCGCGCCCACACACAAACACACACAGCTAGCACTAAATGAATGGAGAAGAAAAAGAGAAAGACCAAAAACAAAAACAAAAGCAAAACAACAAAAAAAGAAAAACAAATAGGAATTCCAACTGAACGCTCACACATATATTCACACACACTATAAAGAATAGAGAACAAAAGAGCAAAAACAAACCAATGAAAATACAAAAACCTTAGCTGTGCTCGGTGGCTCAGCCTGTAATCCCGTGCCTTTGGGAGGCTGAGGTGAGTGGATTGCCCAAGAGCACGGGTTCCAGACCTGCCTGGGCAGGCAAAACCTCATCTCTACAATAAATAAAAAAATTATCTGGGCATGGTAGCACATGCCTGTTGTTCCAGCTACTTGGAAGGCTGAGGTGGATGGATCGCCGGAGTCCAGCAGGTTGAGGCTGCGGTGTCTGGGAGCAGCCACTGCACTCCAGTCTGGGCAACAGAGTGAGACTCCAACTCAAAAAAAAAAAAAGAAAGAAAGAAAGAAAAAAGAAAATACAAAAACCACAAACCAAAATAAACTGAAAGATGAAAACTCAATCATTCACATACACACATAAACAGAAAACAAAAAACAAAAAAAGAGAGGAAAAAGGGAGGGGAGATGTCGATTAAAACCTCGTATACTCGTTCATCCACAAAGGAAAAATATTTTTAAAATAGAAAAAGTAACAGGTAAATATTTTTTAGAAAAATTAAAAAAAGAAAAACCTACCCTCTTGTGTAGTTTCTGTAATTGTTCCTCTCACCTCCTTCTCTGCTATCTCCTGCAGAGTTTCCACCTCTTTCAGTCTCTCCCCAGTGTCCAGACTAGGTATGGAGGAGGGACAATAGGGGTAGTTGGGACTGCAGTCCTCCCCTCCCACTCTTGTATGGTCAGAGGAATCCCCTCCGGTGGGGAGGCGTGAAATTGTCTCTTTCCCAGGTATGTACTCTCAGGAGTGCCCAGCCAGGTTTATCCTGGAATGGAGTTCTCCTATTGAGGCTGACATATAGACTCTGCCTGGTTTCATCCCTCTCAGTTGTGCCACAGCTGTGTGGGTCTGACTTTCAGAGGATTGCTGGGGAGAAGGGGAATTGGGTCAGTCCCATACTCACCACTGATCTCTTTGGTGGTCTTCCTCATCTTTTTCTGGTCACACCCTTTTTCTGCAGCTAAATCAGCATAGTGGGAGGGGCGCCTGAGACACAACACTCGTCCTGTCCCTCTGAAGTTTGTGCTTTCAGGATATTCCCTCTGGGTCATGTTCAACTCCTGAGTAGTTGATCTGTCAGTCGCTTAGATTGGGTCTGTTGCTACAGGGCGTGCGAATCACAGCACTTACCTTTCCCATTTTCAACATGGTGGTGGAGTGCCTCTTTCGTCTTCTCCAGTGGGACTCTGCCTCTTGGCTTCCTCCACAGCCCTTGCTGCCAGCGTCCGGCCAGACGCTGAAGTGTTGAGGCAAAGCCTGGAGCCAGTAGTCTCTCCCTGCCACTTCTTTGCAGGAAAACTTTTGTCAGTTTTTTTAAAAATGGCACTGGGCTTCTGAGACCTGGGAAGTGCTAGGGACCAAGCAGAGCAGCTGCCCACCAGAATGGCCCTGGTCACTTGCTCACAAGACCCCACTTGGTCAGTGTCTCTCTGGAAGGATTTTGTTGATCAAAAAATGGTGCTCATCTTCTGCATCTCAGGAATCACTAGAGTCCAAACAGAGCAGCTGCAGCAACAGCCACTGCACCAGGAAAGCCCTGGCCGCTTGCTCCCAAGCTCACACTCAGTCAGCCCCTCACATGCCCACCCACTCATTCACTGACAATACACAAATTTTTCACACACTCATTCACACTGGAACTTGCATAGTCTGACTGGCTCAGCAGTCATCTTCCCAACACCTTGGTTCACCTTGTTTTAAAAGCAAGATAGAAGAATTTGAGAAAATAATATCTAATAGTAATGATACAATTAATTGCAAACTGTTAATCAGATTATGTTTTTTATCAACATTCTGATATTCCTAAAGTGGACAGATGAAAGGATTATACCAGATTAAGAGCCTTATTTTAATCTTTTACAGTAACTGGATATACACCCACATACACATACACCCCCCCCACTAACTTTTCCTATAGAATTACAAGCTAAATCTACTGACAAAATATTCAGTGTATGCTTGGTGCTAGCTCTGTGTAATATAGATAGGACCAACCATAAAATGCAGTGAAATATCCTGTTAATACTTTTCAAACTGGGCAATCAGTAAAGAAAGGTGAAGAAGATTATTATATAATCTTAAATTTTACTTAAGTATATTGTAAACATCACAGAACTTGGCTTTCAAGATTTGGTTATAATATTCAGACTTAATTTTTTTTTTAAGATTCCAGAGCAAGCCGTTTATTACAACATGACTACTTTAACAATGGTCCGCTTACTACTTATGTCTACAGAAAATGCATCCATAGACATCAAACAAACCTTAAATGTATTCATAATTCTCTTTAAAGAGCAAATTAATTATTAAACAGGCATGCTAAAATTTACCAAATTGTTAATCAATGAGATTCTTTTTACTAAAAATTGAAACTAAATACTTTAAACATTACTAAGCACTGAGACACAGAAATCTCCACTTTTCTTGCCTTCTGAGTAATTTGTATTTCTATTTTCTCTTTATGAATTCAGATAAAACTTTGGTAATAAATAATATATCTTTTCTCATAAAAGTCAAATTTTTGCAAGCAGTTTGCATCTCTGGATGGATATTTTGCATATGAGATGTACATTTTTGTTGTCATTTGTAGTGAGTTGGTAATCAGAAAATAAGGATGTGGTACAATTTTTATTAATACTTGTGTGATTATGATCAAGTATGTGATAATATTCTCAAGACAGCGTGCCCATGACAATCATTCTTTCAGGTAAAAAACTGAAAGAAATATCCAGATAATGTAAACAAAACCCAGGCGTCTCAGTTACATGTAAATGTCTTTTGGATTCATTTGCTCTTTGAATTGTCAGGTTGCGATTTATTACTGTACATGGAAAGAATAGATCAATTCTTCCATTTATCCTTTTTCATGACTAATGTTTTCCACTAAAATATCTCCTCTTTTTCAAAATAAATTTTGAGAAATTATATTTATAAAAATAAGAAATTAATAGCACTGTTAAAAGCCAAGTGACTGAGTCAAATATTTGACTGTTGTTTGGTAAACTTATGCAAATCCCAGGTTTTCACTGAGCAAATGTTTCCAAGTTTGTATTATTACCAAAAATGTGTAGTCCAGAGATGTGGACAAATCGGCCAAATTGAAGCTATTGAATTCATTCAGTTTGAGATCAGCGCCAGATTAAACACAAACTTTTAAAGGTGAAAGTCAGACATATTAAATCAATATACCATAAAGCTGTATACAGATGGTTCTAAGCCATTAAAAATTGTTAAGAATAGAAATACAAATAATTCACCAAACAAGGGAATTTAACCAATAGTCCACAAGTTCAATTTCAAGATCTCTATCATCTGTATCCTCTAATAAGTTCTGTTGTGTTTCACTTATACAAATCTTAGCAACTCTTTGAAAATTGCAAGTGTTTTAGAATATGTCAGTATACTTAAGATTTTTCCAAGCTAGTGCACTTTAAAAGTTGGAATATTTCCTTAAAATTAGTAATTCCTCTATTGGACAGATCATTACCACTAGAGCAAAATATTCAATTACTAAGTGTTTCTTTCTGACCATACTAACTAAGAAGAGTTCTGCCTTATTAGTCGATTTTCTTTTCAAACATTTACTTCCCTACTCTGTTAGATGAGAACAAAAGAAGAAAAATGCCTAAATTCAGATATGAGTATTTTCCATGTTGTCAGAAAAAAGTCACAGCTATTAATGAGAACAAAATATTTAGAAAAACTGCAGATTAAATTGAAGAATATAAATTTGACTCAATGAGATTGAGATTTTTATCCTTTTTGTTTACTGGCGTACCCGATGCACCTAGAACTGCTTCTGGATCATTGTAGAGGTTTAATAAATATTTGTTAAATGAGAATGCTTCAATAATATAGTGAATATATACATAGATCTGATAGACTTTTCAGTATATTAACCAGACATTACCTTGTGGTTCACACACACATATATTTTCCTTCCCTGATATAAACTGTGCCACAGTTTGGCTCAAAAGAACCGTCTATCACTTTTCACATATTACAGAGGTAAAAGCATATTTATTCCTAGGATTCCCAGTGGTAAATATTTTAATAAATGCGTACAAATGATATTAAGAATATCTATATGATTATTGGTTAAAAAAAAAAAACTTTCCAGCATACTATGGGATATTAGATTCTTGTTAATTTGAATTAATTAAACATATTACAGGGGCTGAGTGCAGTGACTCATGCCTGTAATTCTAGCACTTTGGGAGGTAGGGACAGGAGTACTGCCTGAGCTCATGGACTTGAGACCATCCTGGGCGACTTGGGGAGACCTGGCTATACAAAAAATTTTTTAAAAATTAGCCAGGCATCATAGCCTGTGCCTGTAGTCCCAGCTACTTGGAAGGCTGAGGCAGAAGGCTCACCTGAGCCCAGCAGGTCCAGGCTGTGGTAGCCATGATCATGCCACTGCACTCCAGCCTGGTAGACAACATGAGACTCCTATTCAGAAACAAAACAAAACAAAATAAAAAATAAACAGATTACAGAAAGAAAAGAAAGTTTAAGATAAACTTTTGTAGCAAAACAACACCTATAAGTATTCTTGCCCCAAATCTCAAACCTAAATTCTGATCAAATGTCTAGATCCAACTAGTATTTTTTTTAAGAAGTGCAAAACAAGAATAACAATTATAAGGATATCTTAAACAAAATCCAGACTTTAGAATACACTTTGGGAAAATAACTCAAGTTTACCAACAAATAAATTACAATAAAGGAAAAAGAGAGAAATAGAAAAAAATCTATATATTAATAGACCTATCAACTAATCTCATTGGGGCTTAAGATTAAATTTATTGTGTAAAAATTGCCCATTTCTATTTCCTATTTACTAATTTTTTTCAGGACTGGATACCAGAATCTAAAAATTTCTAAAGATAGTTTGAAATGTATACTTTTAGAAATATATTACTGATTTAAAATACCTATATTTTAAAAGTCTTTAAACACAGTAGCATCCAGATATTCAGGTATGTATAACAATATGAATCTCTAGTTATTTCTAACTTTTGGGGGTTTTGGCTTAACGAAGATATAAGCAATCATATCTCTGAGAATAAACCCAAAATTTCACTGGTAGCTCACCTTTCAGTTGTTTAGGCAAACTAACAAATGACATATTTCAAGTGTTGACTGAATTTAGATACAAATAAAACTTAAAACTGTAAATTTAACTATAAATAAAAACTTTAGCATAATTCTGCTAACAATAAATATTCCTTTTTCTTTTTTCATGTCAAAACCATAGAAAATTATTATATCTCAGAATGAAAGATAACTGACAAGTAGGGTGGTGCCCTTGTTAGATATAAACTACAATATATCAGATCTCATCTGTCATATTCATCAAAATGTTATGTCACTTTGATGATGTCTGGTTTATTTTCTTTTGTAAGGTGAACAGCTATACATGAATACATTTTGATTTAATATGTGAAATGAGAAAAAAGAGAACACAGTACATAATTTTTTAATGGTATTCATTTTTATTGTGTTAAACTTGGGTTTCTATTTTCCTTTAACACTGGAATAAAAATAATTGCTTTTGTTTTCATGATTAAAACAGCTGTGCTATTAAAAAATAGTTAATAGAAAATTATAACTTTAAAAAAATCCAACAGTAACTAATTACTGTATTGCTCAAGGCTCATAAATACCAATTTAAGTTGAAATCTATTTGTAAACATGAATATAATGCATAATACTATTCTGGGCTATTTTAAAGGTACATTAGGAGACATTTGAAAATAACTAAAATAATATTCTGAGTAAAAACAAAGTATGACATATGAAATTCGGCAACCTTCAATATTTCATAATTCACTAGCAGTTACCAACAGAGTTAACTCAACCTTCAATTTTCCATATTTAATTGAAATTTAGACATAGCTAAAAGCCATAGGACCAAAAGGATGGCAACTTTATTTTCTTTCATTATTTAGTACTTCACAAGTTGGCTATTGCAAAGTAAAATTATTGCATAAAATGTTGCATATTTAATGTTTGAGGCATTTTTCTATTGCTGAGATGAAATAGGTAAAAGGAATGATGGAAGGCTAAATGAAAACCCGAACTAGATATTTGTTGTAACTTTTGGCTTTATTTGCAAGCTATTATCTTGATTACACTAAATTTGCATTTTTTTAATTGCAAGGTCAAAATTTGGTATAGAAAAACATTATTTTATTGTTACATATTAGAACATAAAATTTATTTCAAACTATCTCAATGCTAAAAGAAAATTTACTTAATTTTGACTACAGATATATTGAATACTCACAAAAAAACAGTGGTAAATGGAATAGACAATGTATTTATATATACTCATACTTTCTTCATATTTGTCAACAGAATCAGTCATAGTAATTAAAATTCTCTTTTGAAAGGTTGTAAAAAACCTTATTTTATAGCATTGCCATTAAACTATAGATGTTGAAATAGAAAAGACCAAAGGTATCTGGTCCCAAACCAGGGAAAGTGAGGGCCTGTTGGAGGCCCCAACTTCACCTGTATGCAGCCTACTTGTGTAGTTAATCCTTTCTTGTACCCCACGTCTCTATAATAAAATGAAATTTTAAAAAAGACCATGAGATTCATCTAATGAATGCTGTCCAATAGAAATGTAATGTTAATCACAAATATAAATCACAGTATATCATTAAAAACTTTCTATAGCTACTTTTATTTATTTATTTATTTTTATTATTATTTATTTATTTTTGAGTTGGAGTCTCACTCCATCGCCCAGACTGGAGAGCAGTGGCCGCTCCCGGCTACTACAGCCTCAACCTGCTGGGCTCTGGCAATCCTTCCTCCTCAGCCTTCCAAGTAGCTGGAACTGCAGGCGTGCGCTACCACACCTGGCTAATTTTTTATTTATTGTAGAGATGAGGTCTCGCCAAGTTGCCAGGTGAGTCTTGAACCCGCGGGCTCAGGCAATCCACTCACCTCAGCCTCCCAAAGTGCGGGATTACAGGCTGAGCCCCTGAGCACGGCTTCTATAGCCACTTTTAAAAAGTAGAGAGATATTGTGATTAATTTTAATAATATATTTTATTTAGCTCAATATATTCAAAATATTTTCATTTCAAAATATTGTCACTATAATTACTTTAATAATATATTTTGTATTTTTGTTGTTATTCTAAGTATTGCAAATCCATGTGTTTTTATTTATAGAACATCTCAATTTGGAATAAATATTTGTCACTCAATAGGGACACATTGCTATTGCCCACCATATGAAATAGCAAAAATCTACAGAATCCTGTTAACTTGCTGTTCAGTTGTGAGAGTACTTATTTAGATGTGAGTTGGTATAAAATTAGACTGTAAATGTGATATATTTAGAGAGGTGCAGTTGGCCCTTTCTATCTGTTCATTCTGCATCCACAGATTCAACCGACTGTGGATCAAAAGTCTTCAGAAAATAAAAGCAATAAAAAATAGCAATGCAGCTGGGCTCGGTGACTCAGCCTGTAATCCCACACCTTTGGGAGGCTGAGGTGAGTGGATTGCCTGAGCCCGCGGGTTCGAGACCCGCTGGGCAGCGAGACCTCATCTCTACAATAAATCAAAAAATCAGCTGGGCGTGGTTGCACATGCCTGTAATTCTGGCTACTCGGAAGGCTGAGGCGGAAGTCTGAGGCGGAAGGATCTCCGGAGCCCAGCAGGTCGAGGCTGCGGTGGCTGGGAGCAGCCACTGCACTCCAGTCTGGGCGACCGAGTAAGACTCCAACTCAAAAAAAAACCAAACAAATAAACAACAACAACAAAAAAGCAATGCTACGATAAAAATGATACAAATAAAAATACTGTATAACAACTTTTATCTAGATTTATTTTGTGCTAGGTATTATAAATTAATATGGATTTAAAGTATATGAGAACATTTATGTATGTTATGTGCAAATACAACTGACCCTTGAACAACACAGGTTGAACTGCACAATCCACTTATATATGGATTTTTTTGATCACTAAATTTATTTTAAAAATCATAAAACGTTTCTTACAAAAAGAGCAGCACATTTTGCACACCTCTCTGAACAGATGCCACTGATGTGGATTATTGTTACTTTTCTTCCTTGTCACCTCCCATTCCCCAAGATGTCACAGTGATCACACAGCAAGGTGTTCACAATAATTACATTTTGCAAACCACCAACAATGAAGAAAAATAAAATCCATTCGCTCAGCTGCTGTTTCAAAATTTCAGTGTTAGTTTTTGCACACTCTTTCCTCTCCCCAATCTTGTTTGTAAAGAACTATAAATTACATCTGGTGAATGGAGATTTCACTGCTCCTCAAAAGCAGAACAATTATGAAGCTGAGGAACGTTAGCCTTTTAAACAGAAGCAGGTAAAACAAAAAATACGGGATGTGTTCAGTACGTCTTAGAAAAACGTTCCAGAATTCTGCTTCACACTGTTCTGCAGGAAATAGAGTGCATTTGGTATCGGATCGGGTGTTCTGCAATGGTAATGATCCGAAATTTGGATCCTTCAAAAGCCTAATCAATTTTGATGGACGCTTCTTACAATGATTTGTTTAACCTCTGACCACCTTTGCCAATAGATCCAACCAAATCTTTGGGAGTAGTTACTCGAGTAGCAACAATAGATCCACCAAGATGATCATATGAGCCACGACCTCCTGCATGGGAATAATGCCTTAGGCTGGGCTCGGTGGCTCAGCCTGTAATCCCTCGCCTTTGGGAGGCTGAGGTGAGTGGATTGCCTGAGCCCGCAGTTCAAGACCCGCCTGGGCAGCGAGACCTCATCTCTACGATAAATCAAACAATCAGCCGGGCGTGGTAGCGCATGCCTGTAATTCCAGCTACTTGGAAGGTTGAGGCGGGAGGATCACCGGATCCCGGCAGGTCCAGGCTGCGGTGACCAGGAGCAGCCACTGCACTCCAGTCTGGGCGACTGAGTGAGACTACAACTCAAAAAAAAAAAAAAAAAAAAAAAGAGCTGCCTTGCGGTTCATAAGTCATCTGCCATCGTGATGCATTCCACGTATCTACTGCAGACTCCTAAGTTTCATTAGCAATGAAAGTAGCCAAGCCATTGTATCGGTCTCCCTGCCTTCCTCTTCTGTCACAAGCCTTTAGATTTCCTCCTCTAGGGGGTGAAGACGGAGGAAGAGGAAGATTCCGAGCTCTGCTACCATCCTAGCCACCTCGTCTGAGAGGACGTAGCGGTGGTCCTCGACGAGGACTTACATCATCCATCATCACTTCTTCTAGGAGGAGGCGTAGGACACCCACTACGACCCGGAGGCATTCTGTCAAAACCACCTCTTCCCTGCATCGGGAATCCCACTGGACGTCCACAGCCGGCATCAATGCCATTGTAAAACCATCACAACCATAGGTTTCATGTCAAGATTGGAATCATAAGGTTATGCATGTCCTTTGTTGGGAGACCCAGACATAAGACCAAGGATGATCTTTATGCACTCCACAACCCTATCAGGCTTGCCTTCAATAAGAATGACTCTGTCAGCGGAAGGGGGACAGTATTCCTGGAAAAGTTTGATTGTGGCTTGAGTGTTCTCTCCAAGTTCATTGATTTTAGTACCTTGGACCCCAGTAATTCCTCCTGATGAATCAAGAGCCTCAACTCTCAAAGTCACTTCTTTTATCGTGTTGATAATTTAAGCATTCTACAGCATCAGATTCGACTGGAAGCTGGCTGGCTGCAGTGGGTGGGCCATCTTCCAAGGAAGGGATGCTTGTCTTCAGAATTTCTCCAATTGTTTCAGTATCAGCGCTGACAATGCGCGCTCAGGGCCACTGCTGTCTGGGACTGAAACACTGATATCGTAGTCTGTACGGAGAGTCTTAGTATTTCTGCCATCTTTTCCAATCACGCCCTGGCATTCTTGCTCTGAAGCAGAATGTGCAATTCAACCACCTCATTCGTGTTTCTAGGTCTTTCAGATGCTTGTTCCTCTTCCTTGTCTTCTGCAGGGGTGTTTACCAAATTCATCATTAGTTTCAATGTTGGGGAAGGTTTCCTCTGGCTGTTCGGTTTCCATTTTCTTCTATTAAATGGGCTCACCAATCTCTAGACCGCAAACTACTGGGACTCAGAAACGACGTCGAGGTCAGTGCAGCAGAGAAACAGGGGACAGTGGTGCCTCACGGTGCCGTCGCTTGGAGTTGAATTTTTTAAAAATACAAGTTACACCGAATATGCTTGCCTCTCCTGCTTCCCCCTTCTATCCCTTCCATCTCTGGGACTTCTAAGACTGCAAAACTAACTCCTCCTTTTCCTCCTCCTCCTCAACCTATCAATGTGAAGGCAATAAAAATGAAGACTTTTACGATGATCTACTTCCAATTAATAAACATATTTTTATAATTTTAGAATATTTTCTTTTATTTCCTTTATTATACAAAATACAATATATAATACATCAGTCATAAAAAATATATGTTGACTGCCTATGTTATTGTGAAGGCTTCTGGTCAAAAGGGAGAGTCAAAAGTTATGCATAAATTTTCAGCTGTGTGGGTGGGGGTCTTGCGACTAATTCCTCATGGATACTAAGGGATAACTATACTGGTTTCCAGAGAGACAACAGAGTTGATGGACACAAGTGTGAACACTGGAGCCTATAGTGACTGGGTGCTGGCTCTATTTATTAGTAGGCATTCACCTCGGCATGTTATTTTTCCTCTCATTTGCTCGGTTTCTCCAACAATAAAACCGAAATAATGAATATTAATACTTACCTTACAGAGTAGTAACTCAATGTACGTAAAGGTCTTAGTACAGTGTCTGGCACATTAGAAAAGTTATTATGGATATTCCAGTTTTACTTGGCATATTATTTTTATATAAATCACTTAACCACTATCACTTACTTTTTACTGTTAAACATCAGTTCGGAGTAATTATTGATTGCAGAATTCATTTCCACGTAATAAGGATTTCAGGATGTATACAGAGGGTGCCAAAATATGTATATACGTTTTTAGAAAGGAAAATAACTGTATTAAAATTGTAATACTCAGGCCGGGCTCAGTGACTCAGCCTGTAATCCCAGCACTTTGGGAGGCAAGTGGATTGCCTGAGCCCGCAGATTCAAGACCAGTCTGGGCAACTTGGCAAGACCTCCTCTCTACAATAAATAAAAAACTTAGCTGGACATGGTTGCACGCGCCTGTAGTTCCGGCTACATGGAAGGCTGAGGCGGAAGGATCTCTGGAGCCCAGTAGGTTGACGCTGGGGCGGCCATGAGTGTGCCACTGCACTCCAGTCTGGGCGACACAGTGAGACTCCAACTCACACACACACACACACACACACACAAAATGTAATACTCGATATGTACTGATAAAAAAAAAATGTGAATCCAAGTTACACTTGATTTCTACAATTACAAGAGGTGTTCAAAGTGGTTGCCATCAGCTTCCAGACACTTCTGATTACAACAAAGTAAAAATAATATATAAATAACACCTCTTAAAATATGCATACATATTTCTGGCACCCCCAGAATATGATTATCAAGTAAAATGTACGCTTTTTTTTAGTATACTTTTTATAAGGCAGAGTCTCTCACCTTCCCAGAACTAATAAAATCCCAAATCACCTATTCAAAAATTACCCATTTAGCACAATGTTCACAATCTGGGGAATGGGCCATCTGAGACCCAATCTCCACCACTTCACAAAATGTCCATGTAACAAACAGGTGCGTGTTCTCCCCTGAATCTAAAATAAAAATGGAAAAAAAAATAGATATTTATTTGACATATTATTTTTTATTACCAAATTACCCAATTTTTCCCAAAGTTTTTAAATTGTTTCTGAATACTTTCCTGTAACTTTTTGGTTGTCACTGGACCAAGTGCTTTATCCTCTTCCCCCCACTGAGTTGATTTTCTTAGTCATTTTTTGCTTTTTCTGTGAACTCTTTCCAATCTGTCTAATTTTTCTGCTACTGAAGCAACCAAAACTGAATGGTACTTTGATGCAGTTCATCAGAACTACATAAAGAAGGCTATCACCCATGTGTCCCGGGATGTCATGATTCTTTGCCTGTAGATCAAAGTAACAGTGAACATTTATGCATTTATTGAAGCATCAGTCAGATCTTTTCAGTGGATAACTAAGGTGCTCTTAGAAGAAAAAAGTTGAAATTAATAAAACTCAAACACAGAGTCTAAAAAAATTGGAATCTTTTTGAAAGTTTCTTCAGAATCCACTTCTTTTTTTTTTATTTTTTGAGAGAGAAAAAGAGACTTTGGGTTTAGAACTGGACTTTCTAAAGTTCATTTGAAGCACATAGTTATGTGTCTAATGTAAATGGGAGTGGAAAAGTGAAAATAGGAAGAGTGAAAGATGGAAAAGGTAAATGTAGACATGACAATGACATTTTGCATTTCTATTGATTTTATAACTAATTTGTAAATAAATATAGCAGTATACACAAAATGTATTGTCTAAGTTTATTCTTTTTTAGGTCTTTTGTGATGAACATCTCCAGATTTTTCTTGAGTACTATTACTAAAATTATTTAATAATAAATTTATTTTTTAGTAATTGCTTGGTTTATGTATGTAGCATATCTTTTTAGTATTAATAAATGCAATTTTATCTTCTTGCTTTTATGTCCACTTACAAAATGTATTCAGTGTATACAAAGTACATGCTAGTAAAGTGAATTGTGTAGGCTACACAATTTAAATTAGCTGATTTTTTGCCTAAGCTCATTAGCAAAGTACATGCTAAGCTAAGTTTATGAAGAATGCTTTTTTAAGTGTCCTCCATTTACTCTGGGAAATCTGTGAGGGGAAAAAAAGTCTAATGTAAATCAGGACTTACAGACATTGCAGAGAAACCAGAGAGTTAGGCCACTATGCTTTCTGGATTTTACTTTTAGCTAATTAAAGCAGACTATTACTCCCATGATTCTCTGGGATCTTGTTTGAGTTGTAAATCTTCTTAAATTTATTTGTGGATCTATCATTATAATGAAGCTCACAAAAACAGAGATTCTCATTTTTCATTAAATTTCCATAGCCAATCTACATTTAAACTTTGATAACAACAAAATGCTGTTGAAGAATAAGATAATCAATTTTATAGCTGATTGTTGTTAATGCCTGGTACAGGAAACACAGAATAAGTCATTGAATTAAAATCCCAATTGATGACAACTATTGATTGTTGGCATTTGCATGTTAGTATGCAAATGTCAACATCTTATTATTTTCTAAGTTAAGGCACAACGCCTGAAAACAAAATTCTCAATTTAATCTGAATAAACATATATTACCAAACTTGGGCCTTTGAGAATTTTGATATATTGGCAATTTTTGATAGATATTCTGCACTTAAAAAAATAGAATATACCAAAATATATAATGTGTAGCTTTTTTAATGATTATGCCAATAATTACAATCATTTTGATCAAGTTAAATATTATTTCAAACTTCTCACTTCAGTTAGTTGTTAGTGTATTACAGGTTGAGTATTCCTTATTTGAAGTGCTTAGGACCAGAAGTGTTTTTGAATTCTGATATTTTTCAGATTTTGGAATACTTGAATGCACATAATGAAATATCTTGGGGATGGAGTCTAAACCTGAACACAAAATTTAATTATATTTTATATATACCTTATACTCATAGCTTAAAGGTAATTTTGTACAGTATTTTAAATACTTTTGTGTATAAGGCAAAGTTAATGCATCATCAGAAGCAAAGGTGTCAGGTGTGGAATTTTCTATATGTGATGTCATGTTGGTGTTCAAAAAGTTTTGAATTTTATATATTTTTGGATACAGGATGCTTAACCTATATTTATCTAATAACTTTCTATTATGGAGATTTTTTTTCTAACAAAACAAACACACAAGCTAATCACCTAATTGCATATATTTTAGGACAATATCAGGTGCATGATGAATCCTTATTAATTCCATTTTTACGTTTCACTTACAATTTCACATAATATTCCAAACTGAAGTGTATTTTCAGTGT
The DNA here is from genome assembly GCA_027257055.1 of Cephalopachus bancanus. Classification (NCBI taxonomy): domain Eukaryota; kingdom Metazoa; phylum Chordata; class Mammalia; order Primates; family Tarsiidae; genus Cephalopachus; species Cephalopachus bancanus. Next base: position 1,401,617 of record JAPVLO010000089.1, read on the forward strand.
TATAAGGGAAAATGAATTTTTAGTATTTTTTCTTGTGTGAAAAGAAATTAGTAATTCCTGGCCATTAAAATCCTATTATTATATAGGAAGGCAATCAGAGTTTTGTTATTAATATTATTCTATATTTCCCATGAGCACAACAGTAATAATGATTTCTCATTTTTAGGATTATTAGTAACCAAGTAATAGTTTTTTAACTATTTAAAATTTCTATTTAAAACCAGCAAATGGCCCTCAAGTTTGTTATAAACTTTTCTACATTTTTAGAAAAGATAGTTTCCTAAGTAAGCATGTCAAATAGATAATTTTGCCCTTTGTAATTTACTTCCATTGAACATTTATTTAAACATGTATTCTCCCCTTAATACTTATTAAACTCCTTTATTTAATATAATGAAGTAAGTGCATATACTTTTTTCCCTCAAAATATCCATTCTAATTTGTCAAACACATATTGGGACATATAATTAACCCTAATACACATCCACACAAAGAAATATTTTAAATAATATTTTTTTCAAAGAGATGTATTCTATTGTACTGATGGGAGTCTTTTCCCAAATATTTGTTTAGAGAACTATGTGGTAGGCATATTTTTGTACCAACATTATATGGGTCCTAGGGATATCAAAGTTAACTGTAGATTCCAACCAAAATAAGTTGATTGAGATACAAGTTTAATTGAAGATTACACTGATGACTTTGAAGCACAGATCAATTTTTTTTCCCTTCAAACTACTAAATGATTTGCTTGCTTGCAATAGCCTTATGCACTCATCTCTGAGAGCTCAATTACTCGTGAAGGGGGGCTGCCTTTGCAACCAAAAATATCTCTTCAGTTGACATTTAATTGATGTCTTTGATGCCACTTTCATGGTTTAACTAAAACAGCAAAATATCCACAACCAATCTCTTCCCGGTGCATTTATACAACATCTATTTACTTTGCTAAAGTTTCTTATATATACTTGAGTTATATTTCATGTCTACAGGTTTTCCCCTTAAATGTAATCCCGGCCGGGCTTGGTGGCTCAGCCTGCAATCCTAGCACCTTTGGAGGGCAAGGTGAGAGGATTGCCTGAGCCTAGGCATTCGAGACCACCCTGGGCAACTTGGTCTCTACAATAAATCACAAAAAACTAGCTGGGCGTGGTGGTGTGCATCTGTAGTTCCAGCTACTTGGAAAGCTGAGATGGAAGGACTGCCTCACCCCAGCAGGTCGAGGCTGCAGTGGCTGTGAGCATGCCACGGCACTCCAGCCTGGGTGACAAGAGGGAAACTCTGACTTACACACACAAAAAAGTAATCTCATTTTGAAAAGCAACAATGACTTATTAATCATTGCACATTTAGCACCCAGGATAGAGACCTCTACCTAATATTTGCTTGATAAAGAATTTTTTAAATGACCCATAAAATTTAGAAATGTAGGCATTATACATAAGTCAAAATAAATATTCTCAAAACTGGGCTATTTAAAAAGTAGTCATTATTTTAAGACAAATATCATAGCTTTTTTTTAATGAAAAATTTGTAATAAATAAATTTACAATTGATTTATATACCTTACCAAATTCTATCAATGACTTTTTGTATTATTATGATAATTGGGAGAGTTTGAAAACATGTAGCTATGGAAAGTTATCACTCCTTTCTTCGTCAAAAAAGGAAAGCTACCACCAGTACTTTTTGCCAAGTAGACATTTGCTTTAGGAGGAAATGAAATACAAGAATTTTTATCTAGCCGGCTCGGTGGCTCAGCCTGTAATCCCGCGCCTTTGGGAGGCTGAGGTGAATGAATTGCCTGAGCCCGCGGGTTCGAGACCCGCCTGAGCAGTGAGACCTCATCTCTACAATAAATCGAAAAATCAGGCGGGCGTGGTAGCGCATGCCTGTAATTCCGGCTACTTGGAAGGCTGAGGCAGAAGGACCACCGGATCCCAGCAGGTCGAGGCTGCGGTGGCCGGGAGCGGCCACTGCACTCCAGTCTGGGCGACAGAGTGAGACTCCAACTAAAAAAAAAAAAAAAAGAATTTTTATCTGTTCCTGTGACTACTGTAGCAGCTATTTCTTTATTATTCACATGGTAAGATAAAATATATTTCTACTCAGGTATATTTGACATTGTTCAAATTGTATGGTAATAAAGGCATTTTGTTATTATTTTTGAAATAGTAACTCAAAGCAAAAGTTATTTTAAAAATCAACATTTAAAAATTCTAAACCCAGGCTGCTACAAAGTCTGTGCATTTACAGACTTCCCTGCAGCACAGGACATGGCTTATGTCTATATAGGATAGCCAGGTGTTGCTTCAAAATCTCATGCTTGCATCCATTTTACTTTGCAAGGAAATAAATAATAATAATAATAAATAATAATAATAACAAAATTATTATTCCATTATTGTATGATAAGCATACAATAAGCATCTCAAACAAAATGGAAGTGTGTGAAGAGTTTAGATCTGCTGTTTTCTTTTGGAAATTCAGCGTCTCATGTTCTTTGAATAAAATTAAAATTGGATTGCTGACTTCTCAATATGAGGAAGAAATGCAGAAATGCATGAGCAAAACAGTGACTATTGAAAAAACTACTTAAAATGCATTTCACATTAAATGGTCTTTTATACACATATACATGCACACACATCCATAGACACTAATACACAACTGACAACAGATGGTGTCAATGCTAACTGGCATAGGTGACTCTGACCTAAGTAAAGTATCTACCTCTGTGAGTTAGGCCCTGGAACCTTTCCAAAACAAAGTATACCCTTTGAACATAGAATCAGCATCTTTATAATGATTATATTTGTGTACCTACCTTAAGCAGTTTACGGTTTTCAATTCTCTTTTTTATCTTAAATTATGAAAAAGATTTCTTATTCACTTTAATAATTCAATGTTGAAATTAATAAGAATCAAACATTTTGGTCTATGTTACCATTCTTTTATCAACCATTTGATTATTTATAACAAGTGTGGCATCTTCACATTATAAAATAATGCAAATAAAATAGTTTTTCCTACTAAATCCATCCCCTGCATCTGCTGCCAAATAAATTATAATCACAGATGTACCATGCTTTGTTTAGGTTTCAACCCAATTTCATTTGATTGGGAAATTGACTGAAACTTCCATTCATTCTGGCATTTCTCAAAAATGACCTTTTAAAGTTTGAACGGCTTTACAACTTTATAAACACATTCATGTTATCTCATAAAGCTATTGTTAAGATTACCTAACATTGATCATAAAACACCAATGCACTGAATGACATTAGAAAATGGTTGCTATTATTTTTATTGTTGTTGTTATTTACTTCCGTTTGTGCCATGCAATGTTAGCAGAGCATTAGTAAATCTCTATTTCTCTTATCTCAAAGTATGTTAAATACGTTCAACCCAGTTACTGCATCTTTTGAAAGTTCTGCATTTGTTTTCCTAGATTCAAAACTTGTAGTGTCCTTTTCCCAGAATTGTGACTTAATTAAAAATTATTATTATACCAACAGTAAGCCACTTACATGGGCAGACATTCTGTTAAATACCTTTTACGTATCATCTCATTTAATAAACTTTTCTCTTTTTTTTTGCTACAGGTATCATTAGCTCCATTTGGCAGTGAGACTATGAAAACTCAGAGTGGTTTTATAACTTGCCTAAGCCAGTATAGCTGGCAAGCTGTTGATTCAGAATTCAATCTTAGTTATGCTTCACTTCCATAGCAAAAACCTTAAATACCCTTTGGTATAATTGTGCAGGAATAAAGGTTTCATATAGACTAGTTCTTGTGCAGCAATGCATAATTAATATTTTCAAGACAATTAAGACCTCTTAAGTGGCAACGTTCATATAACTAAATTATGCAGAGAATTAAAACACCTTATAAGCACATAAACATTGTATGAACTATCAAGCATATGGAGTCTAAAAATTGAAGGTAAAAAAATCTGTTTTCTTGGTAATTATTTCTTAATATCTCTAATACGTATGAATTTCAGAGAACTCTCAATTTAATTGGACTCCCCCTTTTCTAAGTGGAGATATTTGAAGTTAAATGTTGAGCTTCTAAATAGAAAAGACCTTGAAAGCAAAATGACCTTTTATTCTTTCCTTGCTATGACAGAAACCATCTTCTAAAAAGACTGAACAGAATTGTAATTTGATATTTGTACATCATGGCAGAAGAAATCTAAAATTTTATAATTACTTAAATTCCATGTATCTTTGGACACCATGACATCATGCTATTAGTAGAAGTGATATGTTCCTAGTGAGATAATTAAGGGATTTCATTTTTGCAAGATAATGCAGTTGCATCAGTGACCCATTGCATTATAACTTGGCAATTTTAAGTGTGTAAAATATGAGATTTTTGCCTAGTTCTTAATGGATATACACATATGATGCTTTACAATATTTTAAAGGACCCTGCTTTTAGCAACATTTGCCAAGGGGGATGGTAGGTGTGCAGAACAAAATTTAAAGTTAAATAGTAAGCCACCTAATAAATAATTGGAAAATGAATGAATAATAAAAGCAATTGTAATTTTATATATTATTACAGCTTATAATGTGTTTTCAAATATGCTGTCATTTTTTTTTTTTTTTTTTGAGTCAAAGTCTCACTCTGTTGCCCAGGTTAGAGTGCAGTGGCACTCTCACGGCCACCACAGTCTCATCCTGCTGGGTTCAGGTGATCCTTTTGCTTCAGCCTTCCAAGTAGCTGGAACTACAGGCATATACCACCATGCCCAGCTAATGTTTCTTGATTTATTGTAGAGAAAAGGTCTCACCAAGTTGCCCAGGCTGGCCTCAAACCTGTGGGCTCAGGCAATCCTCTCACCTATGCATCCCAAAGTGCTGGGATTACAGGTGTGAGCCACCATGCCTGGATATTTTCCTAACAGATAGTTATGGAACAACTGTATTTGGAAAGAATGAGGTTACTAAAATGAACATGATAAGTTCTCTTTATGCAATTATGTTATGGTCTAACTGAAAATACAGATAAGTGGGTGATTTTAATACCTTTCCTCGCTCAGTATCAAATATATAATAAAAAAACAATGCTTCTGTGTTAAAGAGTGACTAATGAGAATGGCATAATTGAGTGCTATTGACTAAAGTGATATGATTAACAGTACCAATAACAATAATAATAACTACATGTAAAATAAGTCTGGCAGCTATTTATTGAAATAGTACACTTAGCACACTGTCTTATAGATAGTACTTGTACTGCTACATTCACTTCCTACAGCAGCTCTATGAGTTAGGAACAAGTAGTTATATAATTGGCAAGTTCCAGCCCCAAACGAAAATGTAAAGCCCTTCTTTTTAAAACTCTTAATAATTTCAAGTTGGCAAAAGCTAAATATTAAACCAAGTGCACAACTCTCCTAAGTGTGGGGCCCAGTACAAAAGCTATGTCACATGCACATGAACCCATAGAAACCGAAGTTATGATCCATTTAACAGTTCAGGAAGTGAAGTATACATTTATTGGGGATTCTTGCATATATATTTTTCTAAATGTTTGAAGACCACTGCTTTATGGAGATGTTCTTGCCATCGTGTATAGAATAACTTAAAATGCATGAGAATGGATTCAAAGACCAACTCAAGGGCGTTTGCATTAGTTCAAGTTTGTGATTATTTAACTGGTTCTTAGGGAAGCTTAGAGTTATAAGGATAATGTTGATGCCCTAGTATATTCCTTTTCAATAATGAGATAATAAAACTCCAAATGCTATTTTTCCAAAGCTATTCCAGGAATTTTTAATTTACAACATACTAAGCCTAACATTCTAGTAAACTTTGCCTGGGAGAGTTTTTTTTTTTTTTAAGCATCAGAAAATACAGTAGTGTAATATTTGAATACTGGTCAAAGATTAAAATCTACCAAAAATCACCAAGCTTTAGGTATCGGAACTTCTGGATGAACTGAACTGGTGAGCCCAGTTAGTTCAGTCATGTTGCTTATCTAGGACAACAGTAATCCAGCAAACTCCTTAAGTGTCTTTACCCGTGTCACCACCACCATCCTGTTTGTATTACATCATCCCACCACAGGCCATTTATTTTGTTGCTCACCTCCTTCACACCCCTTCATGTTTCACATTATGAAATTTTTGCTTACAGCGGGAAATGAATTCAGCTTTCTACAAAAAACAAAACACCCGAAACACAAAAATGACTGAACTAGATTTTAAAAAGTTATATATCCAAAAAGATAAGAAGAGAAAACTGAATATCAAAAATTTTAAACACAAATGTCAATAAGTTATGCAAAAAAGAAAAAACTGAGAGATAAGTGGTAGCTGACTTAACAGAGCAGAGGATCCTTTGAAAACCCTCACTCCCACACTCTGAATTCCTGTGCCCTCTCTTCTGTGCACGTGGGTTCTGAGACTGACTGGTGCTTGTGAGCTTCTTCCCTGTCGACACTTAAGATTTTCTTCAATGACTTCTAACTTCCACAAAAATAATCATGTTAAATAATGGTGTTGCTTTATCAAAGCAATCCTGGAAGTTAGAAGTCATTGAAAAAATCTTGTTCAAAGTCTAAAGGACATTTATTTCCAACATAATAGTTTATAATCTTCCCATATTATCTATCAAGTATCAGGGTAGGAAAAAAGACATTTTCATAAAAGCAGCTCTCACAAATATTGCCTCTCACGTTCCTTTTCTCAAAAAGCTACTGGAGTGATGTTAACGTTAACAAGCAAGCAAAATACATAAAATAAAACAAGAACAAATATATCCTGGAAATGACAGGAAATCTCCAGGATAATGGGCCTAGACATCAGTCAGAACAATCACTACAGATTGCTAGAGAATAGGTGCTCAGGAGGGTCTAGGAGTCCCTGCTACCACCAACACCAAAATAAGAAGAACAATCTAACTCTCACATGTGTCCAACAAAGGGTTTTACAATTTCTTTGAAGAACTTTGAAGAAAAATAGCAATTATTGACTAGAGAGTCAAACACATGAAAAAATATAATTATTAAATTCAGAAAAAAAGTGTTGAATGATGAAGGGACCATTACTCTTGAGGCTCAGCTGTCTTACTATTTGAGTTGTTACCTTTTCTTGTCTCACTGCCTTACTTAGTGTCTCTTCCCTGTTACTGCATTTGTCTTGTGAACAGTTTTCTTACTGGCAGTATTACTTCTCTTTAATCTATTCTTCAGATTGTAATTAGAATGATCTTTAAAAGTAAAATTTGAAAACTGGTTAAATTACTCAGAGAGGAAACAGTTCCACATAACATATGGTAATTACCAAATGTGAACATTTAGCTTAAGTAAATGGGACAACTTAGAAAATAATTTTAGAGAAAAGGAAATGCAATTTTAAATGATTTTTTATGATATTGATTTCTTCTATGAGAAACTGGCTGGTAAAGTTTTGGAACAGAGAAGAGGTTCTTTTAAAAGCCAAATAGTTTGCAATGTGCAGGTATATTTTAGTTAAGGATTTAGTTTAGTGACCCCTAGAATTGTTTAGAAGTAAAATGACAAAAACTTCGGTTAACTTAAGATTAGTAGAAATACTAAAACATAGGATAAGGAAGCACCTATAACTAACTGACCTTTGACAAAGCAGACAAAAACATACACTGGAGAAAGGACATTCTCTTCAACAAATGGTGCTGGGAAAATTAGACTGTTACATGCAGAAAACGAAGCTTGAGCCCCATCTCTCACCATATAAAAATTAACTCAAGATGAATTAAAGACTGAAATGTCAGACCTGAAACCATAAAAATCTTAGAGGAAAACTTAGGACAAACTCTTAGGGACATTGGCCTAGGCAAAGAATTTATGGCTAAAACCCTAAAAGCAAATGCAACTAAAACAAAAGTAAACAAGTGGGACTTAGTTAAACTAAAAAGGTTCTGCACAGCAAAAGAAATAATCAACAGAGTAAATAGGTAACCTACAGAATAGAAGATATTTGCAAATTATACATCTGACAAGGACTCATATCCAGAATCTACAAAGAACTCAAACAAATCAGCAAGTATAAGAGCAAATAACCCATTAAAAAGTGGGTAAACGACACAGTCATTCCTCAAAAGAAGATATGCAAATGGCCAACAAACATGAAAAAAATGCACAACATCACTTATCATCAGGGAAATGCAAATTAAAACTACAATGAGATACCACCTTACAACAATCAGAACAGCCATTATTAAAAATCAAAAAACAATAGATGCTGGCATGGATGCAGAGAAAAGGGAACACTTACACACTGTTGGTAGGAGTGTAAACTAGTACAACTCTATGAAAAGCAGTAAGGAGATTACACAAACAACTAAACTGTACAACTACCATTTGATCCAGCAATCATACTGCTAGGTATCTACCCAAAGGAACAGAGGTCGTTATATAAAAATGACACCTGTACCTGCTTATTCATCACAGCACAATTCACAATTGCAAAGATGTGGAATCAACCTAAATGCCCATCAACCAAATCAGTGGATAATTAAAATGTGGTATATATACAATACGGACTACTATTCAGCCACCCAAAATAATGAAATAAAGTTTTTTACAGTAACTTGGACAGAATTGGAGAACATCATTCTAAGCAAACTAACTCATAAACAGAAACACCAACATCACACGTTCTCACTAATAAGTGGGAACTAAACTAAGGATCTGCAAAAGCATAGAGAATGGTATAACAGACAGTGGAGATTCAGAATGGGGGGGCGTGGGGAGGATAAAAAAATCACGTATTGGGTATGATGTACGCAGAGGGAGGTGGAGGGTACACTAAAAGTCCAGACCAAAAACGATTTGTATTCCCCAAAACTACTGAATTTTTTTTAAAAGATAAAGAGAAACTTGACTATTGTGTGGTGTGATGAAGGAGTCAGTTATCCTCATGTGCGGTTTTATTTTAGAAAAAGTGTTTCTTCATGAAACAAGCTTATTTCTTACAAAAGAAATCAAGGCAAAAATTGAAGGTTTCCTACTGTCAAATTCAAATTTGTTTAATTTGCTTGTAGAGATTGCCTCACCAGGTTCTACTGAGCTAATGGTAAAAGAGAACGAAAAATAAAGATGCTGGCTGAGAAATTGTTGCCATTCATTCATTTATATATTCATTTACTGAGATATTGATTGGAGATATTGATGAGACAATAGAATAATTATTTGAAAAAATCAAAATAAATAAAAGCTAACCATATATGGAATGATATAAAAAACAAACAATAATTATTCACAAGTAGGGTTCTAGTAAGAGGCTAGTAATAGTTCATCACTAGAATTGCTCAGACTTTAGTCAAGTCGGTGTATATGGAAATTGTTCCAGTTTTGGACTAGATTGCATTTCTCTTCAGCTTATGCTCTAGTTTCCATTCTTCGAAGTTCCATAGGAAATCTCATTCCCTTTGGTCAGGGAACTACTTGCAAAGATTATTTTGATGCTGCATGTAAAACTCATTTATTTTCCACCAATGTGAATCGTAAAATACTTGTATATAGTTACTGAAAAATTTATTTATCCAAGTGGCTTTTTACTTTTCATTCTCTCTGAGAAGTCTAATTTCAGCTTCTATGTTTTGCTTCTATGTTCAAATATATGGGTTTTAAATAGTGTTTTTCTCTGGATAAAAGATAAAAGTAATCCTTCCTAGTCAGATAAGCCAGTAATTACCTTACAGTTCCTAAAAATTACCATTAAAAACACCATTTATTTTTAATGGTTATTATTTTCAGCTAATGTCTTGTAGGTAGTATGAATTATGTCAACTGTACTCAAATAACTGGCAGAGAGGATACTTCTTATTTCCTATTAGATTTGTTTGGCCACTGATTATGTTTCTTCACATCAGTATCTTTTATATTGTTTCTGGGGCTCTTCTCATAAGATTTACCATTTCTCAAAAGCTTAGTCAAAATTTTTCCTCCCTTCTTATTTCTTGTCTTCTCAGAAACTTTATAAAACTTTAGCCTAACTGGGAAGAGTTCAAATGTTTATGTTAGCACATACTAGTCCTCATAAAAAGGTTTTGTTTGCTTTTGTTAGTTTAATTATTTTCTGTTATGATCAATAATGGGCTAATGGTTTTTTAAGAGTTTTATAGTATACCTGAAGGTTTACAACAACTTTCTCACATTTCCCTTTTTAACATGGCTTTTCAACTAAAAAATTTTATAAAAACAACTAGTTGATTTTCAATGACAGCCTGAGATACCCATTTTCTTGATATCACAGAATAGTTACTGCTATCATTAATATCATTACTTTATTGATGTATTACTTAAAATGTGTCTTCTGTCTAAACTACACAGAAAATTACTGCCATCTTTTTCTGGTTTCTTTTTGGTTTATTGTTCTTTTCCCCGTTTTTTAAAAAATGACTTATTGCTTAGGTTTTAGTAATCTTAGCCATCCAGTTTGCTGGGTAGTGGCCAGAAAACTGAGAAACTAAATTTATCCTGTTATTTGTTTTCTTCCATCCTAATGCCCCAGGGCAGAAACCCACCCAAAGGGAGCTTCACAGTAGGCTTTGAGCTAAAGTAGAAAAGGCTAAATTGCACCCCTGGCTTAGAATATGTTTCCAGACAACATGTTTTCTTGGCATCTGTAGATCTCACTGAGGAGATAAGGAAGAGGCGCTCCCAAGAGGCACCAGGCAGAAAAATCACTTTGAGATGATCAACTTCCATCATCCTGATTGACAGAGTGGAGCACTCTTCCCTGCAGTTTGCATTGCTGGGATTTAGATCTCAGCAAACCATTGATAGAGATCATTTCTCTCTTCAGGTTTTATTTTTTTCCTCTATGTTCCATTATGGGGCAATTGTAACAGAATTTGCTAAACTCCACATTGTGTTTCTGAAGTTGTGAATTTTAAATCTGCTGTCATCAACTTGCAGTGGGATTTCAAGCTGGTGACATAGTTCAGTTCACTGTCTAGGTTTTCTTGGCAATTGGCTGAAACAAATTATGAAAAATGACTACACTAAATTGAAAAATCACATTATTTAATACAAGCATTTCTATAATAAAAGTAAAAGCTAATGTTATAAAAATATGCTATGTTACAGCACAATTTCCCTTTAGTAGAACTCAATAATTTCATAATTTAATTTACATTATCGAAACAAAATAGCAACTGTGTGAATAAAATGTTAAATAGGGACATATGTAAGAAAACTTTTTTTCTAATAAGTATGGATAATTTGGAATGAAAAACTAAAGGAAGAGATACAGATTTTATGAGTATAATGCATTCATGGCCATGTGCTAAATATTTTTACACATCCTATCTTAATCAATCTTCAAAAGTACACTATGCAATTGGATATGAATTTTAGAGTGAAGGCGCAGACCTCAGCCCAGGTGAGTTCTTCCTAAGAAAGGGGAAAACACACAACGGTTTTCAGAAAATTATTCTATTGGTTTATATAAATTGTTTTCATTTTGTACGGGTCCTGAATATGACAAAGAGGAAAATTTAGTGACTAATTGCTAATTAGTGATTGACTCAGTCAGGCTAGTGAGGAAACTGTCAGCGTGGATGGTGGATCACTGATTGATTTAGATCAAAAGCTGTTATAAATTATCATAACTATGAGAAGGGGCAACTCACAAGTTTGAAGACACTTTATTAAGCTGATTATAAGCAGACATAAAGTAATAATAAATAGTTTAAAAATGAGACCATTAACAAATTAAGATCACTATGCTTAATATGTTGAAACATTTTGTTTAGGAAAAGATTACAGATATGTATAATTTGTCTTATAGAATATAATTTTATTTCTGTTTTTATTACACAAGAAAAAACTAATCTGAAACATATGAAAGATTCAAGGCTTTAAAATATTTACATAATAATCACATCATCAATAGGGATTTCACACTACAGTCATTACATTCTGTGAGTTTGTCTCTGCAAGCCAAAATTGAATGCAGTTTTGCCGAACACAGCATTAGAAGAATTATTTTCATAGTTGCATAGTAGTTTGTCACTCTGTGCAAAGCAAAAGAAACCATCAAGAGGGTGGAGAAACAATCCACAGAATGGGAAAAAAATACTTTCCAAGTACATATCCGACAAAGATCTGACATCTAGTATTGACAAGGAGCTCAAACATGCTGAAAGGAAAAAAAACATACAACCTCATTAAAAAGTGGGCAAAAGACATGAACAGATACTTCTCAAAAGAACATATACGGACAGCCAACAGACACATGAAAAAGTGCTCAGTCTCACTAATCATCATAGAAATGAAAATCAAAACCACGTTGAGATACCTCCTAACCGCAGTATGAATGGCCATCATTAATAAGACAAACAACAGGCACCAGTGAGGATGCAGAAAAAGGGAATACTTCTACACGGCTGATGAGAATGCACACTAGTTCAACCTCTATGGAAAAAAATGGTGTGGCAATTTCTAAAAGAATTTGACACTGATGTTCCATATGACCCAGCAATCCGCCTACTGGTAATATACTCAAAGGAACTCAAATCATTCTACAAAAAAGATACCTGAGTACACATGTTTATTGCAGCACTATACACAGTAGCAAAACACGAAACCAACGTGCTGCCAATTGAAACTGAACTGGATAGGAAAAATGTGGTACTTATGCACAATGAAATATTATGCAGCCATAAAGAAGGACAAACATGTGGACTTTGCCACAACTTGGATGGTTTAGAGTCTATAAAACTCAGTTAATAATACTCAAATCTATCACAGAAACAAAGAACAGAGTACCACATACTCTCACTCGTAAGCACACCCTGAACATTTACCATAATACTATAAGAAAGGGATTGGCAGTAGCGGGATACTGCCAGGGTAGAGTGGGGAACACAACATCAGTAAGGGTATCTGATCTCAAACCAGGCAAAGTGGGACCATAGTGAGTCTCAAACTTTACTTGTATGATGTCCATTTGCATACCTAATCCTGAATTGTACCCCACATCTTTAAAACAAAAAAATGTAGTTTAAAGGTGTTAGACCATGGTTTTACATTGAGGTCCAGGTAGATAGGCATGCTGACTATATAATTTAAATCTGCAGACAACATCACCAAAATATTTATGTCTTTTTGTCAAAAAAATGTGCATTTGATACTATGAATTGGAAGTCAGTAGACTGGGTTTAAACAATGGTATTTCTAGTGTTTTACAGGCAGAAAATTTTGTGGAAGAAATTTTGAGCCAAATACTAAAAACCAACATTGATATTCTTTTTTAAGGATTATAAATTGAAAACTTACCAGAAAATTATCACATTCTTGCCTTCTTTTTATCTCTTTACTAGAACTATACAAATATATTACAGAGTATCTACTGTGTTGTATGGATTAAGATACTTGTTATTCTTTTTTGAAAAAAAAATGTGTCTATATTCTTAAGGATAAAAAAGTAGTAGAAGGAATAAACTTTCAATATTTAGATTTCTTTAAATACCATCAATATATCCAATTCCAAGGGAAAATATTTGCTTATAGAAAATAGCATATATTTTGTTTCCCAGTTTATTTATTCTGTTATTATTATGGAGGTCTCTAACGATTCAAGTTTCTAAATATCCACAAGTTATAATTATGTTTTCATGAGAAATAATCACACCAAGTAATGTCTTTTTGTTTACAACCTACTAGTAATTATAACTATGATGTAAAATGTGTATTCTATAGTTGACTATAAAAATATTTTAAAATTATATTTTTTTAGAAATTTATTTTACCTGATTTGTAGTTATTTTTATTCTAAGTGACTCTACTTTTGCTTTATAAACGAAATCAGATATAAAAAATAATATTTATTAATTTTGATTATCTTTTAAATGCGTGTTGGGGAAATATGCATGCAAGACAAATAAATGGGGGTTGTGTCTTTTTAAAGTTATTCTGCATTTGCAAAGGCATCCATTCAATTCTGATTCCAACTTCACATTTAACCTATACCTTCTATTGTCCAGTCTCCAAAAGCACTTACTAAAGGATACTTTTGATTTGGTTCTGCAGTAACAGAATTTTATTGGTTAAAATGTGGTGAATGACAACAATGTGTTTATTACTTGCTTAATAGAAAATATTTGGCATCATTCCTTTTAGAATTTTTTTTCCATCTTATCTATCTAAAATTTTAGAGACAAGTTTTAAGTGTTTATTTTTTAGAAACTTCTATTACAAACATGCCAGCAAATTTTATGTAAAATATATTGTTGGGTTTTTAATTTATCTTTAATAATTAATGTCTTTGAAATAAAAGTAAGAGTAAACTTTTTACATTGTAAGACATGTTTGTTTTTGTAAAAGACTTTGCCTTGCTTTATTGCCCAGGGTGAACTTGAACTCCTGGGCTCTAGTAATTCTCCGGCCTCAGCCTCCCTTGTAGCTTACACTACAATTGCATACCACTGTATCCAGCCAAAGCATCGTCTTTTGAATTAAACATTGAAGAAAAGCAAATCTTATGTGTTTATAGTAGTTTTCTCAATAAAGAGATTTTCATTCATTCATTTTTTTCTTTGGAAATTATGTTTTGGAACATTTTCTCCTTCTTATCTGAAAAATGTTGTGTGTTCCACTAGGCAAATATTTTGTTGACTAACTCAATTATGTGTCTAAAGGATAAAGGCCTCAGAAGAACACTTTGTAACAAGGACCAAATGCATTGCCATTTAGAAGATTTTATGACTTGAAGAAAATATATAGAAAAACCATATTTCTTAATGCAAATGCCATATTCATAAAAGAAAATGACTAATCAGAAAAAATGTACATGGTATTCAAAAAACCTTTATGAAATTGCATTGAATATGTTTATATCTTCATTCATTAAAGAAGTGAATAAAAAGAACCACATTATCTTACTTCGCATTGTAATTTTAAAGTTTAAATACTTCAGTAAATGAAATATAGAGAAAAATGAATATTTCCTTTTAAAAATAGGTCATATTTTTTGGAAGAATGTAGTCCTTAACTAAACTGTAAAGACATGGATGTTTGTGTTCATCTTTATTAAGTATTTTTAAACTCCACACCATTTAGTAAATAAAATGTATTTCAATCATTGTTCAGATTGAGTGATGACAGTAGAGGAAAGATGTTCACCATTAGTTTTTGTGATGTTTCTATAAGAAGAAATAAATTAAAATGGTATAATTTAGAACTAAACAACTTTCATATATGTACTAAGAAAATACTAAATATTGTTGATATTTTAGTTCATTGTTGCAGCTAATTTTTACCATTTTGAGTAACCCAAAATTATAAGCTCAGAAAGGTCAATTATTTCTTCAATCTAATTTTTTAGAAATTTTTAAATAAAAGGATACACTATAATCAAATTCTTATTAAATTCTCAATATTAACTTAAGAGATACTTGAAAAAATTTAAAATATCATTTATAATGTGCTTTTTGGGAAAGTATTTAGACAATTGCTCATAGTTACTTTAACCTGAAGTATTTATTAATTTAAGATATAAAAGAATACTCATTTGGAGTGTGTCATTTTCATGTATAGGTAAATTATCTTTTATTACTTTCTTAAATTATAGTATTACTCTGTGTGTGTTGTGAGGGGAGTGTAAGAAAAGCAAATAAAGAAATTGAAATGAATAAGGAGAAAGAAAAAAAGCGACTGAGCTTAAAAAAAAAGGGCAGTATAATTTTCATCATAAGTCCATGGTGTTAATTATTGGTGACACAAAATGAAAGAAAGCACACACATATTATCAGATGGGTCAATGCAAGTATGATATTTGGTCCTAATGTGAAACAAAATAGGGGAGAGGCAAATAATTTTGTTCTATAATAGATGACATCATATGTTTCTTTTAAGAAAGAATAGAAAGTCATTGGGTAAACAGTTTTCAGAAAAGCCAGTTCTGGACAGAGGGAACAGTGCAGTATAGATGTTTAGAGGCATAAAATAATAATAAAGTTTTGTAAGAACATTAAAAATAAGAACAGGACAGATAAGGGGACGTGGTAGACATGATTCCAGACTGAAGAAGCTAAACAGCATCTTTTAGATTGCAAAAACAAGTTTAATAGTTTATAAATGTGGAAGATTCAACTTGCATTTTGGAATGTGTCATTTGAAGGTGGATTAATAGAATGAGACTGGAAGAAAGAAGTCCAATTCTTTAACAACGGTTAAACTCAAAATAATGAGGACCTGATTAGGTTATAATAATAGGATTGGGGATTAGGATTGACAGATTTTGATGACTGATTAGACGTGGTAGTAATGAGAAAGATAATCTATTTAGAAAAATCTCTAAGTCATTGACTGGGAGATTGGGTAAAAGAAGATGCCATTCATAGATAGAAAATACAAGAAGTTTAAATGATGAGTTCAGCTTTTCTTTGGATAGAGTGCTTTAATGCAAATTATATTTATCTAAATATTAAGGAGAATTCAATGTCAAAGACAAACTTTGACAGAAATCACCTAAAGGCACATAATAAGAAATGAAGACAACTAAACACATAATGTCTAGGAAACAGTCATAAAGAATAAGGAAGAATGTTCAGTGGTGAAGATTTAAAATGAAGGTTTAACAAATTGAAGAAGAACCCAGAAAAAGTGATGTTTCAGAAGTCATATAGATAGAAATATTTTTACAAAGATATGAATGATCAAAAATGGCAACTATCACACAAGATTCAAAAAATATTTTTAAAAAGCATTCTTAGATGGATATAGCATTAAAGTAACAATTGGTAATTCTTTTCAGTCTGATTTTAGTTTAATAGTCTAATTGCAATGAAGTATATGAAGATTAAAAAGCTTTTAAAGAAATGATTGTCAAAATATTCTAGAATTTGTTGAAAAGATTTGCATACATATATAAAAAGCTTTACAAAAGTCAAGCCAGATAAATATAAAAAAACACATCTAAGCATATAGTTAGATTGCTGAAAATCAAAATATAAAAATTATCTCAAAGCAAGCATGGGAAAATAAAGACACATTACATACAATTGAACAATGATATAAAAGATGACTAACTCCTCAGCTAGATAATAAAATCTTAAAGAAAATCGAACACTATTTTAAAAATTATTTTGAGTAGTCAGTTCAGAATTCTCTACATTGTAAACATATTTTAAAAATCATAAACATGTGACCATAAATGCAAGCTGAATGAATTTCTAGACATTATGCCAACATTACAGAAAACCCTGAAATAAATTGTTCAGTGTGAACAGAAATGACATAAAATAAAACCTCAGTTCTAGGAGAAATGAATATCCTCAACACTAGTAAATATTAGTGAATACTAAAACAATTCTCTCTCTTCACAAATTTATTACAGGACAAATAACTAGTGTAAAAATTATTCCAACAAGTAGGAAAGAATAAGAACTTTCTTAACCTGACAAATAGTATCAGAAAGATCTAGAGCTATTCTTATATTTGATTACAAAATAGTGAATACTTTCATTTTAAGATTGTGGTAAATGTTTGGTTGTTATTCTCACATCTTATACTAATTAGACTTGTGGTGGACTGTGCAATAAAGCAATACATTTTTTAAAGGCATACTAATAAAGACAAAATAATTATTTAATCTGGGTTTGATTTTTGTGTATATGATAAGACAGGCATTCAGTTTCATTCTTTTGCATGTGAATATCTACTTATTCCAGTATTATTTGTCTAAGAGACTATCCTTTCCCCATTATGTGTTCTTGGCGCCCTTGTTGAAGATCAAATGACAATAAAATGTGGTTTTATTTAACATCTCTTTATTGTGTTTCATTGGTCTTTGTGTCTACCTTTAGGTTAGTTACAGCAATTGTTTTAGTTGCTGTAGCTTTGTAATATATTTTGAAGGTATAAAAGTCCTTGAAAAAAATAAGTGAAAAAGTTCTTGATATTGGCTTTGGCAATGAGTTCTTAGATTTAACTCTAGAAGCACAGACAACAAAGCTAAAAATAGACTAATGGAATGATATCACACTGTAAAGAAATTTCTGCACAACAAGGAAAACAATCAACAGAGTGAAGAAGCAAGGTAGAGAATGGGAGAAAATGTTTGCAAACTACCTTTCTGACAAGGACTTGGTATCTCAAATATGTAAGAATCTCCTAAAACTTGATAGCAAGACAAAATATAACTCCATTAAAAAATTTGACATAAAACACGAATAGACTTTTTTTCAAAGACATATAAATAGCCACCAAATATGTGAAAAGGCATTCAACATCACTACTAAGCAGAAAAATCCAGACCAAAGCCACAATGAGCTACCACCTCACACATGTTAAAATGGCTATTATGATAAATGAAAGGAAGAACGCTGATGAGGTTGTTAATACATGATAATCCTTATGCACTGTTGGATGAGAATGTAGAATGATGCAGCCATTATAAAATACAATATGAAGCTTTCTCAAAAAATAAGAAAAGAATTGCCGTATGATTCAGCAATCCCACTTCTAGGTTTATATTCAAAAGGATTGAAATCAGAATCTCGAAGAGATATCTGCAGCCTCACATTCATTGCAACATTCATTGTATCCAAAATTTGCAAGATATGGAAACATCCAAGATACCTATTGATGTATGAATGGATAAAAAAATTGCCACATAGATACAAAGAAATATTATTCATCCCTATAAATGAAGATAATCTTGACATTTGCAACAATGTGGATTAATTTAGAGATTATTATGTTAAATAAGCCAGTTACAAAAGGACAAATATTCCATGATTTCACTTACACATGAGGTATCTAAAATAGTCAAATTCATAAATACAGAAAATAGAATGGTTGTTGCCAGGGGCTGATAAAAATAGGGAGCTGAAGATCGTTACTCAATGAATATAAAGTTTCATTTATGCAAAATGAATAAATTTTAGAGATCTGTACAATATAATTCTTGTAGTTAAGAATACAGTACAGTACACTTTAAAATATGTTGAGGATATACCTCTTGTTAACAGTTCTTGCCACTAAAACAACTACAACAAAAACAAACACATATATACACACACAAGAACATAAGAAAATACTTGAATGTTTTGGAGATGCTTAATATCTTGATTCTGGTGATGGTATTACGGGGGGGTGTGTGCATATACCAAAATGCATAAAAATGTGTATGTTAAAAATATGCAATCTTTGTATTATATACATAAATTATACTTTGATAACTCAAAAAAGAAAATAATAAGTAATATTTTTTGCTATTTGCTGATAATATACATGTTTATATGAAATCTTGTTCCAGTGCGATGTCTTAACACCTGTAACCCCATCACTTTGGTAGACCAAGGTGGGAGGAATTAATGAGACTGGGAGTTCAAAACCAGCATGGGCACATAGCATGACTTTGTCTCTACAAAAAAATTTTTAAAAATTGACCAGATGTGGTGGTGTGCACCTCAGAAGGCTGACGTGGATGGATGGCCTGAGCCCAGGAGGTCGAGGTTATGGTGAGTTGTGACTGTGTTATGGCACTCTAGCCTGGGTGACAGTGTCATTGACTCAAATAATGATAATAAATATCTTAAGTAACTTAGAATAAAACTACTAAAACAATAAGTGACCTTGACATTCTCCCAGGATACATGGCCAATATGCACAATTCAATATCAAAAAAATGAAAAAAAACATTTAAATTGTACTATTTGCAGTAGTATCAAAAAGTAAAATACTTAGGAACAAATTTAAGAAGTGACATTTAGCATTACTGCACTGAAAAATATTAAAAATTGCTGATATAAATGGAAAGAACTATATAAAGAAACATACCATGTGCATTTTAAAACTTTTTAAGTTTTAATTCTCTTAATACTGACTTATAAGTTTAATGCAATGTAATAAAAATCTCAGAGAGTTTTTGTGTATAAACTGAACAGTTGATTCTTTATATGGACAAACCAAGCATAGAAAAAATTGTCTTTAAGATTTATGTTGAAGACTTAACTACTTAATATTAACACTTTCATGTAAACTTCAGTAGTGAGGACAGTGCAATATTGTTGTGAAGATAGATAACTAGATCAATGAAACTGAAGAGAGAGTCAAAAGTTGACTGACATATACATGTAATGTAGAATAATGCCTCTCCCCTCAAGCTATCCACATCTTAATCCTCTAGACCTGTGAAGATGTTATCTACAGGGCAAAGGGGAATTTAAATTTTAATTCAGGTTTAATTCAGGTTGAATTAAAATTGTTAATCAGCTGACTTTAAAATAGGGAGATTATCATGGATAATCCAGTTGGGTCCAATGTAATTACGAAGTTTCTTAAACATGGAAGAAGAAAACAAAAGAGTCTGAAAGAAATGTGACTGTGGGAGATAACAGTGATGCCCTGCCCTTGCTAGCTTTGAAGGTGGAAAAAAAAAGTGGTCCTAAGGCAAGAATGTGAAAGGAAGCTGGGAAAAGCAGGAAGCAGTTTCTCTTCTATGTGTGATTTCGTCCAGGAATATCATGTTGGATCCTATCAACTTAATTTTAAAATAATCAGTTTGCGTCATTTTCAGCCAATAAATTTATGGTGATTTGATATAGCATCAATTGAAACCTAACACAAATATTCAATTCATTTTCTACAAAGCTTCCAAGTTAGTTATAGAAGGAAGAAAAGCTTTTTCAACAAATGGTCTTGACCAACTTGGTAAATACAGAGAAAAAAAATCATGAACCTAGGCTCATATTGCACAAAAAATTAGGTTAGCATTGCAATTCTGTTATCAATGCTATAAAGCCAAAGTCATCAAGCCATATTGACTTTTCTCTTGCTTTTTCTCACCACATTTCTTCCCAAATCTGAAACTATGAAGCTTCTGTGATAAAGGAGAATATTTTTCAACCATCGGTAAACAAAATGTCTTAAAGAAGATGCAGAATTCAAGAACTCTGAAAACAAATAAATTGTGACACTCTAAAATTAAAGTTTATTATTATAAAGATTAAAATAATTAAAATTCATTATGCAAACTGACAAAAAATTATTTCAATATAGACAAAAAAAAAATCTGACAGAACTCTGATATACAATTAACAAAGACAAAAAAGCCCAATAAAAAATTAGCCAGAAACTTAATGAGACACTTAACTAAAGAAGATTTGCAAATTCCACAAGCGCACAGAAGCTGATAAGCACCATTGGTCATCAGAGAACTAAGTACTAAGACCATGATGAGATCCTATTTAACATTCTTCAGTTTGACCAAATTAAACCATTATTGGTGAGAATGTGGGACAGCTCAAAATCTCATACTTTGCTGGTACAATGTTAAGGGAAATATTCTTTAAAAATGTTTCACAGTTTCTTATGAGGTCAAATGTTTATCTACTCTGAGATCCAGTCATTGCAATCTTAGATACTAATCCAAGAGCAATAAAAACATATTTTCCCACAAAGACTTGAACAAGAATGTTCATAGCAACTTTATTCACTACAGGTTTAAACTACAAGCAATCTGCACATCCATCAACATAAAAATAAATACATAAATTATTCTACATTCATAGAATACAAGTCAGAAGTAAAAAAGAAGGAATTTATAAAGTAACAAATAAATACCAAAAATTTTATGTTGAACAAAACAAGTAATATGCATACCCTATATGATTGCATTTATGATAAGTTCATGGTTAAGTAGAAGTAACCTATGAAAATAGAAAACAGAAGAGTGTGTGTTTATGGGGAATGGTGGAAAAGGCCACTAGGAGAACATTCTGAGGTGCTATATTCTGTATTTTGTATAGTGATAGTGGTCATTTGAGTATATACGTTTATTCAAACTCATGACTTGTACACTTAACGTATATATGGTTTATTTATGTAAACTTATCAATTAAAAACAATTCTGATGTACAAAGAATAGCTTAAAGAAAAGGGTGTAGACACAGCTAGAGAGGTTATAAGCCTATTGCAGTAATGCTGATGATAGATGATGATTAGTCACTGAAATCAGGGCAATAGCTCCATAGGTGGCAAAATTATTTAACCTTTGGTTTGAATTTTAAAGCAAAACCAACACTATTATCTGAGATATTGGTTATATAAAGCAATGAGAAGTCATAATACTCAGATATTTTTGCCTTAATGACCGGAAAAATGAAGTTGTCATAAACTGAAATGAGAAAGATCACGTAAAAAACAAATTTGCAAGAAAGAACAAGTCAATTCAATTTTGAAAATTGTTCAGTTTGAGATATCCACCAGACACTTGAGTGGAGATGTCAAGTAGGCAGTTGAATATGTGAATAATATGTTCAGGACAGAGGGCTAGGATGGAAATGTGCATCTGGAGACCAGTACACCGCTAGTATGTAACAACACAGGACTAGTTGCAGGATGACTAAATTAAAAAGAAAAGATCGGCCGGGCTCGGTGACTCAGCCTGTAATCCCAACGCTTTGGGAGGCAGAGGTGAGTGGATTGCCTGAGCCCGCGGGTTCGAGACCCGCCTGGGCAACTTGGCAAGACCTCATCTCTGCAATAAATCAAAAAATTAGCCGGGCGCGTGGTAGCGCGCGCCTGTAGTTCCAGCTACTTGGAAGGCTGGGGCGGAAGGATCGCCGGAGCCCAGCAGGTCGAGGCTGCGGTGGCCGGGAGCCGCGGCACTCCAGTCTGGGTGATAAAGTGAGACTCTAACTCAAAAAAAAAAAAAAAAAAAAGAAAGAAAGAAAGAAAGAAAAGATCAGAGCCCAGGGCTTTTCAGTTTTTAAAGGGGGGGGGGCATGCCAGAAGGAACTACCAAGAAATAATGAAATTAAGAGTGAGTAGCAACACAAGTATAGAAAGAAAAGCAAAAGAGTGTCCTGGAGGTCAATAAAATAACATATAGCAGGATAGGGAAGTGATCAACTATGTCAAAACTTGTGGTGAGGTCAAGTAAGATGAGAACAATTTTTTATATTGGGTGTTAACAATATGTTGAGCTTTTTTTTTTTTTTGCCTTGAAAAGAACAGATTCAAAGATGTTTTCTGAATACAAGTCTGTTGTACTGACTTAAAGAAGCAATGGAGAAAAGAAACTTTATATCATAAATACGGACAATTTACTTAGGAATTTTTCCCAGTAAGAGACAGCATGGAGTAGTTAAATGAAGGGGAGTGGTGGATATTAGGTCAATTAGACAATTGATAATGGGAGACATACAAGTATTTTTTTTTCCATTCTGTCTGGAATGATTAGTAGAGCTAGAAAAATTAATATTGTGAGAGAAAAAAGGATTTTGGTGTCAGGGCCTTAGATAGAAGGAGATGAGATATATGCATGTAAGAACATGGAGATATGTCACATGTATTGAGTCAGGGTATCAATACCATATCAGTATGGTGCTGCTGCTGACAAAAGAGTATATATGAGGATGAAAATTCTTGGATGTTCCTTTCTACTAATTTTTATGTTCTCATTGAACAGGAAGCATGATTTTCAGAGTAAAGATAAGCAAGGAGGTGCTAGAGTTGGTGGAGGAAAGAGGTGTGACAGAATATTCTAGGAGTCTAGGATAATGAACAGACTATGCATATAGAATTAGAATATGCTCACTAGGCAACATTAAAAGCTCACAAAGTTTATTGTCAGGAATTAAATGTGAGGCCTATTGTAGTCATTGACATTTACAGGCACAGGAATAGGCATGAAGAATTGGAAAAGTGCAAGATAGCATTTCTTTTCAACAGCACAAAACAAATGCCACTGAGCCTAGGATGTAAGCAAGGGAGTAATTAGAAGGACCAGACATTTATTTATTCAGCCATTATTTGTTGGTTGCCTTTTATCTGCCAAACACTATCCTTGGTCTTTGTGACACACAAGGCAAAAATAGACACCTTAACCTTACCGGAGAAAAAAAGTAAAAATAAAACAAATAACTTATACAATATATTAGAAGGCAAAATGCATCATTAAATAAAAATGAAGAAAAGTTCAAAGAAAAATTTAGAGTATGATAAGGAGAAATTGAAATCCAGGATCAGCTGGACAAGTAGGCCTATTGAGAAGATGAAATGGCCAGGCTCCGTGGCTCAGCCTGTAATCCTAGCACTTTGGGAGGTCAAGGCGAGTGGATAGCCTGAGCCCGCGGGTTCAAGACCCACTAGGGCAACTTAGTGAGACCTTGTCTCTACAATAAATCAAAAATTAGGTGGGCATGGTAGCGCGCGTCTTGTCCCAGCTACTTGGAAGGCTGAGACAGAAGGATCGCCGGAGCCCAGCAGGTCGACGCTGGGGTGACCGTGAGTGTGCCACTGCCCTCCAGCCTGGGCAACAGAGTGAGACTCCAACTCAAAAATAGTAAAATAGAATAAAATAAAATAAAATAAAAAGATGAGACATGGGCAAAACTTTAGAGGCAAACCACTTAGTTAAAATAATGTTTGAGGAATTGGGGGAAAATGAAGTTATATATATATATATATATACTTATATATATATATAAATATATTTTGAGTTGGAGTTTCACTCTGTTGCCCAGACTGGAGTGCAGTGGCCGCTCCTGGCCACCGCAGCCTAGACCTGCTGGGCTCCGGCGATCCTTCCGCCTCAGCCCTCCAAGTAGCTGGAACTACAGGCGCGCGCTACCACGCCCGGCTGATTTTTTGATTTATTGTAGAGATGAGGTCTCGCTCGCTGCCCAGGCGGGTCTTGAACCCGCGGGCTCAGGCAATCCACTCACCTCAGCCTCCCAAAGGCGCGGGATTACAGGCTGAGCCACCGAGCCCCGCGAAGTTATATATTAAAGGCCCTAAAGCAGGAGTGTGTCTGTCATGTTTGGAAATTCACATACAGACATTGTGATTGGAAAGGTATGGGTAAAGGAAGAGTAGTAGGAGAGAAGTGAGCCATTTAGTCATTTGGTTTAAGTTTTAGTGATCTCTGTTGCAAGGTGGGAGATAGAAAAACAAAATCATGTGAGTGAATAATAAAGAAAAGACATATAATCAATGGATTGGAGGTCTGAATGGACTTGTGAATTGCTAGATTTTGAAACACTGGAAAGAGTGAACTTGAAAATTAGAGGTAGTCAGAGAATACTATGCATGAAATTTGATTTATGCAAACATTGCTGCTACTAGTCACATCAAGGGCATACAAGGTTTTTAGTGTATGACCTAGGGATTCAGTGTTTGAAGTAATTTTAATGCTATCATTGGAGGTGAGAGGTGGATGGAATGCAACGGCCAGAGATTACCAAGATTACATTTTCTTTTTTTTGAAATGTGTAAATTGGCATAACCATGCCAGAGTGGAATAGATTCTAGGAGTTGGTGAATAAACAAGGTTCATTAATAACAATCAAGATGGTAAGTCGTATATGTAAATAGGTATCAAAGATAGGTCTTTTATGGGTAGCAAGGAAGAAGCAACAAAGAGAAGCCAGTGGGGGGAGGGGGAATTGTTGAACAAGAACAATTGTGCCTTAAGAGAAAATATACCCAGTGCTGTGTAATCTTACAAGTAGAGTTATCTTTGGTGTAATATATGGAACAGACATGCAAGGCTCCATACAAGAACTATGGTGAAGCTGAGACCTAAGACATAAATCTGAACTAGAGAAGCAAGCTGCAGTAATAGATAAAATAAAGGAGCAAACAAAAAGAACCTGAAGAGAAAAAAAGAAATGAAGAAAAATTAACAACAAAAGATGAATTTTCAAAGTTGATAATGTTTAGGTCATAAAGGTTTTGGGGACATATAGGATCCTGGCCTTTCTGTCAAAAGTAATAAAAAGACATTGGTGAGTTCTAAGTAGGAAAGGAATGTGGTAAGATTTGCAGTTCACAATAAATTACTCTAATTTAAAGAGAAACCTAAATTAGAAGAGCAGATTAAAAGTAGAACACCCTTAGGAGGCACTGACTGATAGTTGAATTCCAACAGGGAGAGTAATTAGCATAGATACATAATGGATAAGAGACCTGGGACTACTTACTAGATATTGTTGAAATTTTGGATTACAGGGAGAGACACGAAGGGGTGGCTTAGAGGTAGAAAATATATGAAGGGGCAACTCCTTTGTGTACCCTCCCACTGTGGGAGATTTCTGTCCTCTCAATAAATCCTGCTTCCTCACTTAAAAAAAAAGAAAGAAAATATAGGAAAGTCTGTGGGATGGATATTTTAATGAAGTCAAAAAGCAGGGATGCTACAAGCACTTGAGTGATTAAGGCAAAAAGACAAGATTGTCTGATTTAGTGATTTCAGAGACAGAAGACTTTTGAGAGATAGCAAAGCACATGGAGAAGGGTACGGAACAGAGTGCACAAGAAAAGAAGTTGGAGATAGAGGGGTTATAAAGTAGGTTGGCCATGATAGTGAACAGGTTACGAGAATGTCTTGAAGTGCTATAGATGGCAGTGAGCCAGGTGGCTAATCTTTATTGAAATAAGTGGGTTAGCAAGTCAGTAGACCTCACAAAATATCTAGAAGCATGAAGTTTTTTTGTTTATATGCATATATGTAAATAAAAATATAAAGCAGTAGTATCATTCAGGAGCAAAGAATTCTAATCATAACTCTTCATAATTAGGTAAGATGAGTGATGGAGAAAAAACAGATAAAGTGACAAAGTTTCAAAGTGTAAAAGTAAGGTTTAATAAAGCATTTCTGAGTGTTTGGAAGAGTCTTTTTTAGTGTGAGCCAGGCAAAATGACTTCTACAAAGAAAGAAGAAGAGAAAAAGAAAATGAATTCATGGAGTAGGCTTCAAGAATCATGTTCCCTGAGTTTCAAAGAGATCTAGAAATTTTCCATGAAGAAGATGGGAATGCCAGATATACCATAGACATGAAAGCAGTCTAGACCAAAGAAATAAGGAATGTCTTATACCATGTCTATGTTGGGTGTCCAGGAAATGCAATGAAGATAGTAATTTGCCAAAAAAGTTCTATACTTTGGTTAACTAAATACTGTCACCTCTTTCAAAAAGCTACAGATAGTCAATGTTGATGAGAGCTGACTCTTGATTATCACACCAAGTTTTGAAGCAAACATAAAAATGAGTATAGGGAAGAGTGTTAATCATACAAATGGGCTCTTAGAAAGCATAGTAGAAAGTCTGGAATAGAAGGAGGGCCTTTGAAGATGGATTTGGAGTGAATTTGCATAAATGCAATATGGAAATAACTAGGTGAAGAACCAAAAATTCTACATATTGCATGGTAAGAAGGAAATAAAAAATATGCTGTATGTTTTGCCTTCAAAAGTTTGTAACAGATTATTTTCAGCTGGAAATATTTCAAATTATGAAGTCAAATCATTCTAACATATAGTTTTGAGATGTGTAGAATACAGTCTTTAATTAATGTTGTTTATAATTCTGAAATTTTCTTGTTAGGATTTTTTTGGCCTTATATTCAGCATAACTCAAGGAGTTTTTATTCATGTTTGCTGAATCCATTTTATTTAATAAAATCCCGCTATTTTAGTATATAAATATAGAATTATCTCCCTATAGCTTCTGTTCAAGGTTAGATCTGAAGTAAACTGGTCATAGATTTTTTTTTTAGAATAGGAAGATAAATTCTTCTTATAAATCTGTGTGAAGGGGTTTTGCCAAGCGCTCTCATTTATTAATCTCTCTCTAGTGATGAAATAGCTTAGTGTTTTAATAAATTACAGTGAACATGCCATTCTGTAGTCCATGCTTTAAATTTTGACTATATTTTGCTAGTAAATACATCTTTACTGAGGCACGGCTACATATGTAACAATGAGCCAACGGCTTTTGCAGACTAATAAAAACATATACCCTCTAAAAGCTTAAAGCTGTATTGGAGATGTATGGCCCATACAATGCATAAGTTGAAAAAACAACATTAATTATGAAGGATTAGTCATGTGCTACAGATAATGTCACTAAAATAAAAAAGAAAAACTGTGTGTTATGACTTGACTATTTGTCCCCTTCAAAAGTCACATTGAAACTTAATCCTCACTGTGGCAGAATGTAAAGGTAGGGTATTAATCTATTCATGAATGTATAAGTTAATGCATTAATGAATTCATGCTTTTTTATGGGGTGGTATTAATGGCTTTATAAGAGCACTCCCAGCCCCTTTGTCACATGATGCCCTGTGATGCCTTAGAACTCTATAGAGTCCCCACCAACAGAAAATCCTTACCAGATGTGTCTCCATCCCTTGAGCATCTGTCTCCAAAACTGCTAAGAAATCTATTTCAATTCTTATCAATCACCCACTTTCAGGTATTCTGTTGCAAGCAACAAAAAATTAATTAAGATAGTGAAAACAGAATCATATAACCAAGCAAGATACTTTGAGAAGAAGAAATTGGGAGTTATTTTTATTACTGTTATTTACAGCTCTTTTGAAAATCAGTGTCTCTTATTCTTCGTGAATTATTTTCATATTCACAATGAGTTACAATAGAATTTTTTAGCTATCAGCATAAGCCTAGTGGGGAAATTAGGTGAACAAACTTTTTAAAATGTACCCATAAAAAGATTTGAACTTATATGCAGGCTCTATTGTCATCAGCTTTTTATTTTTAGCAGTTCCATTTTGTGTGGAAATACTGATAATAACTAACTAATGTAAATATAAGGATTAAATTATATGCATGGTAACTAAATGTATGTTAACTAACCTATTGCTGAGAACACAAAGATGTGCTTCTCATCTCTAGAGTCTGATAGACAACAGTACTTTCCATTGTTATTTGGCATCATTTAATAGCCGTGGGGAGCAAACTAGATAGCTTCTTAGAAAACTCAACAGTGGGAACCCTTCTACTACAAAATCTAAGAGCTGTTACCTTTCTATTTGGTTTTATTCATGAACACCTGTTGTAAATATATGTTACCTGCACTATTTCTACTAAAAATACGGAACACCATATGTGAAATATATGGGAAAGCATAAAAGACTGGTGAACAAATGGGAACAGTAAAATGGTGGTATTATTTCTTCAGCTTCTTTCAAGTTTTCTAGCCTAGGAGAAAAAAGAATATTTGATGTTGATTATATGGATCAAAGTATGATGTACCTCCAAATTGTAGTGTAAACAAGTGTAGAAAAATAGAAATAATTATACATCTGAGTTAAACCTATAACAAACGAAATCAGACACCAACAAAGTGCATTTCTTAAATAAGTTTGGTATTTTCTTACAAAAGTTCTTTGAATCATTGCTTTATTTTCATTTTGATGTGTGACTTCTACTAAGCTCAAGGCAGATTTTTACTGAAAAGAGAATTCTGTCATATTCTGAACCCAAGTCCAAATTTTGATGTCCTTATCAAGATCCTTATCTCAACTCATAGTAAAGTTTAAGTAACAACTTACACTGGTCTGCTAAGTCTAAGGAACCAATGGGCTGATTGTTAACCAACCAATGGAAGCCCTTAGTTTCTATAGAAATTTGCTTTATAATGGCCCCAAATCACTACATACCTCTAAAACTGTGAGTTTTCTCTTCCCAAGGCATATAGCTTTCTCTGGAATATTATTTTCGTTTCTCAGGGCTGTACAGTAGAAGTACAATACAACAGGTGGGAGAAATGTTTCTCCTGTGTGGCCCTTAATGACTTCAGAGACCACTTAGCTGGATTGTGTTTTGGTGGATGCTAGAGCTCTTTCCCTCCCAGCCATAAATTAACTAGGTTTAACTTGAAAGGATAATCAAAAACCTTCACACAAAAGTGTGAGACTTTATCGTCTCTGAAAATTCAGGATTAAGCTCTAAGTGGTCCTATTTATTTTTTATCTATATTGTTTTATTAGTTGCAATTTATTTTCTGTGAACGGCTTGTTTATAGCTTGTTATTGCTTTTTAATTTTTAATTTTAATAATGTGGGGTACAATTCAAGGATAGGTATACAAATTTTCATTATGTAGGTACCCTTGCTGATAAAGTGTGACCTCCTCCCCTGGCAGTTTTCCACTACTGCCAATCCTACCAACACTTCCCTGGCAGTTTCCCACTACTGCCAATCCCTTGCTTATAGTATTAGGATAATTGTTCAAGGTCAGCTTATGAGTGAGAACATGTAGTACTCAGTTCTTTGTTTCTGTGATAGATCACTCAGTATTATAGACTCTAAGGAAATTCAAATGTGCCACAAAGAAAGAAAAAAAAAACCAAATAGCCCCATTACAAAGTGGGTAAAAGATATGAAAAGACACTTCTCAAAAGAAGACATACATGAACAAATGCTCAGTCATCAAAGAAATGCAAATTAAATGGTCTTTTAAGTTCTGTTTCCATTGTGCGACCTTGTGCAATAACCCTATAGCATATTTGATCTTAGCAATTCTCCTTACAACTATATTACATTTGTTCAAGGGTCAATCGTCTTTACAGAATAACCTTCCCTAGTTTTATATATTTTAGTATATTGTATGTTCTTAGTATTTTTTACATGAGGTACATCTTATGTTTCTTATACAATTTAAATTTTAGATGCAAATTGGACAATCTATGTTGCATGTCAATTACTAACCTAAAACAGCATCTTAAATACTCTTCCTTGTATTGTATTCTTTCTTAGTTCCTTGACTCTGACACGGCACAATTAGAAACATGCCTTTTTTGGAAAAAGACTACTTTGCATATAAGATTCAAAGTTATTTCACAGTGTTATACCTATTTTCCCGTTTAAAACCACGATGTATTATATAATTTTGTTCACATTTGTTTACATTTATGTATAATTGAAATGTTATTTGATTTTTTTAGATTTTGTGTTTCAAAAATCAGGTTTCATGTCTGCAATAGTCGCTTTTGGTACATTCAAATGTGTGTACATAAAATATAATATTTAAATATGGAACTTCAGATTTTGTCCATATTTTGTCCTTTTTATGTTCTGATGAAGTATAGAATTGAATTTATATTTTATTTTTGTATAAAGAACTGGTAAATAAAACAAGTATAAAGGATACAAATGTTGAAATGTATGATTTCTAGACCTCAGTGACTCAGTTACTTTGTCTCAACCTTTACTCCCACTGAAATTTAGAGTGGATTATTTTTAAGAGAAAAACAATTATTCATAGTTGGACCCAGTACCTCTATGCACCCTCTTGGTTGTAGTGGTCTGCAAAAAAATGTAACTGGGCAAAAAAAAATTCATGTCATAAGATCTATGATCGTTTGCAGTCAGTATTTTTTTTAAATTTTTCTTTTGTACCAATATTATTATACTGTAGGAAAAGGCTGATAAAATATATACATATAATTTCAGTAGTAATTCAATTTCAATGTAAGAAACTAACCCTCGCTGGGCTTGGTGGCTCAGCCTGTAATCCTGCGCCTTTGGGAGGCTGAGGTGAGTGGATTGCCTGAGCCCGCGGGGTTCGAGACCCGCCTGGGCAGCTTGGCGAGACCTCATCTCTACAATAAATCAAAAATTAGCTGGGCGTGGTGGCGCATGCCTGTAGTTCCAGCTACTTGGAAGGCTGAGGCGGAAGGCTCTCCGGAGCCCAGCAGGTTTCGGCTGCGCTGCCTGGGAGCGGCCACTGCACTCCAGTCTGGGTGTCAGAGTGAGACTCCAACTCAAAAAAAAAAAAGAAAGAAAGAAACTAACCCAAATAAAAAGAAAGGTCAAAAAAGCATCTTATCTCAATAATTAACAATATATTTGATAGAACTAGCTTAGAGAAAATTTGTAAAATGAATGAAGTTTGGCTTCAGAACTTTTCATAACCTCCATTCTTCTCAGTGCATCTTTCCAGCTGTCCACTGACATCTGCAGACCCTTCCATTTGGGCTGTATTTTCTCAATATTTACATTCATGTTCTATTTCCTTCAGAGATAATGTTTAGGCTTGAGCAGACAGTTTGACTTGATGTACATGATGGAAGAGTCTAATGGGTTCCGGGAGTCCTCAGGCAATGTTTCTAGGATATAAATCAATTCAAAACTATTTTTACAATATTCAGATTGTTTGGTGAAACTTTTTTTTTAGGCTACATAATACTATATCTGTACAACAGGTTGAAATCAGAGATTATATGGCAATCAAGTTGTCTTCTTTAATCCAAATATTAAAGAGATTTACAACGATGTAAAGCATGACACTCTTACCATTCTTTTTAATTTGTAAAAAAAAATACATTTTTAAAAAAATTAAAAATACTGTGTATATGTAAGGATGTATTATCATTTTTAAATTAATTAGTGTATAAATATTAATGTATTTGTTTTAATTTCTAATTTCAAATAGAAATAGCTATATCCCACATAAACAAAAGTTTAGTGAGGTCCTTAATACATTTTGAAAGTCTAAACAATGCTGAAGACCAAAAATTTGAGAATCGCTGTGATACTCTGAAAGACTGAGTGGTGACAAGCAGGGTACTCAGTGAACATTTCAGGTAATACATTTCCATTTTACAGGAGCCTCCTGGAATTTTGACGCCTTATCTGAAAGCAATAATCTTAAGCGTGATTCAGTAAATTGTGGCTAGCTATCAAAGCAGATTTTACTGTGGAATTGGGCAAGGAGGAGGACCAGGGAAGACCATTCCTGTTCTATAGAGGAATCTACCTATTTATTGAGAACTGGCAGACATGGTTGTATCTTCTATTCTAAATGCATCCTACCACCTCCACCACGATATGGGCTTTGCACTTTAAAAGTGGAGCAGGTAGCAGATGGAAATTCATGTGCTTAAAACCATCTTTTGAAATTGTGAATGCTTTTTCTGTTCTGAAAGGATCACTATAATTACATGTGCTATTTTGGTTAGTTCTATGGAGGAAAAAATCCAAGTATGTCAAGTAAGCTAGATCTAATTTTATTTAGTCAGTTGTTAAAATGTGGTAGCATTCTAAAAATACCTGTATAATTTTATTAAACAATTAAAATATTTATGTCTAAATAATTTTTTTGTTGAACTCTGATAATGTATCAGATGTACTATAATAATATCAATATCCAGTTTAACTACAGGAATCTTTGTTAAAAATCATATTGATTATTTCCTGGAAGCTTAATGAAAATGGACTTTGCATTGCCCAAATGGAAACTAATCTAAACAATAAATAAACAGAAAAAAATAATGCTAGGTGGAAACACTTATAAAATATCTGCTCAATGTTTTGTTTATAAAAATAATATAACGGTTGAAGTTTTATTTTAAATATTGCTAACATATTCTGTTCAATATTTTCATTTTACTGTATTTGCAGATGTTGTACACAGAGTGCCAAATGTATTTTGTTTGGTACATTTGGTCTAAATATTTAAAATAATAAATTAAGATTGTTATATATATATCAAATTACATATTTCAAAAAAAATCCTCAATTCTGTAAAGGAGAAAAAAATAATATTCTAGGCCATTTTTCCATGTATTTGTTAAGAGCTAAAAGTGATTTCCATGAAATTTCATAGGCGTGTAGCTAAAAAACATTTTTGTAAAATAAGCCTGGGGAATATTGCATACTGCTCCTCTCTTGAAGATTTAAAATGCACACTAGCTTTTTAAATGCACAGAAGTATTCCAAGAAAAAGAAGTGTGTGTTTTCTCTCTGTGTGTATAATTCGATCTTGGAATCACTTGTTTTGGAGCATCAATACATGATTACACATTTAGTGCTCTGAGGAAAATGATATGGAAAGGTTCTTTGTAATTATTTCAGTTGTTCATCAGTTGGGTAAAATTTGAATTTACCATTTCTGAATTTTGCCTGATATTATGGAACAATACATATATATCTTATTTAGAATCATAAAAATGATTCTATAAGTGTGTATGCTTTTCCTCTCTCTCTTTCTTTCCCTCCCTCCTTCTCTCCCTTCGCTCTCTTTCTGTCTTTTTCTTAGAGTTGCACTCTGTCGCCCAGGCTAAAGTGCAGTGGCACACTCATGGCTACCACTTCCTTGACCTGCTAATTTGCTTCAGCCTCCCAAGTAGCTGGGCTATAGGCGCAAGCCACTAAGCTCAGCTAATGTTTTTAAATTTTATTTTAGAGACCAAGTTCCACAATGCTGCCCAGGTTAGTTTTGAACGCCCGGGTTCAGGCAATCTTCTGGTCTCAGCTTCCCAAAGTGCTGGTATGATAAGGCATGAGCCACTGTGCCAAACACTATAAGTGTTTTGTGAATAAATTTCATTTCAGTATTAAGATACAGTAATGATGCACCATTCAAATATTAAGCTATGACACTTATTAGTGCATTATTCAAGTATTACACTATAATCCTCAGTACTTTTTATGTCTACTGCCTGCTTTTTGCTAATCAATTTAGACATAGAATCCATTCATGTTCATGAATATACTCTCTGTATAGCTGTCTTTTTCAAGCCTGAAATGTTACTACTTGTCCTGGTATATTATCTCAATTATCTCCTAGAGAATGTTTTTTGGAAGGCTTTATAAGTTTCAAAGTGATACATGAGTTTAGGTAGATAATTAGAAGAAGCAGCTGATAAAGCTTCTTTATACTAAGAGTACTATCAGCTCACTCAGTGTTTTGGTTATGTGTTAATCTGTGAGACAACAGCATGTGACATGGAATCAGAGGAAGCTAGTAAGTGAGACCTCATCTTCTTGACCCCAAATGAAAAAATACTTTAAAGGAACAAGCAAACAAATTTTTTTTATAAAACCCCCAAAACATAAAATTAAAGATACTGATAATCGTCCTGTTTGCAATTCTCAAAGACAGAATTCAAGAGAAAGCTTGCTTAATTAAATTAATTTGCAGTCCAGTTGAAGATTTGTTCACTTTGAACGCAGTAACTAAATTTAAATATTAAAGTAGCCGTTTTTCAGATTTTAGAATTTGTAGCTACTGTTTTGCCCAGTATTGTAGTCATTCAGCCACACTTGGTTACTGTGCAATTGAAATAGGGCTAGTACAAATGGAGATGCCTTCTGCCTGTAAAACGCACACTGGATTTTGAAAATAGTATGATAAAATGTCAGTAATATTTTTTATATTTTTTAAATATATATTGAATCATTGTGTTAAGTAAAGTATACTATCAAGATAATTTTATCTATTTATTTTTTCTTAAAGATATCATTACTAGACATTTAATGTGTTCCTCATTATATTTCTATTGTATAAATTTGTTCTAATAGATAATTGTGTAGTCTGTGAGTAAGGAACATTTTGCCACTTCTCTTCCAATCTTCATATCTTTTGTTGTTGTTGTTGTTGTTGTTGTTGTTTTAACTCTCCTTTATATTTTCAGGAGCCAAAGTAGACATTTAAATAGAAACGAAGAGATAGGAAAAATTCTTACTTTGCTCTTTATATCAGAAAAAAAAAAACTCTTGGTATTTCACTATTTATTAGTTAAGGTACTCCAGAGAACCAATAGGAAATACACACATACAAACACACACATACACACAGAAAGACAGAGAGAGAGAGAGAGCACTTTTAAGGAACTAGCTCATGTGATTAATGGTTTGCAATTCTGAAATCTTAGGGCAAGCCCGCAGGTTGGAATTTCAGTTAAGTGTTAATATTGCAGTCTTGAGGTTGATTTTCCACTTTGAGAAACCTCAGTCGTTGTTTCTAACAACTTCAATTGATTGGATGAGACCCACCTATATTAAGGAGAATAATCTACTTTACTGAAAGTCTATGTATTTAAATGTTAATCACATGTGATAAATACCTTTGCATTAATATTTAGAATGGCGTTGACCAAACAACTAGACATCATAGCCTAGCCAAGTTGACATATTAAATCAACCATTATAGTAAATATGATGTTAGTTGTCATTTTTATTTCTTTTTTGTTATCATATTGAACAAGTTCCCATATCTGCCTCATTTTTGTAGATTTTTTAGCATAAACAAGTCATCTATTTTGCACATTATTTTTCATCTATTAAGATAAACTATGTTAGCAATTTATTCTGTTTATGTGACAAATTTGATTGATTGGTGTTAATCTCAAACTAGTCTTAATTCCTGGGATAAGCTGTCTTAGCCAATTTGGTCTACTATCACAAAATGCTATAGACTGGGTAACTTAAACAGCAGACACTTATTTATCACAGTTCTGGAACCAAGAAGTTCAAGATCAAGATGCTGGCAGGTTTGACTCCCACTGAGGGTCTTCTTGACTTGTGCACAACTCCCTCCTTGCTGTGTGTTCACATGACCTTTTCTTGATGCATGAGTGTAGAGAAAGGCTTCTTCGTCCTCATCTTCTTCTAAAGGTGCTACTCCTATAATGAGGATCTCACACTATGACCTAATTTAAAACTAAATGACCCCTCCAAATACTGTCACATTAGGGGTTAGTACTTCAGCATGTACATTTGGAGACCGGGACACAAACACTGAGTTTTTAATAAACCTCAAATGTTAATGATTTCTTTTACATCCATTTTTTGGTCCTGATTTGCTAATACTGTACATTTTTTGTGTCAATGTTCACAAGGCAAAGATATTGGTATGTTATTTTCTTTTCTTCAAATTTTTATGAAAATCAAGTTTGGAACGACGCTGTACCAGACTCAAAAGATAAATTGTAAGTAATTGCTTCTCTTCTATTTTCTAAAAATGTTTGCATAAGATGTATTTCTTCATTAAATGTTTAGCTAACTTACCAGTAAAATCATTCGTACCTGGATTACTCTTTCTGGGAAGATTTTTAAATAATACTTATTTTTTTATTACCATAGTCTTATGTAGATTATGTAGATTTTTCTATTTTCTATTGAGATGAATTTGGTAAATTAGGTTTTTCAAAGACTTTGCCTATTTTATTTAAGTTGTAAAATTTATTGGCCTAAACTTTTTTTTTTTTAGGGTTTTCCATTATTTTGATATCTTAACAGGGTGGAAATCTGGAATGACTTCTTTTTTTATTCTCAGTGTAGATGATTTGTGTTGGCTCCCTTCTCTTTTGTTCAATTTTGTTAGGTGTTTATCAAATCTATGAATCTTTAAAACATTTTTGGCTGACTTGGTGGCTTAGTCTGTAATCCCAGCGTTTTGGGAGGCCGAGGTGAGTGGATTGCCTGAGACCGCGGGTTCGAGGCCCACCCGGGCAACTTGGCGAAACCTCGTGTTTACAATGCATCAAAAATTAGCCAGACATGGTAGTGAGCGCCTGTAATTCCGGCTACTTGAAATGCTGAAGGGGGAGGATCGCCGGAGCCCAGTAGGTTGAGGCTGCTGTGACTGGGAGCGTGCCACTGCAGTCCAGTCTGGGCTACAGACTGAGACTCCACCTCAAAAAAAAAAAAAAAAATTAACTTTGTAAATTTTCTTGATTTAATTTTATTTCATTTTTTTCTTTCCTAATCTGTTATTTTTTGAATTTCTACTTAACTATGATATTTAAAGGTGAAATTAGAGATTTAACATTTACTTTTTATTTTCTTATAAGGATTAAAAGATGCAACATTTCCGTTCAGCAACATTTCAGTCTTATTTCACACTTTTTAATTCATTGTAATATTGATATCATTCAATTAATTTTTTGACATTTCCTATGATATTTTCCTTTGAACTTAGAAGTGTGTTGCTTAATTTCCACATATGTGTGACTTTAGATTGATTGCGTGTTTCCTAATTTAATTGTGGTTAAACAAATAACTAAAATTTCAAACACTTGTAATGTTATTGAGAACGTTTTAATGATTATGTATATCATCTGTTATGGTGTATATTATTTTCAGGATCATGTGCATTTAAAAAGAGTATGTGTTCTGTAATTTCTTCGTGGATAGCAACATATAAGTGATTAGATCAAGGTTGTTGATGCTATTTTTAGATAGTAGTTACTTTATGTGGGGGAGAGGGTCTACTTTTTTTGTCAAATACTGAAAGTTTCTATGAAGCATCCAGTTGTTTTATCAAGTAGTAAGGATATATTTATTTTGCTTTTAATTTTGTCAATTTTGGCTTCAGTTATTCAGAAGTTCTCTCATTCGGGGTCCAAATATTTGTGACTGTTTTGACTTCTGAATCAACTGATACTTTTATTAAGAAGTATTTTTAATTGGTTTCAATGATTTCTTGAACTCTATTTTGTCTAATTTTAAAATATATCCAAGGTTGATCATGCCCATGATATTTTTATTTCATTTTTCTGTCTTTTATTGTTATGTGTCTTTATGTTTAAAATAAATTTCTTTTTGATAAAAGAAAGTTGAAATTTGCTTTTTGTTCATTCTGACAATCTTTGACATTTGATTAGACTACAAATCACCTGATGGAGATATATATATATATGCCTATATACACACATACATTCCATTTAAACTTAATGAAATTATTGATATAGTCAGGTTTGCGCTACAATTTTGCAAGTTTTTCTGTATTGGTCACTTTTTATTTTTCCATGTCTTTTTTTTCCTGCCAGCATATGGGTTAATTAATAATTTTGTATAATTTCATTTTAATTATTCAGCAGTATTCTTATTTTCTGGCAACATTTTTAAATTTTATTTTATTATTTTACTAGATGCTTTCAAACGCAGTTGTTAATTTATCACCAAAAGAGAACTGGAATGGTTACATTATTATTAGACAGCATAGAGCCTAATATACAAAAATTAAAGACTCTTAAAACAATGAGAGTCAATACATCAAGAAGATTTAAAAATTCTAAAAAAAAAGAAAAATGCACCTAGAACAGAGCCAAAACATAAATTAAAACCTGACAAAATTAAAGGGAGAAAAAATCAATTAATAATAGTTGGAGACTTAGTTGCCTCATCGTCAATAATGCATGCCATAACTAGGCAGCAGATCAACAAGGACACAGAAGACTTGGACAACACTGTAAACCATATTGCCTAACATACATCTATAAACCACTTCTTGCATAAGAGAAATAGACCCATTCTTTGCAAGAACATTTTCCAGTATAGACCATAAAACAGACCTCAACAAGTTTAAAACATTGAATTCAAACTATCTCTTCTGACAACAATGAAATCAAGTTAGAAATAAACTACAAAATTTGGAAAATTCATCAATGTATTGGTTTTTAGATGTGTTAAACAAAACACACCTAAAAACCTATGGGTCAAAGAAGAAATCATAAAGGGGGAAAAAAACAGAAAAAAAAGTGAGATAGAAAAAGAACACCAAAAGCATAACGTACTAAGGCTTATCGTTTGCAACCTAAAACAGAACTCAGAGATAAATTTTCACCTGTATGTGCGTATTTGCAGGAAGAAATAGTATCTCAAATTAATAAGCTAATTTTTTAAAATAAGGAAAATAGGAACACTAAAGTGAAAGCAAGCAGAAGAAAGAAAATCATAAAGATTAGAATAGAAATAAATGGAATATAGAACATAGAAACAAGGAATGAAACAAAACCAAAAGAGATTTGTTTGACAAGATCAGCCACTTTGACAAAATCTTAGTTAGACTGACTAAGAAAAATGAGAGATGGCAAATGCAATCAGAAATGATAATGGGGGCATTAATGCAAACTTTACAAAAATTAAAAATATTATAAGAACACAATTCACAATTGTACTCAATCAATAGACAATTTAGATAAAATAGACACATTTCTAGAAACCAAAGAATTACCAGAATTGACTGAAGTAGGTAAAATCTTAACAGACCTATAATAAGTAAGGAGATTAAATCTGTAATGGAAAACTTCCCAAGAAAGAAAAGTGCAGGAACAGATGGCTTCACTCTTAAATTGTGACAAATATTAAAGAATAATTAGCATTAATCATATTTGAACTTTTTCAAAAAAATAAAAGGAGAAAATAATTTATAATGCCAACTTAGGTTTCATACCAAAGAGAAAAAAAAACTATAAAAAACTGAAAATGAATTTTTTTGTATAAATATAGCCACAAAAAACCTCAACAGCAGCAGCAAATTTAGCATACTGAATTCAATGGTGCATTAAAAGTGGCCAAGTGGATTTGTCCCAGGCATGTAAGGCTGGTTCAACATGAGATTATCAAGCACTGTACTACTTCTCATACAGAGAGATCACCAAACTCCAGTCAGGATAGCCATCAACAATAACCCCAAAAAGCAACAGATGCTGGAGAGGACACGGAGAAAAGGAAAAATTTCTACCCTGTTGGTGGGAATGTAAACTAGTACAATCTTTGTGGAAAACACTTTGGCGATTTCTAAAAGATCTAAAAATTGACCTTCCAGACTATCCAGCAATCCCTCTTCTGGGAATATACCCAGAAGAACTCAAATCACTCTATGAAAAAAATACCTGCACACGCATGTTTATTACAGCATTACTCACAGTAACAAAAGTATGGAACCAATCATGCTGCTCATCAAAAGTAGACTGGATACAAAAAATGTTGCATGTATACATGATGGAATATTATGCATTCATAAAGAAGGACACAGTTATAAACGTTGCAGCAACTTGGATGAACTTAGAGTCTATAATACTCGGTGATCTATCACAGAAACAAAGAACTGAGTACCACATGTTCTCACTTATAAGCAGTCTCTGAACAATTATCACAATACTGTAAGAAAGTGACTGGCAGTAGTGGGAAACTGCCAGGGTGGGGGGCACACTTCATCAATAAGGGTACCTGATCTCAAACAAGGACCAAAGTGAGGTCCAAACTTTACCTGTACAGTGACCATTTGTATAACTAACCCTGAATTATACCCTACAATTCAGGGACCCATGATCATCTCAATAGATGCTGAAAAACATTTGACAAAATTTCTTAACCTTTCATGTTTCGATACAGCTGCAATGGATAAAACAAAAAGAAAATTAATAAGAACATTCATTTTACAACAAAATCCAAAAGAATAATAACATAGGAATAAATTTACCCAATATAGTGAAATACTCACTATGAAAACTGAAAAATATTGTTAAAAGAAATTAAGACAAAAATAAATGGAAACACATTCTATCTTTATGGATTAGAAAATTTAATATGCTAAGACATCGATACTCTTCAAAACAATCTACAGATGCAATGCATTTTTTTTGGTCAAAATTCCAATGACTCTTTTTCGAGTATGGAAAAGCTGATCCCAAAATTTGGAATTGCAAGTGGCCCAAATAGGCAAAATAATATTGAAAGAGAAAAGAAATGCAGGGGAGCTCACATTTCCTAATCTCAAAATTGACTTTTAAGTTACTTTATAAAATGTGGTTCTGGCATAAAAATAGCTATGTTAACCAATAGCTATATTAATAGATATGTTATAAAAAATAATTCTAATAATAGACACATACTAACCAAACAAATATAATTAAGAATCCAGAAATAAAGTAAAACATTTAAAACAAATTGATTTTTAACAATAATGCAAATTCCATTTCTTTAACAAATGTTGCTAGGACAACAGGATAATAACATGCAAAAGAGTTGAACCCCTAACTCACACTATATACAAAATTAAACCCAAAATGCATATAAAAATTAAAACTAATATTAACTTTTAGAAGAATACAAAAAGTAAATTTTCATGACCTCAGATGTAAAAATAGACTCTCAGATTTGATACCAAACACAAGAAAAAAAAACTGTGTAAAAATTTTAAATTAAAAAAATTTGCATCAAAAGATATTATTAAAAATGGAAGCACAGCCGGGC
This sequence comes from Cephalopachus bancanus, assembly GCA_027257055.1. Lineage (NCBI taxonomy): Eukaryota > Metazoa > Chordata > Mammalia > Primates > Tarsiidae > Cephalopachus > Cephalopachus bancanus. The sequence continues at coordinate 1,443,143 of JAPVLO010000089.1, forward strand.
TCGGTGGCTCAGCCTGTAATCCCACGCCTTTGGGAGGCTGAGGTGAGTGGATTGCCTGAGCTCAAGGGTTCAAGACCCGCCTGGGCAGCGAGACCTCATCTCTACAATAAATCAAAAAATCAGCTGGGCGTGGTAGCGCGTGCCTGTAATTCCGGCTACTCGGAAGGCTGAGGCAGAAGGATTGCTGGAACCCAGCAGGCGAGGCTGCGATGGCCGGGAGCGGCCACTGCACTCCAGTCTGGGCGGCAGAGCGAGACTCCAGCTCAAAAAAAAAAAAAAAAAATGGAAACACAACATACAGAATGAGAGACAATATTTTCCTTTTTTTTTTGGATTGGAGTCTCACTCCATCGCCCAGGTGGAATGCATTGGCACACTCATGGCCACCCCGGCATTGACCTGCTGGGCTCTGGCAATCCTTCCACCTCAGCCTTCCAAGTAGTTGGAACTACAGATGCGTGATACCACGTCCGGCTACTTTTTTGTTTATTGTAGAGAGGATGTCTCGCCAAGTTGCCCGGGTTAGTCTCAAACCCATGGGCTCAGAAAATCCACTTGCTGTGGCCTCCCAAAGTGCTGAGATTACAGGCTAAGCCACTGAGTCCAGTCAAGATAATATTTTCAAGTCATATATCTAAGTGCTTAATATTCATAATATAGAAAAAAAATCACAAAATTCTTACTATTCAACAACAAAAAGATAATGCAATTAAAACTGGGCTTGAGCAGACATTTTTCCAAAGAAAACACATATAAAGCCAACATTCACATAAAAAGATAGAAGAAAAACAGGGGTATCCAAATAGGAAAACAAAAGGTTAAGCTATCCCTCTTTGCTATATATGAATCTGTCAAAGGCCTGCAATCACTGACAAAGCACTTTGGCAAAGTCTCAGGGTACAAAACAAATGTGTAAAGGCAGTCACATTCTTATACATCAACAACAAGTAGGCAGAGAATCAATTAAAAAGCACAATCCCATTCACAACAGTCAAAAAGAAAAAAGAAAAGAAAAGAAATACCTCAGCATCTTCCTAACCAGAAAAGTGAAAGAACTTTCCAATGAAAACTAAATGCTGCTCAGAGAAATCCAAGAAGACAGAAACAAATGGAAAAAATATCCCATGCTCATGGATAGGAAAATTTAACATTGTTAAGATGTCCATCCTACCAAAGGCAATCTAGAGATTCAGCACAATACTTATTAAATTACCAACATCATTCTTCTCCGACCTGGAAATGACAATACAGAAATTCATATGGAAACATAAATGACCAAGAATAACCACAACAATCCTTAGCAAAAGAAATATTGGTGTTGGTACAGGAACAGGCATATAGACCAATGGAATAGAATTGAGATTCCAGAAGCAAAACCTCAATTTCTCAACCAACTCATCTTTGACCAAGCCTCCAACAACAACCACTGGGGAGAAAGGAACCTATTCAGTAAATGGTACTGGGAAAACTGACTGATCACATGCAGAAGATTGAGACAGGACCCCCTACCTATCACCATACACAAAAGTCAACTTTAAATGGATCAGAGACCTAAATATAAAACCTCAACTATAAGAATCTTAAAAAACGCAAGAGACACCCTTACAGAAATCATCATAGGCAACCAATTCCTGATCAAAACCCCAGGTGTTCATACCATAAGAGATAAGATAAACAAGTGGGACCTCGTCAAACTGAGAAGTTTGCAAAGCAAAAGAAACCACCAAGAGAGTGGGGAGACAGTACGCAGAATGGGAAAACACATTTGTCAATTGTATATCTGACAATGGCCTAACATCCAGTATCTACAAGGAACTGAAATGTATTGAAAGGGAAAAAACAAACACCCCCATTAAAAAGTGGGCAAAAGACATGAATAGACACATCTCAAAAGAAGATATATGGGCAACCAATAGACCCATGAAGAAGTGCTCAGTCTCACTAATCATCAGAGAAATGCAAATCAAAACCATATTGAGATACCACCTAACCCTAATATGAATGGCCATCATTAATAAAACAAACAGCAGATAATGGTGAAAATGAGGAGAAAAGGGAATGCTTCTACACTGCTGGTGGAAATGCAAACTAGTGCAACCTCTATGGAAAACAATGTGGCAATTCTAAAAAAACTAGAAATTGACCTTCAATGACCCAGCAATCCCACTACTGGGAATGTACCTGGAAAAACTCAAAACATTCTACAAAAAAGATACCTGCATACACATGTTTATTGCAGGACTAGTCACAATAGCAAAAACATGGAAACAATCATGCTACCAATCAAAACTGGTCTGGATTTTAAAAAAAGTGATAAATTTACACAATGGAATATTACACAACCATGAAGAAGGACAATCATATGGACTTTGTAGCAACTCGGATAGATTTAGAGTTAGTAGTGCTCAGTGATCTATCACAGAAACAAAGAACAGAGTACCATGATGTTCTCACTCATAGGTGAACCCTGAACATTTACCATAATACTATTAGAAAGGGATTGGCAGTAGTGGGATACTGCCAGAGTGGTGGGGTGGAAACACAACATCAATAAGGGTAGCTAGTCTCAAATCAGGCAAAGTGGGGACCAAACGGAGACCCAAACTTTACCTGTATGATGTCCACTTGTATACCTAATCCTGAATTGTGCCCTCGTCTTCAAAATAAAAAATATATATTTTAAAAAGAATAATCAAATTGAAATCACAGTAAGATACCACTTTATATCCATCAGGATGACTTTAATAATAATAAAAAAGGAATCTAGATAGTGGTGACAAAGGTGCAGAGAAATAACAAAACTGTACATTGCTTGTTGGAATGTTAAATAGTACAGTGTAAAAAAAAATCTGCTGTTTCTTAAAAAAATTAAGCATGGAATTACTGTATGACCCAGCATTTCCACTCCTGTGCATATATCCAAGGGAAATGAAACATATGCCCACACAGGTACTTATATACAAATATTTATAGCAGCCTTATTTTATTAAAAGACAGGAACATTATTACATATAGCATTATTATATGTAATATTATTATATATAACATTACTTAATTAAAAGACAGGAATAGCCTATATGCTCATCAACAGATAAATAAATTGTTATATAAATATAATAATACAATTTGGATAAAATATGAAAACGTCATGCTATGTTAAAGAAGCCAGGCACAAAATGCTGAATATTATATGGTTACTTTAATAGGATATGTCCCAAATAGGCACATCTACAGATATGAAAAGCAAATTAGAGTTTAGCAGGGGGTGAGTGTAGGGCATGAAAATGATTATCTAAAGCATATGTCATGTTCTTAATGAGGTGATGAAAAACATTTGAAACTAGAAAGAATTGGAAGTTGCATAACATTGTAAATACTAGATACCAATGCATTTTATACCTTAAAATGGTTACTCGTATGTTATGTAAACTCACATTTAGTCTTGCATAATCACTTCTTTGTCAGAAGGAATGTAATTAAAACCTGCTGCTTAAGTTTTCAAGAATTTATTATATATGTTTTAAATGAGAATATAATATTAATATTTTACCATTTACATTATTTTTTTCAGAGTGAATATCTGATAATTTTACTTCTAATAATGATATAAATTTGCATAACTAGGTTTTTCAGTTGTGGAACTATTAGACATTTTATTAACCTAAAAAAGGGAAAGAAACATCCTCTGATCTTGTTATAGCATATGAGTAAAACTTTAAAATATCAAACATTATTTGTGATGTAACTAGACCAGTACTATTTTTCTTGATAATTTCCATTTATGCTTCAATATATTTTATACAATATACATCTTAAAATAACAACAGAATGTTTTATTTATGATAAAATGAATGTAGAGTAGGAAAAAAGCAATAGATGTAGGTTTATTTACAGTGTAGTTTAATATAAATTACAATATATTATTAAAAATATTACTGTTGTTGCTTGTGCTGTAGAGTTCAACAGATTAGAGATTAACAAAGATACACATTACATGGTTATTGCATCCTTTTTAAAGATTTTTTTTCATTATTTAAAAGGTGAAACTAATGATGCACTGTGCTGATTTTCTTTCTCTTTTTATCATAAAAAGTCACAATAAAAATTTAGGAGGTACATTATAATTATTTGTAGTTTGTATTTTAACTTAACTGACATTTATTTGTGTTCCTGAATTGTACATCAAGTTACTGAGAAAGAAAATAAGTTAATACATTTGCTGTGTCTGTTTTAAGAATGAAATATTGTTTCAGTTATGGTGTTTGTCTACAATACAAGCAGTGATATTTCTAATAGGGCCATAATACATACTATGAATTCACTTGTCTGTTTTATGATATATTTTTGGCAAGATTAAAGCACAGTTAATTTTACTGAATTAGTTATATATGGTAAAGAAGAACAAGCACAAATCATATGTAATGTATATGCACATGTGTATATAAACACATATGTGTATATAGATACATATAGTTTGTTTGGTCTTTCTTCTTTACCATATATAACTTACCATATATAACTGATACAGTAAAATTAACTCTGCTTAATAATAAATGTGTGAATATGTATATATTCTTCAGAAAAAAAAATGGATTCAGGGCAGAAATAATTAACAGGGAATCAATCTTTCTTCATCTCATGACTTGGTGTATCTCTCTTTGGCATGATTCCCAGGCAAACCTCTGGCAAATGTTGTGAAAAGTAGCCATCAACAACAGCTTCAGGATTCTACCCCAGCATTTTGGCATCTACAGTGAAAAAAGTAAACTTTTTCCAACATTTCAAGTAATAATTTCTGTAATGTTCTTCTTGGCTTGTCTCGGTTCCTGTGAGGTACTCTTTGGCTATCCCTGAATCACTGTAGTGAATCAGTTGGTGCTCTAATGAGGCAGAGCTGTGTCATGTGTTTGAGGAATTTAGATATGAGCCAATCCTAACAGCACCCCAAAATCTGAGAATGAGAAAGCATTCATCAGAGAAAAATCAAGGAACTTTGCCAGATATAAGGTGGTTAAATGTTAGACCCCTGCCAAAATTATGTCTGCAATATTAATAATAAAAACAGTTATAATGTTTGTGCTGCTGCAAAACTGTCTTAGTCATGTACATCAGTATATAGAAATTATAAAATAATTTATACACATGTATATTAAAATATTTTGATAAAGAATGTGCTACTCTGCAGAGACATATTTCAGGATTAACATGAGTTATATTTACATCTTTGAAAAGACATCATTTATTCTATAAAATTGAATTCTATTCAATGCTGCAAGTAAAATAGAGCACATTTTGCAGATTTGTATAATACCTTGACTTTTTTGATAATTGGAAATAAAGATCAAATAATAGCTACTCTAGAATAATAGTGTCTCTAATTATAAGAAAGTTAGCATATTGTACATGCACACCCACAAGCATATATTTTTAAGAAACTGACTTATTACTCATCACATATACAAGTTAAGGATACTGTAACTTCAAAATAGCAGAAAGAATGGTACTGATATATTTGAATTTAAAGCAATGATAGAACCTAATATATACTGATTATTCAATTTTCAATGATATTCTTAGATTCTAATTTTTTAAAAGCATTCTTTTTTTTTTTAAATGATGACTTATCAACTTTAGGAAGGATTTACCAGTAAAATTTTGTAGTTTATTTTTTTAATCATTATATGCTAAATATTTTAGCATGAGGTTAAAAAAAGAGGAACTGAGTAATATACAACAAACTTGGTTTTCAAATGGCTAATAGCCCACTAATATTTGTAGACACAAAAAAGCACTGAAAGTACCTACTGAGAAAACATATGAGAGAATAAGTGATTCTATATTTGAGTAGGTAGAGAAAACAATATGAACATTGTATTATTATTATTATACAATGTATTATATGTGGTGGACCCTCCCCAAACCAGAATTATTCCTTATAGTACACATGGAATTAGTACCGTCTGATCTAATGGTGAATGGAAGTTTTATCTGGATTTTTTGAGAAGGTTGCGTCATGATTTGCAGAAGAAATGTCCTGAGCTGTGGCAAACAGGTAACTGGTTCTTTCACCATGAGAAGACAGCTCTCCACACTGCACTAAATGCTCAGCAGTTTTTAACCAAAAACAGCATGGTTCCCATGTCCCACCCTCCCTATTCATCCTATCTCACCTAGGGACATATTTTTTTTGTTTCCGTGGCTGAAAAATTCTTCAAAGGAAACGTTTTGCCAGTGTGGAAGATGTGAAACAAAAAATGGCAGGAGCACTAAAAGTCTTCAAAATCGAAGAGTTTTAAAAACTGTTTTGAGCAGTGGAAAAAGATCTTAGTATTGCATCAAATGGAGACTATTTTGAAGGTGACTGAAGTTTAAACTTGTAAGAATAAATGCACATGTTTTTATAATTAAATTTTGTTTTGAGCCAGGCTCGGTGGCTCAGCCTGTAATCCCGTGCCTTTGGGAGGCTGAGGTGAGTGAATTGCCTGAGCCCACAGGTTTGAGACCCGCCTGGGCAGCGAGACCTCATCTCTACAATAAACCAAAAAATCAGCTGGGCGTGGTGGCGCATGCCTGTAATTCCAGCTACTCGGAAAGCTGAGGCGGATGGATCGCTGGAGCCCAGCAGGCCGAGGCTGCGGTGGCAGGGAGTGGCCACTGCACTCCAGTCTGGGTGACAGAGTGAGACTCCAACTCAAAAAAAAAAAAAAATTTTGTTTTGGGTAGGTGCTTCCTTGTATTTCTTAAAAAAGCGATTGTTTTTTCTTTTGTAATATGCATAGAAACACCTCCAGTGAAGAAAGGGAGAGAGGGCTACATAACGAATGAGCACTGTGAGAGATTGCATGGAGGTGTGTATGGATATGGCATTTAAATAGAAATGGATTTGTTTCGAATCTACAAAAGAACTAACTTACAGGATTTCTGGGAAAGAAAGCTCTTGCTGGGAGTTAAAGACTACTTACTACAAGAAGAATGTGAATTTTATCCTATAGACCAGTGATACAGAGAGAGTTTGACCTCAGGAAATTTTTACATTCTTTAAAAGATTGACATCTCCAAATGCATTAGTTTGGTTACATAATGTAGGAGAATAATCTCCATAGTAAAACTTAAAACTGAGAAAGTGTTAAAACTAGATCTTACATATATTGGCACATTTTGGTATAGAATTAAAAAATACATTCATTAATATAAATACCAGTCTCTTCTGTAAAGTCTTTAAGTCTTGAATAGACTTGACAGGTACAAATTTCTCCAAATTCTAATTTTCAGTTAAAATTGTTCATTTTAACATTTTTATCAGATACCATCATTGTTTTCCTTGGAGTGACTATCTTGGTTCATTTTTGAGAAAATATCTCCCAAATATCCAAGCCTGATAGTTGAGCTGTCTGTCATTCTTTCAAATGAAAATGGTGATCAATTTAAAGGTGACTAGATCAACTCAGAATACAAATAATCCCCCATGTGTTCTTCTCAAAACAGGAATCAGATGGTATGCAGTAGAAGTTCTTTGTGTTGGCTTTCATCTTTTTTCACACAGAATAATGAAAAGAGATGTATTTAAGGGTCAAGATTTAAGAAAATTAATATTTTTGTACTGCTTTGTCAAAGGAATTCTTAAATGAACCTATGAAAGAGTCACTTTTGAAAAATAACTCTGAATGGGCAACAGTAAAGGATCAAATGTTTTCTAGAACAGTTAGGTGCCACTTGATTTGTGGCAAGGGGAAATAAATAATGCCCAACTTCACCATAACACCATTTATGCAAATATCAACACAATGACATAAGAAAATGACTCAATATTACTATAAACTTTCTTTTCCCATGGCAGAGATCCCCTGAAAGTGTCTTGGGGATTTCCAGGGTCTGCAGACCACACTTTGAAAACTATTGTCATAAGCAATTAGAAGCAAAGAAAAATTCAAAGTTCACATTTGTGAATTCCAAATTCATTTCATGGATGATACTCATAGATTTTAACATTTTTACTGAACATGATGACTTCATTGTATTTGTTTTTTGGAAATGTTGCTAATGTTGCATAAAAATTGAGGATGGGTTGAGAAAAGCAACTCTGGAGTTTTCAGTTAAGCCATTATTGCTAGTCTAGGTTAAGAAATAACAGGGGACTGAAATGCATGAGAGTGACAATGGGAAAAAAGCAAGGAAAATGATTATTTTAGGAATTGGCAAAACTGAGAATTATTTAATGGACCGATTGAGCCAGAGTACAGTGTTTATTAATCCTTCAAATACTACATTTTGTTTTTACCAATTTCGAAATCATGTTTTTACTTAAGACAGAGCTGGGCAGCCAAATACATATTTAGCTTAGTTTAAGGCCATGTATGACCACTCACTATACGTGCTTTTTAAAAAATATGTTGATGCTGTAATAAGCTATAATACAGAAAATATTGGTCATGTGGAAAGAAATAATGAGATATAGTAAGTGGTAAGAAACATGCAAGGGAAAGTAAGAGAGCTACAGGACTGATTCAGGTGAACTCACTGGAGACTATGGTAATTTTTCTAGTTGTGTATGCTATATTCCTCATGCCAGAAGCTTTTATCTTTGTTTTCTAGTATCCAGCACAGTGTGTGACATATAGTAAATAAATGAAAAGCATCAAGGGACAAAGCCAGGAACAAAAATCTAGATTAGATAATATATATGGAGATTTCAAAGTAAGAGCATAAGAGAAAGCAAAAGGAACAACCCAGGGAGAGAGTGAAGAGACCAACAGTCTCTTAAAAACTTGATTCTAAGAAAAGAATTTTTAAAAATAAAGGCAGCATTATAAACAGATAGTGAAGAGATATTCTGTATGCTAATGTTTGAAAAATGAACGAGAAAACAAAATAGTTTAGTCTCACATAATGTAAAACAATAACTGTCAAAATTTTTTTTTTAAATTTTTAGCGTTAAAGATGTGGGGGACAATTCAGGGTTAGGTATACAAATGTTCATTATGCATGTACCCTTGTTGATGAGGTGTGCCCCGCTTCTCCTTGACAGTTTCCTGCTACTGTCAGTCCTGCCTTCTCTCCTCCCTTGGCAGTGTCTCACTACTGTCAATTCCTTTCTTATAGTATTATGATAATTGTTCAAGGTCCACACATGAGTAAGAACGGGTATTCAATTCTTTGCTTCTGTGATAGATCACTCAGGATTATAGACTCTAAATCCATCCAAGTTGCTGCAAATTTCATAATTTTGTCCTTCATTACAGTTATGTAATATTCTGTTGTGTATATGTACCACAGTTCTCTTTCAATGGGCAGCACGATTAGGCTGGTTGTTGGATAGGCCTGGTGTCTGACAAGGTCTCAGGTGACCGACTACTGGAAGAGCTCGGTGCCCACTGTCCCAGGCTAATTCACAGTGCTCCTGGAGGCCTAAGAGAGGTAAGTCAGGTTTCTGATACCTGAGTTTTTGTAGTGCGCACTTTTGGTGGGATTTCCAGGAAAGCTGGACACAGCGCTAATTCCTGAGTCCAGGGCCCCAGTGAGACATCTCTGGGCCCTCCGGTATTGCCCTTGGGCATTCAGGTCTCCCTGTTCAGTCCTCGTTCTTGTCGTGTTTATTGTTTTAACTGTTGTCTCTGTCATTGCAACTGATATCATGGGGCAGCAATGTTCCCAGCCTAAAACCCCTTTGCAGTTGGTCCTGTGCCACTTTAAGGATTTTCAGAATGCAGCACAGCAGTCTGGAGACCAAGTAATCAAGGTAAAATTAATTACCTTTTGTTCCCTTGAGTGGCCAACTTTTCCCAATTGCAGCTGGCCCTCTGAGGGGACCTTTGACCCCATAGAGAAGGTCTGGTGGTTTGTCTATCAGCTTCACCCAGACCAGGTCCCATACATCACCACCTGGTACCTTTTAGTCATGCAACAACCATCATGGATGGAGAAAGTTAAAAATAACTCCTCTCACATTCTAACCTAGCAGGAAACTCCTAAGACCAAGCGTCTGGTCCTCCAAATCCCACCGGAGGACAACAAGACACCTCCACTGTACCATGCAGCAGGTCGGGAACCAGGGGCACAAAAAACACTCAGTCCACCACATACTAGGAGTGGCCCCTCCTATCAGCCACTCTACCCCACTCTACCCCCTTCTTTCTCAGAAGGGTCAACAGCCCTTCCCAGCCAGCAAACCCGAATTCATCCTTGAAAGTCCCAGGAGCACAGGCACCCACAATCCACCCACTGAGACAGGCGTTGGGGGCTGGTATGGGCAAAGCAGGGAGCCAGCCCTTTATGGTTTATGCCCCCTTTTCTACCAGCGATCTCTACAACTGGAAGAACAAGAATCCGCCATTCTCTTAGAGACCTCAGGGTCTCATTTCTCTCCTAGAAACTATCTTCTTCACTCATCAGCCCACATGAGATAATTACCAGCAACTCCTCCAAGCTCTCTTCACTGTGGAGAAAAGACAGCGGATCCAACAGGAGGCAAGAAAGCTAGTTCTGGGGCCTGATGGCAGTCCTGTGGAACAGGCACGTGTGAAACGTGTCTTTCCCTCTAACAGACCAAACTGGGACCCAAACACTGATCAAAGTAGGGAGCGTCTCACCACCTTCCACCAGACTCTGCTGGGGGGTCTCCAGACCACCGCAAGGCACCCCACAAATTTGTCTAAGGTAAGTGAGGTTGTTCAGAATCCACAGAAATCCCCTACGGCTTTTCTGAAATGCCTCATAGAAGCCTATTGAACATATATCCCAATAGGCCCTGGAAAACCGGAGGACATTAGTCATAGCCTTTGTCTCCTAGTCAGCCCCAGATATAAGAAAGAAACTGCAGAAAATTGAAGGATTTGAAGGGAAAAGTTTGTCAGAGCTGACGGAGGTAGCCCACAAAGTATATAAAAGTAGGGACTCACTTGAGGACAAGCAGGTTAAAAAAATAGCTAAGGTGGTGGTTGCAGCCTTGGAAAAAGCAAAACCAAGACAATGGGCAGAGAAAGAAAAGGGGTCCTGACACAGAAACTAGACCCATGGAACAGGCTAGTGGCTTACTTGTCAAAGAAATTAGATCCAGTAGCATCAGGATGGCCAGCCTGCCTGTGAGTCATTGCGGCTATAGCCATGCTGATAAAAGACTCAGATAAGCTAACCCTGGGACAGGATCTAATCATTACAGCTACACATACAGTGTAGCTTAAAGGGGCCCCTGATAAATGGATGTCCAACACCTGGATAACCCAGTATCAGGCATTGTTCTTAGGCCAGCCGCACATCAAATTCCAGCACACCACAGGCCTGAATTCTGCTACCCTGCTGCTGGAAGGGGACCCAACCATGACCCCCCATGACTGCCTTGAGGTTACTGAATCTCTCCAAAAGATGTGACTGGATCTGGTGGATATCTTGTGGACTGCAGCTAACCTAACTCTCTTCTCAGATGGCAGCAGTCTTCATGCAGGACGGAGTCAGGTATGGGGGTGCAGAAGTAGTCACACTGCAGGAAACCATTTGGTCTGAGCCTCTTCCCCAGGGAACGTCAGCTCAAAAAGCAGAACTAATAGCTCTAACAGAAACTCTAAAAGCAGGTACGGGAAAACTGTTAACATATATATGTTAACAGTAGATATGCCTTTGCAACTGCACGTGTGCATGGGGCAATCTACAAGGAGAGAGAACTACTTACAGCTGAAGGAAAAGACATTAAAAATAAAGCAGAGAAGCTGGGCTCGGTGGCTCAGCCTGTAATCCCGCGCCTTTGGGAGGTTGAGGTGAGTGGATTGCCTGAGCCTGCGGGTTTGAGACCCGCCTGAGCAGCAAGACCTTATCTCTACAATAAATCAAAAAATCAGCCAGGTGTGGTAGTGCATGCCTGTAATTCCAGCTACTTGGAAGGCTGAGGTGGAAGGATTGCCGGAGCCCCACAGTTGGAGGCTGCAGTGGCTGGGAGTGGCCATGGCACTCCAGTCTGGGCGACAGAGTGAGACTCCAATGCAAAAACAAACAAACAAATAAATAAATAAATAAAGCAGAGATCCTGAGCCCTTTGGCAGCAGTCTGGGCCCCAAAGAAGGTGGCCATAATTCATTGCCAGGCCACCAAACGGGGGACTCTGAGAAAGCCACTGGCAACAGACTGGTGGATCAAACCACCAAGGAAGCTTCACTCCACAGCACCACCTGCTTGCTGGTACTTCCTCGCCTGGTTCTATGCAAGCCTCCAACCTACACAGAAGAAGACCTCCTCGCTGCACAAAAACTAAATGCAACAACAAATCCCGGCAGATGGCTGTAGCTCCAGGATAATAGAATCTTCCTCCCTTGAGTCTTGGGACAGCAACTCCTACGACAACTCCACGAGGGCACCCACCTAGGAAAAACTAAACTAACTGAACTTGTGAGAAAGGAATTCTTCCTTCCCCACCTGGACCAGCTGGTGCAAAAATTTATCCAAGGTTGCGTACCCTGTCAACAGACTAACAGCATTAAGGTTAGTGTATCCACCCAAAGGGTCCCCTGGGAGTCACTGAAAAATAGATTCGGGGACTTCCGGCAAGATGGCAATAGGGCTGCCTGGTCTATGAGACCCTCTGCAAAGGAGAACGCTGAGAGTCTCTGGCTCTGTCCCAAGAGGCTGCAGATTCCAACGTTGGCAGCCTGCTCTTCACACGGAGCTCAGCCATCACCACCGTTGGGGCATCACGGTGGTCTGGACAGCCACTGCAGCCACGGACACAGCAGCCACTGGTGCTGCCACAGTCTCCATGGCAGCCATAGCACATCACACCACCCATGCCTGAGGCGATCCACAACTTCAGTCCTCGAAGCCCCTGCAGGCAAGATCTGCTGGGATTGCTGCCACTTCTGCTGCCACCATGATGTCCTGCCAGCCGTGGGTCTCCTCCCTTGTGCCTTGAGGCAGACTCCCACCTCCGACCTCTGCCTGACTCCTGTCTGGCTCCACCCCCTCTGGGGCGAGCAGCTGAGATAGCACCACTTGCTGGCGATTCAAGGTAACAACACTGAAATGGTAAAAACAAGCTTGAAAAACAGACACAGGCCAGATTTGAGTGGTGAACTGAGGGTGATCTGAACTGTCCTTCACAGCAGGCCAGGGACAACTGACCCTGACTGTGAACTAATTTACCAGCTTAAGAAGACAGCTAGAAATCAGAGCTGAAAGGACATTGAACTTGAACGAAAAGTCTCAGAGTGTGCTCAATTGGTTCTGTTAGTTTAATGACTTGATTCTATTCCTACTGTTTTGTTCCTTTTTTTCCTCTTCCTTTTCTTCTCTTTTCTCCCCTCGGTAAACCATATCTTTGTATAGAGGAACAGCACACCAATAAGGTGGTTGATTAGCTTGTATGTTAGCATCATTATATGTTTTAATTTTTTTTTTATGGGAGTTGGTTAGTCTGTAGCCATGGTCTATTGTTTTTATCTGTTTCAGTTTAGGTCTCTCTCTCCATTTGTTGGTACACTCCTCTGTTTCCCCCCTTACTCCACTCTCTCTCCCCACCTCTCTCTTCCCCTCGCTGTCTACTTCATTCTCTTCCCTCAGCTAACCTCATTTTATTTCAGGGAGTAAACCTACAGCCTCACTGCATGGACAGATTCCAAGGCAGTGGGAAGTGGGCTTCAGATTATCCATACACCTGTCAGTGGATACCAGGATCTGCAGATAGATTTTGAATCACAGCTCCCTCCCTTAAATAAATCTGAAAACTCCAAAAAGGACCACCCCCAACCTACAGTGAAACTACAGAATTGAACAAAGTAAGAGGGCATACATAAAGAAGAATAGAAGATTGAACAAACAGAAGTAAAAGCAATCCCTCCACCCCTGAATAACAGAATTAAAGAAGGCAGTGATGTTGAGGGAAGGAAAAAGTAGGGAGGGAAAAAACTGCACAAATGAAAAAAAACCAAAAGAAGAATAAGGGTCTCACACAGACCCCTGGGAGATCAGACACTGAGAAAACAGACTCTGGAACACAAACAATGAAGAGCCCCCAGAATGAATGGTCACATGCAACAAACTCAAACATCAAGACAATAATAGAAAGAATTTCAAAAATTGAGGAGAGACAAGAGGAAAATAGGAAGGAGCTGATGTCAGAAATAACAGCAGTAAAGAATACTGTGATGGAAATAAATAACAAACTAATAAGCATGGAAAGCAGAATTAGCCATGCAAAAGAAAAATCTCAGAGGTCAAAGGCCAAAACACAGAACTAACCCAAACTGTCAAAAGCATAGAAAAGAAGCTCAAAAAGACAGAACAAAACCTTCAAGAGATGAATGATCACTTCAAGAGACCGAACCTAAGAGTAATTGGCCTTCCTGAGGCAGAGAGAAACAGAGCACACACTGGAACAAACATTTCATGAAATCATTCAAGAAAACTTCCCTCATCTCATCAATGATGAAAAAACTCAAACACAAGAGATTCAGAGAACCCCTGCAAGACAACAAATGAAAAGACCAAATCCCAAACAGACTATAATTTGCCTAAACAAAGTAGTATAAAAGAAATAATCCTAAAGGCTGCAAGAGAAAAAGTTCAGACTACCTACCAGGGACAACCAATTAGAATAGCAGCAGATTTATCTATAGAAACCCTCCAGGATGGAAGAGCTTGGAGCTCTATCTTCAAAGTTCTAAAAGATTAACAATTTCAACCAAGAATAACCTACCTAGCCAAGCTAAGCTTCATCAGTGAGGGAGAATTGAAATCTTTCCCAGATATCCAATCCCTAAGAACGTATGCTGCCAACAGACCACCTTAAGAGAAACTTAAGAAAGTATTGAACACAGAAGAAAAGGAAAAATGAGCAACAACGTTCCTCACAAGAGTACAGGCAAAAGATTAAAAACACACATGATCCAACTCTAAAACCAAAAAAAAGACAACACACAAACAGGAAGAACAACAACTCTGTAAGAACATTATGATAGGGATCAACTCTCACATTTCAATAATTAGTTTGAATGTGAATGGACTAAATGCACCACTGAAAAGACATAGAATGGCAAAATGGACAAAATATCACCAGGCAAAATCTATTGCCTTCAAGAGACTCACCTCACTGAAAAGGATACTCACAGACTCAAAGTAAGAGGAAGGGAAACAAATTTTCAGGTGACTGGAACACAAAAGAAAGGAGGAGTTGTGATCTTAATCTCAAACAAAATACCCTTTAAGCTATCAAAAATCAAAAAAGATACAGAAGGCCACTACATAATGATAAAAGGTTCAACCATCAACAAGAAATATCCATCCTAAACATACATGCACCAAACATAGGAGCACCAACGTTCATAAAGCAGCTCCTAGGTAAACTAAAAAAAAGATATCAAATCCAATACCTTCATAGCTGGGGACTTTAATACCCCACTCACAACCCTAGACAGATCATCAGGACAAAAAAGCAGCAACGAGATCTGAAACCTCAATGTGACTCTTGATCAAATGGACTTAATTGATACCTACAGAATCCTCCATCCAAAGACCACAGAATGCACATTCTACTCATCACTACATGGAACGTACTCTAAGATCAACCACATACTTGACCATAAATCAAGCATAAGCAAATTTAAAAGGACTGAAATTCTACCATGCACATTCTTGGACCACAGTGGAAGAAAAATAAACATTAACACCAACAAGGTCCCCCCAAAACCCACAAAGACATGGACACTAAACAGCATGATGCTAAACAACTCGCAGGTCAATGATGAAATCAAAACTGAGATTAAAAAATAAATGAAAACAGATGAAAATGAAGAAATATCTTACCAAAATCTCTGGAATGTCATGAAATCTGTAGTAAGAGGAGAATTTATATCGCTAGAAATGCACATGAAAAAAATGGAAGGATCACAAATTAACAGCCTAAGAAGTCATCTAAGGAAGCTGGAAAAGCAAGGCCACAAAAACCCTAATTTCAGCAGGAGAATCAAGATCACCAAAATAAAAGCCCAAATCTAGGACATAGAAGACAAAAAGATAATACAAAAAATCAGTGAAACAAAAAGCTCATTCTTCAAAAGGATAAACAAGATTGATGGTCCCCTAGCTAGACCAACCAAGAAAAAGAGAGAAAAAGCCCAAATAAACATAATCAGAAACACAAAATATGAAGTCACATATGATCCTGAAGAAATACAAAAGATCATTAGAGACTACTACGTACACTTGTATGGAAACAAACTTGAAAACCTCAAGGAAATGGAGGACTTTCTGTCATCACACAACCTGCCTAGGTTGAAACAAGAAGAAATTGAGACCCTAAGTAGACCAATAACAATCAAGGAAATTGAGTACGTAATAAGAAAACTACGTACAAAAACAAAACAAAACAAAACAAAACAAAGCCCTGGACCAGACAGCTTTCCAGCAGAATTCTACAAGACATTTAAGGAGGAGCTGATACCAATCCTACTGAAGGTATTCTAGGTGATTGAGAAAGAGGGAACCCTCCCCAAATCATTTTACAAAGCTAACATCACATTGATACCCAAGTCAGGCAAAGACCCAACAAAAAAAGAGAACTACAGGCCAATATCTTTGATGAACATAGATGATGAAATTCTCAACAAGATCCTAGCAAACCAGATTAAACAACACATCTCAAAAATCATCCTTCATGACCAAGTAGGCTTCATCCTTCGGATGCAAGGCTGGTTCAACATTCATAAAACCATAAATGTAATTAAATACATCAACAGATGTCAAAACAAAAACCACATGATTATATAATTAGATGCAGAAAAAGCTTTTGATAAAATCCAGCACCCCTTCTTGATAAAAACCCTCGAACATCTAGGCATACGGGGAACAAACCTCAAAATAGTAAAAGCCATCTACAAGAAACCCATAGCCAGCATACTCCTAAACAGCCAAAAACTGGAACCATTTCCCCTGAAAACTGGAACAAGACAAGGATGCCCACTCTCACCCCTCCTGTTCAATACAGTATTGTAAGTCCTGGCTAGAGCAATCAGAGAAGAGAAGGCAATCAGGGTATCCAAATAGGAAAAGAGGAAGTCAAGCTATATCTCTTTGCAGATGACATGATCGTGTACCTTGAAAACCTAAGAGAATCTGTCAAAAACCTCCTTACACTGATAAAGGAATTTGGCAAAGTCTCAGGATAAAAAATAAATGTGCAAAAGACAATTGCATTTCTTTACACCAATAGTAAACAAACAGAAACTCAAATAAAAACCACAATTCCATTCACAATAGCCAAAAAAAAATGAAATACCTTGGTATCTTCCTAACCAGAAACGTGAAAGACCTTTACAATGAAAACTACAAAACGCTGCTTAAAGAAATCAAAGATGATACAGACAAGTGGAAAAATATCCCATGCTCATGGGTTGGAAGAATCAACATTTTGAAGATGTCCATCTTACCTAAGGCAATCTACAGATTTAATGCAATACCCATCAAATTACCAGTAACATTCTTTTCAGACCTAGAAAAAACAACACAGGAATTCATATGGAAACAAAAACGGCCAAGAATAGCCAGAACAATTCTCAGCAAAAAAAAAAAAAAAAAAAAAGCAGGTGGTATCACATTACCAGACTTCAAACTTTACTATAAAGCTACAGTCATCAAAACAGCTTGGTATTGGTACAGGAACGGGCATATAGACCAATGGAATAGACTTGAGATTCGAGAAGCAAAACCTCAATTTCTCAACCAACTCATCTTTGATGAAGCCTCCACCACCTACCACTGGGGAGAAGACAACCTATTCAGTAAATGGTGCTGGGAAAACTGACTGACCACATGCAGAAGATTGAAACAGGACCCCTATCTATCCTCATATTCAAAAATTAACTCTAAATGGATCAGAGATCTAAATGTAAAACCTCAAACCATAATAACCTTAGAAATGTAGGGCATACCCTCATGGAAATTGGAACTGGTATCCAATTCCTGAACAAAACCCGAAACCCATAGGCCATAAGAGATAAGATAGACAAGTGGGACCTCATTAAACTGACAAGTTTCTGCAAAGCCAAAGAAACCATCAAGAGAGCAGGGAGACGGCCTACAGACTGGGAAAAAGTATTTGTCAACTCCAGTTCTGACAAAAGCTTAACATCTTGAATCTACAAGGAACTCAAATGTGCTGAATAGAAAAAAACAAACCACCCCATTATAAAATGGGCAAAAGATATGAATAGACAATTCACAAAGGAAGACATCCAAACATCCAACAGACACATGAAGAAATGTTCAACCTCACTAATCATCAAGGAGATGCAAATCAAAACCACACTGAGATACCACCTAACTCCAATCAGAATGGCAATTATCAACAACTCAAAAAATAACAGTTGCTTGAGAGGCTGTGGTGAAAAGGGAACACTTCTACACTGTTGGGAGTGCAAACTAGTGCAACCTCTGTGGAAAACAGTATGGCGATTCCTAAAAGCTCTAAATATTGACCTCCCATATGACCCCGCAATCCCCTACTGGGAATATACCCCGAAGAACTCAAATCACTCTATAGAAAAGATACCTGCACACGTATGTTTATCGCAGCATTGTTCACAATAGCAAGAACCTGGAAGCAAGCATGCTGTCCATCAAAAGATGACTGGATTCAAAAGATGTGGTACTGATACACAAAGGAATACTACATAGCCATAAAAAAGAAGAAAATCATGAATTTTGCAACAAACTGGATGGAACTAGAGTCTATAAAACTGAGTGACCTCTCACAGAAACAAAAATCTGAGTATCACATGTTCTCAATCATATAGTTGACCTTGAACATCCAGTAATACTATAAGAAAATGACTGACAGTGGTGGGAAACTATGGGGGGGAAGGGGAAGGGTTATGGGATTAACGGTAGTAAATACGTGTCTGGGTACGAGGAGACACCTCTTATCAACAAGGGTGCCTGAACGAAGCATATTTGTATACCTAACCCTTAACTGTACCCCACAATATCATAATAAAAAATATTGATAAAAAAAAGAAAAATAGATTTTATAGAAATAAGGCCTGGACATTATGGATATAAATACCATTGTTTTGATAAACACCTTCTTGAGGAGGTTCAAAGCATTTCCCACAAAAACTGAAACTGCTTCTGTTATAGTAAAAAAAACAAAAAAACAAAAAAACTCCTAAATGACATCACTCTGAGATATGGTCTACCTATCTCAATAGGCTGAGACAATGGACCAGCCTTTATTTCGAAGCTTACTGAAGGTATTGCTAAAACCTTGGGAATAAATTGGAATTTACACTGTGCTTACCATCCCCAAAGTTCAGGGCAGGTAGAAAGAATAAATCGGACACTCAAGGAGACCTTAAGTAAATTAACCCTAGAGACTGGCAAGGGATGGGTAGCACTCCTTCCCTACGCCGTCTTAAGGGCTAGATGTACCCTCTATGTAGAAGGCCCGACCCCCTTTGAAATTCTCTTTGGCATCCCCATCTCGAAGGTCGAATTAGAAAATGCAAATGCGCTAGAACTATCTAACCATAGTCTGCTTCAGTCACTGCAGGCACTTCCAAGAGTCCAGACGGCTGTAACTGAAACCGAGCGGGCAGCCTTCCAAAAACTGACTCCAGAAAACCCACACCCAGAGACCAGGTATGGATAAAAAGACACAAAACTGAACCCTTGACTCCAAGGTGGAAAGGCCCCCACGTGGTCATCCTGACAACTCCTAAGGCAATAAAGGTGCTGCATGGGGCTGTAAAACTATCACCCCTTAGAAAAATCAAGACCCCTACATAAGCCTCCTAAATTATATTGAAAACAGTATTATGCCTGTAAAAATAATGGTCCTTAGAGCCCAATATAACCCCTTATACGAGGAGTCAACGATTTGACTCTAGGAACAAATAAAAAGGGGGAATGTGAAAGGGGGCTGAAAAATAAAAAGGGCAATAGTTAGGCCCAAGTGTGTAATCTTTCACCCAGTTAAAAGCTTCTTTTTGGAAACTGAAAGCTGCACCTGCTGGCTATGCTTGACTGCTTAACTGGCTTCTTCTGCTTCTGTAAACCCCACTGGCTATGTTTGATTGGCTAGTATCTGGGCCAGCAGGATGCTGCGGTTTGGCCTGCTTGAGAAACCCTCAGTCCACTTGGAAAACGCCAAGAAACTGAAACCTGGTGGGTTGTGGTTTTGGCCTACTTAAGACAACTCCTTGCTGCAAGAGGGGACCCTCGCTCTGGGACTTGAATGTCCAGCGGGTGGTCGCCGGCCAGTTAAACCTTGGCTAATAAACCTCTCAGTTGTTTAATGCAACTCTGTGTCCATTTCTGTTAATTGAGTGCTCAGACCCTACTTCATATATACCACTTAAAAAAAAAATCTATTTCAGTTTCGATGGGCACCATGGTGGGTTCCATGTTTTTGCTGATGTGAATATCACTGCAATAAACATGCATGTGCAGGTATATTTTTTTAGAATGATTTGAGTTCCTCTGGGTATATTCTCAGTAGGGGACTGCTGAGTCATAGAAAAGGTCTATTTCTAGTGCTTTTAGACATAGCTACACTTTTTCCATAGAGGTTGAACTCGTTTGCACTCCCACCAGGTGTGTTGAAGGATTCCCTTTTCTCTGCATCCTTGCCAGCATCTGTTGTTTTTTATTTTATTAATGATGGCCATTCATACTGGGGTTAGGTGGTATCTCCATGTGATTTTGATTTGCATTTCTCTGATGATTAGTGAGGCTGAGCACTTTTTCATGTGCCTGTTGGTGCCAGTACATCTTCTTTTGAGAAGTGTCTATTCATATTGACCACATGCAGAAGATTGAAATAGGACCCCTATCACCGTACATAAAAATCAACTCTAAATGGATCAAAGTCCTAAATGTAAAACCTCAAACTATAAGAATCTTGGAAAACACAGGAGATTCCCCTTATGGAAATCGGAGTAGGCAACCAATTTCTGATCAAAACCCCAGATGTCCACACCATAAGAGATCAGATAGACAAGTGGGACCTCATTAAACTCAAAAGCTTCTGCATAGCAAAAGAAAACATCAAAAGAGCCGGAGACAGCCCACAGAATGGGAAAAAAAAAATTTGCCAACTATATATCTGGCAAAGGCCTAATATCCAGGACCTACAAGGAACTCAAACGTGCCAAAATAAACAAACACCATTAAAAAGTGGGCAACAGCCGGGCTCGGTGGCTCAGCCTGTAATCCAGCGCCTTTGGGAGTCTGAGGTAAGTGGATTGCCTGAGCCCGTGGGTTCAAGACCCGCCTGGGCAGGTGAGACCTCATCTCTACAATAAATCAAAAAATTAGCTGGGCGTGGTAGCGCACGCCCTGTAATTCCGGCTACTCGGAAGGCTGAGGCGGAAGGATCTCTAGAGCCCAGAGGGTGGAGGCTGTGGTGGCCGGGAGCGGCCACTGCCCTCCAGTCTGGACAACAGAGTTAGACTCCAACTCAAAAAAAAAAAAAAAAAAAAAAAATGGGCAACAGGAAATCTAATTTTTAAGACACAACTGTATAATTTTCTATCTTACTTAATTCTACTTTTGTGACCAGCACCATGGAAGAGGGTGAGAGAGAACATACAAATATGTACTATAAGAAAACAAACAAACTACTCTTTTTGCCATAAAGGAAAGAAAAGTAGTGTTTATTGTGTAATTGATTAGAGCCAGATCCTGTCCTAAACTCTTTACATTCTTATTCTCATTAAGTTACTATTTTGTAAAAATTTTTTAAATGATGACAAATATATTTTGATAGCAAGACTTGAATTCAAATCTTTTTAAAAAAACGTATTGGGATGAAAGCATGGGAGAAAATTTTTTTCCTATCTAAGTGAACACTCTTGGAAATAGACACTACTCAGTGTAAATGGGATGAAAGAGACATTCCAATCTACTGCCCTTATGAGAGCAAATTCATATAATTTTTCTTATTTTTTATTATTTTCTGCTCATTCAAACTGTGTATTGGATATTAGTACTTCATATTTATTATAAAAACATAAATAATACTGATAAGAGGTGGAGATGGGAACATAGCCAAAATTAGCACTTAGAAAGAGAAGGGAAAATAAATGCTCAAAAAGACCACGTAATCAGTTAACATTGTCAAATGTTAAGCACAGTGTAAGTGATTACTAGCATCGTTTCATGTTTCTGAATTACCAGTTGTCTCTGTCATGTAAGCAATAAAATAGTGAGAGTAAGAGAAAGCAAGAGAGAGAAAGGGAAACTCAAGCAATAAACAATAAGCATCTTCCTTACTTAAATTTCATAACCATCTCCTGTCATAGAAAATTGGAAGACATTTCTTTGTAACATTCAAGTTGATGCCTAACTATCTCCTTGTTCATAGTTTATCCTCTTCAATAGCTTGCTATTTTAATTTTCCTCCTGAGTAATTTTGATTTCATTATATTTTGCTTATTTTGATGTCAGTGTTTATAATTGAATGCTTGGTACTCTCTCTGAGTATGAATTTGTTAAAATAATAGGCACAGTATACTGGATGAATATTAATTGGAGTAATGAAACATATTTGTCCAATAGACATAAAAATGTCATCCTTGAATACTTCAATACTTTTCTTGTAATATATTAAACTATAACGTGAATAGAGACCTATATACACTAATGTTAAATTTTCACATATTCTATTTTTCTTCATCTTTTTTTCTCCTTTTCCCTTCCTCTGACATTACTTGTACAACATGAAAGTCACAAACTCAGCATATTTGTTACTAGTAAGGGTATTACAGGGAAGCAATTCTAGGAAATGATAATAAAATAACTACAGTTCCTGTAATTCATCAAGTAAAATAAATAGTTCTCTACAGGTAATTAAGAATCATCAGTTGGATTCTTCCATCTGTTCTGGGAGTGTGAACTCCCAGCTCTCCAAGAAATGCTTGTTGTCTTCTACCCCTCCAGGAACTGAAATTTTATACAATGAAAGGAAAACATAGCAAGGTAATTTAGGAAGCTCTGATAAATTTTATATAGTCATCTTCAGTTATTCTTATTCTATGATCATAAATAATTAAATACCTGTTTATATTGGCACTTAATTATCTTGGGTAATGAGAAGATTCACACTAATAGTTTGTCACCAAATGAGTATGTGCCAAATATGGCCATTTTCCTCTTTTTCAATATCAAAAACTATGCCAAGACATCATCATATTTCTTCTAACAGAAATATTCAATTTTACCCTTGCAATATCATATCTAGAAGGGAGAAATCTCTGGAATCATGAGTTCATTAATGAGTGTTTAGATAAATGCCAAAAACACAACCATGAAAACCACTGAAAAATTAGACTTCATTAAGTTTTATAAATATACTTTCCCAATGTAACATGTTAATAATAAGGAAACCTGGGTATGAGATATGTAAGAACTCTATACTGCAAGTTTTCTGTAAATCTAAAACTACTCTGAAATAAAATATTTATTTTAAAGAGACAGAGCAATATTTTAAAATGTAAAAGTGTTGATTCCATTCTTTATAAAAATCCTGTAGTGCACTATGTTTAAAATCAAAAGTCCATTACTATGACTTGTAATATCTTCTAATGCAGTTAGTAACACCGTGAAGGATAGATTTTTAATCACTATCCCAACTTCTTCTTGAACCATTCATTGCCTTAATGCATACCATGAATCTTACCATCCTGTTCCTTTCAGTACCTCAGTTTGTAACTGAATTGTTACTCATTGAATTCTAGTGGAAACAATATGTGCCACTTTTAGGCCTGGCCCATAACTCTTCCCAATGCTTCTTCATTTCACTTTTGCCTTCTAGCTAAATAGAATGAAAATGATAATGATGACTTTGAAAACGACCAGTTGAAGATAGTGTTCTTGAACAACTGCTTGAAGTAGAGCTTTGATCTACCCGAAATGTTATATGTAAAACAAATTAATTTCTAGTAATGTAAATCACTAAATATTGGCAGTCAATTTGTTATTGTAGCTTAGCCTTTCAAAATTGACACATGGTTGTAGTAAAGATATATAATAAAGTTTATGGGACTAATCCCGGCACATAATAAGCTCTCATTCATAGTTCTTTTTTATTAGCATGTTTAATTGACATAATAATTATACACATTTGAGGATACAATGTGATCTTTTGCTATATATGTATACAATGTGGTACAATTAAATCAAGCTAATTAACTCATTTAACACCTAATTCATCATTTTTTGTAGTGACACACTTGAAATTTACTGTTATTTTGAAATAAGCAATACATTATTATCGACTGTATTCAATATATGCTATGCCATAGATCTCAAAAACTTAGTTCTCCTACCTAACTGAAACTTTCCATAGCTTGTGATACACATCTCCTATTGACTCCACCCTCCTCTCCAGTCTCTGGTAAACACCATTCTTTCTATTTCTATGAGTCAACTTGTTTAGATTCCACATGTAAATGACATTATGTGCTATTTGTTTTCTCTGCCTGACCTGTTTCACTTAGCATAGTGTCCTGCAGGTTAATCCATGCTTTCACAAATGATAGGATTTTCTTGTTTATAAGTGCTGAATTGTATACCATTGTGTATATATACCGCATTGTCTTTATTCAGTCAATCATTGATAGATACTTAGGTTGACACCATATCTTGACTATTGTGAAAGATCCTGTAATTATCATGGGAGTGCAGATATCTCCACAGCAGTTTCCTTTTCTTCATTTTCTTACCACATGTATTCTTTTTCATCCTTTTAATAATAATCATGCTGACCTGAAACTTTAAAATGACTAGAAGAAAACATAGGGGAAAAGTTCACAACATTGTTCTGGGCAATGATGTTTTCAGTGGGACCTGAAAGCACAGGCAACACAAGTAAAAATAGGCAAATGACATTGAATTAAACTACAAAGCATCTGAACAGCAAAGAAAACAATTAGCAAAATGAAGAAACAACTCAAAGAGTGACAGGAAGTATTTTCAAACCAATCTATCTGATAGAAGGTTAATATCCAAAATATACAAGGGACTCAAACATGTAGCAATAGCAACAATGAAAATCAAATAGCTCAATTAAAAAATAGGCAATGGACCTAAATGGACATTTTTTAAAAGAGCACATACAAATAGCCAATGCTATCATGAAAAAAGCTCAACACTGCTCATCATGAAGGAAATGTAAATTAAAACCAGAATGAGATATAATTCATAGTTATTGCTGTTATTCAGATTGTTAAGATTATTCAATGTATATTATTTTATCTGGCATAGTTATCTGCATTTTAGATATTTTTATATTTTAAGTTTGAAGTTTAACACCTGATATGTTTTAAAGACTAGTTTGCAAAATCTCTGATTTATTTTCTTTCTAAAATATTGATTCTCATACTTCTTAATAATGTACTTAACATATGAGCAGAGCTAAGATGGTTTCTACTGATATTTTTAAATTGAAAACATGTCACAATTATATATTCTTTACAAGAATTATTTTTTGAAACATTGAC
This sequence comes from Cephalopachus bancanus, assembly GCA_027257055.1. NCBI lineage: Eukaryota > Metazoa > Chordata > Mammalia > Primates > Tarsiidae > Cephalopachus > Cephalopachus bancanus. The sequence goes on from JAPVLO010000089.1 coordinate 1,468,615, forward strand.
TCATTCATTAATGCATAATTTTAAAATTATGTTATGAATAATTTGTAAAAACTTTATAAAATTCTTGGGTATTTTTTCTTTTTGCTTGTAGATTTGAAAGTTTTTAGGAAAGAATAAGACATTGTGCATGTTTATGAATCAGATTTTCCAAATGTATATACCAAATGTTCCTAGCACATAGGGATATATTCTTAAATATCTTCACTCCATTTTTGAAAACCCAACTTAAATAAGTAGAATTTAAAAACCTCTTTTCTTCTCAGGTTGTCAAAAGGAGTGGCATGATGTAAAAGATAATGCCATGTATGAGCCTGATGTCGACTGTGTGGCTTTAAAAAAATCTCCACAGAATTAGTGTATATTGTATAGCTACATTATTTCTAGAGTAGAAACAATTCTTTTTTGTTACAACCTAATGCTCATGTCAATGTGAACTCTTTAAAATATTTCCCTAAACATCTGTTAATTTTTATGTATACAAATCCATAGAGAGAAAATAGAGAAAAGCTGCTGTTGTAATGAGATTAGCATCAGAATCAGTAGTGAACCAAGCATCATTAAGAATAATTTTAATTAGACTTCTTTATATTGTATCCAGAAGCAAGCGGACCAATAAAAAAAACACTAATTATTTGTTTAAGAAATATGGACATGTGCTTCAAGTTTTACTTTCCCCACAAATAGGAAAAAGAGTTTGCAAAGCAGTTTCATAACATGGAAATGGCACTGTCTCTTTAATAGTAAGATTTAAATCTTATTTTTTTGTGAGCTGAATGTGATCAAAAATTTAATTTCCAGCAATAGCATAATGATACACATACTTTACAGATTTTCAGCTTAAACTTTTTGCTCAGTTTTATTGCCAGTGTCTGAATTAAAAATGTATTTTTATGCTATTAATGAATTTCTTTAGTTTTTTTTAATTTCCATGTTTTTTAGAGTCAATGGTGTATGTGAAGATTTGTTCATAGGTGCTTTGTGTGAGCAGAGGTGTGACTTCTCCTGAGCACACCCCACAAGCACCCCAGTGGTGAGCTCCTTACCTGACACCTGACACCTGACAGGTGGCTCTGCATCCCTTATTGTCCCTCCCTCTGTCTTCCCTATTGAAATGCCCAGTGTCTGTTCACTAAATGTCTGAATGACAAAATGAGTGAATATGTACCAATTCATGAAGTGAGATAAATATCCCTTTTATTTGTAAATCTATCTTTATGAATACATTTTATTTGCCATCTCTCTATAGTTGCTTCATTTCTTTTAAAAACCTTACTAAGCACTACTTTAAGTAGGTTTTTAAGAAATAGAATCTTATAACAAATCAATAATGGTATATTTAACAAAACATTTTTTTACATAACGTTTGCTATGTGCCTGACACTATTCTCAAATCACTTGATTCTCATAAAAACCCTGTAAAGTTATTACTGTTATTATTTCATTTGCATGAGGAAACAGGCACAGAGAAGTGAGGTAATGGCCTAACGATCATGGAGCTACTAAGTATCACAGCAGGGAATCTGAACACATGTCCAAGTACCAATGTTTAGATGCTTAACTGCTATACTCAGTGGACTCTTATTTTAAGCAAATACTAGCTCTAAAAGTTATTTTCATTAGGAGCTTGTATTACTTACAGTAAATTTTGTTAAATAGAATATTCCTGACAGTAACATTCACTGTATTTGTCTTTTTTATCAAGCTATTTAATGGGTATGCTCTTTTGTTTTTAAAATTATATTTATTGTAAGCATACTTGAGATCTGTACAATAATAATTACATTCATAAAATATTATTTTAAATAATAATTGCATTACTTTAGACATTTATTTTTAAAACGTATTTTAAAATTTGCAAACATATTTTGAACATAAAATTTTAAATATGTATGTTTAAAATATATTTTTAAATTGGCAATTAATTTTACCAGTTTGAGTTAATAAAAGTAAATAAATAATTAACAATACATTAACAGTGTTAGATGAAGATATACCTCTTTAATAATATAATCTATTTTAATCATATTTTTATTTAAAATTTTAATTATTTTTGTAATCTCTCGATTTTCTTCTTTCTACTTTTAATCTACAGAGGTGCTAAAATGTACACATATTTAAAGAGCTGTTATATACATATATTACTTTTCAAAGATATATTAAATTATTGTAGCAATGTGTATCATAACATTTATGCGACCACGTTTCTGCCATTTTCTTTGACTGTCCCTCTGTCGTCTGGTGACACTAGCATTCATTTGACTAACACCATCTTTTGAGCGAACATCATACTTAAAATGTGTGTTTACATTTTTTTGACACCCCTGTATTTTACTATAAATCAATTTCAAAAACCACATAGTCACTAAATGAAAAAATGCATTTATGTGACTACAGAAAAGAAAGTTGCTCGTTACTAAAAAATCAAATGAAGTTAACTGAATCACACATAGTTTGTATAGTTCAAACTTAAAATATATTGAAGAAAGCAAATTAAAATTAGTAGAAGTAATTAAGCATGTGAAATGACAAAGTTTAAAAGATAAAAGTTGGACAGTAGAAATAGAAATCAGAATGATGGCACAATGGAAATTGAGCAAAGCAAAAATAATGGCCTAAATTCTATAGAATTGTTTGTCAGTCTGTAAATCACTCAAGTTATCACCATTTTTTTTTTTTTTGAGTTGGAGTCTCACTCTGTCACCCAGACTGGAGTGTAGCGGCACACTCCGCGCCACAACAACCTGGACCTGCTGGGCTCTGGGGATCCTTCCGCCTCAACCTTCCGAGTAGCTGGAACTACAGGCGCGCGCTACCACGCCCGGCTAATTTTTTGATTTATTGTGGAGATGAGGTCTCACCAAGTTGCCCAGCTGGGTTGCGAACCCGCGGGCTCAGTCAATTCACTCACCTCAGCCTCCCAAAGCGCGAAATTGCAGGCTGAGCCACCGAGCCCGGCTACGTATTACCATTAATATTTTCACTATCTTCATCAGCAGCAACAGCGCCATCACCATCATTGTCACCATCATTATCATCACCATCACCAACACTAATTGTCTTGTAAAGAATAGAATGTTTTAGACAGAAATGTTCTATGAATTAAGGGGAGGGTAAATTCGAAAGCAAAATTTCAGCTTATTAAAGAGAGATCTCCATTTTGAGTGAACACATCAAAAGTTAAATGTAATAACTAAACTTCTTATTAACTGAGGAAGGGAAATAAACCAAACACATAAACTTGGTTTTGATTATGGGATATGGCAAACTTTAGAATCATGATTCTTTATAAAAATGAAAATCTATAAATAAAAATTATTGTGCCAGGAGAAAGGTGAATTAAGAGAGGTTGTTGCGTGCCTGAAAAAAGTTGAAAAAGTATTTTTGAAGCAGAAAAAAATAGATGATAATACAAAATTACAGTACATTAGAGTGTAGAAAAGTTGAAATTTATTTGCCTTTCTTTGACTTTACTCTGGACTGTAGAGCTTTGCCATGTGAATAATGTATATTCTTATAGTAAAGTCTGGCATGATATGGTGTAGTCTCTTGAGGGTAGAAACAAACTCATGAAGATGGGTTATTAAAGTCTCTTAAGGGTAGAAACAAACCCATGAAGATGGGTTATTGAATCTATTCATAAACTATGTTTTGTGGATAAAAAGCACTAAGGACTTTACCCCTTGGCACTCTTTGTTGAGCTAGAGAAGGCTGACATGCTACATGTAAAAACTATGAAATGAAGTCATCCATGTTGACTGTGAGAAAGGGGGTCCTAGTTCTTATAACACAGGGAATAAAGTATTTGATGATCCACTAGAGATGTGAAAAGATGAATAAATGTGTATGCAAATGTGTCTAATATTTTCTATTCCAGCAACACAAAATATTTCTCTATTTTAATACAATCATGAACTGTCACCACATGCCTCTAAGGTATGTTGTTTTCTTAGTGATGTTATTTATTTTATTCTTAGAACTGTAGGTAAGCTGCAAACCTATATTGTTAGTGGGTGGACTATGAATTTGTGAAGAAACAGGAATCCAACTTCCCCATGACAGGAGGGGAAAGTGGACAGTTTCTCATATGATACAGGAATTTGAAAATAATTCTTAAGGAACCGTATGAACTTTCCTTATTTTAGCAATAAGGAGACAAAAAAGAAATTTAGATTTTTTTTTTACATGATATCCAAAAATCTGACTACTCGTCTTATAAAACATTATAGCTCTTAAATAAAATACTGTTTTACGTTTAAAGAATAGATAAAAAGCAATATAATTTTTGCCCATCTTCAATAACTGTACATTTTAATTAAAACTAAACTGAATAATAGTTCAACTATTTGATAAATGCTGATGTCTGTGAAGCTTTGATCCTCTTAAGATTATCACTATTCTTTAGATTTACCAGAAATTTAACACTGCCTTCTTTTCTAAAGTTGATTTCCACAGGGCAAGCAAACAAGCAGAGAGTTAGTAATTTAACTTTAGGTCACTAAATGCTTTAAACTTTAAATTTCAAATTGTAAGTTACTAGTGCTATCTTATAGAATTTAAATGCAAATATTTCTGTGAAAAAAGATTCGTAAGTTACCACAAATTATTTGCATGTGATTCGTGAGTAGATTTGACTTGTGGCTACTGAAAGCTATTGCAAGCACCTGGATATTGTAGTGAAATGGTAATATGCTATGACTGAGACTCATATGTTCTTTCATTTTACATTGGTTGTATTGTGTAGGGGAAGATGTCTAACAAAAGAAAAATATGAGAAAAAAAATGTAAGAGATTCAAGAAAGCAGTGCTCTACCTAGGCATGTAGTCATAAAAAAAAACACACAAATTCTAGAAAACAATATAAGTTGTACTATTCAAATAATCTTCAAACAGCTAAATAACAATTGCATTTTGTCTTGATTTTTGATGTTTGTATTTATTATACTACAGTACAATACTCAAATACTTGAGAAATATATGTGTGATTTAAATAGATATGCTTTATTCAAGAAATAAGTAAAGTTGTTTTATATGTGTTATGTCAAAATGTTTATTGCATTTTCAACAATAAAATAGAGCACTTTATACAATGTTTTTACTCTATTTTCAAATACATGTCTTAGTTCTTAAAAACTAAAATATACAATAAAGTGTAGTTTTTAAAAATAAGACTGGCATTATAAAAGAAGCTTTAATAGAATTTTTATATGCATATTTTCTGCTAGTAAATAATATTTCTCTAATAGTAATTGAGCCATATAGGAATATATGATGCTACACCTTGAAAATTCTACCTTTTTAAAAAAGAAAGGTGATGGAAAGAAGATTAAGGATAAGCAGAAGAATATAGAATTAAAATTATTTTTTAAAATTTGATCTGCTCTGTGACTAGAGTCTTCAGGTATTTAGTTGCATTTCTTTATTATTATTTTTTTATTTTGAAAATATAATTTATTTAGAAAGTAAATTAGAGAGAAAGGGGGAGAGAGAGAGAGAGAAAGAGAGAGAGAGAGAGAGAGAGAGAGAGAAGATTCAATTCCCCGAGGGGAGGGGGCCAAGCCTAAGAAAATATGGTGGCCATAGCTCAAAGAGCTACATGGGACACCAGAGTTTAACAAAGCAATAGCTTTATTTCTAGGGCTAATAACTGTAAGGCTTTTGTGTAAGGCAAAAGCCCAAATTTTTAAAACTTCCAAGTAACAAAAAGTCATTGTAGACATACCCAAATCAATGAATATGATTCCTACATTAGCATAATGAAGGATAAAACTTCACCATCTCAATGAATCTCAATGAATGCAGAAAATGCTTTTGACAAAATTCTTAATAAAAACTCTTAGCAAAATAGGAAATAGATATTACCACAACACAACAAAGTTTATAGGTTATATGTGAAAAGTCTACAACTAACAGCAGTCAGTAGTGAAAAACTAAAAACATCCCTGCTAAGATCAAGTTAAAGGTATATGTGTTCATATTTACAATTTCTATTCAACATAGTACTAGAAGTCCTAGCCAGAGCAACTAGACAAGATAAAGAAATAAAAGGCATCTGAATGGGTAAGGAAGAAGTAGAATTATCTTTGTTTGCAGATAATACAAAAATAAGTTATGTTTGCATACATTAACAATAAACAACCGGAGAAGAAAATGCTAAAATATCTATATACAAGAGCATCAAAAAGAATAAAATACTTACAAGTAGCTTTAGCCAAGGAGGTGAAAGATTTGTATACTGAAAACTACAAAACATTGCTGAAATTAAACAATACACAAATAAATAGAAAGATATTCTGTGTTTGTGGACTGGAATAACTAATACTATCAAAATGTCCATATTATTCAAAATAATCTGTAGATTCAATGTAATTCCTATTATTATCCTCATGACATATTTGCAGAAATAAAAGAATTGCTAAAATTCATTCAAAATCTCAAATAACTTCAAAGAACCCCCCATATTCAGAAAACAAAGCCAGAAGCATCACACTTCCTGATTTCAAAACATATTACAAAGCTACAGTAATTAAAAAGTATGGTACTGGCATAAAAGTAGACAACAAACCAATGGAATAAAATCAAGAGATTGGAAATAATCCCTCATATATATACTCAAACGATCTATGAGGGTGACAAGAGTACAAAATGGGGAGTGGATATTCTCTTCAAAACTAGTGTTCAAAAAACTGGATATTCATATGTTAAAGAATAAAGCTGAACACTATCTAGCATCACATGCAACAATTAACACAAATGAATTAAAAATTGAAATATAAGATCTAAAACTTCTGAAAGACAACATGAGAAGAAATTATGATGATGTTGATCTTGGTAATGAATTATTAAATATGACACCAAAAGCACAGGCAATAAAAGCCAAAATAAACAAATGAGACTTCATCAAACTTAGTATCTTCCATACAGCACAAGGAATAATCAACAGAATGGAAATACCACCTACAGAATGGGAGAAAATATTTGATAATCTGATATTGTATATCTGATAAACAACTGATATCTAGAATATATAAAGTACTTCTACAATTGAACAATAACAACAACAAGAAAACCCAGCCACATAATCCAATTAAAAACAGCAAAAGACTTGAATGGCATATTTCTAAAAAAGATACACAGTGGCCAATAAACATATGAAAAGATACTTGTCATCTCTAATTGTCAGGGAATTTCAAATCAAAACCACAGTGAGATATTACCTCACGCCTGTTAGGATAGCTATTACCAAACAAACAGAAACTATCAAGTGTTGATGATGATGTAAAGAAATTAGAACTCCTATGAACGGTTGGTGAGAATGTAAAATGGTATAGCTGTTACGTAAAACAGTACAAAGCTTCCTAAAAAATGAAATAGAATTATCATATGATCTAGGACTCCCATTTCTGAGTATACATTTAGAAGTTTGAAAATAGTATCTTAAGGAGATGTTTGAGCACTCAAATAGTCATTGTAGCATTATTCACAGTAAATAAGACGTAGAAGCAACTTAAAGGTCCATGAACAGATGGATGGATAAATAAAATGTGGTGTACAATAGAATTATACTCAATTGAGTTCAGCTTTAACACAGAAAATAATCTTGTAATATACACAACAGGGAGTGGATAAAACTTGAGGACTTTATGTTAAGTGAAGCAAGTCATTCATAAAAGACAAATACTGCATGATTTCACCTATATGCGGTGTCTTAAATAAGCACACTAGAAAATAGAAAGTAGAATGGTGGTTGCTTGGAGCTGGAGGGGAGGGAGAAAAGGAAAATTGTTCTGTGAGCATAAAGTTTAAGTTTTGTTAGATGAAAAGTACTAGAAGAATGTTAGACAATATACATAGAGTTAACACTATTGTGCTGTGCCTATAAAAGTAGTTAGGATAGTAAATTTTATGTTATATGTTTTTTGCCACGATTAAAAAGTAATAAAAGTCATAATGGGCATATTGTGATATCTCCTTGGCAGTAAGAGACAAATGGATATCTACCTTTATCTTCTTATTTTATTTTAAAATAATAATATTAATAATAAATAATATTTATTGGAAGATTCCCTTGTGACAAATGAATCAAATGCAATCAAGTCTTTATTGTGAAAATTAACATATTTTAACAATATTTTCTTAGAAGACACACAATAGATAAGTGTAAGAATTTATTATAGATGTAAAAAATGTTATGCTGGAAAAACATACACTGTATATGTGGCTGGGTGTGTGAAATGATCAATAATACAATAAATTCTTACCAGGTCAAAGATCTTTGTGGTAAGGGATGTCTGGTTTGTATCCCAAGTCTCAATATGCTTTGAATAATGATGATAAACAATTACCATTAATTTTGTATATTTTCATTTTATTTGCATAATTAAAAATTAACGTGGCAAACTGATTTACTTGAGTGAATGTTATATGTTTCAAGCAAAATATCATTGTTAAAAATATTCTCCTAGGCCGGGCTCGGTAGCTCAGCCTGTAATCCCAGAGCTTTGGGATGCCGAGGTGAGTGAATTGCCTGAGTCTGTGGGTTCGAGACCCACCTGGGCAACTTGGTGAGACCTCATCTCTACAATAAATCAAAAATTAGCCTGGCGTGGTAGCGCATACCTGTAATTCCGGCTACTTGGAAGGCTGAGGCGGAAGGATCGCTGGAGTCCAACAGATCGAGGCTGTGGTGTCTGGGAGCGTGCCACCGCACTACAGTCTGGGTAATGGAGTGAGATTCCAACTCAAAAAATAAAATAAAATAAAATAAAATAAAATTCTCCTAAGAAAGGACTATAATAATATGCATGGAAGTTTTTGTAACTACAAATAATTCTACAAATTACCAAGGAGTTTTACATCACAGATTTGAGTACATATAATGTTTGATGCCATGAAGAAAATGCAAAATATTTGCAGTGCTATTGTTTACAAATTATTATCCACAGGATTTACATATGCATCTTTGTGAGTTATTCTTATCTTGGTTTTTTAAAAAGTCATGACTCTAAAAGGTTTTAATCCAACATCACAGTTATTTATTGAAATTATTAATTCTATAAGTGAAAGTTAGCTGGAATCAATAACCAAATATTCATTATACAGCTCTTATAAGACACAAAATCATTTAAACGTTTATCTATTAAGTTAAACATGAAAAATGTATTAACAGCAGGGCATGGTGACAGCCTGTAATCCCAGCATGCTGGGAGGCCAAGGTGAGAGAATTCCCTGAGCCTAGGGTTCTGAGAACAATCCAGGCAACTTGGTGAGACCTCATCTACACAATAAACACAACAACTAGCTGGGCGTGGTAGTGTGCATCTGTAGTTCCAGCTACTTGGAAGACTGAGGCAGAAGGACCACCCAAGCCCAGCCAGTTGAGGCTGGGGTGACCGTGAGCATGCCACTGCACTCTAGCCTGGGTGACAGAGTGAGACTCCAACTCAAAAAAAAAAAAAAAAGAAAAAGAAAAAGGAAAAGAAAAATGTATTAACACTTTTAGAATTACTTCCAATTTTACTGTAGTATAACTTTTGCTGTAAATGAAGGGCTTAGTGCATTTTTATTACATGGATATATCAAGTAGTAGTGGAGTCTGGGCTTTTAGTGTAACCATCACACAAATAGTGCAATTTGTAACCAATAGATAATTTCTCATCCCTCACCCCCGCCAGCCCCCCCATCTTTTTTCTATCATTTTATATTATAGTCATCAATGTCTATGATTCTACACTTTATGGTCATGTATCATGTTGTTTGACTCCCATGTATGAGAACATGCCTGCTGCATTTGACTTTCTGTTTATCTGAGTTATCTCACTTAAGATAATGACCTCCAGTTCCATCCATGTTGCTACAAAAGACATGATTCCATTATTTTTTATGACTGAATAGTATTTCATGGTATATATATATATATACACACACACACGTATATATACACACACGTGTGTGTATATACACGTGTGTGTGTGTGCGTGTGTGTGTGTGTGTGTTACATATATAGATTCTTCATTTGGCCAAGCTTACTGTTTTTTTAGGGGAAATACTAATTGTAAATTAGGAACAAAATCAGTGTCCTGGGAAGCAGTGAAAGTCACCACAGTTTAATCAAGTTATCAAATTCTTCATTACTTACAACTTTTTCATTCTTTGGCCATGTCATTCCTATACAGATATTTTAATTTTTTGTGTGTTTTAAAAATAATAGCATGCATAAAGCGTGGGTATATTTAATGAGACCTTTGTTACTAACCAAAGTCAGAGGGTTTGGATAAGATTATTATGGGTAAAAGTTACTAAAGATACTATAGCTTGTATAAATTTTCAGTTAAACAACAAAACAAAATATAATAGAATACACTGACAAGTAAAAATGAATTTAGCTATTTAAATATTTAATTTGGAAATCTCTGTGCTATGGTATAAATTATGTGAGATTAAAATAAAATGCTATGGTTTGGAGATCATGATTATGCTACTCCTATAACTCCACATTTCTTTTTTGCTATGTCTTAAATTGTACTCAAATGTCTCTCGTAGTTTTTGCAAAGTTTCACTGAGACAGCATCTTTTATAGAAATTTATTATTTAAAAAATTACATACTATATGTTGCTTTTTAAAACATGTTACCTGCTCATTTTATAGATAAAGAATTCTGAAACCATTCTTACGGGGGTTAGATGCTATCTCAATTAGGTTTTGATTTGCATTTCTTTAATGATTAGTGAGGTGAAACTTTTTTAAATGTGACTGTTGGCTGCCTGTATCTCTTCTTTTGAAAAGTTGAAAAGTGTCTATTCATGTATTTTGTCTACTTTTTAATGGGGCTGTTTGTTTTTTTCCTTTCGGCACATTTGTGTTCCTGGTAGATTCTGGATATTAGTCCTTTGTCAGATATACCGTTGGCAAATATTTTTTCCCATTCTGTAGCCCATCTCCTGCTCTCTTGATGATGTCTTTTGCTTTGCAGAAGTTTTTCAGTTTAATGAGGTCCCACTTGTCTATCTTGTAAGAATGGCCATCATTAATAAAACAAAAAACAACAGATTCAGGCAAGGATACTGAGAAAAGGGAATGCTACACTGCTGGTGGGAATGCAAACTAGTTCAGCCTCTATGGAAAAGAGTGTGGCTATTTCTAAAAGAACTAGAGTTGGCATTCCATGTGACCCAGCAATCCCCCTTTTGGGAATATATCCAGAGGAACTCAAATTACTCTACAAACAAGATACTTGCACACGTATGTTTATTGCAGCACTATTCACAGTAGCAAAAACACGGTCATGGTGTCCATTGAAACTGGACTGGATTTTAAAAAAAGTGATACATATATACAATGGTATATTACACAGCCATAAAGAAGGAGAAACATATGGACTTTGCAGCAACTTGTATGGATTTAGAGTGTAATGCTCAGTGATCTATCACAGAAACAAAGAACTGAGCACCACATAGTCTCACTCATAAGTGGACCCTGAACATTTACCATAATACTATAAGAAAGCAATTGGCAGTAGTGGGATACTGCTAGGGGAGGAAATAGGGGGACACAGCATCAATAAGGGTACCTGCTCTCAAACCAGACAAAGTAGGAACCAAAGGGAGGCCCAAACTTTACCTGTACAATGACCACTTGTATACTTAATCCTGAATTGTACCCCTCATCTTTAAAAAAATAATAAAATAAAATGCATATATAAATAAATAAAAGAATTCTGAAACTGAGGAAGCACTAAAAAAGCTACATAAGGTTTTTAAGCTAAAATCCTAGTACTCTTGACTTCCTGACATCACCACTGAAAAGTTGTTTTTCTTTTTCTCTCTCTCTCTCTCCCACTTGATTTTTCCCTTTATTTCTTTTGAAAAATAATCAACTTCTAGCACATGGCAAAAATTTAGTGTAGGATTTTGAATGAATGCATGAGGATATGCTGTTTTCTTGTTGCTATGGAGTCACTTTTGTTACCATATGAAAATCTGGTGATACAGAGTAAGAAGGGAGAAAAATGAGATTGCTGAATCATGTGGAGCCCTCAATTTTCATAGAATAGTTATTTAAAATGTAGAATTTAAGAAATTTAATATTGGTAGGTCATTTATTAATCATATATAACATGAGTTACTCAAAATATTGTACAGGTGCTTATGATGGAAAGAAAATATTTGAATGTCTTAGTGAATGAATCTTTAAGAAAGTGTTTTAAATTCTTTAGACTTTAGTAAAATCAATAATGGGTCATAGCTCTTTTCAGTATTTGTCTTTTACAAATTTGTTTTTTTCCATTCTATAGTGTATTTTAAAACAAGCTACTGGATGAGAAACTCTATCTATTAATGTTATTTCACTATATTGCAATGAGTACTCACCATTAATTTTTTGACACTATATTTAGTTATTAATGACTTTTCAAATATCAAATCTAATATTCTTTTCAGTTTTTTAAATTGAGGTAAACTTTATTTACTAAATACTTTCTAGAGTTTTTATGACAGTATTTTTATTCAGTTTTAATTTATTATATTTATTTTTAGAATAGTATTTAAGTTTACAGAAAAATGAATAGGAAGGTACAAAGATTCCCACATATTTCCTCTCCTCCACCTCCTGTGCCCAGTTTCTCTCTCCTGTTATTTAAATCTTGTATTAGAGTGATACATTTGTTATGATTGATTAAGGAGAATTGCTACCTTATGATCTACTAAAGTGTATCACTTACTTTAGGATTTGCTCTTTGTGGTGTCCATCCTACAGGTTTGACAAATGCATGGTGACATGCATCCATCATTACAGCATCACACAGAGTAGTTTCACTGCTTGAAGTATTCCCTGTGTGCCACCTATTCATCCTTTTCTTCCTCTCCTTAAACTCCTGGCAATTGGTGAACTTTTTGTTGTCTCCATAGTTTTGCCTTTTCCAGAATGTTGTATAACTAAATTCATACAGTGAGAGCCTTTTCAGACTGACTTCTTTAACTCAGCAATATGTTTGTAGGGTTCTTTATTTGCGTTTGTGACTTGAGAGCTTCTTCTTTATTGATGAATAGTCCTCCATTGGAGAAATGTACCACAATTTTTTATCCAACTAGGTTGTTTCTGGGTTTTGGCAACTGTGAATAAAGATGCTATACACATTCATGTGCAGGTTTTTGTATGGTTATACATTTTCAAGTCATTGGGTAAATACTTATGACTGTGATTGCTAGATTGTGTTTAGTTTTGTAAAAAACTCACAATCTTCCAAAGTGGCTTTGTCAATTTTGATTCCCAGCAGCAATGGATGAACATTTCTATTTCTCCATATTCTCCTCTGCAGTTTGTATTGTCAGTTCCTTCCTTCCTTCTCCTTCCCATCCCTCCTTCTTTCCTCTCTTTTCTTTCTTCCTTTCTTTTATTTCTTTCTTCCCTCCCTAACTCCCTCCATCTCTTTTTCTCTTCTCTCTTCTCTCTCTCTCTCTTCCATCCTAAACTATTACTTGGTTTTTCTATCTCACTATATTCGATTGACCATTCTGTTGTAAAACTGTCACCTGCTTGCAATCCATGAAAATAATTCCTCTCGTCCTATGGAGACTACTTCTAACTCTCATTTTATGGAATGCTTTCCCCTCTGACATCTAATAAATATGTATATTTTCCAGTATATCATTTTAGGAACTCTTTTTTACTCCTTCTAAGCTGTTTCTGAGAAACTACTCATACAAAAAACACTTCATCTAATGCTAACACAAATTTATAAATAAATCTTTAGTGGGTATTCTTACTTGACACTTTACTTCAACATTCTCATGTGACTAACAATAGCATAATTTGAGAGTCTTCATTAAACTTATGCCTTGATAATTGCACCACTATCTTCTTGTTAGAAACAAGCCAGAAGCACACTTGCACACTGCCAATAATACTTATTCTTTCTCCTTCATCTACTTTATCTGATTACTAAATAAGATACATAAATACAACCTCTAAATGGTCTATTTTATGTGTACCTTTCTTTTCATTGACGTTTTATTGTTCCAGTGATATTTTAGGTCATAGTTATGCTTTGCTCAAAATTAGTTTATGATTCCTTATTGTCTTCAAAATAAAATCACATCTCAGCATGTTCTATGCAGTCATATTTGATATATTTTTATCATTTTTATTTTCTAGCATTATATCTTTTAATCCAGAGACATAGTTTAATGTGCAGCTCTTCAAATAGGCCTGTAGAATGCTGACTTTTATTTTTACATACTGTCTCTACATCCTGAAATGATTTTCCTTTTTTTTTTTTTTAAGTCCATTAGGGCCGCTTTAAAAAATACCACAAGCTAGGTGGCTTATAAACAACCAAAATTTGCTTCTTATACTTTAGAAGACTGCAAAGCCCAATAATAAGACAAAGTCAGTGTCTGGCCAGGGCTACTTTCTAGCCCACACATGCTGGGTTATTGCTGTGTCCTCACATGGTGAAGAGGCAAGGCAACTTTCTGGGGCATCTTTTATAAGGGTAATAATTCCACTAACAATGGCTTTGTTCTCATTTCCTAATTATATTCCAATTAGTGATTGGTTTTCAGTATATGACTTTTGGGGAAACACAAACATTCAAACATTAGCACCTTCTATATTTACTGCAAGAACACCAAGTCTTTATTTCTATAAAAACTCATGTAAGCATTATTTCTTCTATGACACTTATTCTGACTCTCTTAAAACAGTTATCTAGTATTTGCTCTGTATTTTTTTGACTTTGTATGTTTGTTGTTGTTTTTTTAGATTTGAAAATATAGTTCATTTTAAAGTAAATTAGAATGAGAGAGAGAAAGAGAAGATTCACGTCCCCAAGGTGGAGGAGGGGGTCTTTGAACCTTTGTATTAGAATTTATCACATTGTCCTCCATTTACCTGTCTTTTTTTATTCTGTAATCTCTTTGAAGGCAAAGGTCACATATTTTCAACTATGTAGATCAAAAACAGCCTGAACTATGACTAATAGGTAGTAAGTGTTCACCAACTATGTGTTGAATGAGTGAAAATAAATTATATAATATTAAGTGGTCTGCAACAATTGATTTAGTCAATGTCACAAAAAAACTTTAGCTTTAGAAGAATTTAGCTTATTGTATTTTTATTTTGTAAAGAAAATGAAGAAAAATGCATGCAATTAGAAAAAAATTCTTTGAAGTGTTTTGCCCTTTTCTTGTTTGAAAGGGCAAAGATGATTTGTACTTCATATAACTTGTGAAAGAGAAAATATTTCTTTCATGGACAGAGAAAAATGTGACTGGTTTCTCAAAAACAAAAAAGAAGAAGGAAAGAAAAGAAAAAAAATCAATACATTGGAGTTTGTGAACTGGAATGAGTATAAAGAAGTCTCAGAGGCGAAAACAAAAAAAATGAATAAATATTATTTTAAATAAATGACATTGATAAATATTAAATGCAGTGATTTCAAACATTTTTAATATTTAAATTTAATTTAAATGGGAAATGTTTTTCAGTGAATGATGCTTTGTCTATTAATGTATACAAATAAACACTAAAAAGCAACACAGATTGTGACTTTCTTTGCTTTAATTTAATTTCGTTCATGGTTTTGAATAAACTTTGCAGCCTATATAAGGTATTATTGACCCCCAAGGTATGAATATCATGGTAAATAAAAACAACCTTTAAAATAATTAGGCTTATACAGCAAGTTTGGTTCTATATAGATTGTAATTCTATTTAAATTTACTAGATATACTTTCAGTTGCAGTATGTTGTGATGAATTAATTATACATGTGCTAATAAACAAAATGGATATTGCCCTCATGAGAGTAAAAGGCACATAAAGTAGAATAAATGTA
Organism: Cephalopachus bancanus; assembly: GCA_027257055.1. Lineage (NCBI taxonomy): Eukaryota > Metazoa > Chordata > Mammalia > Primates > Tarsiidae > Cephalopachus > Cephalopachus bancanus. Next base: position 1,484,447 of record JAPVLO010000089.1, read on the forward strand.
CAATTTTATGTTCGGTCTTCAATGAAAAATGATCTGTCAAATGCTAGGTTCTACTGCCCCTGGGACTAAATTCTACCACCTCCCGGGAAAACCATATGTCTTCTATCTACTGAACTTAAGACACGTTTTTTACAAATAGTGTAAGGAATTAAAAAAAAAAAAAAAAAAAGACAAAACTTGCACTAGTCTGTTTTAGAGTTATACCTTGCAAAAATGTCCTGAGAAAAAAACTGAAAATGTTTTAATTTGAAAATTCAATGTTTTAATATTCTGGGGAAGATGGTTGTTTACAAGAAATATATCTCAATTCAAAAAATAAATTAATCTCATCTGGTTAATTTTGGTAACATACATTGACATATATACATAGTACAACATTTCATCTATAGAATATTTTCTTTCTTTCTTTTTTTTTTTTTTTTTGAGTTGGAGTCTCATTCTGTCGCCCAGACGGAGTGCAGTGGCCGCGCCTGGCCACTGCAGCCTCGACCTGCTGGGCTCCGGCGATCCTTCCGCCTCAGCCTTCCGAGTAGCCGGAATTACAGGCATGTGCTACCACGCTCGGCTGATTTTTTTTTTTTTTTATTGTAGAGATGAGGTCTCGGTGTCCAGGCGGGTCTCGAACCCGCGGGCTTAGGCAATCCACTCACCTCAGCCTCCCAAAGGCGCGGGATTACAGGCTGAGCCACCGAGCCTGGCTAGAATATTTTCTTAAGTGCTGGTAGTAAGTTTTGCTTACCTGTTCCAACTTTCTATAAAGGGTCAAATAAAAAATCATTTAGACATTGTGGGTCATTTGATCTATGTGACAATCACTAACCTCTTCTGTAGATGCAGAAAAGTAGCCACAAATAGTACATAACAAGTGGGTGTGATGGTGTATTAACAAAGTTTTATTTACAGTAACAGGGGATGGAGGGTATAGTTTGCTAACCCTTAGTATACATTGCCAGGTCTCTCCTGGATTGAGAAAACAATATTATTCTCAGTTGTGAATTACTGATAATAAGCGACCATGGCAACCACAGTCATGAAACTCTTTTGTGTTATATTCTGCATATTTCAAATAGTCTATATTTAAAATAAAGTATATTTTAAAGATATCTGACTAAACGTGCACAGAGTACAGTGGGAAAAAAAAAAACTTTGGAAATAAAGTACCATGAAGACAAAATTCCATAATTAGTATCCGTTATGCTAACTGCATCACTTTGTATTGTATCTGGCATGAAGTGAGGTACTGTATCAATAAGGATTTGTTGAATAAGTGAGCGGAGATAAATTTATAAAGTAACTACACTACAGTATATAGAGCTATATGTCATTTACTAAGCTATAGTCTGTGTCTTTTAAACTCATTTTTCTGTATTCTGGTATGTTCTAAAACCTTTTGGTTACTTTTGGTTAGATAGCTCTATGTTAAGTTTGTGCTAATGAGGGGGCAGGGAGTAGTGATAAACAGAAACTAGAAGGAAGGAGAAAAAAGAGATGGACCATATTTTTGTTTTCTATACTAGTGAGCATCACCTGAGCAAAACATTTTTATCTTGACAGTGGCACTTTGTTTCCTTAGTAGCAGTTTCCACAATCTTCCTGAAAGTGGAACCACAGATCCAATGGAGGCATTTTCTCAGAACGTCTCATTTCCAACTTGAAGGTCCCCTCCTCCAAGTTTCCGAAGATTTAAACATTCCAATCTCTTTCTTCGGTTCCTTCTGCCTTAGAGGTGTAGCTGCTTTTCCATCTTAGGAAATGTATTTTGTACTGTTTTTGTCTTTTCTTTAATAACTACTTAATAAATGTTCATATTAAATATTTTTTGCTCAAGTAATTGCTGTGATTTTTATGGTCAGACTGAACTCTGAATGATACAAGTTACAGTACAACTATGCTCAGAAAAGAATAAACAAAGAAGCATGGACATAAGAGTCAAATAATTCAATTAAGCGATTTTAATTTTTTTTCCGAAAAATGCATAGGTGTTTAGTAAACATATGGCTTAGCAGTAAGAACATTTGAGGGAAAATGAGGTCCTCAGAACACAAATATGAGAAATAATCCAGCAAATTTAGAGAGCATAGTAATGGTTTGCTAGTTGAATGGGAGAAGTTGGTGTAAGTACCAACGCGGGAGGAGGACACAACATTAGAAAGTGCGGAACAGCAATCATTCATTTAGTCATTGTACTAGCTTTGTGGAGTAAACAAGATTAAAAATATCCCTAAAGATGTAGCATTTTCAATCTGGTGTAAAAGTAATATTAAAAATTCCCTCCAAAAGGAATAAAGATGTATAATGGTATGATGAAGAATTAATTTCAAAAATGATTTAAATTAAATTAAGGTGAGACAGGGAAGTGATCTTTAACAATGTGACATTTAAGGTAAGACTCAAATAGAAAGAAGTACCTGGCTAGAATTAGAAGGAGGAGGAGGAAGAGAGTTTGCTGCAAATTTGAGGTATATTCTGCGGCTTGGTTGAAAGATTAAAATAAGAAAGTTGCCTAGTAATAACTGTGCTTTGAAAATATCATCTTGAAAGAAAGTTGAAAGGATAAATTGAAAAGGTTCAAGTCTATGCTCTCCAAAATCACATGGTAGACAAATGATGGTTAGTCGCTGATGGATTTTGCAATATCAGTGGACAGAATGGAAAGCCTGTGAGTGTAGTGTTGGAGGCTATGTATGACAGTAATTTCACGAATGTGGCAGATGTGGAAGGAGGAAAATAGAATCAGTTGTAACAACTAAATTTCTGAATCTGATTACAATGTTAGTTAGATAATTCTATTTACCAATGATAAGTAGAATTACCAAGGGTGGGAGCCACCAAAAGTGAGGTCCCACATGAGAGGCCAAATGGGTTCTTGGCTTTGTGCAAGGAAGATTTCAAGAATAAGCTGACAAGGTAAAGTGAAAGTAAGTTTATTAAAAGAGGAACAGAGCCGGGCTCGGTGGCTCAGCCTGTAATCCCGCGCCTTTGGGAGGCTTAGGTGAGTGAATTGCCTGAGCCCGCGGGATCGAGACCCGCCTGGACAGCGAGACCTCATCTCTACAATAAATCAAAAAATCAGCCGGGCGTGGTAGCGCATGCCTGTAATTCCGGCTACTTGGAAGGCTGAGGCGGAAGGATCACCAGAGCCCAGCAGGTCGAGGCTGCGGTGGCCGGGAGCGGCCACCGCACTCCAGTCTGGGTGACAGAGTGAGACTCCAACTCAAAAAAATAAATAAATAAAATAAAAATAAAAGAGGAACAGAAAGAAAACTACTCTACAAGCAGAACCGCCCCGTATGCCCTGGGGTTTTCATTGGACAGTAAAAAAAGAAAACAAACAAAAAAGTTTATTGAAATGACAGAAAATAGGCTACTCCACATAGCAGCCTGGACTGGTCTATAGGAAGAAAAGCATCCATATATTGCTGGGGTTTTATTTGTATAGTTATCTCTGTATTATATGTTATGCAAGGGATGGATTATTAATAGGTTTTCTGGGAAAGGGGTGGGGGAGTACCTGGAATTTAGGGTTTCTCCCCTTTTAAAACACATAAGGTAACTTCCAAGAGTTGCCATAATATTTGTAAACTGTTATGGCACTGGTGAGAATGTCTCTTAGCATGCTAATGTATCATAATTGGTATATAATGAGCAAAAGGGTAAGCAGAGGTGGCTTTTGATGCCATCTTGGTTTTAGCTAATCTTTTCTGGCTTTGGCTGGTCTTCTCACCACATCCTGTCTAGTTAGTGAGATCTGGGCCTTATGACCTCTGTTATAGGAAACTAGTCTTGCCAGATCCCCATCTCATTTTCCCCTCAACAATTACATACTCTTCCTAAATCTTAAGAGATTACAGAAGGGTGGAATTCTATCTTTTGTAATTGTTTCCTGCAGATTTTATGGGCAGAGGTCCTGCCTAGTGTTTGAGGAGTAAAAATCTCTGGCTGCCTGACCTGGGAGCCCTAAGGCAGGATGTTTTCATTTTCTGGGTCAGAAGGCAAGATGGGCTTGGTCTTTATAGATTACGCAGACAAAAAGATGCTTAATAAGAGGCATTTCTGTGGAGACAAAAAAGAGTCAGGGAACATCTGGAACAGTGTATAGTGCAGCTTTTCTAGAGTCTCTGATGCAGCCTCAGATAGCAGTGGCAATATGAAAGATTCTTCTGGACTGTAGTTTGAACCGGGCATTTAAGTACACTTTCTGGAAAGTCCATACATTAGCAGTCAGGCATGAAGTTTGTTGAGTTGTTTACTTTCAGTGGGAAAGTTTTCTTAAAAAGGTACATTTTTAGTTTCTAATGATTTCCATTCAGATAATATGACAAAAAAAATTGAAAACATTAGTCTGGAGACTTGTATCAAGGGAATAATTCAGGCGGCAGTCCAAATTGTAGACAATAATAAAAACTAAAAGATAATGCACAATAGAATCTAATAACACGTGTTCTATAGTTTCCTCTGAAATATAATTTTCTTTCTCTAGTCCTCTATCTCTACTAAAGACAAATTACAGTAGGACCAATTTATTTGCAAAATAAGTTTCAGTCTTATTATATTTAGATTGATTATTTGCATAATGGGCAGCAAGAATAATTATTTGCCAATAGACTTTTTAAAAATGGGCTTTGTTGGGACTTTTTTCCATGAGCAATCTCAGATTAGACTTTTTAAAAGCCTATCATGCTCAGTCAAGAATTTATCTGAGTCTGAAAGTACCTGTGTGAATTGGATGAATTCCTCTCTTTGAGGTACTAAAATAGCTTGAATAACTTGGGGTTCCTGAGCCTGTCAGAGAGTTCTCTTTACTTACTACAGGTTAGGAGTCCTAAAAAGAGCTGACAAGGTATAAGGCCAGCCTTATCAAGAGGCTTTTTGTCAGTTCTTTATAGATCTCAGCATCAATTCCTCAAAGCAGTCTGCTCATATCGGAAATGCCGTTCCAGTGAAAACCTTGGTAAAATAACCAGTGATACCAATCATGTCCTATTATGAAAGAAATCATTCTTATTAAACTTGTGCAAACAATTATATTGCCATAAATCAATAGTCATAAATAGTTTCCAAATTCTGGAGAAATCAGTAAAGAGAAAGAAATATTCTTCAAATTTTATTCACAAGAACATACTTTACTCAATTGTTAATGCCTGTAAAGAGCTCAAAAGAAAGCACATTTTCTCAACTCTGAAAAACAACAACAACAAAAATAAGCAATGCTTTAAATAAAGTCAAAAAAATTATTTCTGTCTTCTATGATGTCTGTCTTCAACCAATGAAATTAACTCTTGTTTTGCTCCATATTGGGTCAATAATCGTCATGAACATATATGCTTTCTAACAAGAGTCCTAAGTCCTGGAAGTCTTTTTTTTGTTGTTTTTCTCTCTAGTCCAACAGCACAATTCCCAAAGTTATCAGAAACTTGCACTGGCAAGCACCTGTCAGTGTCCTTTAGCTGATTATAAACCCCTTTTTGAAAAAGATAAAATTAAAACAATAATTGTGGATGAAAAAAGTCTTAAATTTGATCAAAGACACCATTGACAAGAACATTTGGTAATTCTATGGCATACAACAATTTAATATAATAATTATTATTACTGACAAGATACACAAAGACTTACCAGAATTATAGGATGTCATTTAATTTTGGAACATATACTAATAACACATATAATTCAAGGAAAAGTAAACACTCTTACATATTTGACAATGTTTTCTGTATGATTTCAACATACTAAATAAGTTAAATATTTTATTCTTGGAATATAGGGGCCCTAATAACTAAAATGGTGACAGCAAAGAGACTGACTTTAAAACCTGTAATTTTTCTTTTTTCCCCCTGCCTTTAGGGAATTTAGTTCAATTGGTAAATACAACACAGTATGATTTTCACGGTGTATTTTTAATTTACTTTATTTTAAGGTTGTGGGGTACAAGACAGGATTGCATACATAAGAGGTTTAGGTCAGGTATGTTCAGGCCTCACTTGTAAGAATGAACACACCATAATACTACAAAAACCTATAATTTTGATTGTGGAAAGTTTGTCAAATACAAGAGGTTTAAAATATTTGATACTAAAACACAGGATATCAGGTCAATGTAAAGTCCTTTAGTCAAAATGATTATTTAAAGATTTAAAAAAACCAAAAACCTTATTTTTTGACAGTGGAGACTCATTTTCGACAATAAGACCTATGCAAGAGGCCGGGCATAGTGGCTCATGCTTGTAACCCCAGCCCTTTGGGAGGTCAAGGTGGGAGGATTGCTTGAGTCTGTGAGTTTGAGAGAAGCCTAGGCAACATAGTGAGATCTTATTACTACAAAATAAAATTTAAAAATTAAATAAAGAAACAGTCAAGGGTGGTGGTACCTACTTTTAGTCTCAGCTACTCAGGAGACTGAGGCAGAAGGATCACCTCAGCCCAATAGGTCAAGGTTGTGATGAGTCAAGATCATGCTGCTGAACTCCAACCCGGGCAACAGAGTAAAACCCTGACCCCTCCCCCACCAAAAAAAGGAAACCAAAAGGAAAGGACCTAAGTTCCTAGTTTTTTTTTTATAGTTTACTCAGAAGGTAAATAAAATCTTTTATTATTTTTTCATATTACATGAAAATTTTGTTCAAAAGAGAAAATCAAATTCTATATTTGCATTAGTGTATTATTAAAATTAAATTTAATGTTAATAAAACCTTACATAAATCTGTCTAATTTTAATCAGTTTGACCATAAGGTAGGATTTTCAGAAATTTATATAAACTTTTACAACTTTTTAAATTAAATGGCATATCAATGCTCCAAAAAACCCTGTTTTTCTGACATAAAGGTCTAGATTTCAGCCCTGCATCCGTGTGCTTTGGATATTAATGTTCAATTTACAAAAATACCAAATAATCTCCTTTAAATTTTCATTAACTTGATCATATGTAAAGTTCTTTTGTTTAATAAGTTCAATCTGGTATAAACAGTCTGCAACTTACTTAATCTTTAGTTTTGTCCCTGTCATTTTACCTTAGGACAAAAACTTCCTTTCTCAACTTTTTAATGTGTATTTAGTTTAGTCATCACTTACATTCTTTTAATTTAAAACAACTTAAAAACCTTTAAATTAGACACAATTACTTTTCCTTTACCAAAAAATATATTCTCATGTCTTTTCTATAACTTTTTACCAAAAATAAGTCTTACTTTTTATACATTTTGCATATAAAAGTGAGTTTCTTACATCTAGTGGTTTTAATTACATCCATCGATTACAATGTTAACTATTAGTGACACTTATTTTTAGCAAAAAAAAAAAGCAGGCAAACAATTTTAATTATGTACCAGATGTACATAATAACCAAGGGCAAAGGACAATACCTGGGGCTAAGTCTTACTATATCTTAGTGGTTCAAAAAAAAAAAAAAAAACACATACGTTTATAGACTTAAGCTAGTACAAGACGTATTACAGAAACAAAATTTTATATCTTAATACATCTAGCAGAAATAATATGGGGCCAGTAAAGTAATAGACTCAGAAAAAAATGTTTAAATTAAATTTTGAAGATATTTCTATTTTACCAATGGTTTTTAAATTATCTTTATTTATTAAAGATTACTAAATTCACATAAAAAAGGTATTTGAGTTAGTCTTTATTTTTCTTATGAAATATTTTTAGCAGTCATTTTTTCTTTAAGTTAGTTACTTAGAACTCTAATATATTTTGGTAGTAAAATAGCACATACATGTGACACGTATATATAGACTCAGACGGAAGTGGATTTTATAGATGTATGTTTCTCTACTTATCTGTTAAAGTTCTTTTTTAATAGTGTAAATTCTTTTTCAGTAAACTTTATTGACAGTAGTCAATATCTGCCTGGGGAAGAGGAGGCACACCTCATCGATAAGGGTAGCTGCATGGTGAATATTTGTATACCTAGCCCTGAATTGTACCCCACAATTTAAAATAAAAATTAAAGGAGGAAAAAAATGCTTTTATTGTCCCAGGTAAACCTAAATTTGCCTTTCTAGAGGGACAGTTCTTGGGTAAAACAAGATAGAGAATTTATTTTTTAAATCACAGAACTAAGACATCAGGCCTGAATATTATACTATCGTTTGCTTGAACTAAAAAAACCAAAAAATGATGCAAGTAAAAGTGGTTAAAATGGTCAGGAAAACACTTTAAACAAAGGTATGACATGAATTTAAAATAACAGGCAGATACTCTTACAAATGGAGATTTTGAAAAAGCAAGTTTCTTTATAAAAGAGTTCAGTCAGCTACATGCCAGAAAATTATATATTGGCTTTATAGATTAGTGTCTTTAGGGTTTAGTCCTTTAAGGAAGGGTGATCGAAAACACCATGTAGACTTTAGGGCCTAAACTATACTTTTCTTATTCAATACACAAGAAAATAGCCAATAACTATTTATTACAAACATTTGCCAGCTCCCTCTGAAAGTATAGAACCTAGTTTTATTGCACATACCATGGTCAAATTTTCAATGAAACACAAAGTAATTTCTCAAAGCCAAAAAGATTAAGTAACACAATGTAAAAGAGAGCAGAGTTCTAGACTTTAAGGAAATCTGTCTGCTTATCATTCTTGGGATTCCTTAAGGAAAACAGAGTTTCCTCCCAAAAAGAAATTTGTGGCACCATTCTGTTTTCCTTAAGAGGTCTCAGGTTGCTAGAAATGTTCTTAGATCTTGTAGTGTGGGCATCAAGTGTGGCAAGAGAAAGGAGGGATAAATATGAGTAAATAGATAAACAAACAAAATTTGGTCAACTAAAACTATTTCCAAAAGAGAGAAAGCATAAAGGCTTTTAGAAAAAAAAATACCTATAATACATATAAAAATATATATACATGTATATGTATATCTTGAATATTAGCTTTTAATTAAGCTTTTAGCCATAGAGCTTTGATAAAAATACTTTTACATTTTTTATTACCAAATTTTAGCCAGGAAAAGCAGCTGCTATATTTCTCTTATTTAAACATTTTTATTACAATGATCTAATTCTAAACAATTGATAGAAAGTCTAAATTAAAAGAAAGATGTCATAGAGTCACAGCTAGCCCTAAGAATTTTCTCCTTTCTGGTTTGATATTTGTGTTCACCTTGTGTGTCCATGACTTTTTTTTCTGTTTATCCTTGTTTAAGGCACGTAGTAAGATAGTTTTAATAAAAATGTTTTCAATAGTGCAGTTGGCTCCAACAACAATTTAGTCTAGAAACTTTTTTAAAGCCCAGAAGTAATTTTCCAGGTTTTTACTACATGGGCAGGGGTGTTCCTGCAGAAGGCGAAGAGAGAAGGCAATCTGTGTGGTCTCCAAAAATTCACTCACGGAAATAGCAAAAGATGGCAAAAGCCCCATAAGGATCGGCCCTCTAAGACAAGACTCTCTTAACAGCTTACCACATTTGAAACAAAGAGGGTGCTGCTTAAAATCTTATATATCTCAGACTCCCAGTCTTTTCAGACTGTCCACCTGACATGAACCTGAAAATTCATGCCCTTTTGATGGTGGAGACCAAAAGAGAGTATTCCCTCTTGATCACAAAGTCAAGCTTTCAAGGGTGTAAAAACAAGACAAGAGGGAAATTCATCCTATGATACCTTCTTTAATGACAAACAGAGAACAACAAAGGAAAATAAATTTCTAACAGGAAAGAAGATCAAGCAATGTGAATATTCATATCACAAAGTACCCCCAAATACACCAGAGTTGCTACAACCCAAGACTAGTCATACAAATCCTTTTTTCCCTTTAATCCAATCTTTGCAGATGAGACTAAGTGATTTTTACCATTTACTCCCCCAAGTACACAAAGAGAAAGAGAAGCCAGGAGGCTGGTTTGTAAGAAATTCTTACCACTTTTCCACCAAACAGTTTCCTGGGTTCTCTTCTCTGTGACTTCCAAAAGAGGAGATTGGTGTTGTTTTAATCTTGTTTGACTATTCCAAACCAGGAAGACCATGGCCGTTGGTGCCCTAAAGTTTAGCTGAAAAATCACTGACCTGAGTCAGATTGATTAGTAAAGGAAAGGCATAATTCAAATTTATTTAATGTGTATATGAGAGGGAGACTCCCAAAAAACATGGAATTCGCTTTTTGGAGAGTGGGATTCTTGTAGTACATTCTGAATTTGTTCCTCCTGATCAAATGATAAACTAACGTTTTTATCTGGAAGAAATGTCCTGAGTTGTGACAAACAGGTGACTTGTTCTTCTACCATGACAACACACCTGCACACACTGAGCTGAATGTTCAGCGGTTTTTTGACAAAAACAGTATGGTACTGATTCTTCACCTTCCCTATTCTCGCAATCTCACACTCTGAGTGACTTTTTTGTTTGTTTGTTTTCCTGAATGAAAAAAGTCCTGAAAGGAAGATGTTTTGCCGATGGGGGAGAGGGTGAAATAAAAAATGGCAGAAGCACTAAACGGCATCAGAATTGATGAGTTAAAATAATTGTTTTGAGCAGTGGAAAAAGCATATTAATAGGTGTCTCACATCAAACGGAGAGCAAAGTGACTGCAGTTTAAACATGTAAGAAAAAATATACGTTTTTTAAATAAAGAAGACTTCAGAATGAAGACTCAACTTCCCAATGAGTTACAGAAGCTTAAATACAATCTTGGGACTACATAAAGAATGGGGACTTGCATTGAGGTAGCAGGTTATAGGAGGGAGAAAAGAGGAATTCTATTGAGGAATAACAAATGACTGGGGTAATTGATAAAATAATGACTTGTAAAAAGTTATCTTTGGAATTTGAATAAACCTGAGACAACAGGCATTATTTTGTAAAATAATTAAACAAATTGGGTTGAGTCAGGTCTGATTACATTCTTCCTTTCCTTTCTGGCAAGAGATAATTTTTTTTTTTTTTTTTTGAGTTGGAGTCTCACTCTGTCGCCCAGACTGGAGTGCAGTGGCCGCTCCCGGCCACCGCAGCCTCGACCTGCTAGGCTCCGGCGATCCTTCCGCCTCAGCCTTCCAAGTAGCTGGAATTACAGGCAGGCACTACCATAGCCCAGCTGATTTTTTGATTTATTGTAGAGATGAGGTCTCGCTGCCCAGGCGGGTCTCGAACCCGCGGGCTCAGGCAATCCACTCACCTCAGCCTCCCAAAGGCAGGGGATTACAGGCTGAGCCACCGAGCCCGGCTAAGAGATAATTTTAACAGGAAGAGGAAGCAGCTTGGGTGAGCTCCTTTTCCTATTGCTAAAAACCCCAGAGCATCGGGGGATTAGACAACTGTGATCTCCAAATATTTGAGACCTATCATAAATTGTAGTTGCAAATCAACACAATTCAGGTGTCCCGGATCACCACAATAAAGGAGCTCCCAAAACAACAGAAAAAGGACTTAAATAAGAAAATTGTCTTGCCTTACATGGAATGGAAACAATCGCCCATGTCCCCAAGGTGGTAATCATAAAGGCTACAGTGAAGTAAGCATAGGTATTCATTTGTTACAATTAAGCAAAATAAAAATATAAGAAAGTAACTTTGACTCCAGTCCCCTGAAAGGAAACCAGAGAAGCAGAAGTTCAAAATGATGAAACACAAACTGCTATTGGGTTGCTAAACCGGAGATCCTGAGAGATTAGGACAATGAAGCCAAATTGAGGGAGACTTATCCATTCATTTGTGCCCAATGACACTGATCTGTCTAGTCTGGAAACTCGGTGGTGTCTCTGCTCCTTCTCTTCATGTTCACCATGGAGACAATATAGGCTCGGGATCTCAATGTTAGCGACCTACCCGAGAAGCCAAGTGGCTAGGCTTTGTGCAAGAAATAATTTAGGAGTGAGCTGACAAGGTAAACTGCAAGCAAGTTTATTTAAATAAAAATGAGTAACGAAAGACAACTATTCAGGCAGATCGGTTCCCATACCTTGCTTGGGTTTCAATTGAAAAAGAAAAACAAAGTTACTGAAATGACAGAGAGCAGGCTACTTCATAGGTGGAGCAGCTTAGGTTGGTCTGTGGGAATCATAGCAGCCATACATCACTGGGATTTTATGATTATAGTTATCCCCTGATTGTATGCTTAGTAATGGGTGGAATTAAATTAATATTCCAGGTAAGAGGCAGAGAGTTCCCAGAATCAGGTTTCCACCCTTTACAAACCAGATAAGGTAACTTCCGGGAGTTGCCATGGTAATTGTAAACTGTCAGGGTCTTTGTGGGAGTGTCTTTTAGCATGCTAACATATTATAATTAGTGTATAATAAACAAAAAGCATCAGCAGAGGTAGTTTTTTATGCCACCTTGGTCTTAGCTGGTCTCAGCTGGCCAGTCTTCTCACTACATTTATTCTTGCCCATAAGGTCTGGGCCTTGTGACCCCTGTTTTGGAAAACTAGTCCTGCTGGATTCCTATCTCACCAAGATTAGAAAAACAGCGGTATGAAGAATACACTGTTTATTTTCAAACTTGGACGTGTATCTATTATGTGAAGTTAGTCATTTGTTTGTGTTGAGTCCTCTATTTCTTTGTTAAGGTTCTGTCACCTTGAATTTTAATTGCAGAGAAAAGTGTTTGAAAATCTTTAAATGTAGTTACAGATTGCTGTATTTTTATTTGGAATTCTCAAAAGAGTAGTTTTGTGTAATTTCTTTCTTTGTTTTCTGGCTACATATACATTTAGAATCATTGCATCCAATTAATCCAAAATTCTTTGGCAAACTAACCTCCCTAATTTTATTCTTCTGCTAAAATCCCTCTCCTCAGTCTATCTGAACCTCACTATTCTCTTCTTTGTTTTGGGGATATGTCCATCTCCTTGTTTAGACTCTGTGCAAGTATTTGCTTTCCTGTTTTTCTGAACACTCTTTACCATGCATGACTTTCATGAAGTGTCTTTTTTAATGTAAACTTATTTTAGAAAATTTCTCTTTGTAAACTTTATGGAAAATAACATTTAACTATGTCAAAAGTCAGTGACTTAGCATGTTTTACTGTACTGTTTAAAGTTGTCAATGAATTATTCATTTGCTTATTGTTTGTTGATTCTCATTAGGGTGTCAGTGCCATGACAACCAGAACTTAGTCTGTTTATTCTCTGTTGTATTCCCGGTGTCTAGCATACTGTAGGTACTAAATAAATATTTATTCAAGAACAATTGTGAATTAAATATTTTAGCGCTACACGATATCTCTTTTAAAGTGTGTAAATAGCATTTGTTTCAAGTATCCTGTGTATCTGTATCATATTCATGTAACCCAGTCATTTGCAACTGGAGTGTAATTTTGTAATCCAAGGGTCATTTTATAATGTCTGGAGACATTTTTGATGGCCTAAATTTGGAATGAGAGAGTGCTTCTGGCATCGATTGCTTAGTGGTTAGTGATACTGCTGAACAAGCTACAAAGATAATTCCCCCAACAAAGAATCATCTTGTCCAAATGCCAATAGTGTTACTGCTAAGAAAAGCTGTGACAGCTAACACCAGCTCCATGTTGAACAGATTGTTCTTGTATCATTTCATATTATTTTACTTTCAATTCTTTCTTGTATCATTTTATATTATTTTACTTTCAATCCTTCACTATCTTATGATTTGAATGTATCTTCTATTTTAAAAAAGCCTAGATTTATATTTTTATACTATGATTGAAAATTTATTCCATTTACATTTATTTAAATTATCTGGAATACTTTTTATATACTCACTATTTCTTTTTTACTTCTTTTCTGCATTTTTGTATTGATAAAATAATATTTTAGAGTTTTTAATAACTTTTTAACAAATTACAATATGCAAATAAAAACGCACATTCAGTGTAAAACTCAATACATTTCCACAAATTGCTCAGCACTCAAATTAAAAAAGGAATAGCATGTAGGGCCCAAGGAAGACTTGTTCTTTGGCCTCCAAAGTTTTGCTGAAAAATCAACTGTAAAAAATGGCAGGTTAGTAAGAGATAAGACATACAAATTCATGAAATACATGAGTTACACAAAATATCAGAACTCAAAGAAATGACCAAATGATTGACAACATTTATACTATCTTAAGGTTACATACACAATAGGGGCTTGAAGCTTGGCCAAACACAGATTATGGTGGTATGTCAAGCCATGGTGGCAATATGGGTTTTGGAAACAGAAGAGGAGGCTTGAATTGCAAAAGTGGTCTTGTTGTGTTATGCAAAATTTTGGCTGCTCTGTATCTTAACATATGGTATTTTTCATCTTTTTTCACTTTATGCATTTTGGTGTTTAGACTTATGTTTTAACTGACATATTATTGATGACTAATGAAATTGTTATATATTAAATATGTGTATTGTGAATATTTTGTTTCTTTCTTTAGACTGCCAACAAGTTGTTTTTTTGAATGATTTTGTCTCTTCTTTGTATTGGCTTAAAGTATACACATTCCATTTCAATTATTTTAACAATTACCCTTAAAATTTTAGTATATACAGAATTCTACGTTTAATAATTTTCTTTACATTGTTCTTAAAGGATATACATATATATATAATGTATATTCATTAGCTCATCTCAAGAGACATATGTGTTTTTCTCTAGGATTTTATTTACACATTCGGGTTTTTTAGTTTTACAATTAGACATTAGTGTACCATTATTTCATATATTCAATATTTCCTAAAATTCCCCTGCATTTTAAACATTTTCTCACATTTTAGTTCTTCTGTGTTACATTTTATTTCTTCTGAAATAATCTTTGAGAGTAGTTCTTCTTAGATTTGCCATACGTAAGAATAACCTGGAGGGCTCAGTGAAACAGATTATTGGGCATAAGTCTACAGCTCTGATTCAGAAGGTCTGGAGTTGAGTCTGTTAATTTTCATTTCTAATAAGTTCCCAGGTGATTCTATTCCTGTTTATTTGGAGACTATATTTTGCTTGAGAATTTTTCTTAGTGTGAGAATCTGTTGATGGTAAATGTTCTAAGCTTTTGCTACTTGCTTTATTCTTTTGCTTATAACTGTGTCATGTTTAGGTATAAAGGCTGCACACAGATAACGTGATTGGACTTTCTTAATTTCTTATAAGGATATAACATTAAACTTAAACCACAAAATATATGCTCAGTATTCTGTAAACAGTTCTTTATGAATTAACCTTCATGTGTCAATGTATTCTAAGGATACACATTGTGCACAGATTGCTTAAGTTATATATTTTTTCTTATGCTTATCTTAAAAATGTGCCTTTGGATCTCTCCTGTATACTATTTTTGCATCAGTTATATTATAGAACCCAGAATGGTTAAAAAGTGGAAATAGACCCAGGGTAAATTTCCTGAGGCAGTGATAAATGGAGGTTATAGAACAAGATCAACATCAAAGTTGAATAAATAATAATGTAGAGATTCTTATCAAATGATTTCATTCAAAACTACTTTAATTCTGTATCAAGAGTTACAGACTTTATTTTAAAATAGCATTTGCAATTTTTTTTCAAAAAAGTTTTATGAACGTTATACAAATACTTGGAGTTTTTTTGTGTGTAGATGTTGTTGAACTTTAAATGTCTGAAAAATCTAGAGCTACTAGGACCAATGAAAGAAAAAATATTTATGACTAGAATGAATATACATAATAAAGTACACATGTTCACATTACAGATAAGGTCTGTATAGTTTTTAAGAATCTTCTGTTAGATTTTTTATAAGCTACATGGTTCAGGAATTACTGAAGTCATGATGATATTAGCAAAGACAACTTCTTATTTTCCTATCATAAGGTACCTTTGTTAATGAAGTAGGTCAATTCTCTGTGTAGACTCTCTTTATTGCTATCACATAATCATTATTTTATTATCAGACTGAAATTTCAACAGCCACATCGTTGTTATTATTTACCAAATTCATTTAACCTTAAGCTTATTGCATTTGAATATTATCATAATTAATTATGAAAATCCTTATACATTATTTACAATGTACTAATGTGTTATAAATTTTTATGTGGTTATAGAATAACTATTTTATATTTTAGAAGAAAGTATCACAGTTATGTAGCATTTTTCTCTCCTTTGCTATGCAGAATGGGTTAACTAGTTAATATATAATAGAAAAGATAAAAATCACTCTGAAATATTGTTAGTGTTTGAACAGAATTTAGAACAACACAAATAATGACAATAGGATGAAAAGTCTAATACAGTGTGAAACTCAATAATTTAATAGAAGAAAAGAAATAGTAGGAAAAATTATATGCCTTGCATTTCCAGCTGTATGATAGATTAAAGCTTATTAGAAAGTGAGCTATAACCAAGATTATAATAAGAAAGCATACAAAAATGCATCATTTCAACAAACATTACTCAAGAATTAATTATTGCATTAGTATTTACTTTATACAGATGCATTATTAAGAATAATCAGGATGACTTATGAGTTCATAAATTTACAAAAACTTTAACCCTTTTCCTATTTTTACATAGGGTGCTTTATTTCAGTTGGTAAGCATATGTGATTAGTGTAGGAAAGTTCTTTTTTTCTTCACATTCTCACTAGCGTTTGTTATTTTTAAATTTCATTATTGCTATCCTAATAGGTGTGAAGTGGTATTTCATTGGGTTTTAATTTCTATTTTCCTGATGATTAGTGAGTGTGAGCATTTTTTCAAATACCTGTTGGACATATGTATGTCTTTTAAAAATAAATGTGCATTTAGATTATTATTTTTGCTAGAGTTGCTTGAGTTCCTTATCTATTCTAGATATTAACATCTTGTCAGATTCATAGTTTGCCAATATTTTCTCTTATTCTGTAAGTTGTTTCTTTGCTATATTGTTTCCTTTGCTATGTAGAAGCTTTTTCGTTTGATGTAATTTCATTTGTCTATTTTTTCTTTTATTGCTTGTGCTTTTGAGTCTTATCCAAAAAATTCTTGCCCCGTCCAATGTCTCAAAGCATTTCTCCTATGTTTTCTTATAGCAGTTTCATAATTTCAGGTCTTATATTTGAGTGTTTAATGTGTATTAAGTTTTTTTTTTTCTAAGTTTTTTTTTCTAAAAGGTCAAATTTATTTCTTTCTTCTGCATGTGAATATCCAGCTTTCCCAGCACCATTTTTTAAAAGACTGTTCTTTCTTAGCATCTTTGTAAAAAATCAGTTGGCTGCAAGTGTGTGGATTTATTTCTGTGATAATTTACTTTTTAAAATGTTATTTTTATTTCTTAATAGGAATTGATGATTAATATAATTCTATTAAATACACATTTATGGAACACTTTACTATCTAATAGATATTTTGGTAGACACATAATATATACAATTGATATAATATATTACTTCAAAAAGTTTATATTTCAAAGAGAGAAAGTCAGGAAGAGAGATATAGGCAAAACGTTCTGTTTTGTCCATAATGTGTTTTAATCCTTACCTCTTCTAGATTAATCTGTGTTTGTGGTTTATTCTCTTTCTATCCAATTAGTTTAAGTGCCTTGAAGGTACTAGATCATATTCATTTTTTATTTCTGTATCTCCCAATAATGTTTTTATTCATTGACACATGACTTTTGTCTACATTGTTCTTAAACTGGTAATAATAAAATCACTAGTAATACAGTTATTGCCAAAGTGCATAGACATGTTTCAATTCTTATCTTCATGGATTTCTTCATGATATTTTGCATAGTAAATGATTCCCTCTTCTCACACACCCTTTCTTCTGCTACCTTTCCTGTTAACTGTACCTGCCTGACTCTTGTTCTATGTATAAGACAATTTCCATTCAGTCTCCTCATATGCCTACTTTTCTCTGCCTTTACTTCATATTTTGGTAATTCTACTGAGTTTCACCCCATGTTCATTATCATAAATAATTCTATACAACATAATTATGTGAATATTTCTACTCATAGATGTACTTTCCACATAATTAATGATTAATTCCACATCTTTGCCTTTGATTAGACTCTCTTTGTTTAGACTCTCTTCAGTTAGTTCTCAAGTATAATTTTAGTTTAATGTCTACCTGCATGCTTACCAGGTATCTCTATCTAGCTCAATATATTCCAAACTCATCATCTTTCCTTTTTAACTTTCTTTTTTCTACCATTATCTCAGGAGCATCAACTGAAACTAGAAATCAAGAACCATTACTATTCTACGATGTCTTTTCTTTTTAATCATCAAGCTATGTCCAGCTACTCACTAAATGTATCTTCAAATTTCATGTCACTCCTAATAGAATTATTTACATTCACCTTGACCATTAACACTCTTTCAAATAAACGCATTCTTATTTCTCCATATTTATCCTTCATACTGCTGTCTCTTTAAAAGAAAAACCTGAAAATATACCCGACAAAACAGTTTTTGCATAAAAACATTTCATTCTCTACCATGAACATTATAGAATCCACATTTTTAAATAAAAAGTTCACAGTAATATGAATCTTGATAAATTCTCCAGCCTTGTATTTTGCCATTTCCAATCACATACAGACTTGGTTGTGTAGCAAAATCAGGTAACTTATGGTTATGCATCAAGAATCTTTTTTGACTTTGGCTTTAATCTTGCCTGTTTATTGACCTGGAATGCTGTTCTGCATACTCATATTTTGGCCTATTCCAACTCATCTCTTTAGCTTAACTGAAGCATCAATGAAGTCCTACAGGATTTATTATCTAATTCTTCCACTTGGGCTTCAGAGACACCTTTTTATCTATCTGTTAAATCCTGAGATGTAGGGAAATAACACCTTTTCAGTATTGAAATGTTACAAAGAAACAATAAAAAGATGACAAATTTAAATTGGGCAGAGATATCTCTGGTCACATTCTAAATTCGTGTTTGACCAAGATCCAGATTTAAGGAAAGACATATTGAGGTCATGATTTATAAAGGTAAAAGTAGAAATGGTAAGAAGAGGGATGATTAGCTAATACTCAGCTAGTGTAATTGATCTGAGGATGAGAATGGAAGACAACACTTATCAGGTTGGGTAGGTTTAATATGGTGCTTTTCACATTGCTAAAACTTAAGGATGCATGAAGATTTTGAGGAGTATATCAATTCTATTTTGGACACATTAAGTTTGACTTGCTTGGGATGCATACATTGGTCACGAGGATGGGACTCAGCAAAGAAATCTGAGTTCACTGTGAAAATTTGGGGAGTCATAAAGAGATGGCTAGACAGATAGCAAAGTTATGAGAGTTGATGAAAGTATCTAAGGAGCATCTATCAGTGGGAAACAATTAACATAACCAAGAGACAACCTACACAATGGGAGAAAATATTTGTAAACTATGCCTCTGACAAGATGTCAATATCCAAAATATATAAGGAACTCAAGTAACTGAATGGTGAGAAAAATATCTGATTTAAAAATGGGCAAAAAATCAGAATAGGTATTTTTTAAAGACATACAAATTGCCAACAGATATATGGAAAAAATGCACAACATCACTAATCCTTAGGATAGATTTCCTGGTGACCACTAGTATAAAAAAAGCAGGGAGCTTAAATGTAGAAAATGGAATATATTTAAATAGCTTCAGAGAGAAAATTCAGAAAGAGGAGTGTTGGGGAAGATAAGGTAAAAGGAAGTTCAAGGAGAAAAGGGTGGACAAATAAATGTTTTAAAGAGATTAATTATGGATTGTAATAATCTCACGTAAACACAACCTGACTTCTAAAACTGCCTATACAGTGCATATTGAATTCTTTTAGAGAAAAGACTGTTTTTCAACCTCTATGACTATATTTTGTTATCACTATTTCTCTTGGAAGGTAAGAGAAAGTTAGTAGATACAGTGTTCCTTTTTATTGTTTGCTCTGTTTTACAGGCCTTAATTTTTCTACAATGATTATATTTCTCAATAACCAGCCCAGATATTTAAAAGATTACTCTTTTTTTCCCCTCTTCTCCGTCACTTTAAACTCTAATTAGTAGGCAGTAGAGGAGATAAAGAATGTTGATTTGTGTAGAATGAAATAATGATTAAAACATGTGTTGCTTAGTGCAATTATATAATAGGCCAAACATGCAGAAAATAACAAAGAGATTGTGTTCAAGGTCCTTTCAGTGATGAATCCTACTTATGTTGTCTGCTCATGGTAAGTACTCACCTTTTCAAGGGATAGTCAGTGGAGTCAATTCAATTCAGATGGTTTAAAATAATATCTACTATGCACTTTTTAACTTAGAAACGTGAATGAAGAGTATTGGTTACACCAAACAACATACCCACTGAGAACTAGAAATTCTAGATAAAATATATTTAAATTATTCTAAATGTTGACATCAGAAACACATCAAGGCAGAGAGGAACTGTGGATCCAAGCTTCAAGGGTAGAGAAAGTCCAATGAAGTGGCCCATGAATTTGACTTTACCCTTAAGATAAAGCAATTGCTATTTAGAAAATCTGCAGCCAAAAGTTTGAAAAGGTAAACAGAACTTTTGGAAAATAAGGCTGGAGAAAAAAAATAATAGCAAAATGAATTCAAGTTTCAACAAAAAATAATGTTAATAAACAAAATAGGTTTATAGACAATGTCTGAATAACCAAAACTTAAGAATAAGAATGTACTTGAGAGAAATGCATACCTACATGCACAGAAAGACATGCAGACGAATACTCACAGCAGCATGACTTATAACAAGTCAAATGGGCACTGATAAAATTATAGTGTGTACAAAATACAGCAGCACCAACATTCACTTTGTATGTAGAGAGTGAAGAGATAAGATATGAAAGAATGCCATATTTTAATTTTGTAAAGTTTAAAAACTGGAAAAACTAATGTGGAATGTTAGAAAACAAGTTAAAAATTAATTATCTTTTATGGTAACATGATCTGGATAGTGATTACATGAGTATATTTATTTTGTAAACTTTTTGTTGGTTTGCTATTATTTTTTGTTTTAATTTTTTTATTCTAAATATATGGGATACAGTTCAGGGTCAGGCATGCAAATGTGCATTATGCACATACCTTAATTGATGAGGTGTACCCCCACTTGGTAGTTTCCCACTACTGCCAATCCCTTTCTTATAGTATTATGATAGTTGTTCAAGGTCTGTTCACGAGTGAGAACATATGATAGTCAGTTCTTTGTTTTTGTGATAGATTACTCAGTATTACACTCTAAGTCCATCCAAGCTGCTGCAAAGTTCATAATTTTGTCTTTCTTTATGGTCGCATAATATTCCATTGTATATATGTACCACATTTTTCGTATCCAGTCCTCTTTCGATGGGCAGCACGGTTGGTTCCACGATTTTGTTATTATGAATAATACTGCAATAAACATGTGTGTGCAGGTATCTTCTTCACAGAGTGATTTGAATTCCTCCATGTATATTCCCAGTAGGGGGATTCTGGAATCATACAGAAGGTTGATTTTTAGATCTTTTAGGAAATGCCAAACTATTTTCCACAGAGGTTATATTAGTTTACACTACAACCAACCATGTAGAAGTGTTCCCTTTCCCCCACATCCTCTCCAGTATCTGGTGTTTTTTGAGTTATTGATGATGGCCATCCTGACTGGAGTTAGGTGGTATCTCAGTGTGGTTTTAATTTGCATTTTTTGATGATTAGTGAAGCTGACCATTTTTTCATGTATCCTTTGGCTCTCATATATCTTCTTTTGAGAAGTGTCTTTTCATATATTGGCCCACTTTTTAAAAATTAATTTAATTTTTTTATTTATTATTTTTTTAATTTTAAAGGTGTGTGTTACAATTTAGGGTTAGGTATGCAAACACTGATTATGCAGGTACACTTGTTGATGAGGTGTACTCCTCCTTTCCTTAGCAGTTTCCCTCAACTGCCAATCCCACTACCCCTCTCCTGGCAGTTTCCCACTACTGCCAATCCCTTTCTTATAGTATTATAATAATTGTTCAAGGTCTGCTGATGAGTGAGAGCATATGGTACTCTGTTCTTTGTTTCTGTGATAGATCAAATGAGGATGATCGACTCTAAATCCATCCACGTTGCTATGAAGTTCGTATGTTTGTCCTCCTTTATGGCTGCAAAATATTCCATTGTGTATATGTACCACATTTTTTAAATCCAGTCCATTTTTGATGGGCATTATGGTAGGTTCCATGTTTTTGCTATTGTGAATAGAACTGCAACAAACATAAGTGTTCAGTTCTCTTTTTGTAGAATGATTTGAATTCCTCTGGGTGTATTCCCAATAGCGGAATTGCTGGGTCATGTGGAAGGTCAATTTCTAGTTCTTTCAGAAATCGCCACAGTCTTCCAAAGAGGTTGCACTAGTTTGCATTCCCACCAGCAGTGTAGAAGCATTCCTTTTTCTTCGCATCCTCACCAACATCTGTTGTTGTTTATTTTATTAATGATGGCCATTCTTATTGGGGTTAGGTGGTATCTCAATATGGTTTTGATTTGCATTTTTCTGATGATGAGTGAGGCTGAGCACTTTTTCATGTGTCTCTTGGCTGCCCCTATATCTTCTTTTGAGAAGTGTCTATTCATGTCTTTTGCCCACTTTTGAATGGAGTTGTTTGTTTTTTTCCTTTCGGTATGTTTGAGTTCCTTGTAGATCGTAGATGTTAGACCTTTGTCAGATATACAGTTGGCAAATATTTTTTCCCATTCTGTGGGCTGTCTCCCTGCTCTCTTGACAGTTTCTTTTGCATTGAAGAAGCTCTTCAGTTTGATGAGGTCCTACTTGTCTACCTTTTATGGCATGAGTACTGGTTTGATCAGGAATTTGTTGCTAGTTCCAATTTCTATAAGGGTGTCAACTGCATTTTTCTAAGGTTCTTACAGTTTGAGATTTTATGTTTAGGGCTTTATTCTTATTTAGAGTTGATTTTTGTGTATGGGGATAGGTCGGGGTCTTATTTTATTCTTCTACATATGGACAGCCAGTTTGTCCAGCACCATTTATTGAATAGGTTCTCCTCTTCCCAGTGGTTGGTGGTGGAGGCTTTGTTAAAGATAACTTGGTTGAGAAATTGAGGTTTTGCTTCTGGAATCTTTATCCTGTTCCATTGGTGTGGTCTGGGAGTGGGAGTTTGACATCTCCTGCTTTTTTTTTTTTTTTTTTTGCTGAGAATTGTTTTGACTATTTGTGGTCATTTATGTTTCCATTTGAATTCTGTTTTGTGGTTTCCAGGTCTGAGAAGAATGCTACTGGTAATTTAATGGGTATTGTGTTAAATCTGTTGATTGCCTTGGGTAGGAGGGACATCTTAAAAATGTTGATTCTTCCAATTCATGAACATGGAATATATATTTTCATTTGTTTGTTTCATCTTTGATTTCTTCAAGTAGTGTTTTGTAGTTTTTGTTGTAAAGGTTTTTCACTTCTCTGATTAGGAAGATGTCAAGGTATTGTGTGTGTGTGTGTGTGTGTGTGTGTGTGTGTGTGTGTGTGTGTGTGTGTCTATTGTGAATGGTATTGTACTTTTTATTTGGGTTTCTGTTTATTTATTTTTGATGTATAGGAATGTGACTGTCTTTTGCACATTTATTTTATATCCTTGAGATTTTCCAAAGTCCTTTATCAGTGCAGGAAGATTATTTAATAAGAAAAATAGTGTTAGAATTGTACACTTTCAATTTACTTTCCATAAACCATTCGTTAAATTAATTAATGTCTTTATAATCATTGACCTATAAATCAATGATTCTCAAATTTACTATAGCTGGTATCTCTCCCCCAGATTTCAGACTCATATACCCAATTGACTACCAAAAAACAGTAACTGGATGTCATATAGGTGGCCACGAACATGATGTGTCCAGACTCAGTTCCTAATCTTCCTCATTGCAATAATTCAAATCCCATTGGATCAGATGCTTAGATCAAAAACTTTTTTCCCAAGTATTTTCATATCACTCTCTAGTATAATTTCAATCTACACTGACTTTCTTACTGTTTCTAAGACAGGCCAGTGGGCTTCTCTCCGCATGGCTTTTGCATTTACTATAACTTCTGCCTTTTCCTAGATATACTGATGACTTACTCCCCAGTCACTCTCTGGTCTTTATTTCAAATGTCACTTAATCTTTTAGACTGTTTCTGGGCACATGCTTAACCCACAGTTCATTCTAGCACATTCCTTATCCCCTTTGCCTGTTTTACCAGTTTTCAGCATGTACCACTATCTAACACTATATGTACTATACTTGTTTATAGTCTGACTCCATACTCGAATATAGGCTGTGTGAGGGGAAGAATTATTTCTCTCATAAATGATAATATATGCCTGGCATCTGCAACATGGTCTGGCACATGAAATATAGTCAATAGATATTTACTGAATAAAATAACTTGACCTTTAAGGATTTTTTTTAAAGTTGTTCTTATTTTAGCAATTGACATTTTATTTATTTATTTATTTATTATTTTTTTATAATCAATATTTTTTATTATGATGTTGTGGGGTACAGTTAAGGGTTAGGTATACAGATACGTTTCATTCAGGCACCCTATTGATAAGAGGTGCTTCCCCATCCCCAGACAGATATTTGCTCGTTAATCCCACCTCCCCCCTGCCTATAGTTTCCCACTATTGTCAGTCATTTTCTTTTAGTATTAGGTTGGATGTTCAAGGTCCATTATATGAGTGAGAACATGTGATACTCGGAACTTTGTTTTTGTGAGAGGTCACTCAGAATTATAGACTCTAGTTCCATCCAGGTTGCTGTAAAATTCATGATTTTGTTCTTTTTTATGGCTGCGTAGTATTCCATCGTGTATATGTACCACATTTTTTTAATCCAGTCCTCTTTTGATGGGCAGCATGGTTGTTTCCAGGTTCTTGCTATTGTGAACAGTGCTGTGATAAACATACGTGTGCAGGTGTCTTTTTTATAAAGTGATTTGTGTTCTTCTGGATATATTCCCAGTAGGGGGATTACAGGGTCGTATGGGAGGTTGACATTTAAAGCTTTTAGGAATTGCCACACTGCTTTCCACAGAGGTTGCACTAGTTTACACTTCCACCAACAGTATAGAAGTGTTCCCTTTTCTCCACACCCTCTCCAGCAACTATTATTCTTTGAGTTGTTGATAATTGCCGTTCTGACAGTAAATGGTGCTGGGAAAACTGGCTGACCACATGCAGAAGATTGAAACAGGACCCCTACCTATCCCCATGCACAAAGGTTGACTCCAAATGGATCAGAGACCTAAATGTAAAACCTCAAACCATAAGAACCTTAGAAAATGAAGAACATACCCTCATGGAAATTGGAACTGGCCTCCGATTCCTGAATAAAACCCAAAAGCCACAGATCATAAGAGAGAGAGGATAGACAAGTGGGATCTTATTAAACTGACAAACTTCTGCAAAGCCAAAGAAACTATCAAGAGAGCAGGGAGACAGCCTACAGACTGGGAAAAAGTATTTGCCAACACCAGGTCAGACAAAGGCTTAACATCTTTGATATACAAGGAACTCAAACGTGCTGAAAAGAAAAAAACAAACAACCCCATTATAAAATGGGCAAAAGACATGAACAGACACTTCACAAAGGAAGACACCCGAGCAGCCAACAGACATATGAAGAAATGTTCAACCTCACTAATCATCAGGGAGATGCAAATCAAAACCACACAGAGATACAACCTTTAAGGATTTTGTTCTTTTGTTTTCCTTGCTCCCGGTTCTCTTTTTATTCTAAACTTTTTCCATTGTCTTTCTTTATATGGTTTTTCTTATTGTTTCCCCCTTAATTAAAAGAAGATAGCAACAACTCCTTAGTGGTGATGCCATATGTATTTAGATTATCTTCTTTTTAAAACTAAGTTAAGGTATATTCTTTAAGAAGATGCTTGATTACTCATATCAACTTTTGCAACACATTTTAAAAATTATCAAAAACATGTATTTGTACTCTTTGATAGTATGAATCTGTCATATTGAACTCTTAATTTATTTTTATTTTATTTTATTTTATTTTTTTTTTTTTTTTTGAGTTGGAGTCTCACTCTGTCACCCAGACTGGAGTGCAGTGGCCGCTTCCGGCCACTACAGCCTCGACCTGCTGGGCTCCGGCGAAACTTCCGCCTCAGCCTTCCAAGTAGCCGGAATTACAGGCATGCGCTACCGTGCCCGGCTGATTTTTTGATTTATTGTAGAGATGAGGTCTCGCTGCCCAGGCGGGTCTTGAACCCGCGGGCTCAGGCAATCCACTCACCTCAGCCTCCCAAAGGCACGGGATTACAGGCTGAGCCACTGAGCCCGGTTAATTTATTTAGTACAGTATTTTATTTCATGATATAACAATAAAAAGTTTTTAATAATATTTAATTTCTCCCAAATTTGTAACAAACGATAGAATCATTACCCTTTTTCCTTGTCATAAACATTGCTCAAATATTTCGAGTGACCCATTTCTTGTTTTTCACATACTTAATTTCTTATGCTTTCTAATATAAATTATATCTTTAAAGTCTAAGTCATGCTTGCTGTTCACTTTACTTGTTTGTAATTCTCTGATGAGGCTTTTACAAACTGCTTATAGCATATATGTTCTCAGTAGTTAATTTGATTTACTAATAATAGAAAATTCTTTTTAAAAACCTAACATGTGGCCGAGCTCGGTGGCTCAGCCTGTAATCCTGTGCTTTGGGAAGCCGAGGTGAGTGAATTGCCTGAGCCTGAGGATTCGAGACCCGCCTGGGCAACTTGGCGAGACCTCATCTCTACAATAAATAGAAAAAAACTAGCCAGGCATGGTAACGCGGGCCTGTAGTTCCCGCTACTCGGAAGGCTGAGGCTGAAGGATCGCCAGAGCCCAGCAGGGCGAGGTTGCGGTGGCCGGGAGCGGCCACTGTACTCCCGTCTGGGTGACAGATGAGACTCCGACTCAAAATAATAATAATAATAATAATAATAATAATAATAATAATAAACTAACATGTATTAACTAATAATATACATACTTGCCAAAAAACAAAAGCAAAAACCTAACAGAAACATAATGGAGAATCTATTTGAGTGATGGGGTGGCGCCTGAAGTTGGAGAGAGTCAGCAACCACGGTGGAACCCGGCGATCCCAGGACAGAGTGGTGCATTGGGGGAGATCAAAGAGAGTGCATCACAGACGAGGGTTGTTCTCAAACAGCATTTTAACGATTTAAAGGGAATCCTTGGGAAGCTCCTGGATGAGCGATTGGTGACCCTTTTGCAAGAAGTGGACACCATTGAACAGGAGACCATTAAACCACTAGATGACTGCCAGAAGCTCATAGAACATGGAGTTACCACTGCAGAGGACTTAGTCCGAGAAGGTGAGATTGCCATGCTGGGTGGTGTAGGAGAACATAATGAGAAGCTGTGGAGCTTTACCAAAAAGGCCTCACACATTCAGTTGGACAGCTTACCAGAAGTGCCTTTACTTGTTGATGTGCCTTGTTTATCTGCTCAGTTGGATGACTCCATTCTTAATATAGTGAAAGACCACATTTTTAAGCATGGAACCCGTAGCATCTCGCCCCCCAGTGCGGATAGGGGAACTGATAGAAAAGCCTGGAGGCATCATAGTGAGATGGTGTAAGGTGGATGACGACTTTACAGCCCAAGATTACAGGCTGCAGTTCCGTAAATGTACTTCAAATCATTTTGAGGATGTATATGTAGGTTCTGAAACTGAATTCATAGTGTTGCACATCGACCCCAATGTTGATTATCAGTTCAGAGTCTGCGCCCGAGGAGATGGCCGACAGGAGTGGAGTCCTTGGAGTGTTCCTCAGATAGGTCATTCCACACTGGTACCTCATGAGTGGACAACTGGTTTTGAGGGGTACAGTCTGAGCAGTCGAAGAAATATAGCACTCCGGAATAATTCTGAATCTTCAGGTGTTCTCTACTTCCGTGCTCCAACTTATTTCTGTGGGTAGACATTAACATTCAGAGTTGAAACTGTGGGACAGCCAGACAGAAGAGACAGTATAGGCGTGTATGCAGAAAAACAGAATGGCTATGACTCTTTGCAGCGGGATCAAGCTGTGTGCATCAGAACAAATGGTGCAGTTTTTGTAAATGGAAAAGAAATGACCAACCAGCTGCCTGCAGTTACTTCTGGATCCACTGTCACATTTGATATTGAGGCTGTGACTCTGGGAGCCACCAATAATAATGAAGGCGGACACTTCAAGCTTCGAGTAACCATTGGCTCAAGTAACAGAGAAGTGGTTTTTGATTGGCTGCTTGATCAATCTTGTGGTTCTCTTTACTTTGGATGTTCATTCTTCTGTCCTGGATGGAAAGTGTTAGTGTTTTAGAGTTTTGGATATTTGGCTTTGGTTTTCAGGGTTTAACGTAGCTGTCCTCAGCCCAGGTTAGCTGTAATTCATAAAAAGTAGTTGAATTCATCTCTCATTTAGACCATTGAAAATGGAAAGTGTTTACTGGATTCACTTTGTAATATTTTAATAAGAGACTTGAATGTTGTAGACAAAACCATTTTAGTTCATTTTGTTTTTAGCATACTGTTAATTGAAATATCTCA
The DNA here is from genome assembly GCA_027257055.1 of Cephalopachus bancanus. Classification (NCBI taxonomy): domain Eukaryota; kingdom Metazoa; phylum Chordata; class Mammalia; order Primates; family Tarsiidae; genus Cephalopachus; species Cephalopachus bancanus. The sequence continues at coordinate 1,512,898 of JAPVLO010000089.1, forward strand.
TCACAATAAAAATTGGCTTTGAAAGTATGAGAAGATACAGCACATCCTATACCCTGCCACTGTACTTCTTAAAGTTGATTATCAGAACAGAAAACCTTAATCATTTTTTAATGAAATCCTCATGAGACTCCAAAGCCATGTACGTTAGAATAGAACACCAGGAATAGACCAGATAGAAGCCTGAGTTGTGTAGTATGTTTACATCTGTGCTCTCTACATTCAGGTATTTGTAAGCAGTGTTGACTTTAATTCCATGTTCAGTAATCTAACTCCCCAAAGCATTATATTTTTGCATTTTTAAAAGTGTGTGAGAGAATGTCAATAATAGGCAAGTATTATCTTTTGTTCTTTTCTTGCAGTTTGATTCAAGATAGGCTAGAAAATTTTTTACAGGGTAAAACTACTTACAGAAGTAGTATGCACAGCAATGTTAGCCATTTCACATGTATGTAATATGCATGTGTGCTTATTCAACCTCGGTGACATGCATGTCACTCTTCAGAGTGTGGGAGCTGCAGTCCAGTTTCATGTCAGTTTGATAAACGGTCTCTTAGTAGACCAAAAAAAGTAAGGTAAATAATCTATTTTTTAAAAAACTTAAAACTGTGTAAAATATTTATTTGAAGGGCTTAATATGTACAAATAATGATCTTAACTTGCTATACCAGCCTATGGATTTTTTAAAATGTGAATTCCCCCCCCCCATTTTTACCAATGGTAGAAAAGTAGAAAAGCAAGTGCGATATTTTTGTAAGATAACTTATTTGGGGATTCATGTTCCCTGTTAGACAATCGTGACCTTTTCTCCTTGTCTTTTTATATGTAAGTAGCCTTTCACTTGTTTAGTGATTCGCAAGAAAATGTCCTAAAAGTAGATACCTGTCCAGCCATCTGAATCAAAATAAAAAGCTGAAAGTTCAAAAAAAAAAAAAAGAATCTATTCAGTGCTAGAGTTACAGACATAAATGTTCCAAAATGTGCCATGAATGGAAAACTGAATTCATTAAGAAAAGCTTAACAGAAAAAATATGTGACGTGGAATTGGAGGGAGCATGAGATTTACATATATGGCATAAATGGGATGACTTAATGGAGCAAAGCAGGGATTAAGTTATTGGACATTTATATTCATAATGGAGAATAATTAGTGGTCAAATATTATTATGTTTCAATAAAAGAGAAAATAGACTATAGAGTTAGATATTTTTTGCTTTACGGATACTAATTCTTGACCTTTGTGGTAGAGCACATTTAGTATTTTTTTCTGAATTATATCGAGGTTAGAATGTATGTTTAATGAATCATGGGGAATCACTTTAATGATTTTTAAATACATCTAAATAACAAGTAAAACAAATTTACTAAAGAATATGTTCTGTCATTAAAGACTCTTGTAGGGCCATCCTATGTGGATTATATTTAAGACAATTGTAATTTGTTGAATTTAATCCTCTCATTCAGGAGAGATGAAAGCTGTTATAAAGGTCCTTTTGTCTGTTTAATTAGTTCTTGTTCCAAATCCTCCGCATAGCCCTGAAAAATCTATTTGTACAATAGTAAAATCCAATAAAATTAAGGGGTGGTGATGAGGGATTGAAGAAACTAAAACATGTAAAGAATTGGTATTAACAAGGTAGACAATAGAGTCATGAATTTTTCTAAAGGTCTGTGGATTTTGGTGTAGAGGATGCTGTGGGAGGGAGTTGACAATCAGTTCTGGCTCACCTTCTGGTAAAGAGTGATAGATATGTCCTTACACAGTTATTGATTAAGCATTAAATGTGTGTGTGTGTGTGTGTGTGTGTGTGTGTGTGTGTGCATAATACGAGTAATTTTTTGATAACAAAATCTTTCAATTTCAACTTTATAAACACCCTAGGATATTTCAAACTCCTTGGAAGCAAGGGTTTGAAGAATTAATGCATGGGAATGAGTGCATATTATATATGAGTTATGCATGATAACTTTTTTGTCATTCACTACGGAGCACATATCATCCGTAGCAAAAAGTAGATATCTCATGAATCATGACTGCTACACTAGATGACCCTGAATCTTAATTAAAAGCAGATACTAAGCATTTTTATTTTGATCTTACATAATTAAAATTTCTAAAGAAGAACAGTATTTGGAAGTTATTTTTGTATTTTAACTTTCTTACATTCTAGGACCTTACAGGTAAATTTCCCAGGAACTAGAAGCCATCCTTTGGAGAAGTGGCTGACAACCACTCTTATGAATTTTACTGCTCCTGGGAAAGTACAATATAATGCAATGAATTTTTCTGTGAGATTTGTTGTAAAGAACATTTAGAATTTTGAAGATATCTTTTTATTCCAGACACATCTGCTTAAGCCCTTCCACTTTTTCAAGGGCAAAGAATGCCTTGTATTTATGATGTTTTGCATGCTTTAGAACTCAGCTGTAAGAAATCTATTTCTTTTCAAGAAAGAAAAAGAAGAGGGTGATTAGAAGATGCATTGAATAAATGCAGCAGCAAAACATCACACCAAGGACTGCACATGCAGGCTGGAAAGAGGAAGTGGGGGTGGGCGGAGTAGAGACACAGAGAAACACAAACACACACAGACAGAAGGAAAAATAATAAAAGAGACATTTTATCTAAAAATATTAAACATTAAATTTAAAATTGTACACTTGAAATTGCTAAGGAGTAGATCATAAGTATTCTTACTACAAAAGAAATGATAACTGCATGAGGAGATGGACATACTATGTAGCTTGATTGTTTTTAATTATTTCACAGTGTATAAAATTTAACCTTGTACACTTTAAATACAAACACTTTTTGTTTCTCACTTATACTTCAATAATACTAGAGAAATATTAAAAATTAATATACTTTCATCCCCCAGGGTAAGAATGGTACATTTTTCTTTCCTTTTTCGATTAAAGAACAGATTTTGTGGAATGCAATATGTACACAGTTTCTCAAAAGGAAAATATTTCTTTGTATGTCTCAATTTAAGCAATTTCCTAAAAACTAGATAGAAATCCCTTTTCTCTGTATGATCTCTACCCAATATTTATTTATTTTTTGTAATGTCAGCAAGCATCAACTATCAACCAGAAGATAAAAAGCAATCTACATCTTGTCCACCATTATGACCTCATAATCTTAAAATTTTGTGTATAGAAAAATTAGGACAGAAATGTAAAATCTGTTTAGAAATAATTATTAACTATAAATAGAACCAATTTCATTTTAAAGTAAAATAGTAAACGATTTTTAAAGTTCCCTATCCTCCAATATAATTTTTCATTTTCTCATTTCAACTACAACAAAAATACTGTATTATATTCTGAATAAATATTATTGAACTTTAGTAGTGATTCAAGTAGAAATGTGAGCAAAGAATGCTTGAAAGAGTATAGTTTGCATGGGAGAATAAATAGTTAACAGAGCTAAAAGTGGACTGGAAAATAGTTTTGTCCAAAAGGAGGGTTTAGCTGAAAATCTTGCTTATTTGTTTTATAAGTGCTCCAAGATCACTGAAATTTGCCATATATATTTTAAAGTGTGTTTTTTCGTTTAGTTGCTCTTGAGAGTCACATTCAGGAACTTGAGAGCAACATCCAGAAGTTTATTAGGCTGTTGCAGAAGGGGAAAAAAATCTTTGAACTACTTTACAAATAGAATCAGTTTATTAAGACATCAGGTTATTGCATGAAGGTGATTTGGGGCTAACGCAATAGGCTTTAAACCGCTAGTTAGAATTATCGAAATATTAGATCTTCCTAGTCTGATTTTTGTACTAATCAAATTTATATTTAAGAAGTTAAAGCAATTGTGACAGTACCTTTATTACCATCACAATATAAAGCTAGAAATGTGTTAACTAGATATTACAAGCATTAATAGTGACTCTTTTGGAAGATGAAGAAAACGCAAAGTTAAGCAGAATTAATACAATTTCTTGAAATTAGAGTTTATTATTTTATGTTAGAAAATGTATAAAACTCTGATTACCACATGCATATATTAAATGCTTTTTGATATTTGTATATGCAGTCTCAAATATTTGCAGCTTTAATATAGGCTCCATTTTGACATTTTTTTATTCAAGTGTACTTACAAACAATGATAACAGAAACAACCATTTAGAGGATACTGTTGGACAATCACTGCATTAGGTACTTTCCTTATTTTTATTTTTATTTTATTTTTTTTGAGTTGGCGTCTCACTCGGTCGCCCAGACTGGAGTGCAGTGGCCGCTCCCGGCCACAAAGCCTCGACCTGCTGGGCTCCGGCGATCCTTCCGCCTCAGCCTTCCAAGTAGCCGGAATTACAGGCATGCGCTACCACGCCCGGTTGATTTTTTGATTTATTGTAGAGATGAGGTCTCGCTGCCCAGGCGGGTCTCGAACCCGCGGGTTCAGGCAATCCACTCACCTCAGCCTCCCAAAGGCGTGGGATTACAGGCTGAGCCACCGAGCCCGGCTTTCCTTATTTTTAATTCTCGCAAATATCTCAGTCAAGTATCTGCATCTTCACTTAATAGATGATGAAGCTGAATCTCAGAGTGCTTAACTTACTCAAGTTTGCAAAATCAAAGAATTAGATAAGTATCTTTTTAAACTTAGGTCTGTGTTAATTCAAAACTTTTTCTTTGTTTAACAAAGAACAGTTTTATAAATAAACAAATAAATGCATGGATTTTGTTTGCTGTGTACTTTATAGCAAGGGCAGGTGTGCCAAGCTACTTATGTTACTTATGTTTGCTCCTGATTAGAGAACAAAATATTTATTTTTCTCTACATTATGCTAACCTCTCATAATATTTCCCTTCTATATAGGTCTAAGCCTCTGTGAAAAAAAATAACTCTTTAGTTGTTTTCAACTTAAGTCACTACTGACACAGTCGTATTGTTGTGTCCACTTGTGTCTGTAGCAGCACACTAGCAAGAAGAAAAACAAGAATGAAATTAAAGGACTTAGCAATCCATTTTGTTTTATCATCTTCCTATACTTTACATTTACACAGTACAATGTGATTTTTAAAATCATTTCATCTTTTTAGTTCCTGTGTGAACTTTATTATCTACATGCTGTTGCAGGATGTAGAAGCCAAAATACACTGATGTGAGGTGACTTCACTCATCATCATGAAAGAATGTGATGTCTTGATATAATTTTTCATTTTCTCATTTCAACTACAACAAAAATACTGTATTATATTCTGAATAAATATTATTGAACTTTAGTAGTGATTCAAGTAGAAATGTGAGCAAAGAAAGTTTGAAATGGTATAGTTTACATGGGAGAATAAATAGTTAACAGAGCTAAAATTGGACTGGAAAGTAGGGGATATTCAAGAGGGTGTCATACAAGGAGAATTAAAACTTGAAAGAAAATTCATTGCATCATCTGAGGTGATGTTCTGGATAAAGCTACAGACTATAATTAATGGTTAGTGACATGACTCCACAGCATCTATTGCGTGTAAAAAAAAGATATTGATATGAAAATACTTAATGTGAAAATGCAAAAAGATATATGAAGTGCAGTCATCATTTTAGAGACAATATTTAATATTTGATATCCAAATTGATTGATCTTCGAACTCCTGAAAATTATAATCCCTACAAACAAAATCTAAAATAATAAGTTTGTTTATTTATTTATTTAGATTAAAAATATAGTCTATTTAGAAAATAAGTTGGTGATAGAGAGAAAGAGGGGATTCACTTCCCCAAGGGAGGGTAGGGGCAATGGTAAGCTTATAATTGTACACTTCTACTTTTAGAAGCATAAAAATATGATTTTAGGATAAAAATACCCTTTGCAAACTTAACAAATTAATTTAATATGTCTAAAGCCAGTAGCTAGATGAAAAGATTCCATGGTAATGTGAATGACTCAACAACTCAAAAAAAAAAATTTATGGCTATTATAAATGGGGTTGAGCTCTTGATTGGCTCTTGGCTTGAGTGATACTGGTGTATAGAAATACTGATTCTTGTATGTTGATTTTGTATCTTAAAAGTCTAGGAGTCACTTGGAGGAGTCATTAGGGTTTTACATGTATAAAATCACATTATCTGTGAACAGAGCTAGTTTGACTTTCTTTTTGCAAACTGGGATGCCTTTTTTTTCTTTGTATTGCCTGATTACTCTGGCTAGAACTTCTAGTATGATGTTAAATAGACATGATGAGAGTGGCATTCTCGTTTTTTCCCATTCCGAGTGGGAATGTTTTCAACTTTTTCCCATTCAGTATGATCCTGGCTATGGGTTTGTCATATAAGGTTCTCATTATTTTGAGATAGATTCTTTCATTCTCTGGTTTGTTGAGGGTTTTTATCATGAAGAGATGTTGAATTTTATTAAATGTCTTTACTGAATATATTGAGATTATATGGTTTTTGTTTTTATTTCTGTTTATGTGATGGGTCACATTTATTGATTTAAGAATGTTGAATCTTCCTTGTCTCCTTGGAATAAAGCCCATTTGATCATATGAATTAACTTTTAATGGTGTGCTGTTGGGTTTGGCTTGCTAGTGTTTTGTTAAGGATGTTCATCAGGGATATAGTTTTATTTATGTTTTTGTTGTTCTTGTGCCCTTGCCTGATTTTAATATCAAAGTGGTACTGGTTTCATAGAATGTGTTAGAGACAAGACTCTCTACCCCAATTTTTGCAATAGTTTTAGTAAGATTGGTACCAGCACTTCTTTGTATGGTTGATAACATTTGACTGTGAATCTATCCAGTTCTGGGCCTTTTTTTTTTTTTTTTTTTTTTTTGGTTAGAAGATTTATTTCTCTTTCTTTCTTTCTTTCTTTCTTTCTTTCTTTCTTTCTTTCTTTCTTTCTTCTTTCTTTCTCTCTCTCTCTTCTCTTTCTTTCTTTCTTTCTTTCTTTCTTTTTTCTTTCTTTCTTTCTTTTTTTTCTTTTCTATGCTGTTCAATTTTATTGCCTTTATTTGCCTGTTAAGAATTTCTATTTCTTCCTTATTCATTCTTAGGAGGCGTCTATTTTTGGGTATTAATCCATTTCCTCTAGGTTTTCTAGTTTGTTGCCATATAGGGGTTTATAATAGTCTCTGATGATCTTTTGTATTTCTGTGTCATTTGTTGTAATGTCACTTTTATAATTTCTGATTGTGCTGGTTATTTGAATATTCTCTCTTTTTTTCTGAATTAATCTAGCTAACAGGTATCAATTTTACTTATCCTTCTAAAGAACCAACTTTTTGATTCATTATCTTTAGGGTTTTTTTGTCTCATTCTCACTTAGTTCTGCTCTGGTCTCTGTTATTTTGTTTCTTCTGCTACCTTGGATTTAGATTATTCTTGTTTTTCTAGTTTCTTGAGGTGTGAAGTTAAGTTGTTGATTAAGCCAAATTAAGTTCTACAAAGAGAACTACAAAACACTGATGAAAGAAAGCATAGATGGAACAAACAAATGCAAGAATTATTTTATGCTCATAAATTGAAAGAATAAAATATCATTAAAATGACCATACTGCCCAAAGCAATCTACAGATTCAACACAGATAGTATTTTACTATTAAAATACTAAAATCATTTCCATAGACTAAGAATAAATAATCCTAAAATTCATATGAAACCAAAAAAGAGCCTGAATAGCCAAGGGGATTCTAAGTAAAAAGAACAAATGTGAATACCTCCCATTATCTGATTTCAAATTATACTACAAGGCTAAAATAACTAAAACAGCATGGTATTGGTACAAAAATAGGCAAATAGATCAATGGAACACAACAGAAGACACAGAAATAAAGCCATATATTTACAACCAACTGATCTTCAACAAAACTGACAAAAGTAAACAATAGAGAAAGGACACTATATTCAATGAATTTGGTGCTGGCAAACTGACTAACCATATGCAGAGCAAAGAAACTGGACCCCAACTCTCACTATTTATAAAAATTAATGCAAGATGAATTAAAGACTTAAAAGTAAAGTGAAAAACTATAAAAAAAGTTTTTAAAATAAAAAGTAGGAAAATCTCTTCTGGATATAGACCTAGGCAAATAATTTATGACAAAAATCCCCAAACAAAATCAACAAGAACAAAAATAGACAAATGTGACTTAATTAAACTAAAAAGCTTCTGCATAACAAAAGAATAATAGAGTCAACAAATACGTAAGAATGGGAGAAACTAATTGCAAATTATACCTCTGACAAAGGACAACTATCCAGAATCTATGAGTAACCCAAATAACATAAAAAAACAAGCAACCTCATCAAAAATTGAACAAAGACATGCACAGAAACTTATATAATGACAAATGGTCAGCAAACAAATGAAAAGCTGCTAAACATTACTAATAACCAGAGATGCAAATTAAAGCTACAACAAGCTATCATCTCACACTAGGCATGTAGACTAGTTCAATCTATATGAAAAGCAGTATGTATATTTCTCAAAGGACTAAAAATAGAATTATCATTCTACCCAACAATCTCACTATATGATATCTATACAAATGAAATGATATCATTATGTAAGAAAGATAACAGTACTCATATGTTGGCTGTTACACTATTCACAATAGCAAAATGTTAGAAATAACCTACCTGCCCATCAAAAATTGACAGGATAAACAAAGTGCACTGCATATAAACCATGGAATGCAGTGTGATGCATATACACCATGAAATACTATGCAGCCATAAAAAGAACAAAGTCATGTACTTAGCAACCATGTGAATGGAAATGGAGAATATCATCTTAAGTGAACTAACTCAGAGACTGAAAATCAAATACTGCGTGATCTACTTATAGAGGGCCCCCCAAGAAACCTCAACATCTATTTTAAAAAAACATTTGTATTTGTGGATATATGATTAAACTTCAGCCACCTTCAAAATATTCTGTTTGTTGCAATACACATATTGATATGCCTTTTTCACTGCTCAAAACAATTTTGAACTCCTCAATTTTGTTGCCTTTTAGTACTTCTGCCATTTTTTTGTTTCACTTCTTCCACATCAGCAAAATGTTTCTCAGAATTTTATTTCATCTGAGATGAAATAGAAAAAAAAGTTAATCAGGGTGAGACTGGGAGGGTGGTGGGGCACAGAGGTCATGCTATGTTTGGTCAACATTCAGTGAGGTGTGGGTAGGTGTACTTGTAAATCACCCATCATGAAATGGGTAAAGTCATGGAAAGAATTTCCAAAAACACCCAAAAAAACACAAAAACAAGCCGGGCTCGGTGGCTCAGCCTGTAATCCCGCGCCTTTGGGAGGCTGAGGTGAGTGGATTGCCTGAGCCCGTGGGTTCGAGACCCGCCTTGGCAGGCGAGACCTCATCTCCACAATAAATCAAAAAAATCAGCCGGGCGTGGTAGCGCATGCCTGCAATTCCGGCTACTCGGAAGGCTGAGGCAGAAGGATCGCCAGAGCTCAGCAGGTCGAGGCTTTGTGGCCGGGAGCGGCCACTGCATTCCAGTCTGGGCGACAGAGTGAGACTCCAACTCAAAAACAACAACAACACCAACAAAAATTCACTGAAGCTGACCACAACCACTCACAACGCTACGGGCATACTGATGCCGGTGGTTTTCTAGAACACTTACCTAGTGAGGGAAACGTGTAGTACAAGGGGCTTGATCTCCAAAAGATATTTCTGGTTTTGTTGAAGGATTTCCCTCATATATGTGGGCGATAAATGATAATAAAGATTGAAATAATAGACACTGGGAACACTAAAAGTAGGAAGGTTGGGAGAGAGGCAACAGTTTTAAAATTACCTGTTTGGTACAATGTTAACTATGTGGGGAACAGGAACATCAGAAGCCCAATTCCCCACCAGTGTGCAATAAAAAACATGTAAAAGTCATGCACTGTACCCTTGAATCAAAATAACATAATAAATTTTAATATAAAATTTTAGTATGATTATATTATTGCTATTATTTAATTAGAAAGTATGTCAGAAATATCTATTTTATTTTAATAATTTAATTTTATATTTTTATTTCAGGCAATGTTGTTTATAGTAAATATATCAATAGAACCTTAGACAATTTGTTCTCTGATGGATAGAGCTCACACTTCCTGATGTAGGACAATGTGACCCTTCATGATCTTACCTCTGTATTATAGATAGTTGTAGATTCATTTTCTACTTTGTATATGGTTATATGTTTGACTAGCGTGCAGTCTGCTAGACAATATTAAAAATTATATTTACATGTACCTTTTCCTCTCTGTTATCATTGATACTACCAATTTTGACATTTCTACCCTGTTTTGCAGTTGGTATTTCATATATTTTTAAGGGCAAAGTATGCTTTACTTATGTCTTTTCTCCAGGCATACGTTATTGTTCCTGTGTCAGTGTAAGTACTTAATACGAGTTTTTGAATATTTTCATTTTGTGATGCTGCATGATATTCTGAAGTATTCTATAATACCATTGGGGAAAAAAATAGTTTTTTAAGTTACCACTACCAGAAGTCTTTTTTTTAATGTAATAAGTTCAGAAAAGTCTTTATACTGCATTACAGAAATCTGCCACACTTCTGATGTTGCATTAAAACTATATGCATATGAATATCTGTATTTAGAGAGGAATTTAATAACTTTTATCAGATTATTAAAAGGACTGCTATACAAAATCGTTCCAACAGTCATGGGCACATTTCCCTGATGATCTATCATGTCTGTGGTTTGCCTGGTGTTATATAGATTACAATTCTCACCTTTCCAGACTCCCCTACCTGTAAACAGCTCAAAGCCTTAAATCTCTACAACAGATGATTAGTAAATTCCTTTTTTTTTTTGAGTTGGAGTCTCACTCTGTTGCCCAGACTGGAGTGCAGTGGCCGCTCCCGGCCATCGCAGCCTCGACCTACTGGGCTCCAGCGATCCCTCTGCCTCAGTCTTCCAAGTAGCTGGAACTACAGGCGCGTGCTACCATGCCCGGCTAATTTTTCGATTTATTGTAGAGATGAGGTCTCGCCAAGTTGCCCAGGTAGGTCTCGAACCTGCGGGCTCAGGCAATCCACTCACCTCAGCCTCCCAAAGGCGTGGGATTGCAGGCTGAGCCACCGAGTCCGGCCGATTAGTAAATTCTTAAGTTGGATAGTTAAATAAATAAGACAAAACAGAGGAAACATTTAAAAGCGAAATATGAGCATATATATGGTCAGTGATACAGAGTTTTTCCTATGAATAGTAGATATGACCTTCTCTGTTCACTGATCTCTGTTCTTTAAAATTAATTCCTCTAAATGAGAATTTCACAAGGTGAAAGATAGAATAAATGCTACAAATGTGTTAAATTTATTTAGCAATTAGTGTTCTCGATCAATATATTTGTTTTCTCTTGCCTGTGTTAAAGAAATTAAGATGGATGTAGAACTTATTCTATTGAAATGCTACAATTATTTGAAGCACATATTTGTTAAAAAGTGAATTTCAGAGGCACACAAAGGAAACAACAGCAGTAAATGTTCCCATAACTGCCATGTCCATACATTTTTGTACTAGTAGTTAATCCAGATAATCACAAAAATTATTTGTTCTCAAATTAGTTAATACCATTTTTGTTATTGGAAGACTATAATTTAGTTAAACCTTATTTTAAAAACAAACAAAATATGAGAATATAAATATAATTTTATTTCTATAAAAACTAAGTAAATTTTTTTTAAGAAGACAGTAAAATATGTTACTAAAACAATTTCTATCTAACTTAATGTGAAGGAATCAAATATAAATATTAGAAAGAACTATAAAATTCCACAATTACTTTTTCATTCATACTACCAATTGTCAAAGGTATTTTCATGTTACTATTATATATGCCTATATCTAGCAAAATATAGTATTTTTATAACTCTTCAAATAAAAAAAATTATATACTTCATTTAAGTTTTTACCTTGTTTTTTATACCTATCATTATGCTTACTGGCTTATTAATATTAAAAAATAAATTTGGTTAATTTATTTTGATTATCATGTTTACTTTTGAAAATATGCTAATCATTCTATCAAAATTCAATTTTTTTGAAATTCAGCTTGCCTTTTCATATAGTAAATATTGTTTCATAAATTTCTCTGTACGACTTCTGGAAACATTTTGTTAGATTTAGTCAATTATCTACTCTTCAAATAATACAGGTATATTATTATATTTAAATATTAAAATTATAACACCATCTTACAGTTATCTGCTTAATCCTTTTAAATAATAAATTCTGTTCACCAAGAAAATAATTTTCATATTTTTAATGTATTCTTCCAATATTTTTAAATATTTCTTAAGAATATTTTATTCTTCTAATATGTAATTTTCTCTTATTTAAAATATAACATTGCATTTCTCCTATTTCTATTATGCAGACATATGCCTAAATTCTTCCAGAATTTCATCACAATTTTGAATAATATTCAATGTAAAGATATTTATATGTACATGATGTTTACATTTGTATTATTATGGTTTATAGTTTTCTTTCCATTTTTAAAATTTTTACTTATTTGAGATTTTTAAAAATTCTCTCTCACTAACTGGACCCTGAATGTTCTGACAAAACTTTAGACAGTTAATTGCATCATGTACTCTATTAATTTAATTTGTTTTCTTGAAGCCTCACTGTTGAAGTCCTTGGAAATCTTCTAATTAAGACACCAAGGTTCACTATCCCTAGTACACACAATGTGTCATGAATCTTTTCTTGAATTATTACTGTAGGAGTTTATTTGACATCTTTCCCATGTTGGGTGCCCTGTTTTCTGCATTTTCACATCTTGCCCATTTCTGATTTTTACATCCTCATTTTAACAGTTCACAGTATCTATTCTGGGAGAAGTTTTGAAAATGTTATGTCTGATATATAAATTTTATATGTTATCTACTCATACTTTTTAATAAGGTTTGCTTAGAATTCTAGATTAGAAATATTGTCCCTTCAGAATGACTCCATTGTTTCTTGATTTATTTTTTAAAAAATTGGAAACATTTACATAGATTTAGAGAATTTTTCCTTCACTAGTTAAAAATTTCCTTCATTTTATTTTGTTTTCTTTATTTATAGGAATTAAAAAAAAAATTCAGGTATTCACAAAATTATAACGTACAATAACAAAAATATACTTACTTAACAAAAGGTATTATGCAAAAATATCATGGTTTTTCCATGCCAAGATAGGCCAACTGATTCCTATATATGCATATGTCTAATGAAATTGTATGCTGCGAAGTCATTCACATTGTCTTGAATTAGTATATGAGAGTTACTTTTGTTTTACCCCTTTTCCTTTATTGGGTGCAGTACCAGCTTCCAAATGTGAGGCATTGATGCCATTGACCTCTGCCCCAGTGATATTTAGAATATATAGTTTTTCTATTTCTGGTTTATAGACATGCATCATGTTTCATCAGCTGAGTTATGGGTTGTAGGTGCATATACATACACATATAGACAGACAAATATACACACATTTACACACACATATATGTTCATATAGACATTGATTTAAGTTTTAAAGTTGTGGGGTACAAGTGCAAATTTACTACGTAAGTAGGTTGCATGGAGGTGAAGTCTGGGCTTCCAGCTGGCCCTCTTTCCCTCTGATAGTGAACCAGGTACCCAGTATGTTGCCATGTGCTCTCCTTCCTCCTCCTCTCCCTCCCGAGCAGTGTCCAGAGTCTGCAGATCTCACCTTTGTGCTATTGTGACTGGTGATCAGGGACTTCTTATGACTGAGAATCTGTAGTATTTTTTTGTTTAGTTTTGTGGTATCCAGCTGCATCCAAGTTGCTGCAAAGGCCATGATGTTGTTCTTCTTTATGACTGCAAAATATTCCATCACGTGTTTGTACCACATTTTCTTTACCCATTCCACTCTTGATGGGCATCTGCACTGGTTCCATGTTTTTGCTGCTGTAAATAGTGCTACAGTAAACATGTGTGCATATGTCATATATACATACATTTCAGCTTTTCATTTTATCTGTCATTTCCTATTGTTATAACCCATGTTGAAACAAATTTGTGTAACTTTTGCTCTAAATAAAAGTCAAATGCTGTTTTAGATTTTGATTTTTTATTTGATTAAAAGTCAATAAAATGTAAAATCTAGATGATCTAAAATTGTGTTTATTTTATTACTTGCAACGTCTATTAAATTAATGAACTTGGACTTGCTGTATTCAGCCAATCAAAGAACAGGATGCAAGTTAATGTGAATTTCACTACAGAACAAAATTTTCTTAGTGAAAAAAGTTTTCACCTAGGTCCAATTTGTGTTTACATTTTCAAGCAAAGTTTATTTAGAAAGTAAATTAGAGAGAGAGAGAGAGAGAGAGAGAGAGAGAGAGAGAGAGAAAAGATTCACCTCCCCAAGGTAGGGGAGGGGGCCAAAGCTAAGAAACATGGCCACCATAGTTCAAAGAGTCACATGGATACATCAGTTTAACAAAGCAATAGCCAATGTCCAAATTTAACTGGCATTTTGTGGCAACACTAATGAAATATCACTCATAATCAATCCTTTGACAAGTATTGTAAACATATTTTAACAGTTTACTAAATTTTTCTTCTCTGGTAGATTTTTCTATCGTCATTTTTTTTTAATTTAGCAAAATCAGCAATACAAAGGGTAATGTGTGCTTTTAATTGGTCATGGCCATCCCAGTTGACTACAACATGTGACTGCAGTGAGAGTAGTATCACATAGTGCCTTAGAGGAAGGCCTCTGGATCTAGATTGCTGAGCTGAATTCTGGCATTAATATTCACTAACTTTGTAAATTTGGCATACTGAATAACCTTTCTGTGTCTTAGCTTCCTCTTCTGGAAATGAGTTAATATATGTAAAATATAATATAATATATTAAACTATAATATATACAAAATATATGACTTAGAAACTATCTGGGAAGGAGTCAATACATATAAAACATAATATATTAAAATATAATATATATTAAATATATGACTTAAAAACACTATCTGAGCCAGGCAAGGTGGTGCCCGCCTATAGTTCCATCTGCTGTGGGGGCTGAGGCGGAAATCTCACTTAAGCTCAGGAGCTCTAGTTCGCTCTGGACAACATAGCAACACTCTGTTTCTAAAAATTAAAATAAAGCAAAAAACAAAACAAAATCAAAACCAGTAGCTGTTATGTAAAAAATAGTATTCTCTATCTTATTATTTTTTTATCTTCTCCCTCTACATTTATTTTTTAAGTCTATGAATATGTATAAATATTTTAAATTATTAGAATAGGAATAGGAATAGCTTAGTGATTCTTGATTTGTCAGTTTAAGTATAATACATGAGAGAATACTGAGACAAGCCATCAATTTACAGTTCCCTAGGAAGAAAAGTTTGCAAGCAGCATATTATTGCGCAGAGAACTATTATGAACAAAATTTGATATTCATCTGTGATAGAATGACTTTGTATCTAGACAGAGAAACACTAAAATATAACCAACCACTACAGTCTTCAGTTTTATTTTGAGATTTTATCCGATATAATATTTTCATAAATGGTAAAGGAGCATGCAGTTGAAATTGAAATATTATTCTGTGAACATCACTGTCTAGAGCTGCTGTTCAGAGGTTCCTCGCCAGTAGCTCACTGACAAGTCACAAGACTGGTATCATTTAATTACAATAGTCCTTTCTGGATTCATTTTTACAATACCACTTCAGCCCAGATAATACATTGGCTGGTGAAATCCATGCCTACTTAGGTACAGAGTTTGGGAAACACCAATCTCCAGTGAATTTTGTTGGAAAAAAAAAATCTGAATTTTAATTGAACCACACAATGATCATTGATAAGATATGCAGAGTTGTCATTTGGACAAGCAGCTAAGGCAGACCCTCTGCCATTTTCCTACAGTTATAAAACAGAAAACATAGACAAAAATTCACAATGTTACTGAAAACTGGGACAGACCGTCAACGTAGCTCAAAATGTAAGAGAAAGTTTGATTTACTGTAAGTCAAATGCAGCTGGATTGAGAAAAATGGTTAATGACATTTCCGACCTGTATTTTCTCTCTGCTTCTACCATTTTGTCTTGTTTGGTTTGATTTTCCAAATACAGAGATGGAATCTCCCATAAGACAAAAGGAAAAGAAGAATTACAGAAAATTCTAAGGTATGCCGATGAAAATGGTTTATGTTTTTCTGGGCAAAAATTAATCTTAAAATAGTTGACTGTTGCTGGGCTCGGTGGCTCAGCCTGTAATCCCGCTTTGGGAGGCTGAGGTGAGTGGACTGCCTGAGCCCGCGGGTTTGAGACTCGCCTGGGTAACTTGGTGAGACCGCATCTCTACAATAAATCAAAAAATTAGTTCCAGCTACTTGGAAGGCTGAGGCGGAAGGATCGCCGGAGCCCAGCAGGTCGAGGCTGCGGTGGTCGGGAGCGGCCACTGCACTTCAGTTTGGGCGACAGAGTGAGACTCCAACTCAAAAAAAATAAAAATAAAATAAAATAAAAATAGTTGACTGCTGTTATTTGGTGTAGGGCTGCTGGCTGAAGGTGTATCTCCTCCTCCTCTCTTTTTGCATTTTTGGAATATTCTAAATAATTTCGTGGATGAGCTACCAAACAAGACATTGCCCAATCTCATCCCTACAGACATTATCACAGTACATTTACATTCACTACTGTTTGAGATGATTTTCCTTAGACAGACTGTTCACCTATTTCTTGTCATGCATTTTGTTAGTATTTGAAGATTGATGATATTTCAGAATTAACCTAAAAAGAAAACAAACATGAAGGAAAGGACTAACTAGGCAGTTCTGTTCATAGTTGACTCAGAAGGTTAAAAAAAAAAAAGATTAATCTGTGGTTGTCACACGTTTTTAATGGAGTGGGATTCAGAAATTAAGTGTAGACAATTGGGATGGAATATATACTTTTACTTTTTTTAAAACTCTTTTCTAGTGCAGAAAGTAGAATATGTGGTGTATAGTCTAACTATGCAATTTTGAATGTGGATGAACAGTACAATCATATGTTGCTTTTCTGTGTTTCCTAGTTTACACTTTCCTTTCAATTTATTTATACTATTTCTTCTCCTTCACTCTCATTTTGTCAGTTTTTCTTGCCCCCATTGTTCTTGTTCTTGATTTATCTCTATGAGTATTTTGTAATTGTATTTTTTATTGTAAATTGACAATTTATAGTTGTATATGTTAATGGGATACAAAGTGATATTATGATTTAAGAATACAATGTGGAATAATTAAATCAAGCTAATTAACATAGCCATCACCTCAAATATTTATCATTTTTTGGTGTCAGAACACTTGGAATTTACTGTCTTAGCAATTTAGAAATGTACAATACATTTTAATTTACTATATTCGCCATGCTGTGCAGTAGATCTCAAAGGAAAAAATTCTTTTTCAGTCTAACTGAGGCTTTATTTGTACCCTTTGATCCACATCTCCCCTTCCCCTCATTCACCCTCCAGTCTCTGGGAAGCACTTAGAAAGTATATCAAGTATTAAGTCTCCTATTGATAAATATTAGTTTGGAGTCTGAGATTACATAGTTTTTTGAGAAATAAGCAGTGGATCAGCATTTTTACCTAGGTGACAAAATTCTCTCATTTATGTATTTTCAGTTTCTGACTTATTTTGTTATTTTAAAATAACACATGAATAATGAATTGTTATGGATGGATATTCAAGACTTTTGTTCATTTCATATTTTATCTTCTTGTAAAACAAACCCATAGGCTTATTATGTAGTAATGCAGATGAGTTTTGAAAATTCATATTTTTAATGATATTTTGCCCTTTTTGTAATATAAAATAGAAGAAAATAATACTGAATAGAACTTGAGATATTGACACTGTTTTCTGTGAATGTGGATATTTGGGCTCTCCTGTAATAAAGGTAAGACAGGCAATAAATGTGTGTGTGTATGTTCATGAAGGCTCATGCACATACGTATGTAAACAAGCACACTTAGAATGTTTGCTTAATTTTAGATAATTACCATTCACAAATTATTAAAATTATCTGACAGATTATTTTTGATTATCTGTTCAAGAAAATTTAATATAGATACCATCAAGATGAACAAATTATGTGTTTCTCAAATGTGTCATTGAGAAAGTTTTAAGAGTTTTGCAACACCATCTAAAAACAAGTATAATCACTGCTCAGTTAAAATGTAATGACAAAATAATATCTATTCTTCTCTTCCAAAATAATCATGATTATGCATTTGCTAAACGTGCAGAATGCTTCAAAAATGACATTTGAAAATACTAAAATGTCCACATGAAATATGTAATGGAGAAAATAATTAGTGAAAATGCTATATAATTCACTTTGCTATACTGTACAAAACAGTTTTTCAAAACATTTAATTAATCTTTATTCTTAATTTTTATTCTTAGTACTACATCTTTCCAACTGAGCAATGATTGGCTAGTTATTGAATCTTTCAAATCTTGTGTGTTTTGAAAAATAATAATGGAATTCACTCTATAAGTGTGTGATGAAAGAGAACTGAGCAAAGAGAATGACCAAATTTCTAGTCTGTTCTTGTCATTTCAAAAAATAAGCTGGAAGTTAGCAGGGCACATCTTAGAGTTTCTAGAGTTACAGAGACTGCATGTTTTTTGAAATATTGAGACTATATATATATATATGTACTATATATAAAAAAATAGGTGTATGTATATATAGGCATATGTAAATATAAATAGGTATATATCAATAAGTATATACTTCCTTTAAAGTTGTGGTCATAAAATATGGTCTTTAAACACTTGTCATTTTTATATTTGTTGTGACCTGCTTGATGGCCTACCATGTGACCAATTTTATTTTAGGATTTTTTGTACTAAAAAATTGTATGTATTTGAAATTGCTTGGTGCTATTCTCTCTCTGTATATATATGTTTATTAGATCAAATTTGTAAATTTTGCTATTCAAAACTTCTGAATATTTTTAGCTTTTCTCTCCTTGGTATTAGATTATTGAGAGAAATCTAATAAAATTTCCATTTATTGCTTGTCAATATTTTCCGTTCTTTTATTTTTCTTAGTAAAAATAATTTGAAACTGTGTTTTATATGCATACAAGCTGTGTTTTGCATGCACACAAGTTTAAATAATGATATTTCCCTAGTGAATTATACTATGTTTTTCCTTGAAGTGACATACTTGCACCTGGTAATGATTTTATCTTTATTCCTAGTAGTAATATGACTACTGCAGGAATTGGTTACCAGTTTCAATGTCCATAAGGGTGTCGCTTGCGTTTTCTAAGATTCTTATAGTTTGAGGTTTTACATTTAAATCTTTGATCCATTTAGAGTTAATTTTTGTGTATTCTGATAGGTAGGGGCCCTGTTTCAATCTTCTTCATGTGATCAGCCAGTTTTCACAGCACCATTTACTGAATAGGTTCTCCTCTCCCCTGTGGTTGTTGTTGGAGGCTTTGTCAAAGATGAGTTTGTTGAGAAATTGAGGCTTTGCTTCTGGAATCTCCATCCTTTCCCATTGGTCTATATGCCTGTTCTTGTACAAATACCAGGCTGTTTTGATTATTGTAGCTTTATAATAAAGCTTAAAGTCTGGGAGCATAATGCCTCTTTGTTTTTTCTTCTGAGGATTGTTTTGGCTACTTGTGGTCATTTATATTTCCATATGAATTTCTGTATTGTCATTTCTAGGTCTGAGAAGAATGGTGTTGGTAAATTAATGGGCATTGCGTTGGATCTGTGGATTGCCTTTGGTAGGATGGATACTTTAGCAATGTAGGAGAGACCAGATGAGAGGAATTTTGTTTCTTAACATATGTGAGGAAGATTAAAATTTTATTCCTATACTAGTATATATTTTAGTTTGTTTTTCCTTTTTAAATAATACATTCCCTTAAAAATATAAGTCCAATTTTTATGTAATTTGTTAATATACTTTCTCCTTTTCTTGCAAATAAAATTAACATTTATTTATTTTTCCCGGAATCTTTTTTCTACACTGTCACTTTATTTGAGCTATTTTAAGCCTCTCCAGTTTCTCCCATAGAGTTCTTTTTCCATGAAAACCGGGCCAGCCAGGTAATGTAAATACAACATCTTTATATTTAAGTTTTATTTTCATTATTTTTCTTCTCACATTGAAGAAAACTGTAGTCTTTTAACAAAAATGATTTTTGAACATTAGTAAAAAAAACCATTTGATAACTCTGCAAGACACTTGAAAAGTAGTACAATGGTGGCATTTGTTAATATTTATTTATACAATAATGTAGTATTTCTATGATTTAAAAATAAATCCATGCTTATTGAGTTTTCTGAAGAGTAGTAAAAAATATGGAGGAATATAAATACTCATGATGATTTCTCTGTTTGAAATAGTTTGTAATAGTTACAAATTTCCCCATCAATGCTTTTTCTATAGTTTTCTATATACTTTTTTATATTGTAAATACATTTTCAAATATTTAACTTTTTGTGCTTTTTCCTACACTTTTTCTTTATATTTTTACTTTTTGAGAACATTGAGCTAATTTCTCATATGAGGTTTTACATATTATTGCTTTTTCCTTTGGTAGGCATAGCATTATGAATAGTTGCCTTCATTTTATTTATTTATTTATTTCATTTTTCTCACCTTCCACAGAGATTAAGCACTGATTCATCCTATGATGTACCCTTTTATTTTGCTGAACAAGAAAAGCAGCTAAGGAAATTAAAAATAACCAATCTGGGGAGTAAACAGATTACTTGAGAGGGAGAGAAACAAAGAAGGAGAGGGGGGAGGGGAGAGAGAGAGAGAGAGAGACAGAGAGAAGAAGAACAAGAAAGAAAGAGGAAGAAGAAGGATGAAGAGAAAGAAAATAAATTAGGCTGAGAACTGGTTTCTTGAAAACTATATTTAGTTCAGAAAAGCATTGGATTAACATTTTTGATGTTCTTGCAGAAAGTAATTCTCAACCAACCGACTGTACTTTAAACCTGAGGACTTTGATGTCCCACTAACAACCCAAGAAAGATTATTGAAGCAAAAACATCAACAAAGAGATCCGGAACCTCAACTTGACGCTTGACCAAATGGACTTAACAGATAACTACAGAATACATCACCCAACAAACATGCAATATGTAATCTATTCATCACCACATGGAACATACTCCAAGATCGATCACATCTTCAGCCATAAATGAAGCATAAACAAGTTTCATAAGATCAAAATGCTGCCATACACCTTCTTAGACCAGAGTGGAAAAAAAATAAATGTCAACACCAACAAAATTTCCTCAAAACCCACAAAGACATGGGTAACAAACAGCATGATGCTGAACAACTACTGGGCCAAGACAGAAATCAAAACAGAAATTAAAAGATTCCTGGAAACAAGTGAAAACAAAGAAACATCCTACCAAAACCTCTGAGATGCTATGAAAACAGTTCTAAAAGGGGAATTTATATCTCTATGAACACATATCAATAAAATGGAAAGATCACAAGTTAACAGCCTAACAAATCATGTAAGGGAGCTGGAAAGATAAGACCACCAAAATCCTAACTTTAGCAGAAAAATCCAGATCACCAAAATAAGACCTCAAATATGGGATACAGAAGACAAAAATATTATAGAAAAAAGTCAACAAAACAAAAAGTTGGTTCTTTGAAAAAATAAACAAGACTGATGGACTCCTAGCCAGAATGACCAAGAAAAAGTCCAAATAAATACAATCAGAAATAAAAAAGATCTAATCACAACTGACCCCAAAGAAATACAAAAGATTATCAGAGGTTATTATGCATACCTGTACAGAAAAAAACATGATAAGCTAAATGAAATGGATGACTCTCTGACATGGCACAACCTCCCAATTTTGAAAGAGGAAGAGATTGAGACAGTAAATAGAACAATAACAGCCCAGGGGAAGACTCTGTCATAAGAAAACTACCTACAAATGAAAGCCTTGGGCCAGATGGCTTTCCAGTGGAATTCTACAAAACATACAAGGAGAGGCTGATACCAATTCTATTGAAAGTATTCCAGGCAATTGAGAAAGATGGAATTCTCCCCAAATCATTTTATGAAGCAGTCTCACACTGATACCCAAACCGGGTAAAGATCCAACACAAAAAGAGAACTATGGGGCAATATTCCTAATGAAAATAGATACAAAAGTCCTCAACAAGATTCCAGCAATTGGATTCAACAATACATCTCAAAAATCATCCACCATGACCAAGTAGGCTTCATCCCCAGGATGCGGTGTTGGTTCAACATCCACATGACCATACATATAATTAAATATATCAACAGATGTAAAATCAAGAACCACATGATTATATCATTAGATGCAGAAAAAGCTTTTGCTAAAATCCAGCATCCTTTCTTGATAAAAACCCTTAAGCACCTGAGTATGAAAGGAACATACCTCAAGACAGTAAGCGCCATCTACGATAGACTCACAGTCAGCATATTGCTAAATGAACAGAAACTGGAAAACCATTTCCCCTGAAAACTGGAACAAGACAAGGCTGCCCATGCTCACCCCTCTTGTTCAACATTGTGTTGGAAATTCTAGCTAAAGCAATTAGACAAGAGAAGGAAAACAGGGGTATCCAAATAGGAAAAGAAGAAGTTAAGTTATCCCTCTTTGATGACGATATGATCCTATACCTTAAAAACCCAAGAGAATCTGTCAAAACCCTGTTTTCACTGATAAAGGACTTCAGCAAAGTCTTGGGGTACAAAACAAATGTGCAAAAGACAGATGTGTTCTGTACTCCAAAAACAAGCAGGCAGTGAACCAAATGAAAAGCACAATCCCATTCACAATAACCACAAAATAAATGAAATGCCACAGCAACTTCATAACCAGAGAAGTGAAAACATTTACAATGAAAACTGCAAAACACTGCTCAAAGAAATCCCAGATGATACAAACAACTGGAAAAATATTCCATGATCATGGTAGGAAGAATCGACATTGTTAAGATGTTCATCCTACCAAGGGCAATCTATAGATTCAATGCAATACCCATTAAATTGCCAACAACATTCTTTTCAGATGTAGAAATTACAATACAGAAATTCATATGGAAACATACATGCTCACAAAAGTCAAAACAATCCTCAGCAAAAGAAACAAAGCAGGAAGCATCATACTTCTAGACTTTAAACTTTGATATAAGGCTGCAATAATCAAAACAGCCTGATATTGGTACAAGAATAGGCCTATGGACCAATAGAACAGGACAGAGATTCTGTAAGCAAAACCTCAATTTCTCAACCAACTTATATTCCACAAAGCCTCCACCATGAACCACTGGGGAAGAAAGAACCTATTCAGTAAATGGCACTGGGAAAATTGGCTGACAACATGCAGAGGATTGAAACAGGACCCCTACTTATCACCATACACAAAAATAAACTCTAAATGAGTCAAAGGCTAAAATGTAAAACCTCAAACTATAAGAACCTAGAAAATACAGCAGACAACCTTATGGAAATTAGAACTGGCAACACATTCCTGATCAAAACCCCCAAGTACTCATGCCATAAAAGATAAGACAGACAAGTGGTACCTCATCAAACTGAAAACCTTCTGCAAAGCCAACGAGTTCATCAAGAGAGTGGGGTGACAGTCCATAGAATGGTAAAAAATATTTGCCAACTGTGTATCTGGCAAAGGCCTAACATCCATGATCTACAAGGAACTCAAAAATGCCAACAGGGCAATTAAAAAAAAAAACCACAAAAAAACCCAGTCCCATTAAAAAGTGAGCAAAAGACATGAATAGACACTTCTCAAAAGAAGATATATGGACAGCCAACAGACACATGAAAAGTACTGAGCCTCACTCATCATCAGAGAAATGCAAATCAAAACGACATTGAGATACCACCTAACCCTGGTAAGAATGGTCATCATTAAAACAAACAACAACAGATGCTGGTGAGGATGTGGAGAAAAAGGAACACTTCTGCACTGCTGGTAGGAATGCAAACTAGTTCGGCCTCTATGGAAAATAGTGTGGTGATTTCTAAAAGAACTAGAAATTGACCTTCCATATGACTTAGCAATCCTCCTACCGGGAATATACCCAGAGGAACTAAAATAATTCTACCAAAAATATACCTACACATACATGCTTATTGCAGCATTATCTGCAATAGTAAAAACTTGGAACCAATTGTGCTGCTCATCGAAACTGGACCGGAAAAAAAAAAAGTGATACATACACATACACAACCATAAAGAGGGACAAATCTATGGACTTTGTTGCAACTTGGATGGATGTAGAGACTATCATACTCAGTGATCTATCACAGAAGCAAAGAAGAGAAAACCACATATTCTCACTCATAAGCAGGCCCTGAACATTTACTATAATACTATAAGAAAGGGATTGGCAGTAGCAGGATACTGTTGGAGTAGGTTGGGGGAGAGGACACAACATCAATAAGGGTAGCTGATCTCAAACCAGACAAAATGGGAATCAAAGGGAGGCCCAAACTACCTGTCCGATGACCACTTGTATACCTAATACCGAATTGGACCTCACATCTTTAATAAAAAATAAAAAAGATGACACTGCCAACATAAAAAAGGCCCAAAATAGTAAAGAAATATTATAGTTAGACTCACTAAAAAGCTTCTATGATTAGTTAGCTTTAAGAATACACAAATTGAATTGTAGCTTCTACTGTTGTAAATAAATTTCCTTGACTATTTCAAAGTGGTTCATATAAATTTTGGTCAGTACAAGTGTGACAGCTAAATGATATAATATAAGCACCTGCCATTACTCCTCAGATTTTCTTTGAATTCCCATCTTCTTCTTGACCTACGCTGTAGAGTGAAGAAAGCACACACAAAAGACTCATACTTGGAATTCTTTACAGATTTCACACCTGTAGTGCAAAACTTTGACAACCACAACATACTTTGCAATTTTTAGCCATGCACATGATGAATTCCTTGTTTTTGTATTGGTCAAAAAAAATTTAATTACTACACCAACAGTTTTTAGTGACATGCTTAAAATATAATTGATGCTGAAGGGGTAATTATGAGCACGTCTTTGAAAACATGTACTTCTATGATTCATTTAAAACGCAATTCTTGGAACCTTTCTATTATTTGAGAGACTTTATTTTTACCAATATTAAAATCACTTGTCATATATTTGAAAATTGAGTTACTCTTATCAATAATCACTTAACAATTTAGAATCGTGTTTTAAAATTATGTTTAAGAATTTTAAAAATTAATTTAAAGATGCCATTCAAGTGTTTCTCTACACAAATATTTACTTCAAAACACGGACATGGCATCTTAAGATAAAATGAAAGGGAAAACTGAGAAATATTGTTTAATGATAAATTATTTTCTTGAATTATGCAACTTTATAGCAGTTATTTTAATGATATATTTATCTTATAATCATAATTTTCCCTATGATTGTATTCCTCTATCATTAGTAAGTAATATTTGCTTTTCTTGCTTTTAAAAAATTACATAAAAATGAGTCAAATATTTACAATTCATATATTAACATACATTTCAATATAGCATAAGTGATGGAAGTAAATAAAACTATGATTTAGTACTATGTGCTATATCATATTAAAAAAAGAAAAATACAGATACATCTGGTAATAAAAAATTTTCCCTAAAGTGTCAGAAAATTGTTTGTTACATAACAGTGTGGTAATTATTAGCTCTCCACTGACAACAGTTTAGATGGTGGAGACTTAAATAGAAGAGAGATTTCAGAAAAACTATTAGTGATAGTTTCTCAACTTTCTTTTATTTATGCCCTCACAAACACCAAGTAGGTGTTAGAAATATAGTAGGTACAAGAAATGGCAACATGCTTTAAAATCAAATACATTGATATTAAGCATGTGTTTTGAGTGACATGGTAATGGAATAAAAGAAAGTAACATAGTTTTCTTCTGTATCCATCATGTCATTATTAATAAATATCTATAAAACACCTATTATATGTCAATTAGTATGTGAATAACACAGAAAACAAATTAATACATATTTAATCTACCAATGATAAAATATAATGTTAGAAAAGTAAATCCGCAGAAAGAAAGCTTGATAAAAGACCTTTTTGTACATGTACGTGCATGACATGCTTATCTATGCATAAAAGATTATATTCTTTAATATTATTATGATGCCTCACTTGTAAAAATAGTTTTTCCATCTTTATGATCTTCTCTTATCCCTTCTAGCTCCCATCTGGGGAGAGGTCAAATATTCATTTGAGAAATAGCCAATGGTTCTAAAATTCTAACCTACTAAGAAACATTCAGATTCTGAAAACTTGAAATCTCACCCAAAGGTGTAGTTTAAGGGCAATAGTTAGATTTATATGCTTTTGGATTTCTTCTGAATGCATCACCAAGGCATAATACACTTTACTAAGGCCTGTAATGGTTCCAAATACTGGTGTTATGTGTAGCTTCAGGTCATATTTTCTATTACAGGAGATATGAGAGTATAAAAATTGCATCGCATAGTGCATCAATAAAAGAACACTATGGGCTTTATCTTATCTTACAGAAATTTCCAATTTGAAATGTGCATTTTTGTTGTGAAAATGCTTTAAAAGTTCACATCACTTTCTGCCTCTACTGTCTGAATTATACCCAAGCCGCTTTAGACTAAGCTTTTGTTCTGGCTGAAGATCTATGGACAGAAGTGGTGCTCTGCTGAAGGGGAAACAGAGGGTAGGGGCCGAGTGCACACTACAGATGATGGACCAACAGTAACTTTCAGAAGCATTCTGGAAAGGGATGCAGTGAGAGACTGTATCATTTTTTACTGCAATATTGTTTCTCCCAGAAGAAAACAATAAAATAATTTATAATAAAATCTCCTAGCTTACTTTCTCAGATACCATCTTTTAAATAAAATTTCAGAGGATTGTCAAAATAGCATATTCTATGGGGCTATTTACTTCACACTGGAAAGAAAACTAAAAAGGATGAAGCACATCTGTTTCATTTTTTCCTACCTCTTAGAAATTATTTATCTATGTTTTATTTTTCTGTTGTCGCCTCTATACAACCTATTTGAATAATATAAATTCTAATTGATAGCATAGTGTTTTTCTGGGTCATGCAAAGGTCTCCATTAGTAAGACAGATGTTTGTTGAAATATTAATAAAAATAACCCTAGAGATTATCTTCTTTTACTTAATAAAATAAATTGAATTGTAAACGAGTCTGAAAATAATTAGTGAAAAATAGCAATATCAGAAGGAAATGAAAATAAGCTAATAGGAAGCAAGATGAATATTTCAGCTTTGTATTTATGTGAATTGGTGTTAGACCCTCAAAGCAAGAACATATTGGACATATTTAGTGAATAAATTAATCCCATGGCATAATTAGGCATTCGTAGAATTTATTTACTCTACAATGCCTGGAGTATCAGTCACAGGAAATTAAATATATACGTAAATGTTCAAACAAATTAATTTATTAATGTGTTCAGACACATGCATAGCTTTAATATGTTACAGTGCCCTAGAGTTTAAAAAAGTGAACAAATCTCTCCATGATCCTATTTTTTTATACTACATGGATAATTTTAATTGTATTCTACTACTTATATGAGTACTCATCATTTAGATTGCTTTTTACCCAAATATCCAGCTCTGCGATATCACCCTGAAAATATTCTGCAAATACTTGCTAACTACTTGCTCTTTAGAATCGACATGATCTACACTTAATAATAGCTTCTTGTTCCTTTCAGAGCATTCTAGCCCTGGATTCCTTTTAGCTTTTATTGTAGAAAACCTTTATGTTTATGAAAAACTAAATACAATTAAGTACAGTGGTAAAGATGTGAAACCTTTGGACTTGATACCACTCAAGGTACTGACCAACATGCTATCTTTTTATTGTTTGCTTGCATTTTCCACTCATATAGGCACAGCCCGTGTATTTGACTCTTGCTACAGCATGCAGAAGTGCACAAGGAATAAGGGTCATCACAACCTGAAAGATAACAACAAACGGAATGGCATTTAATTGACAAATTCACATTCTGATTCTGTCACTGAGTGATCTTGAGAAAGAAGTGGAACTGATTTTAGTTTCTGAAATAGGTAATAATAATAAAATACAATTAAGGATTAAATTTAAACAAAGCACAGAGTCTGGCACAGGAAAAGTATTTAATAAAAGTGAGTTATTCCTTTGGGAGGCTGAGGTGAGTGGATTGCCCTAGCCTGCGGGTTCGAGACCCGCCTGGGCAGCGAGATCTCATCTCTACAGTAAATCAAAAAATCAGCTGGGCGTGGTAGCGCATGCCTGTAATTCCGGCTACTCGGAAGGCTGAGGCGGAAGGATCGCCGGAGCCCAGCAGGAGAGGCTGCGGTGGCCGGGAGCGGCCACTGCACTCCAGTCTGGGCGACAGAGTGAGACTCCAACTCAAAAAAAAAAAAAAAGTGAGTTATTCATCAGTACTTTTTTATTACAAAGGTAACAGTTACATACTGAATAGTGTCCTTCCAAAATTTGTCTATTGAAGCCCTAACCCCAATGTGACTGGATTGTTTTTTCTTTGTCTATATAGCATATAAAAGGTAATTAAGGTTAAGTGAAGTTATAATGTTGGAGGCCTGATATAATAGAATTGGTGTCCTCATAAGAAGAGAGAGCTTGTTCTCTCTCTCTCTGCATGTGCACAGTAAAGAGGTCATTAGTGCACACAGGGATCTGACAACTGCCTGCAAGCTAGAAACAGGAGGCGTCACTGGAAACTGATAATACTGATATCCTGATCTCAGAATGCCAGCATTGAAAAGCATAAGAAAATGTGTGCCTGTTTCCGAAGCCACTTAATCCATAGCATTTCGTTAGGAAAGCCTAAACTGAAACAGTAATGCAAAGAGTACATATGCAATTGTATGTGTTCACAGTTTTCTTTTCTTTTTAAAATTTTTTTAATTTTAAAAATGTGGGGTAAAATTCAGGATTAGGTATACAAATGTTCATTTTGCCAGTACTGTTGTTGATGAGGTGTTCCCCCGCCTCAGTAGTTTCTCATGACTGCCAATCCCACCGCCCCCCACCCTGGCAGTTTCCCACTACTGTCAATCCCTTTCTTATAGTATCATAATTGTTCAAGGTCTGCTTATGAGTGAGAACATGGGGTACTCAGTTCTGTTTCTGTGATAGATCAATCAGTATTATAGACTAAAGAGAAATTTGTGTTGTTTATTTTGTGATTTGTCAAAGTTGACAAGCTGAGGGAATAAATTAATTCAATTAAAAAATTATAACTATTGTTAGAAGCATAGTTTTAGACCATGACTCTGGAAAACGTATGCTATCAGGTCCCCAAAATTGGATTTGAATCAGGTTCTAAGATTCTGAACTAATATCCAAAATTAAACAATCACCTAAGAGAATATACTGGGTGATAGTTGAAGTTTTAATGAGTCTCTAAAAAACAGCCCTCTTTGTTGTCCATGCTTGGAATAAATTGAGAAATAAGTACAGAAGTCAGACAGATGGAGACCAAATTGTCAGTTTTATTGCTGATGAAAAATAGATCAAAGGGGTAAAGGACGTGGCTTAGATACACAGCCAAATGGATTTGAGAACACCTCGTTGAATTGAACCAACTTATTTACCCACTCGTTAGAAAAACTGGGAGACTGCAGGCTGGTGGACCAGAGCACCACCCATTCACTTGGCTCTCCACAAGGTTGAGGAAGCGGGCCAGAAGCCATCTGTTCATAGGCAGACTCGCTCCAAAGAGGAGCATTTTTCCAGACTCATTAGTCAAGTAACTAATTTCTTCTTCCATAGAGGCTGGAAGGGCTAGGTACAGATGCAAGGAGTGTTTATCCTGCTGGATTCCCCCACAGAGAAGCCTGAGGAGCGGGCTGATTGTTTTCTCTTAAGGACAATGTCGTGTGGTGGAGGGAGTGCATTGAAACGTAGAGAGACGCAAGTCTATCTGGCTCACTCCACACATCTTCTGCTCAAGTGTTTTCACCTGCTCTTGGAAGCTCCCTAATTGTTTCCTTTGCCCTCTTCCTAATTTTTGTCAAATGATCCTTTGAAACAAGGGTTTACTTTCATAATCCCAGCTGATACTAGTTGACCTGACTATTCTGCTCGAATATTGAGATTCCTCGTGAAAATGGACAGTAGCAGTCTCTTTTACTGACGAGTACAGTGCCTGTTACATAGGCAGTAAATAAACACCCATTGAATTTAATCTGGTGTTTTATTAAAACCATTCCTTTTCTAAAAATACGAAGCAGGGATTATGGACCACGTTCTAGAAAATGTTCATTACCTCATTTTGCCTTCTATGTATGTGAGACATCTCAAAGCATAACTGAAGTAAAATGATTTAAAATGGTTGAATGAACACTAAAAGTCATGCATATTTCATTGCTGTATTTGGGGTGGGGGGGGGAGAGAGAGAGAGAGAGAGAGAGAGAGAGAGAGAAGAGAGAGAATTCTCCTCTGATTAGTATTTATCAGTAAGGAGCCAGGGGTGTTGGCTCAAACCTGTAATGCCAGTTATGGGAGGTTAAAGAGAAAAGATTGTTTGAGGCCAGGAGTTTGAGACTAGTCTAAGAAACAGAGAGAGACTCTATCTCCAGGAAAAAAAGAAAGAAAAAGCCAGATGTGGTTGTGTGCACCTGTAATCCCAGACACTTGAAAGGCTGAGGAAGGAGAATTCTTTGAGTTGGAGATGGTGGTGAGCTATTATTACTCCACTACCCTCCAGCCTAGATAATGGAGAACTGGTCTCTAAGTAAGTAAGTAAGAAAGTAAGTAGGTAGGTAGGTAGGTAGGGAGGTAGGTAAGTAAGTAAGTAAGTAAATAGATAAATAAATAAATAAATAAGGAATTGGAGACAATCCTATGGTAGGTATTAAGGCATTTCATAAATGGGTGGTTCTCTCTCCTTATTACCACATGGGAGGACTGGTCTCCACAAAATTGTTGAACTCAAGTTGACTCATGCTTTTTCTCTCATGAGTCTTGAATTTTCTAAAGCCAGCAAATTTTCTTCTATGAATTCCTTGTTCATACATTTTTTAAATTGTAGTTTGCTTTTCTGGCATAATATATAAAATAATTGCTGTTAATTTTTTATTACCATATAAAACTATATAACAGCTGAAACCATATGGATGCCATTTACAGTGCTGTCCTCTTACTGTTAGATCATAGCTGATCTGAGTGTGAGGAGGCAGGGCAAGCTGAGTTGATGTGGTCCTGCTAAGTGACTTGTAGTAGCAACAATTGATATGTACAACTACTGACAGTAACAGATAGGAAGTATTTCAAAGCTTTTGTACTTATATGTTTTATCAGTCAGTTTGGCTAGAAATCAGACCTACTTTTATTGCAGAACTTTAAAAAAATCTTTCTTTCTCTCTCCTTCCTTTCCTGTTTCTCCTCTTTTTATACTGTCCCATTTTCTCCTCTGTTTCTTTCTTTGATAATGGTATTTTGTTATGCTTTTTCTATGAAATTTTCTATTTTATCTGGCCCATGGACTCTGTATTGTCCTATTCTGTGCTACATCACTAATGGGAGTTAAAATTAAAGTTTTTTTTTGTTTGTTTTTTTGTTTTTTGTTTTGGCTGATTTGTTTGTTTTGTGAGGGGAGGAATTTCCTGACCTAAAAATTTTTTTTTGTTAGAGCAATGTGGATATTATGACTGTTTTCTACTCTGCTTTTGATCAAAGTTTGACTGTTTATTTCTGCCCTAAACATTGTCATGTGTGCTTCATGAGTCACA
Source organism: Cephalopachus bancanus (assembly GCA_027257055.1). Taxonomy (NCBI): domain Eukaryota; kingdom Metazoa; phylum Chordata; class Mammalia; order Primates; family Tarsiidae; genus Cephalopachus; species Cephalopachus bancanus. The sequence goes on from JAPVLO010000089.1 coordinate 1,544,681, forward strand.
CAGTTTTAAACACAAGTATTTTTGTTCTTTCTCACTGATAAGTATATAGAAGCAAGTATGGTAATTGAAAACTGAGGTATGACTGAGTTAATGTTTCAATAACAAATAGGCCTATCACAATCATTAGTCCAAGAGGCACACAGAATTTCTAAACCTCTTGAGAATTGTTAGTGATATTTGAAATTACATATATAAAATTTTATATGTAACTTTTAAATAAATGATAATTCAATATATAATTTGGGAAGAAATGTGATTACTGTCAAAGTTAGAAATAATAGCAGGTGAAACTGCAAAATACATTAGAATTATGCTTTTTTTGTGCATTATCTAGAGAGCAGGACAAATCAAATACATTATACCTTAAAGGTTGGTAGATATATATCATCTAAGGAAACCTTATTGTGTTTTTGACTTATATTCAGACTGAGATTTTCCATTTTCCTAAATTGAAAGCATGCTAACATGCTACTTTCCTTGGTGTTAAAACAAGAAAACTCTCCTCAGTCTTCACTTTCTTTAAAGCTCTCTGAAAACGAAATTGGAGAGGTAAATTGAGTTGTTCTGTGTATATATGGTTGTATATCAGACACTTAAAATAGAAAAAATACAAGTGCCATAAAAATGAGTAGAAGTTTTGCAAAATAATATGACCTGCAAAAGAACAACAACAACAAAAAAAAACTTTTTCAGTAGGAATTTTTCACTATTTTTACTGCATATCATTATGCTGAATAGAAATCTTGGCACTTAGAAGGTATTCGATAAATATCTGTTGGGTTAATGAATACTTTTCCACTAATTTTTAACATACTATATAATACTGAAAACGTGTGTATAATGTATGAGTTGAATGCTGAATGGCATTTTTGTATAAAATTCTCAGTGAAGTACTCCAATAGAAAAAATATATTCTTAAATATAATAAATAATATACAAGAACACTAGACTCACTTCAAAAAGCATAACCTATACAAAAATACTATGTAAAAATTATATATGTGCATTCTCATATCTGCACATGTTAGCTACCAGGCCTAATGAATATTTTAATATAAAAAGTGAACAGCAACAACAGAATTATTTCTCACTAAAGCAAATTAACTCTGAAAAAATGGGTAGATGTAGAAAATTGAAACATCACACAATCCTGAAATTTTAAGTCACCCAAGTATGCCATTTTCTTATTTGTCATTATCCATTGCACAATGTGTGAGGATTGAGGCATCTGGATTCAGGTGGTATCTGAAGTCTGTCAGTGTCTGTTCAAGGTCATCCTGGCAAAGTGAAGTGACAGACTGTAACCACTAGATAAACTGGGAGGGCAACACCTGAAACCACTAGTCAAGGTTAACAGTTCTGAGTGAGACAATAAGCCATCTGTCACCTCTGATATGATGTAATAGGAAGCACACATTATTACATATTAATTAGTTGTGCCAAAACTCAAATATGAATTTACTCAAATATCCTGCTCTAAAAGTTGAAAAGAAATACAAGGAAAAGATCATATTAAACCGCATCACCAAAAAAGCATTTTACAGACTCTAGGATGTGGAAAAATTTTTATACTAGATGTCCTAGATATCGTACCAAATAAATGTTCAGAAAAAACTAGTTGGGGGGGCACCCAGAGATTACAAAACAGCCTTAAAAGAAGAAGAGTCAAACAAATATGAGCGTTATTTGATAAAGTTTTCAACAAACCAACAGTCAAAATGAGATAAGTGGAGAAATTTGAATTCTGACTGGACATTTAATTAAAAAAAAAATATTGTTTTATATCTGGAGACTGATAAATTAACTATTTTTATATTTTAAAATAATGTTTTATTAAGAGTACATAGTCAAATATTTGTAGATAAAATTTTCTATTCTATCTTTATCAGCTTAAAAGTTACATAGTCAAGCTTTCATTTGTTTCAGAGATAATTTTGCTATTGTTGCACTTCTTTTCACCATATCCAAATGTTCAATAAAGCATTAGGTTTTCTTTTCTTTTCTTTGAGTCAAAGTCTCACTCTTCTGCCCAGGCTGGAGTACAGTGGCACAATCACGGTCACCAGTCTCTGCAGCCTCAACCTGCTGGGCTCAAGAGATCCTTTTGCCTCAGCCTTCCAAGTAGCTGGAACTACAGGCATGTGCTATCACACTCCACTTATTTTTTGATTTATTATAGAGATGAGGTCTCACCAAGTTGCCCAGGCTGATCTCAAACCCTTGAGTTCAGGCAAACCTCTCAACTTGACCTCCCAAAGTATTAGGTCTTCTTAATTGCCTTTACTAGTAAACTGTGGTATCAATAACAGACATCAAAATATTAATTTGTATTGAGCCTCTGATTCAACAATTTTAAATTTGTTTTGCAGCTTATTGCCATATTTGTGGTAACTTTTCTGGAAATAACCAAAAAATTCTTAGAATTAGCTCATCTCTATTTCTTTTTCAATTGAAGAAATAATTTGTTAGTACTTTTCTTGACAGAGGTTGGGGAGTAATCTCTGTGACAGCTTTTAACGCTCATCAAAATCTTTAGCAGTGTATGGCACTTTCTTCATGTAGGTTGAAATGTGACCTCCTTCAATTATGAGACAATAAAATTCGGATAGTAATATAATGCAACTGCATGTGTCAAGGATAAATTAACTTAGTTATGAATTTTATATTATATGTGGGTGGTGGGTAAAAAAAAGTGGGGAATAATAGCAAGTGTCCATTATTTGGATCGTGTCGCTAATATCAGAGATCAAATTGTAAATACACTATCAAGAAGTGAAAATGTCATTAGGACCTGTGTGTTTATATAATTGTTAGCACCTTTCTAACTCAGTATATATGCAGCAGGTCAAAATTTATATTTATTTTAAACAGGTCATAGTTGATGCAAGGGCAAATTTTTATCATTAAAAAAAATATTATTTCTGAATTAGTCTCCCATTTCGTTTTTATGGCAATATGCCCCTAATAATTTATTGCATTTGTCTGATAAGTTTAAAAGAATGAAAAAGAGCTCAGGCACAAAAGCAAACCTGATTTTTGTTCTAGTAAAAGTTTTATGAAGTCAATAATAAAAGAATTATTTAATATTAGGATTTAATGATTTCAACAACCATTTCACTTTTTTAAGTGTCATAATTACTATAGATCTTTGAGTTAACAATTATTTTAGGGGAATTTATCACAGAGTAGTATAGGTCATTATAGTCAGGATAGAGAGATCTTTGTTCTGTAATTCACTATCTTAACCTAAATGTTCAGTTTTTAAATTATTATAAATCTTTGTTGCTTTTGTTATACAAGTATAAAAATAATTAGTTCACAACACTGTTGTAAGAAATAACTTGATGTGTGTAACTTACATGACAAAAGACTGGTACCTAGTTTTGAGAGTCCTGGTTAACTCAGATTTTTCACACCATTGGAACAGTTGCATCATATGCTTCTGCCTCATTTTTTTGTTATATTTAAATTGGGGACAATGATTGTGTATATACTTCCTAGAGTTTTTTTTTTTTTTTTTTTTAATTGGAGTCTCACTCTGTCATCCAGACTGGAGTGCAGTGGCCGCTCCCGGCCACCACAGCCTCGGCATGCTGGGCTCTGGCGATCCTTCCACCTCAGCCTTCCAAGTAGCTGGAACTACAGGTGTGTCCTACCATGCCCAGCTGAATATACTTCCTAGAGTTATTATAACATTAAATGAGTTGATACATGTAAAATGCCTAATATAGCATCCAAAACATTGTAAATGCAAAGGATTATTATTATAGGTACTGGCATTCAATAGATGTTCCTTTCCATTCGCTTCTCCCTGTCTTAAAAAATAAAACTTTTAAAAACAAGGGTGGTCTTCAGTCAGTGCATCTTTTACTCTTTCTAATTTAATACCACCAAATGCCACTAATAAGTCTTTTAAGAGATAAAGTTGTACTCTTGAACAAAACGATTGAATGTAGAGGGTTTTTCTAGAATAAATTACTTCACTTTAAATATAATACAGGTATTTTACTATTTTTGTGTTTCTCAGTATTTAGGTTTTGGCATATTAACATATTTTTTGAAATTTTATGGTATTATAATAATCTCGAACAGTAATATAAGGGGATGATTATCACTAGTGACCTATCAATTGCCTTGTATGCTTTGTGTCAAAGACAACCTGGATCTAGATTAAAGTATTGTGCCAGTAGGTACATTTATTATAATGAGAATTGGTGGCAGCATAAATAGCTTTAAATAGCCCTGTGCTGTGGGAACCCTCTAGACTCCCACATAAAGCAGCTGTTTCAACTTGTGAAGAGGCTGGCTGTATCAGCAATGGAGCTGTAATTCTAAAATGAAGACCTATCAATTTATAGAGGCTTCCAAATCACCTGTGAAGTCTTGGAAAATTGCATTTCCAATAGCTGATGAAATATTCATAAGATACTGCTGGGAACAATGACTATTTCTTGAAATTACAATTTTAGATATGGTCACACATAATTACTAAAATAAATACCATCATTGCTATTCTATTCCATCAAATATGTAGTTTTTTCTTGTAAGTGCATTTCTTTTGAAATACAATGAATTAAATCACAAGTAAATAAGTTTAATCATTGCAGGATGGTCTTATCCATTTACCTTTTAAGACTATATTGAAATAATTTAGAAAAATAGTTACAAACTATAAAGGTGGACAGATTTGACTACAAAAAAATTAAGCTTAACACATAAGCAGAAGCAAACATTGGGAAGTATTTGAAATAACTAAAGCATTTAAAATGTAAATATGATGAAATCTGCTAAGACATGCGTATGCTTTGGACTAGATTGCACAGCCCCTCGTTTTATGGTCTCTGTTCACCTCTCTATCCTCATCCTTTGTTACATCTTTCTCATACTATGCTTCACCACACACAGTTCTGTGGAGTCACCATACTTCTCCTCTGGACTTTGAATATGTTACTTTCTAAATTAAACGGGAAAAAATATTTTCACCTCATGACAAAATATTTTCACCACATTCTTTCACTAATCAGTTTTTAAACTATCTTATCGAGACATCTCTAAGAAATGAGGCCAATGCCTTTCTGCTCTTACCATACCCATAGTCATCATACACTACTGTGATCAATTTTCATTACCTGTCGACTTCCCTTCCACAGTTAGAGACAATGCTTTTGTATCCATAGCACCTAGTGCATAGTTGATATTCAATAAATGTGAAAAAAAATCTCAATTTTAAAAGTGGGGCTAGAATATTGACCATTCACAGAAAGAGAAAATTAATAAAGTAGCAAACAGAAACATAGAAATATTTTCCAGGTCACCAAAGTAACATAAATAAAACAAAAGTTATATAAATAAATAAATAAATATAAAACACTTTTCCAACTGAATTTGCAAATATTTTTTTAAAAATATAATAGTTGAAAATAAAATGTTCGAGTAAATGGACTGTGTCATACTATATCAAAGATAGTTGTTACAATCGTTTTGCAAAAAAAAAAAAAAATGGGTCAAATAAGAAACAGTAATTTTCATTCAAACCCGGGTTTAGGAAATAACTGAAAATCAGGAATAGCATTTTAAATGGAGAAAGGAATTAAATCTAAAGTGACGTGAAGTAGATAATTAGAATCATTTTTATTGTCACATTACAAAAAAATGGCTATTAAAACTAAGGTATATTTACTGAATAGATGTAACTTAAAAATTTGTATAGAGACAATAAGTAATTTGTAAATACTATAATAATAAAAAATCTCATATATTGTATGATAGTTACAGACATATGTATATACAAGAGTGAAATGAACAAAAATTCTTATGGCAATGAATCTCAGATATTAGTAAAATACGTAAAATGTTGCATCAACTAACATGTTCCTCTCCCATTCCAATCAGCTGTGATAACATTCCTCTGACTGAGAAAATTTCTGGTGAAGAAGTATAAGAAAATGGGCTCTGAAAAGAGACCTTAAGCTTGAGACCTGGCTATGCCATTTACTTGTCATGGGATCTGTAGCAGTTGTCTTAACCTACATATTTCTTGATGCCTTTGTCAGTGAAAATGAAGATGCTTTAACGTGTCAGGAGGATTAAATGGTGTGATAACTATAAAAACACAAAAAGTGTCTCATACAGAGTATGTATTTAAGCAATTTTATTATCATTCTTATAATTTTATAAGGTTACTACAATTTTTTTTCAAAGTTTTTGTTACTGCCTGCTTGGGAAATTTCTCTAATGAGGTGATCTCACAGTGTCTTTTACTTTTATCACTGCTTTTATGACAGCTGAGTATTCTAAATTCAGTAAGGGCACAGTTGATGTCTTGTCTTGTTCACAGTTACATCTCCAGTGTGAAGAAAATTGCCTGATGCATAAGAGACTTTCGATAAATATTTGCTGAATTAAATAATTAATGCATGTTTGAATCTAACAAAAACTTTATCCTTCTATTAACCTTCGCTTAATTCCAGGAGACTTTCCTCAGCCTCATCATCAAACTCTACTCAGCGTTTCTTAATGCGGTTCATTTTCTGTAAAGTGAAAATTTCTTTTGGAGAGGCTCTGGTTTCAAAACAAATGTTACTGAATATATTTTTTTCTATATCAAGGAAGATAAAACCTCATCTAAATTATAAGCTACTTGAGAGCAAGGGATTTGTTTTCTGTTTTCTTTGTATTATCCCATGGGCTCTCTATGAATAGTTTACATACAATAAATTTTTAAGCATGTTAAATATTAAAACAGTGTCTCATAAAAAGTGTCTGTCTTTGAACTAGAACTCTATTTGCAATTAAATCTCATATCTAAATAAATGCTTTATAAAATGATGTTTGTGGCTATAATCTTGTTCTTCTAGTTCAATTAAATGCAAGAAATCTTTAATAATAAAGCATCACATTTATTTGAGATAGATTGTTAGTTTTATAACATGATTGTTTTTATAAGCATAGTTATTTAAAGCACTACCCTAACTACTCAACTAGCTATCTTTTCTTTTTTTATGGAGACCATTAGACAAAATAAATTCATGGAATATTTTATCAGAAGTCTATTATGAGGCATTTGTTAATTAATGATGTGCTCTCTGTGCTGTTGTTTTATTTGCTAACGATAATTGCAGCTCAGAATTTGCTGTATGTTTTTATGTTTAAATTATTCAATTTTAGGTTACTTCTTTCCAAGAAAGTTTAATCATTTGGTGTTACTTTTCACATGGTATCAAATGGTATACTATGAAAAATATACTGTATACGTGAAATATTTGAAAACATTTGAAATTCAGACTAGTGTTCAGATGTTTTTAAAGGGTGACTGCTTCAAATGATATTAATATAGTGCCTATTATACAATATATCAACATAAAAGATGGACAAATGTAAGGCTGTGAAAGTCTGTGTAAATTTTTAACATTTGAACAGGTGACCAACTTACAAAAACAACTTAAACCTTTATGACATTTTATCATGCTGAGACAGTTCCTGTTCTTTTACAATGACATTAAAATTAAAATTTAATTTTTTTCTGCAGAGTTAATAATTAGCCAATGTCAGAGAGCAAAAAATAGTGAAAACCTATCAATTTTTTATTGCCATTTTGGAAAGGGAAAAGGGAGATATTCGTCCTGTCATGGGCCACTGAAAATTACCTCGTGACAGTGCTAAAATAGAGAGCTGTGAATATAAACATGAGCAACTCCCCATATCATTGCTAGTCATATTTTAGAAATTTAGGAAAGAAAATTACATCTTTTAATATAAGGTGAGAAGTTACGGCATCTGTATATATCCAGATGTGAATTCATTATCAGATCTTCTCTGCATTCTAAGATCAGCATTATGTTAAACAAATATCATAATAAGCAATCAAATTTCTAATATTATAATGTGCATTACTAGATAAATCAAAGTAATTTATATGCAGGTTTCTAAATGGATACATTAAGTATTCCTCACAACATTTTTGGGCTTGTTGGTTGAATAACATCCAATGAGAGTATATATTCTCAATATTATAAAATAAAGGGGAACTTGAGCTGAGACTTCCTTACTTACCATCTGTGCTAGCACTCTGTACATTGAAGTACCATTTAGAGACCCTTAGATGCCATTCAGGGTTAATATGTCCAGTTCTTAATTTACTCCTAGTTTATTTCTCCAGTTTGTTCCTGTGACTAGTTTGTTACTCTCTGAAACTGTCTCTTTGCAACATTGGTACACTTGCTCCACACTACTACTTCTAATATCTCCCTTCAGTCTTTGACTTTTTTCCCTTTGTGTTCTCTGCAGACTCTATTACTAGCATATGTAGCCCAAATATTCTAGTAACTAGAATATTTGCATATCCTTTTGAATTCATAATTCCTAAAGCTTCTTCCCCTGCTGGCCTAAATTCCTCAGAATACTCACCACATACACTTTTCTTCCAATACCAAGTATAACAAAAGTATAATGAATGATCACAAAAATGAATTTTGTATAAAACTATTAAATATAAATGTCTTATACATTGCCAAAATGTATTTATGGCATTTATTCATAATGCAACTTTAATTTTCTTACAGATTAATTTTCCTCAAGACTTTTCTCTCTCTTAGAAGATGTGGTAGGCTGAATAATAGCTCACCATTATTCACCCAGGAATGTGTTAATATGTTGCCCTGAATAGTAGAAGGGACTTTGTAAATATGGATAAATTAGGGTTTTTTGATGAGGTGATCATCTTGGATTATCTAAGTAGACCCATTATAATCACATGAATTTTTAAAAGTGGACAAACTTACCTGACTGTGATCAGGTAAGAGATGTGATTGTGGAAAAATAATCAGAAATGAAACATTGCTGACTGTGATGATGACGAAAAGGGAACTTAGTTAAGAAATGTGTGTGGTCCTTGAAGCTGGAAAGGTAAAAGATATGAATTATTTCTAGGGCCTCCAGAAATGAACATAACTCTGCTAACACTTTAATTTTAGTCCAGTGAAACCTATTCTAAGAATTTGACCTACAGATGTCTTAAATATTAAGTTTGTTTTATTCTGAAGCACTACATTTGGGATAATTTGTTAGAGAAACAATGGTCAGCTAACTATATCCATCATCTCACATAGTTATCAATTTTCCTCTGTGGTGAGCACATTTAAGATCTCACTTAAAGTTTTTGGTCAGGAAGATGGTGGCCAAGGCAGTTAGAATATGCGAGTTCTGGTGTGAGTGAGTGAGTGTATGGAAAATATGGAAAATTTTGTGTACACGTTGTGAGTGAGTGGCTGTGTGAGTGGTTGACCGAGTGAGGGCTCAGGAACGAGCAGTCAGGGCTCTCCTGGTGCAGTAGCTGGTGCCGCAGTTGCTTGGCTTGGATTCCAGTGATTTCCAGGATGCAGAAACTGAGCTCCATTTTTTTTTTTTTTTTATTAATAAAACCCTTCCTGGGAAGAAGATGCTGGGAGAGACTAAGTGGGGGCTAGTGAGCAAGTGGCCAGGGCCCTCTTGATGAAGCAGCTGGTGCTGCAGCTGCTCTGCTTGCTCCCTACTGCTTCCTGGGTCTCAGAAGCTGAAAGCCATTTCTTTTTAAACTGACAAAAGTTTTTCTGCAAAGAAGTGGCAGGGAGAGACTACCAGTTCCAGGCTCTGCCTCACCACTGCAGCAAGAGAGATTGCTGTCTCCAGGTTTGACCTCACCACTTCAGTGCCTGACTGGACACTGGCAGCAAGGGTTGCAGAAGAAGCCCAGAGGCAGAGTCTCACAGAAGAAGATGAAAGAGGCACCCTGCCACACCATCTTGAAAACAGTGCATAAAAGTGTTCTGACTTGCTCACCATGAAGAAACAGACTCGATCTCTGTGACCAGGGGATGGACCACTCAGGGGCTGATCATGACCCAGAGGGAATATCCTGAAAGCACAGACTTTGGAGGAACAGAACAAGTGCTGAGTCTCAAACACCCCAACCCCTACCCTAATTCAGTTGCAGGAAAAGGGTGTGGCCAGAAAATGATAAGAAAGATCTCTAAAGAGATCAGTGGTGAGTTTGGGGCTGACCCAACCACCCTTGTCCCCAGCAATCCTCTGAAAGACCCACAAGCTGGGGCATAACTGAGAGGGATGAACCCAGGAATAGCCTGAATGTCAGCTTCAATAGGAAAACATTCCAGGATAGGCCTGGCTGGGGAACCTCCTGTGAACATAAAAGGGGAAGAAACAATCTTGCACTGTCCCACTGGAGGAGATCTCCCTGACCATATGAGAGTGGGAGGGGAGGACAGCAACCCCACCCACCCCCACTGCCCCTTCTCCTTCCCTGGTCTGGACACAGAGGAGAGAGTGAAAGAGGAGGAAGCTCTGCAGGAGATAGCAGTGAGAGGAACAATTACAGAAGCTGTCACAAGAGGGAAGGTTTTTTTCTTTTTTTAAGTTTTTGCCTGTTTGCTAGTTTTTCTATTTTTTATATGTTTTTTCTTTGTGCATGAATGTGTATGTGGTGGTTTGATCATCAGCCCCCACCTTTTGTTTTCTTTTCTCTTTCTTTTAATTTTTGTTTTCTGTTTATGTGTATATGTTGAATGTTCATCTTTCAGTTTATTTTGTATTTTGCTTTTTTGTTGTTGTTGTTGAGTTGTTTTTCTCTTTTGTTCTCTTTTTTAATATATAGTTTAAGGTATGAGTGAATATATGTGTGAGGGCTCAGTCCGAATTGCTATTTTTTCTCATTTTTTGTTTTTGCTTTGTTTTTGTTTTTTCTGCTCTTTCACTTTTTCTTCTCCATTCATTTTGTGCTAGGTGTGTGTGTGTGTGTGTGTGTGTGTGTGTGTGTGTGTGTGTGTTTGATTTTCCTGGTTTATGTTGCTGTGTTTTTTTGTTTTGTTTCACTTTGCTGTTATTCCAGTTTATTTTGGTGTGCGTGTGTGTGTGGTGTGTGTGTGTGTGTGTGTGTGTATGTTCAATTATTTGTGAATTTGGTTTCTGCTTTCATTGTTCTGTGCTTTTATCCATGTTTTAAATTTTTGTCAATCTTATTTCATTCTATTTTTCTCTGTTATTTTCATTGCTGCTACTGTATCTTGGACTCAGGGTGTATATATACACACTCCATTACATCATCATATAGAGTGCTGGTTGGGAGTAGATCTCAGGGAACACATACTACAATCAGTGCACAATGTGATTTGCAAGTAGTTTCTGAATTGTATCTCCCCATCCTCTACTTTATTAGACTTTCAAAACTACAAGAGACCACAAAGCTTCCCACCCACAGGCCTGCTTAAAAATAGAACAAATACAGAGCCTAGGTCAGGGAAAAATAGAGGGCTGAGCAAACTTCATAAGTAAAAGCCTCTCCCAGTGCCACTGAATAGTGAAACTAAAGAGAAAAGCAAGCAATCTGTCACAAATGAGGAAAGTCAGCAGAAGATCACAGGTAATTTCAAGTGTAAAAAAGAGAAAATACCTGAAAAATCGGAACTTGGAGCCTAAACAATGGAAGTCACCAATGACTGTCCCCAGAATATGACAGGGATTAGAGAATAGATGGAAAGAGTGAATAAGACTCAAGAAAGAGTAGCTTCAACACTGAAATAACTTAAAACAGAGATTTGGGGCATAAAAATTTTTATCCAGGAAATAAATAACAAGATGACAAGCATGGGAAGCAGAAGAAAGAATCTCAGAACTTGAAGACTAGCACATGGAATTAACCCAATCTGTAAAAAACATAGAAATAAAATTCAGAAAGAAAGAATAAAACCTACAAGAAATGTGTGATTATATCAAGAGGCAGAATCTATGCCTTATTGGTATCCCCAAATAAGAAAGGAAATGAAGAATTCCTTGGAGTAAGTATCCCGGGAGGTTATCCAAGAAAACTTTCCCCATCTCAACACATATGTGACCAGCCAAGCACAAAAGATACAAAGAACCCCTACAAGACATAAAATGAGAAGACCAACCACTAGACACATAGTAAAGTGCTTAGACAAAGTAGGCACAAAAGAGAAAAATCTTAAAGGAAACAAGAGAGAAAGGTCAGACTACCTATCAGGAAAAACTAATCAGAATAGCAGCAGACCTATCAGCAGAAACCCTACAAGCAAGAAAGGACTAGAGTCCAATATTCAAAGTCCTCAAAGATAAACAATTTCAACCATGAATTTCCTACCCAGTTAAGCTCGGCTTCATCAGTGATGGAGAGTTAAAATTCTTCTCAGACATCCAACCCTAAGAGAGTATGCAGCTTCCAGACCAGCTCTAGAGGAGACACTTAAAAAGGTATTAAGCACAGAAGGAAAAAAAAAAAATGACCATACAATTCCCAAGAGAACAGCAGAGCACAGAACCAACAGAGAATATATCGCGATAACAAAATTGAAAACACACACATACATCAATCCCAAAGCTAAAAGACAACAAACAAAGAAAAAAACTTCCTAAGAGCCTTATGACAGGAATAAAAAAATCACATTTCAATAATCAGACTGAATGTGAATAGACTAAATGTCCCACTGAAAAGACACAGAATGGCAAACTGGATAAGAAACCATGACCCAATTATTTGCTGCACCCAGGAAGCTCATCTCACTTTAGGGCTGTACACAGAATCAACATTAAAGGATATAAATGGAGTTTTCAGGCAAATGGATCACAAAAAGAGGCAGGAGTCACAATCTTAACTTGAGACAAACAAACTTTAAGCTATCAAAATTTTAAAAAGATACAAAAGGACACTTCATAATGATACTTTTATTCAATCCATCAACAAGAAGTATCTATCCTAAACATACATGCACCCAACACAGGAGCACCAGCATTTCTATAGCAACTACTAAGTAAACTGAAAAAAAATCTTGATTCTAACACTGAGAATTTCCTATCCAGCCAAGTTCAGCTTTATTGGTGATGAAGAAATAAAATTCTTCTCAGACATCCAATACCTAAGAGATTATGCAGCTTCCAGACAAGCCCCACAGGAGTAATTTTAAAAGGTATTAAGCACAGAAGAAAGAAAAAAAGAATGACCACACAATTCTCAATTAGCAGAGGAATTGAATACCCTACTAACAGCCTTAGATAGATCACTGAGGCCACAAAACAAAAAAGAGATTGAGAACCTAAACTTAACACTCAACCAAATGGAATTAATAGATACCTACAGAATATTTCACCCAACAACCACAGAATATGCACTCCACTCATCATCAGAGGGAACGTACTCCAAAATCAATCACATGGTTGACCATAAATAAAGCATAAACAAATTCCATAAAGTTGAAATATTGCTGTGCAACTTCTAAGACCACAGTGGAATAAAAGTAAATATCAAACCAACAAAATTTTCCCAAAGTCCACAAAGTCATGGACACTAAACAGCATGATGCTGAACAACTACTGGTCAACACTGAAATAAAAACAGAAATTAAAAGATTCCTGGAAACAAATGAAAATGAAGAAACATCTTATTAAACCTCTGGGATGACATAAAAACAACTCTAAGAGGGGAATTTATATCTTTACGAGCACACATCAAGAGAATGAAAAGATCACAAGTTGACAGCCTAGCAAATCACTTAAGGGAGCTGGAAAGAAAAGACCACCAAAGCTCTAACTTCAGCAAAAGAATCCAGATTATCAAAATAAGAGTCCAAAAATGGGATATAGAAGACAAAAATATCATAGAAAGCATCAACAAAACAAAAAACTGGTTCTTTGAAATAATTAATAAGATTGATGAACCTCTAGCCAGAATGACCAAGAAAAAGAGAGAAAACCCCCATATAAACACAATCAGAAATACAAAATATTAAATCACAATTGACCCTGAAGAAAAACAAAAGATTATCAGAGATAACTAGGCACATCTGTGTGGAAACAAACTTGATACCCTAGAGGAAATGGAGGACTTTTGACATCACACAACCTCCCCAGGTTGAAACAAGAAGACATTGAGACACTAAATAGACCAATAACAACCCAAGAAATTGACTCTGTCATAAGAAAACTATTTACAAAAAAACACTTCTGGACAGGATGACTATCCAGCAGAATTCTACAAAACGTATGAGGAGGAGCTGATACCAATCCTACTGAAAGTATTCCAGGCAATTGAGAAAGATGGAATTTTCCCCAAATTATTTTACGGAGCTAACATCGCACTGATACCCAAACCAGGTAAAGATCCAACAAAAAAAGAGAACTACAGGCCAATATCCCTTAGGAATGTAGATGCAAATATCCTTAACAAGATTCTAGCAAATTGGATCCAAAGACATCTCAAAACACACCCGCCATGACCAAGTAGGCTTCATTCCAAAGATGCAGGGCTGATTCAACATCCAGAAGACCAGAAATGTAATGAAATATATCAACAGATGTAAAAACAAGAACCACATTATGCTCTCATTAGATGCAGAAAAAGCCTTTGATAAAATCCAGCATTCCTTCTTGATAAAAACCTTTAAACATCGAGGTATGAAAGGAACATACCTCAAAATAGTAAGTGCCATCTACAATAAACGCACAGCTAGCATATTTCTAAATGGAAAGAAACTGGAAACATTTCCCCTGAAAACTGGAACGAGACAAGGATGCCCACTCTTACCCTTATTGTTCAACATTGTGTTGGAAGTCCTAGCTAGAGCAATTAGCAAGAGAAGGAAATCAAGTGTGTCCAAATAGGAAAAGAGGAAGTTAAGTTATCCCTCTTTGATGCCAGTATGATCTTATATCTGGAAAAACCAGAGAATCTGTCAAAAACCTGCTTACACTGATATGTGGACTTTGCGGCAACTTGAATGGATTTAGATGCCATCATTCTCTGTGATCTATTACAGAAATGAAGAACACAGTACCATATATTCTCACTCATAAGCGGACCTTGAACAATTATAATAATATAAGAAAGGGATTGACAGTAGCAGAAAACTGCTTGGGGGGGGGATGGGATTGACAGCTGAGGGAAACTGCCAGGTGTGGGATAGGCACATCTTAACAAGGGTACCTGCATAATGATCATTTGAATACCTAACACTGAATTTGCCCGGCATCTTTAAAATCAAATAAAAAACTCACTTATCAAATTCAAATATACTATGCAATGTTAATTATAGTTCCCATGTTGTACATTATAGCTCCAGAATTTATCTTGCATCGCTAAAGCTTTGTACCTTTTCACCAGCATCTCCCATTTTCCCCCACCCCTTAACTTCTGGCAACTACCATTCTACTCCTTGCTTTTTTGAGTTTTCACTAATTCTTTAGACTTTTTTCACTTGTTTTCATTCTTTTTCTCCTTGTTCCTCTAATGTAGGTAATTTCAAATGGTGTCTTTCTATCTCAATGTTTCTTACTTTTGCTTGATCCAGTCTGACATTGAAGTTTGCTATTTTTCAGTTCAGCCATTGTAGTCTTTATTTCAAAAATTTATTTATTTTTTATTGTTCTTGTATCTGTGTTTAACTTTTCATTTTGTTAATGTATTGATATCCTGAATTCATATAGTATTTATCTGTGTTGTCCTTTAGGTTACTGAGTTTTTTTGAGATTGTTACTTTGGACTCTCAGATATCTTTGAAATCTCCATTTATTTAGGGTCAATTATGGATACTTTATTTCGAATCTTTGATAGTGTTATGTTTTCTTGATTATTTGTGATTTTTGTGGCCTAAAGTTAGTGTCAGCGAATTGAAAGAACAGGTACCTCTTCTAGTCTTTACAGGTTGGCTTCCTTAGGAAAGTCAAAAAACAGTACATTCAGAGATTCTGGGTGGTCCGGCAGGCAGGATTCACTGGCAGGTTTCTTGCTTGAAACAGTGGGCTTTTCTATGTGTGTGTCTGCAACAGGTGGCTTGGCACTGGAGCAGAACTGGATCCTGGCTTCACAGGGACAGTTCTGGAGTCTAGGTCCACAAATGCAGGCCTGATGCCTATAAATAGGTGACATTATTTTAGAAGAGGTGTTATTTACTAAAATCGAAGATGTAGTCACATATGTAAAATCTGCTTTGGCTGCCATAGCAAAATACCATATAATGAGTAGCTTAAACAGCATACATTTATTTTCTCATGGTCTGGATTCTCAAGCGTAACATCAAAGCACCATTAGTGTTGGTGTCTGGGGAGGGCTGTCATCCTGGCTTGCAGACAGCATCTTCTCACTGTGTCTTCATGTGTTTTTTCACTGGGTGTATGTGGAGAGAGAAATAAGTGGGTTTTTTTCTTCTTATAAGAATATCAAAGTTATTAAATTATGTATCACTATTATTACCTCATTTAACCTTAGTTACCTCCTTAAAGACTCTATCTCCAAATTCATTCATATTGGGGTTAGGGCTACAACATATTAGTTTTGGCAGAAACTACCGAATCCCTAACAGACATAACTGGACCCTTAGAGATACATTTGTCTAGAAATTTATGCACATATACAGCTGAAAAGATTCATTTTAAAATTAAATTAAGCACAAATTAAAAGATTATAATGATATTATGTACTGATCGAGGGAAAAACAAAGTAAATAAAATGATGCACCTATCAATTTGTTTTCAATGTCTGAGCAAAATCAATTTTGAAACTTGTGTTTTAAAGCAACTCTAGAAAACTAAAAAATCTTGCATTAAGAAAAGAAACTCAAATTGCTTGTCACTTACATATTTACAAGTTATAACAATAAGAAAAGATGAATAGGCCACTTACATTTTAAAAATCATAGAAACATGCCTATGGAATGTGATATATAATTAATTATATTAACATCACAAATAAAAGGGGAAATGATGAACTATTAAATAGTATTGGGAAAACATTTCATTATCTGGAGAAAATTAATTTGGATTATTTCATTTCAAGTATGCAAAAATAAAATATAAATGTATTAAATAATACATGTATTATTTAATACGTTTTAGACATAGTAATATGGACTTACTATTAGAAATAATTTCTTCAATAAGGCCTAAATCACTTTGATTTAATAAGAAAATCATGGTCAAGGTAAAAATGGGAGATATAGTTATAAAATTTAAGCACAAATGTATATTTTGTTTATATTTTTAAAAATAAAAATGCAGGAAAACTGGCTATATGTAGTGATTAGAGAAAAATCTAATTTATATGGTGAATAAGTTACATTTGTTTATTATATTTAAGAAACATAAGTTTACATATAACTATGTAACTATACATTCATCAGAAAGCAAACCTGAACAAGTAAGATAATTTAAACTACTGATAAGAGTATAAAGAGTTGCAGCAGAGCTTTTTGGAAATACTTGTTAAGTGGTTATATAATGTATATAGTAGCAATACTGTTCCAAAATATTTAGCCCAGTAAACCCTTTGAGACATCCACAAAGAATCACATTTAAAGTGTTCACCAATGAATTGTGTTAAGAAAGTTAGATAGAAATACTAATTTATTAGCAAAGGAACATAAAATTAAAATGTGTATATAATTGAAAAAATATGTGCAGTAGTCAGAATTAATGAATAGTTTTCTATGTATGGAGAGATCCTATGACATATTATTACACTTTAAAAAGTAAAAAATAAAAATAAAATAAGACTACTATGACACTATTAATATAAATTTCAGTATCTACTCTCTGAAACCAAAATTTTATTTTATTTTATTTTTTATTTTTTTGAGTTTGAGTCTCACTCTGTCGCCCAGACTGGAGTGCAGTTGGACACTCCCGGTCATTGCAGCCTCGACCTGCTGGGCTCCGGCGATCCTTCTGCCTCAGCCTTCCGAGTAGCCAGAATTACAGGCATGCGCTACCACGCCCGGCTGATTTTTTGATTTATTGTAGAGATGAGGTCTCGCTGCCCAGGTGGGTCTCGAGCACGCAGGCTCAGGCAATCCACTCACCTCAGCCTCCCAAAGGCGCGGGATTACAAGCTGAGCCACCGAGCCCAGCTCAAAATTTTATTTTAAAGAATAGATGGATAGGTGAAAAAATCCATGCATGGAGAGTAACTAAAAGGGTGTTATTTGCATATATGTGAGTTTTCGTTATATAAATTAATTGTGCAAAATATAACAGAACATACATTACATCTATGAGTGTGGGTCCAGTTATGCATGTGACAGACATGGAAACGAAAAAGGGAAGGAAAAGTAAGATAAAACACAAAAGAGACTTTGAATGGATGCATGCTAGTACAATTTATTTAGCCTTATTAAGGATTAAATATTATAAACATGATGTGATCAGAGCATATTTAGAACTCCAAAATTTCTGAAATTAATTGCCTAGGGAGACTTTCTATGTAAACATCATGTACTTTTCCTAGTCAAATGATTCATCTTTTATCCTATAACAATGTCCCTCCTTTATTAGTAGTGATACCAATTGCTCAAATCTATAAAACTGTCCTAATCTAAGTTCTACATATTACCCTCATCTTTTTTTATGTAGATTACTGTAGCCAGCCATCCAATTGATTATCAAGACTTCCCTCTAATCATTCTTTTATGATACCTAGAAGGATTACTTTAAAACACAAATCTGACATATTATCTCTATTGAAACATCAACTGATAACTAATAAACATAGTGACACAGCATAACTCAATGAATTAAAAGATTCACTATTTTCCTATAATTTTTAGGCTCCTTTCAGATATTGTGGCATAATGGTCAAGAATAAATTTTTCTTATCATCTGCTTCTGAATTTACTATATTAATTTTGAAGTATTTTCTTATTTTTTTATACCAATTTTTTTATTATGATGTTGTGGGGTACGGTTAAGGGTTAGGTATACAATTACATTTCATTCAGGCATTGATTCATTCATGATTTCATTCACCCTGTTGATAAGAGGTGTTTCCCCGTCCCCAGACAGATATTTGCTACTGTTAATCTCATCCCCCTCCCATAGTTTCCCAGTACTGTCAGTCATTTTATTATAGTATTACATTGGATGTTCAAAGTCCATTATATGAGTGAGAACATGTGATACACGGATCTTTGTTTCTGTGAGAGGTCACTCAGTATTATAGACTCTAGTTCCATCCAGGTTGCTGAGAAATTCATGATTTTGTTCTTTTTTATGGCTGCGTTGTATTCCATCATGTATATTTACCACATTTTTTTAATCCAGTCCTCTTTTGATGGGCAGCATGGTTGCTTCCAGGTTCTTGCTAGAGAAGATAGACAAGTGGGACCTTATTAAACTGACAAGCTTCTGCAAAGCCCAAGAAACCATCAAGAGAGCAGGGAGACAGCCTACAGACTGGGAAAAGCCAACACCAGGTCTGACAAAGGCTTAACATCCTGGATCTATAAGGAACTCAAACGTGCTGAAAAGAAAAAACAAACAAACAACCCCATTATAAAATGGGCAAAAGATATGAACAGACACTTCACCAAGGAAGACATTCGAGCAGTCAACAGACACATGAAAAATGATCAACCTCACTAATCATCAGGGAGATGCAAATCAAAACCACATTGAGATACCACCTAACTGCAGTCAGAATGGCAATTATCAACAACTCAAAAAATAACAGCTGCTGGAGAGGGTGTGGCAAAAAACGACCACTTCTACACTGTTGGTGGGAGTGTAAACTAGTGCAACTTCTGTGGAAAGCAGTGTGGCGATTCCTAAAAGCTCTAAATATCAACCTCCCATATGACCCCGCAATCCCCCTACTGGGAATATATCCTGAAGAACTCAAATCACTCTATAAAAAAGATACCTGCACACGTATATTTATTGCACCATTGTTCACAATAGCAAGAACCTTGAAGTATTTTCAATGACCAGAAAGTGCAGAGTTATTTCATGCCTTTGTGCCTTCACACATCTTGTTCTTTCTTCTTAGAAAAGTTTTAGGCTTTTATCAAAATGATTAACTTCTACTTAGTATCCGATATGTGCTGCAAGCCTCCCATCTCTGAGAATACTTCTCTGACTACCCAGGGCTACTGAAAAGACCTACATTCTGTGGTTATAGCACACGTGTATTTGTTATAGTGCAAATTGTGTTGTATGCCAATACTTAATTTACACAACTGTTTTCTACATAAGTCTAAAGCATTTAGGAATGGTAACCACATCTTAACTGACTTCAACTTCTGCTTATGTTCCAAGAACAAAATAAAGATTAAACAGATTTTTAAAAATAATACAACAAATTTTATTTTACAAAACAAATATTTTTATCATACAAAACATGGAAGTAACATGAGTTGATAAAAATAGTTTCCTTCTACTTATATTTTATACCAATGTTACTTAAGTGTGGTCTGCTGACCAAACTATTTGCTAGTAATCCACAAAGGTGAGTACAGAAAATTGAAAGTATTTGGAAATGTTGATAGTTTGAATTTTTTTTTTTTTTTTTGAGTTGGAGTCTCACTCCGTCGCCCAGACTGGAGTGCAAAGTCATGCTCCCGGCCACCGCAGCCTCCACCTGCTGGGCTCCAGCGATCCTTACACCTTTGCCTTCCAAGTTTCTAGAACTACAGGCACGCGCTACCACGCCCAGCTAATTTTTGATTTATTGTAAAGATGCGGTCTCGCCAAGTTGCCTGAGCACGTCTCAAACCCACGGGCTCAGGCAATTCACTCACCTCGGCCTCCCAAAGCTCTGGGATTACAGGCTGAGCCACCGAGCCTGGCCAATAGTTTGAATTTCTAACAAGGTCAAGTTGTTTCAAAAAAGTATCAGTCCTCTATGTGTTTAAATTGGTAACTTAAAAATATGACCATTCATTTCAGATAGTTTGAGAAATAGTACCTAAAACACAGTAGATACTCAGATGTGTTGCTTTGAAATGATCTATGCTAGTAATATATTTGAGTATAAATTAACAAAATTATAACAGTATAGCAATATTCAGTTGAAAACTTTAAGTTATTTACTGTTTTGTATGTTAAATGATTTGTGTAAACTTTTGAGGAACAATTCCTTTATAAAGATAACTGACAAAAATGCATTAGGTACCCAAGGAAAATATAAACATGTATCATGATATTTGGAAAGAGATTATAGATGTTTGATATAAGTAGAGACAAGTAACAATGTTTAGAATTGATAAACAGCTAATTCAGTTAGAAATACCTGAAGAACAGAATATTTCTTCTCAAATATCCTTGCTAAGCTTTGTCATTTCTTCTTTTGGGGATGCTACCTTTTCTGAGTGAATTTCATTAGTTTTGTACTTTTTAATTTTTTCTGGCATTTTATTATGAACATTTTAAAACACAAGAAAAAACTGAAAGCATTTTATAGTGAACATACCATATAATATAACCAAAATCTAGTTTCTACAGTTAACAGTTCATATCTATCCATCTAGCCACATCCTCCTCCATCCCTCATCCATATTATTTCTGATGCATTGTGAGTCAGTTGTGGGCATTAGTATAGTAGCTGCTAAATGCATCAGTGTGTATATAATTAATTAATTACGTTCCCATTTGTTATAGTTCTTAAGAGGTAAAAATTATATACAATTCAAAGCATATCATTGTGTATAATTCATGAATTAAAACAAGTGAAATCTGTTTTCAAAATATAAAATATTGCCAACATACTAGAAGATTTTTTCATATCATTTCCCAATTAGTTCCTTCTCCTTACCTTAGAGGTAAGCACTGCTCTCTCTTTGCGTTCTTTTTTTAAAATTTTTAATTTTCTTGATTGATACATAATATTTTTACATATTTATGGCATACATGTGATATTTTGCTACAAGCATAGAATGTGCAATGACCAAGCATAGTAATTCTGGTACCCATCACCTTTATTTATTTATTTAAAAGATGAGGGGTACAATTTAGGATTATAGATTAGTTTTGCTTGTTTTATACCTCATATAAATAGTATCATAAAATATGTACTCTTTTGTGTAAGACTTTTTTACTCAGCTAATTATTTTGTGATTCATCTATGTTTATTCTATGTATAATCAGTTTATTTTGTTTTTATCTCTGAGTAATGTTCTGTTTTATTTATTAATTGTCCTATTGATGGATATTGCCCTAATTTGTGTTTTGCACAATATGACTAAGTCTGCTATGGAAATTATGAATAAGTCTTTTCGTGGGCAAATTTTATTTGTAGACTAAATATACAGGTATAATTATGCTAGATCATACAGTAAATATATAGTTTTTTTTTTTACAAAGACCAAACTTTTTCAAAACTTGTCTCACATTTTACAGTCTCCAGATAAATGTATAAAAGTTCTAGTTGTTTCACATTCTTCTATTTCTATTTGTGCAAATAGTTGCTATTACTGGGCTTTTTTTTTTTTTTTGACTTGCAGTGTCACTTTGTTACCCAGGCTGGAGTGCGGTGGCATGCTCAGGGCCACTCCAGCGTCAACCTGCTGGACTCAGGCGATCCTTCCTCCTCAGTCTTCCAAGTAGCCGGAACTACAGGTGTGCGCTACCATGCTCAGCTAATTTTTACATATTTATTTTTTTATTGTAGAGATGAGGTCTTGCCAAGTTGTCCAGGCTGTTCTCGAACCGGTGGGCTCAGGCAATCCTCTCACCTTGGTTTCCCAAAGTGCTGGGATTACAGGATTGAACCACCACGCCCAGCCATTACTGGGCTTAAAAAAAAAAAATCTATTCTGGTGGAGATGAGGATATCTCATTACGGTTTTAATATGCATTCCTCTGATTATTGATATAGTGAAGCTTATTTTTACATGTTTGTTGTATATTCACATATTTTACTGTGCAGATGTACACATTTTTTACTATGTGAAATATCTGCTTATAACTTCTCTCTTGTTTATTTTATTTTTAAACATTCAGTTGCAGTTCTTTGTACAGTCTCAATATCAGTTCATTGTCAGATGCATATTTTTGTGAATGATTTATTTCAGTCTTACCTTATTCTTTTAAATTATTTTTTTAATTTTTCTAATGTCTTTATAGTCTTAATTATAAGTGTGTGATTTATCTTGAAATACATTTTATGTTTACAATGAGGTAGGGGTCAGGTTTCATGTTTTTCTTCCAGGATTCTTATAGTTTGAGGTTTTGCATTTGGGTCTTTGATCCATTTAGTGTTGGTTTTTGTATATGGTGATAAATAGGGGTCCAGTTTCATTCTTTTACATATGGTCAGGTAGTTTTCCCAGCACCATTTGCTACATACAACCTCCTTTCCCAATGATTATTACTGGTGGCTTTATCAAAGATGAGTTGGTTGAGGGACTGTGTTTTTGCTTCCGGAATCTTTGTCCTATTCCATTGGTCTATGAGCCTGTTTTTGTACCAGTGCCATGCTGTTTTGGTTACTGTAGCCTTGTAATAAAGTTTAAAGTCTAGAAGTGTAATACCTCTGACTTTGTTCCTTTTGCTGAGGATTGTTTTGGATATTTATGCTCTTTTCTGTTTTTGTATGAGTTTTTGTATTGCCTTTCCAGTTCTGAAGAAAATGATATTGGTAATTTAATGGGCATTGCATTGAATCTGTAGATTGCCCTTGGTAGGATGGACATCTTGACAATATTGATTCTTCTAATCCATAAGCATGGGATTTTTTTTTTTTTTTAATTTGTCTCATCCTTGATTTCTTTGAGCTACGTTTTGTAGTCTTTCACTTCTCTGGTTAGATGGATGTCAAGGTATTTCATTTTATTGTGCCAATTATGAATGGGATTGTGCTTTTTATTTAGTTTTCCACCTGTTTGTTGCTGTTGTATAGAAATGCAACTGTCGCCGGGCTCGGTGGCTCAACCTGTAATCCCGCACCTTTGGGAGGCTGAGGTGAGTGGATTGCCTGAGCCTGAGGGTTCGAGACCCGCCTGGGCAGCGAGACCTCATCTCTACAATAAATTGAAAAATCAGCCGGGCGTGGTAGTGCATGCCTGTAATTCCGGCTACTCGGAAGGCTGAGGCGGAAGGATCACTGGAGCCCAGCAGGTCGAGGCTGCGGTGGTTGGGAGCGGCCACTGCACTCCAGCGTGGGCGACCGAGTGAGACTCCAACTCAAAAAAAGAAAAAAAGAAAAAAAGAAATGCAACTGTCTTTTGCACATTGATTTTGTATTCCGAGACTTTACCAAAGTCATTTATCAGTGTGAGGAGGCTTTTGGTAGACTCCTTAGGGTTTTCATGATATGAAATCATCTGCAAAGAGGGATAACTCAACTTTATCTTTTCCTATTTGGATACCCCTAATTTCCATCTTTTGCCTTATTGCTCTGACTAGGACTTCCAGCACTATGCTGAACAGGAGGGCTGAGAGTGGGCATCCTTGTCTTGCTACCATTCTTAGGGGGAGCGCTTTCAACTTCTGTCCATTGAGGAAAATCTCTGAGCCATTTCTATTTCTTTTTTAGCATAGCTGACTCATCCACTTGAACATCAGCTCCACTCTGGAATAAAAAGACTCTTATTAATTTTTTGAAACCATAATGCATAGCTCAAATGAATGTAATCCAAATACACAAATTTTATTTTGAATAAATGATTAGAGAAATGGTAAATTAAAGTGCTATTTTACATATTGCTATTTAAATAGTTTATTAATAAAATTAATGAATAATATTTATTAATAAAAATAAAGAGACTTCATTTTTGGACTTTTTAGATGTATCTTTATTCATATATATATATAATCTACTGCATGAAAGTCAATTTTATCATAACAAAATATATGTGTACTTTAATACAAACTTGCATTTTTCTACACAGCTTGTCTTGAAAATTAAAAGAGAATTAACTTAAACGGTGACGTTCAATCATGGCATATGTTCAAAAATCACTGATGTGACAAGCATAAATGTTTTGTACTGATTATATAGACATGACTTCTTTACTACAGGTCATTATCTAGTGGAGTATATATGTTGTCCTCGAAATTAAATATTTTCATTTAAGTAACCATAATTTTTATAAAGTTTTGGCTTTTTTAGAAAGTGCTTATCTTACACTACTTTCTTTGTTATTCAGAGTACACTTAATTTTTTTTTCTTTTTCACATAGTATTATTTGCTTTTTCTTGGAACTGAAAATGTGATATACAATAAAGCCTTAATTATAAAAATGCTGAGGCTTCAATATGGAGCAGCATGTTAATGAAAATAAAATAAAACAATATTATGTTCTTCCTTTCATGATGTCCCTGGTGCCTCATAAATAGTAACTTAATACTTTTGGATATATGTAACATTCACCTTTTCTTCAATTTGGAAAATTTTTAAGTGACTTTAGTGATTTTGAGAGAAGAAACCAGAGCATATATAGCCCCTTTCACTTTTTTTCAAATGTCTACCTAAAAAACAAAATCAATGCTTTTGCAGTTTTGTTCGTGCTATTATTTTCTTGCTTACTAAATGGATTCTGTCTATGTAGGTAGAGTCAGACATGATAATCTTAGCAAGATTCATGGTAAATTCAATTTAGAATAGAATAGAGGAATTAGTTAGACTGCTCAAAACCACAGTTTTACCTTTACTAGTAATTAAATGAGCATATTTGCCAACCTTTATTTCTAATGCAGTTCTAATTCAGAGTGGGAAGGGTCTGGAGAACATCTTCAACAAACCCCAAAGGATGAGCAATATAATTAAGCAGATTTTAAGAAAGCATTAAAAAAAATACGAACATACACACATTATTTAAAATGACAGCTTCTCTTTCTTCTGTAGAATGTTAATAATAATATCCATGTTATAAGGCTTACTTCTTTTCTAAGAATTCAGGAAGTATGTTGAAGAAATAACCAGATGATTTAGGATATGATTAGTAAGAAATATTAGATTTCTCTATTAATTGTAATCAATACTTAGTCTATCTCATAAACATATATTCACCTGAGGGGACTTGTTGAATCCTACAATAGAAGAATAGAGATACTTTTTCATGTGAATATAAGCCCAAAACTTTGAAACTAGTTTTATAATCCTCAATCAATTTAGGTGAGTGCTCACACCTGGTCTTTATGTATGCAATTTGGATGGAAATGTTTCAATTAGCTTGGCATGATAATTCCAAGTAAATGACCATAATCTGGATCAACTGGGGAAGGGATTTCAAATATTTAGAATATGAAATTTTAAATACACCTATTTGAAATTTTATTTTCATTCCTTTGATGTCACAGTACCACTTGGTATGACACTGAATTCTTTTTGTTTGTTTGATTTTGTCTCTTTGCTGGAATTTTTAAATTATCTATTTTATTTTTAATTGACAAATAATTGTTCATAATTATTAATTGCAACGAGATGTTTATATATGTGTTTCTTAACATATCTATCACCTCACCTACTAATAATGTTTTTGTGGTGAAAATGTTCAAAAATTACTTCTTTAACTATTTGAAATATGCAATATCTTTTTTTTTTTTTTTTTTTTTTGAGTTGGAGTTTCACTCTGTCGCCCAGACTGGAGTGCAGTGGCCGCTCCCGGCCACCACAGCCTCGACCTGATGGGCTCCAGTGATCCTTCCGCCTCAACCTTCCAAATAGCTGAAACTACAGGCATGCACTACCACACCCGGTTAATTTTTTGATTTATTGTAGAGATGAGGTCTCGCCAAGTTGCCCAGGGGGGTCTCGAACCCGCGGGCTCAGGCAATCCACTCACCTCAGCCTCCCAAAGGCGCAGAATTACAGGCCAAGCCACCACAATATCTTATTTTAAACTATGATCATGCTTTGCTCTAAAACTTAGTTCTTGTCTAGCTGGAATTTTGTGCCCTCTGACTAACAACTCCCCTTTCCTTGTGCCTCTGTTCACACAGCCTTTGGTCACTATCATTCTACTTCCTGCTGCTATGAGTTTGACTTTTAGATTCTACATTATAGCAAGATTATGCTCTAGAAAGAATTTGTCTTTCTGTTACTGGCTCATTTCACCTAGCATAATGTCTTCCAGGTACATCCATATTGTTGTATAGCATTCTGCTGTGTGTGCATATCATATTTTCTTTATCCGATGGATATTTTGGTTGTTGTCATATTTTGTCTGTTGTAAATAATGCTGCAATGAACAAGGGTGTCTTTCTTCGATTTTTACTGAAGCATTTTCAAGTTGAGATGTATAGGTATACACATGTGTTCTTGAAAAAACACTGTAAATTACTCAAACTTGAGAAACACTGTTGTAGACATTGCAATATATTCCTTTCAATATTAAAATGTTACTAATAAAATTGTTTCTTGTTTTTTACTAGTAATTAATGTTTAGTCTTTCTATCTCAGAGTTTCTTGGGATATAGCATTATTATATTTTTCTATAGGTAATTTTTTTTGAAGGATATAATTTATATTATATAATATACAGTGCTCACTTGTTTATTTAAATGATAGTTTCAACAAAACTGTCACTCTCTTCTTATGCACTCTGACAAAATAGAAGAGAAAAAATATCCACAATGCTTTTTTTGTTAAGTGTGGAAAGTTTCAACTTATAAATGCAGTGTATAAATTACGAAGTATCTTCTCACAATTACCTCTGATGGCAAAAGTCTTTTATGTATGTGTGTAGAGAAGAGATAGTAATATTTTTAAATATTTCTAATATTTCAAATGCTCAAACATATTTCTAATGCTCAAAATCTATTATTCTATCAGATTTGTAATGACCTAGCATTAATGGAAAATGACTTTGAAATATATGTTTATCTCTATGATTTTATACTCAACACTTTTATCCTGCCTCAGATCAACTAATATCTCATTTGAATATCTCCAAGCAGAACCGATTTTATTTCTAAGAGAAAGTTTTAGATAAAGTTATCAAAGAGACATATATATTTTTCCATTCACTGACAATCCAAATTATAGTTTTTTAGACAGTTTTTCTTGGTCTCAATTTTACAACTGCCAATTAGTGAGAAAATCAACACAAATAACTTATTTATCAGTGTATGTTCAATAAAAGTCAGATATCTTTCATTCATCCATTGTTTTTTGAAACTAACATTTTGTGATTGTTCTCATATAATGACTTATTAAAATCTTTTGAAAAAGAAAAATGAGAGTTAGCTCCAAATGGTAAGTAAGCTTCAAAATAATTTTAAAATATGAAATTATACTGAGAATTTCAGAAACAAAGAAAATTTGTTGAAAACCAAATGTTGTACCCACTTGTACAATGGAGAATATATTTATATTAAGCTGTGGCCTTGGTATTAGTAAATATAAAATTTTCAATATAATTATATTTAAAAAATAAACAGAGATGTTTATTTGGATAAAACTTTTTAAAATAAAAGGGAGTTTTTTCTTGAACTAGGTCTAGAGATGCTGTACTTTCAAATAAACTTCTGTTACCATAAAACTATATTTATACTACATAAACTTTAAAAAATAACAATAGTTTTTATTTTAATAAAAGAATTTTATTTTCTTATAAAATATTTTCTTTTGGATATTGGAATTTGACTTAAAGAAAAAAATAAAAGAGCATAAATTTTAGAATTTCTGATTATACATACTTAGCCTTAAGTATCCAGTCTAGACATCATAAAATAATTCAATATCATCATTATATTCAACAAATAATTGTTCACATTTTATTAAAAACTACAGAGACAAGAGTCTACCTACATTTTGAGGCAGTTCACTTATATTTGAAAAATTCTGTTGGAAAAGATTACTTTTTAAAGTCTCTTGTAGTTTCCCCTCATTAATTATTTTACTGCTCTATAAATTCTTTTTAAAAAAAGTTTTTTCCATAAATAGTCAAGTATAAACGCAGAGTACTATCAAGAATCCTTAGTTTAATCAATTTAACATCTTTGATTCATACTATACAGTTTAAGAACGATTCACTTTATCTTATTTATATTTTTATAGTCTTTTAGAATTACTTATTATAACTGAATTCGATTTTCTAGAACAAGAATACTTCCAATGATATGACTACATACTCCTAAGTCTTTATAAATTACTTGAAATTATGAGCAAAGTAATAGACTCATGGATATTTATTCTGAAGATAAAGTACCTAGTTTTCATCAGGACCCTAAAACATCAGAAATTCCCCAATAATACCAATTTATAAGAAATTGATCACTGCCTTTTATATATTCTACTAGTAAAAAAGGAAAGACAACTATGAACATATTTGCTTTTATGATTCCTACATTACCAACGTAATATTTTTAAAAAGCAAATTAGACTTTCTAGAATTATTTGCATACATACAGGCCATCCTAATTATTGGCAGATTCTGTGTTTGTCAGCTAAAATTTACTTGTGATCCCCAAATTCAATACTCATAGTACTTTCACTGCATGTCATTTCTGGACAAGTACAAAGCAGTGAAAATTTATATCACTCGACATTAGAGTTTTTAGCTGAGGTTGAACAAGGTGATGCTCTGCCTTCTAGTTTCAGCTCTACTGCTATAAGCTAGTGTCTTTTCTGTAGTCTAGTGCCATGTTTTTGACATTTTTGTTGGTGATTTCAGTGTTCAAAGTGAGCTTCAAGTATAATGTTGAAGTGATGTCTAGTGTACCTAATCTTCAGAAGGTTGATGGGTCTTATGCAGCAATACTTTTTAGATTTACTTTATTCAGCCTGAATTACAGTGCCGTTGGGCATATGTAATTATGAATGAGTCAAACAGATATATTAAATAAGTTGTCTTTAAGTAGAAACACACCTAAACAAGGTATATTTATTAATCAGTTGATGGAATATGATCAGTTGATGAAAATGTGGGTTACCTACTTATATTTTTTCTAGGAGTAATGACTCCATGTTCACAAATTTAGTGTTTCTGCAATTTTATAAAACATGATTACCATAAATAACTATAAACAACTATAGTATTTATAGTGTATATATGTACTTTTTAAAATAAACTAATATTCTTAAACATTTGTCACACATTATTTTAGCTTCTTTTTTTTTTCACCATTTACTGTTTTGGAACTAAGACCAAGAATTCTACATTATTTCTATTTTGTTTTAGACCATTCTTTCAATATATCAAAAACTTTTTTGAGCAAAGGATAATAAATCTTTGTGTATGCTTTCCCAGTTGATTAAAAGCCCATTTAAGTATTGTGGTCATATTTTCTGGTCATCTCTAATAATATCATGAAAAACATTATCAGTTTGTCTGAAGGATAAATAAACCATTTATTTCAAAGATATTTATTGAAGTTCTATTTTAGAGTATTTTGTCATAGCTTTTGATGATACAAAGATAAATAAAGCCAAGAGTTATCTTTATCAAAGAGATCTGCAGATGAATTTAAAAGATGCAATATTGTATAATAAAAAATAGAGAACATATTTTTTATAGTCAGTAAACTAAATTCACATCCAGTTGTGACTTACTAACTGCATGATCTTAGTCAAATTAATGTAAGGTTAGTGAGCTTTAGGTTCCTCAGCTATAGAATGAGAAAAGTAGAATCTGCCTAAAATAGCTGTAGACAGGATTAAATGAGCTCATATAGGAAGAAATACTTCACAAAGTATTGACAAAATGTTACTACTGTATTAATATTTTTTTGCAGTATTACAATTTTTAAATTTTGTTGTATATATTTAAGGTGTACAACATGATGTTTTGATATGCATATTTCTAGTGAAATTATTGTTATACTCAAGCAAAGTAACATATATATCATGTGACATAGTTACCTTCTCCTTCTGCTAAAATCCACTCCTTCAGCAAAAATTTGGACTACAATATAAGCTATAGCTCATATGTTGCACATCAGACTTCTAGGCTTTGACCAACATTTGATTTCTTACTCCACACTCCAAGTCCTGGTAACCATCCCTTTATTCTCTGTCTTGGTATTTGATATTTTTTTTTCTTCATCGTAAGTTTCACTTGTAAGTTAGATCAGTCATTATTTTTCTTTCTGTGCCTCACTAGTATAACGTCTTCCAGATTCATCCATTTGCAAATAGCAGAATATCTTTCTCTTATCAGGCAAACAAATATTCCATTGTATATTTGTACCCGTTTTTTAATCTACTCATTTATGGATGGGACACCGGTTGTTTTAATCTCTTGGGTATTGTAAACAATGCTGTAGTGAACATGGAAGAGCAGATATCTTCAGGAGGTGGTGATTTTATCCAGGGGAGGGTTGCTGGGTCATTTGGCAGTTCTGGTTTTATTTCTTTTCTTAAGGGAATGCCATACTGTTTCCATAGACACTGCACCATTTCATATTTCCACCAAAAATGTGCAGTTTCCAATTTTTCCACATCCCCTCAAACACTTTTATTTTCATTTTTATTTTTGATAACAGCCATCCTAAAATGTGTGAGGTGGTATCTCAATGTGGTTGTGAGTTTTTGCCCTGCATTTTCCTGATTATTAGTGATGGTGAGCATCTTTTCATATATGTTGGTCATATGTATATTTTTTGGAAAAAATTTCTAGTCAAATCCTGTCCATTTAACAAATTGAGTTATTGTGATTTTTTTTTTCTACAGAGTTGTATGAGTGCCATAAAATATTAACCTCTTATCAGATATATGCCTTGCAAATATTTTATCCCAATCTGTAAGCTTCCTTTTCATTTTACTAATTGCTTGCTTTGTGGTGCAGAAGTTCTTTAGTTTGTTGTAGTCTCATACATTTAGTTTTGTTTTTGTACTTGAGCTCTGTGTACAATATCCAAAAAATCATTGTCAAGGCCAAAGTCAAACAGCATTTCCCCTATATTTTCTTCTAGGAGTTTTATAGGTCCAAATCTCATGTTTAGGTGATCGATTTATTTTTATATGATTTTTATATGTGATGTAAAATGAGTTCAATGTTATTCTTGTTACATATCCAAATTCATTTAGTGAAAAGACTGTTCTTTCCCATTGTGTCTTCTTGGTACATTTGCCAAAAATTAGTTTATCAAATATATTTGGGTTTATGTCTGTATCCTATATTTGTTTTATTGTTCTATGTTCCTGTGTTTATGCCAGTATCATATTGTTTTGATTACACCAATAGCTTTGTAATATAACTTGGAATCAGGAAGTATGATGTCTCCAATTTTGTTTTTCTTTCTTAGAATTGAGGTCAATTCAGGATCTTTTGTATTTTGATAAGAATTGCTTTGGATCTTTTTACTGCTTTAAGTAGTATGAACATTTTAATATTTTTTTCAAATTTATAAACAAAAAATGTCTTTTAATTGCACCTTCAATTTTTAAAATTAGAATGTTATAGTTTTCAGTGTATAGATCTTTCATCTTATTGATTAAATTTATGACTTTAGCTGGGCTCGGTGGCTCAGCCTGTAATCCCGCGCCTTTGGGAGGCTGAGGTGAGTGGATTGCCTGAGCCCGAGGGTTCGAGACCCGCCTGGGCAGCGAGACCTCATCTCTACAATAAATCAAAATTCAGCCGGGCGTGGTAGCGCGCGCCTGTAATTCCGGCTACTCAAAAGGCTGAGACGGAAGGACTGCCAGAGCCCAGCGGGTCAAGGCTGCGGTGGCCGGGAGCGGCCACTGCACTCCAGTCTGTACGACAGAGTGAGACTCCAACTCAGGAAAAAAAAAAAAACGAAAAACAAAAAAACCAAAACATTTTAAAATTTATGACTTTATTATGTTATTGTAAATGGAACTGTTTAATTTCTTTTTTTGTCAACTATGGATAGGCCATTATTTGTGTACAGTAATGCAGTTAATTGTGTAAGTTGATTTTGTATTATACAACTTTAGTGAGTTTATTAGTTCTAAAAATTTTGATGTGCAATTTTTAGAATTTTCTACATATAGGATTATGTATATAATTATATAATCCTATAATCATTTCTAATAGAGATTTTTTTCATATCTTTTTTCCAAATTGTTTGCTTTTCATAATTTTCTTTTTTTCTGATTTATCTTGCTAGCATTTTTAGTACTGTGTTGAATAAAAGTGGTGAGAGTTGGTATTCTTGCCTTGTCTTGAATCTTAGAAGAAAAGCTTTTAGTTTTCCTCATTGCTTATGACCTTAGGCGTGGGTTTTTATGAATGGCCTTTATTATGTTGAAGAAATTTTCTTCTATACATAAATCGTTAAGAATTTTTATCAAGAAAAAATTGTTAAACTTTATCTAATGCTGTTTCTCCAGTTGAGATGATCATGTATTTTCTCTTTCATTTTGTTAATATGATGTATTACACTGTTGATTTACATATGTTAAACTAGTCCTACATACCTGGGAGAAATCCAATTAGTTATGCTGTAGAATTTTTTGATGTATTATTCCATTTGTTTTGCTAGTATTCTATCGAGAATTTTCTCATCTATAATCATCAGAAATATTGGTTTGTAGTTTTTTTACCTCACAGTGTCTAACTTTGGTTTTATAGCAAAATATCACTGGTCTCATGGGATGTCTTTGGAATTATTTCTTCTAGTTGTATATTTTGAAAGAGTTAAAAAACAGTGTTAATTCTTTTCTGAATGCTTTGTGAAATTTAGTCATAAAATTCTGGTCATGGACTTTACTTTGTTGTGAGGTGTTTAATTGCCACTTCAGTCTTTGTATTTGTTATTGGTTTGTTCAGAATTCTAAATTTTCCCTCATTCAACTTCAGTTTGTTTGCATTTTTTCAGGAATTTTTAAGTTCCTCTAAGTTATCCATTTTTTTTGCCATGTAATTGTTTATAATATTTCCTTATGATCATTTTTATTACTAAGGCATCCATTGCAATATTTCTACTTTCATTTTAAAATTTTATTTATTTTAATTTTCTTTCTTTTATTCTTAGCCTAGTTTATGATTTGTCATTTTGGTTATTTAAAAAATAAACATTTTAGTGGTTTTTTAAAATAGTTTTTCTATTTTTATTTTATTTATTTGTGTCCTGATTTTTATTATTTTCTTTTTCTGCTAATTTTGAGTTTAACTTGTTTTTCTTTTTTTTAGTATCTAGAGATATCATGTTAGGCTATTTAGTTGGGATCTTCTTTTCTAATGTATGCATTTATTGCTAAAATATTCCATTTTAAAACTGTTTTTGCTGTATTCCATAGGTTTTGTTATACTCTGTTTCTGTTGTCATATGTCTGAAAAATGTTTTAATCTATTTTTTATTTGTACAAGCGCATGGGCCACATTTTAAATTGTGGCACATGTATATAATGTGTAGTGATTATCCAGTCAGAATAGTTAGGATGTCCATTCTCCAAGTACAATATATTTTTAACTATCATCAGCATATTCTGCTATCATACACCGAATGTATTCCTTCTATCTAACGGTATGTGTGTACCACTCAACCCACTTCGCCTAATTCTCTCTTCCTCTCACACGTCTTTCCCAATTTCTGTTATCTATAATTCCACCTTACCTCCCTGTGTTCAAAGTTTCGACATTTACATGAGAATATGCAGTATTTGTCTTTTTGCTCCTGGCTCATTTCACTTAGGGTAAGGACGTTCAGTACCACCCATGTTGCTACAAATGACATGGTTTCATTAAGCTTTCTGGCTTGGCTAAATTCTATTGCATTGTGCATACATATATTTTCTTCATCTATTCATGTATTAATGGATACTTAGGTTGATTTCTATTTGCGTTTCTTCAGGCCCCGGTGGTGGCAACAGTTAGATGAGCACTCTTATTATTGTGCTGGGGCTGTGTATGCTGGCGTCACATAGGAGGTTACCTACAGGCTGATACTTTTTCCTCCAGGTGACTTGCTTGAATGTGGTAATGGTCATGACGGACCAGGTGGATTGGCGGGTTCTTGGGTCCCTCGGCAGCCAGTACAACATGGCTGATGATAGTAGCAATGGCAGGACAATTATCTGGAAGGCTGAAGCCAGACTGGGCTGACTTGTGCTTAGGGTCCCCAATGTCCAAGTAGGCACTAGCCACGTGGGCAGAGGAAGGGTAATCCTCAGGTTCCAGCTGGAATGCTTAGGGAAGAAGTGGTAGCAGCCATACTTATGCACTGTCACTGGAGAGAGTGGGACCCAAGCCTCATTGGTACAGCCTGGGCTGGTGAGTAGGGAACACATTTTTTTCATGCTCCAGTACTAGTGGAATTCACCCTCTATCCCTGGTGACAGTAGCCCATGCCAGCTTGTGCTCCATCCCTGGCTAGAGGAGCCCACACCTAGTTGGTGACTAAATTCCAGCAGTGATCAATGCCTTGCTCAGGTTCCAGTCTTTGACCCAGTGTTCCTTGTTTCCTTGCAGTAGAGACCACAGCGCATGCCTGGTTTCCTTCTCAACTCTGACAGCAGGAGTGTTCCCAGTTCATACCTCTGCATCAGCAGTGATAGCCTGAGTTTCTCTACTTCCTCTGTTCCAGTGCCACTGGGTCCCAGGACAGTGTGCAGTTTACCAAAAGCTAGCTTTGAAAATCTTGAAATATTTTTTATTTATCTTTTTATTTTTGCCCTTTGATCGATTGATTGTTCCAGATCAGGTTGCATAATTTCCACAATTTTTAAAAATTTTCCAAAATTCCTCCTGTTATTAATTTCTAGTTCCATACCATTGTGATTGAAGACAATGCTTGACAGAATTCCAGTATTCTAAAAGTTTTAAGACTTGTTTTGTGGCTTAACATATGGTCTATCTTGGAGAATGTTTCATGTGTGTTAGAGCAGAATGTATATTCTGCTGTTGTTGGATCAAAGATTCTATATATGTTTGTTAAGTCCAGTTAGTTTTAAGTGTGGTTTAAGTCCACTATAACCTTATTGATGTTCATAATAGTTGATTTCTGCATTATGCAAGGTGGGTATTACTATTACTTTAAAAAATGCTTGTTCACAAATTCCTTCATGATGAACATAAAAATGCTATGAGTTTTTATAAATAGATATGTATTTTTGTTTCAGTATCATAAAGGTTATATCTCCTTAGTTATACAAGGCTAAATTAATGATGCTTCTATTGTTGCGGGATAATGTAAGAGGTATTAACTTGCTTGGTAAAGGAAATTAATGAGTTTTATTTTGGGTACAGAGAGTTGAGTTTTTCATAAAGGAAAGGAAAGCAGAAGAGGAGTATGTTAGAAAACTTAGGACCTCATTGGAACATTATGGATATTATGTTCGTCTTTGTTAATGATTTTGTAGTTCAAAAAAGAGACCATAAGTTCTTCAGTTGGGTGAGATAAAAAGGAATTTAGGAAGCTGGTAAGATAAACTGAAATGAGCAAATATTGAATGAAAAATGGGAAAGAAAATATATATTTGTTCAAAACTGTAGACTGAATTAAGATGATGCCAACAAATGAAGATGAAATTGAAAAAGATCTTTGATTTTGCTTCATAATTTTCCATATTTGATCTTAAAATTGTAAAAATAAATGCATGAATCTTCTAACAAGTAAAATATAGTACAAAATATAAAATTTCAAGATAATTGTCTTCTTTGTCTTTTCCTCAACCAAACACACATACATACACAACACACACACACACACACACACACACACACACACACACACACACTTCTCATTTCTCATGTCCTTGAGGTAATCAGTTCTAACCACCTGATGCATATCTTTAATCTTTGCACTTCATTATTTCTACTTGACTGAAGATATACAAGCCCATGTGTGTTTATATATTGAAGAGTTTGGGGTTTTTTTTCCAGTTGGAACTCATAATATATGCATTGATATTTTAGATGACTTCTTTTGAATTGGCAATTGATCTGATGACAGATGATGGCATAAATAGGAAAAGAAATAAAGAATATTATAAATTTTAATCATAGGCAGGTAAAAAATGGATCATTAGAAGGAATAGAAACATTGGAAAAAAGAAGTAGTGTTTGTTAGGAAGAAGTAGTTTAACAATAAATGTGTAATTTTAGTATTTGGTATTGAAATAGATAATTCCATCAATATAATGGATAAATTAAGATTTGTGTCTTCATATGTATGCCTTCAGAAAAACAGTATAGTGCTTAAAATTGATTACCTCAAGGACATGAGAAATATGGAGTCAAAACGTAAGATCTCTTTTTATGGCCTACAAAATCAGTAACAAAGATCAACATAATATCCATAATGTTATAAATGAGGCCCTAAATTTTCTAACATACTCTTCTTCTGCTTTCCTTTCCTTTATGGAAAATGCAACTTGGTTCCATTAAGAAGCCCCATTATTTATTTCATTTATACAACACTTACTTAGCACTTTCTACAAGAAACATATGTTCTTTGCTTTCATGAAGCTTGCATTCTCTTAGTGAGAAACAATCTATACAAACAAAGAAAAACAAACAAATGAATAGAATAAATTATATTCAAAGTTGATAATTGATATAAGTTTTATTGAACAGAAAGCTGGGAGAATGAAAGGAAGCAAATTGGTGAGGAGATATTTGAGTTGAAACCTAAGTGGTTAAATGGAAACCAGTCTTTTCTTGTATATGCCTCTAAATAACTGTTATCATTGTGTTTGTGAGTGTGTGTATACACATATACATATATATGTGTGTGTGTATATATATGTGTGTATATATGTGTATCTCTGTTATCTATCTATCTATCTATCTATCTATCTATCTATCTATCTGTCGTTACCCGAGGCTGCTAAAACAAATTGCCACAAACTGGTGGCTTAATACAACAGAACGTTTCCTCACAGTTCTAGAAGCCAATTTCTGTCAAGACTGTGAAAGAGAACCCATTCTTTGCCTCTCACCTTCTGGTAGATTTAGACGTTCCTTCACTTAGCAGTATCACTCCAATCTCAACTTCTTTGGTTTCATTATCTTCTGTTCTCATCTGCTTAATTTCCCTCTGCCACACTCTTATAATATTGATTTAGGGCTTACCCAGATAATCCAGAGTAAGCATCTCCTTCCAAAATCCTTAATGAATCATATATTTTGCCATTAAGATTATAATCACTCTTATACTCTATAATTAACTTACACTCCTTGTAAGTCAATATTCACAGGTTCCAGGATTAGGATGTGGACATATCTTTTAAGGAGCCACCATATATTTTAAAAAGATTTTTTGTACTATATTAATGTGCCATAATTGTATATACGTTCTTGTCTTCCAGTAGTTTGTGACAAATTTTACTTCTCTTTTTTCTAATTATACAGCGACTATCACAAAATAAATGAACAATAAATAGCCATTAGGTTAAGTGAGTTTTCTGTTAAAAATTAATGGTATGGTTGAGGAAGTTGAGAATGCTAACAGAAAAAAGGGAAGAGAAGAAAAAGATACAAAAGGAGGAGGAGAGTTAGCATTACATTTGAGCTAAGCCATACTAGCAGAAATCTGACATTCAGGCTGGTGCCTGATCTCAAGTGAACATTATCATCTTTATTGGTGAAAAGTGTCATATCTTTTTTCTCTTAATATCTTATTTTAGTCATTTCTATCTCCTAAAATTCATAAAATATTTTATTTAAAATTTATTCCCTTATATTTACTTTAAAATGATTTTAAAAGTGTTAACAGGAGAGTCTCTCAGGAAATATTAAGGACATCAGTCAGTATTATGAGCCTTCATTTTCCATGATTTAAAAAAATGGTTTAACTAATAAAACTCAGTGTCTGCTACATAATAGATGCTTCATGTGTGCTGTGGATAAATAAATGGATGAATTAGTGAATTAAAGTAGCTAACAGCTAATTTGTAGCCAATATAAAAACAGAAAAAGAAGAATTCAAGATTAAGGAAAGGAAGGCATCCAACATAACCGTAATTATTCTCTTTCCAAGCAAGTTTTATAAGAATTATATTCAGTAAAAAAAATAAAGACTATAGAACATCCTTATTTGGGGTGTATGTTCCCAACTAAGAAGCAAGTAACTATGTAACAATTATGGAGGTTGCTTAGAATATATTAACTCATTTGAAATCAAACTATTTTTAGTTTAAATTACGTTAAAGCTATTTTCAATTCAATTTCTATTGGATATTGACATGATTTTTTTCAAATCTGCTTTTTTTTTTTTTTTTACAAAATAAAAAAGAAAGTGATTTTCAACTGTTCTGCTACGTCAGTGATTATACAACATTTCAGCTATGCTGCTCAGGGAAGTATGTCAAGTTCACTGATTTCTGGGAATACATGAAAACAAGAGGAATGTTCAAGAAAGGCAAAGTTCACAATAAAGAGAGCACTAATTTCTGGGAATACTTGAAAACAAGAGGAATGTCTAAGAAAGGCACAGAAACTAAAAATTATTTTGATCTCGAAGCAGCTTCTCGGCTTATTCTCGACTATCCACCTGATTCGCCCTGCCTGCCCCCAATCCACCCTCCACCAGGTCCATCAGGATGACCTAGAAGTCCTCAAGACTCCCACCTTCGGCTCCCAGGTCTTCAGCAGCCATCTCAGCACGGCAGGGTCTCGGCACCCGCGTCAGCTCCTCAAGCTTCTCCCAGTGGGCAGCAGCAGCAGTGTCCCGGGTGACCTGGGTGGAGGCTCTGAGGCTGATGGAGGACTTCAAGCACAAGTGCAGGTCGGGCTTGGTGGCTCAGCCTGTAATCCCGGCACTTTGGGAGGTTGAGGCGAGTGGATTGTCTGAGCCCGTGGGTTCGAGACCAGCCTGGGCAACATGGCAAGACCTCGTCTCTACGATTAAAACAAAGCCATTAGCCGGGTGCTGCAGCGAGCACCTGTAGTTCTGACTATGAACTACATGGAAGGCTAAGGCGGAAGGATCGCCGAGGCCCAGGCAGCTGCACTTCAACCTGGGCGATGGAGTGAGACTCCAACTCAAGAAAAAGAAAAAGTGCATAATGAGAACAAGCTCACAGAGATGGAGAATGACTTTGTCATCAACAGATCCCCAACCTCAGCCAGCTGAGCGGAGAGCGCAGACCAGACCTAGTACGAAGAGCTGCAGACTGTTTGGGAAGTCTGGGATGACCCTCGCCCGCCAAGACATCTCCGAGAAGGCCCAAACGTCAGCCCTCTCGGGGCTGAGACGAAGGGTCTCAAGGACCAGCCCTCAATAGGCTCCAGCCGAGATGGAGGATCTCCAAGGCCATCGGGTTTCCCTGGAGGTCGCATCACTCATGCACAGCAGTGTGGGCTGATGACCCCTAAGGACTCCAACCCCAAGCTGGAGGAGCTGGGGTCACCCTGCAGTGGGCCAAGCAGGACACAGCGTGGCAGCTGCGCAAGTGCAGGAGCTCATGATTGTCAGGTTGGCTCTGGGTGTCGAAAATGTCACACGGCGGTGGAGGGCGAGGAGAACAGCTGGAGTTTGACTTGCAGAACGTGAGCATCCATCAAAATAGACACTTCTCAAAAGAAGATATACGGACAGCCAGCAAACACATGAAAAAGTGCTCAGCCTCACTCATCATCAGGGAAACCCCTGCAAGAATGGCCAAACAACAACAATAAACAAACATTAATAAAACAAACAACAACAGGTACTGGGGAGGATGCGGAGAAAAAGACTCTTCTACACTGCGGGTGGGAATGCAAACTAGTGCAACCTCTTTGGCAGACAGTGTGGTGGTTTATGAAAGAACTAGAAATTGACCTTCCATATGAGCCAGCAATTCCCCTTTTGGGAAATATATCCGGAGGAACTCAAATTATTTTACAAAAAAGATACCTGCACACGTATGTTTGTTGCAGCTCTAGTCACAATAGCAAAAACATGGACCCAACCAAGCTGGACTAGATAAAAAAAAAAGGTGGTACATGTGCACAATGGAATATTGCCCAGCCATAAAGAAGGACAAACATATGGACTTTGCAGCAACTTGGATGGATTTAGAATCGATCATACTCAGTGAGCTATCACAGAAACAGAGTACCATATGCTCTCATTCATCAGCGGACATTGAGCAATGAAAGGGATTGGCAGTAGTGGGAAACTATCAGGGAAGGGAGGTAGGATTGGCAGTTGAGGGAAAGTGCTAGGGGAGGGAGGGGCATACCTCATCAACAAGGGTACCTGCATAATCAAAGTTTGTGTACCGAACCCTGAATTGTACCCCACATCTTTATTTAAAAAAATAAAAATTCAGCAGTGGCTGCTCAAGTCGCCTGAACTCAGCCTACCGGGACCTCACAGGCTCTGACCTCAGCTATGGTTTTGGCTCTGGTGGGCACTCCAGCTCCTTCAGCGCACCAGCTCCTCCAGGGTGGTGATCGAGACCACTAGATCCGGGTGGGATCGAGACTGGCGACGGGAAGCTGGTGTGATTCTCTGATGTCCTGCCCAAGTGAGGGGCCATGATGGTCCCTTCCAGTCTGCCCCTAAAGTGGCCTCCACAGAGCCTGGGGCGGAGGGCGACGTTGTGGGGTGCCCAGAGACAGGAGTCGGGAATGGAGCCCCTTCTGAGGCTCGACCCTAATCCTCAGTCCAACACTGAAAAAGTTTACTGCCTGGGGTACCTCCCTCTTGCTCGTGCCCCCCAAATAAAAGCCAATCTAAGTGTTTCTTTCCTCAAATAAAGTCTCAGCACTTCCAGCCTTCAAAAAAAAATCTGCTTTTATGTTTATTTTCTGGAATTACTAGTTTATAGAGTGGCAAACTCTATTTCCTAAAGATGTTTAGACACAGTTGTATTTGGTTTTTAGTCATCATTGTTAGTTGGACCATTTTGCTGAAGTAATAATCAGTGTTGTTGCTTATAAGACTGTTGACTGCTATGACCTTAAATTGAATTGCTTAGCTATTAGGCATCAGTACATTTCAGTGGTGTTATTTTTTTAAACGGGGGGGAGGGCAACTTATACATTTTTAACATTTTCATCAACGTTGTTCTGAACACTGTATCACATATGTCAGGATCATGAAGAAGGAAATTAACATTTCTGATTAGGATGTGAATCATATGATACAATATCTTCATTTCAAATACTTATAATTAGGGTAACACTAGAAGGAAGTAGATATGACAGATAGTTCCACAAGTTCTGCCTCAAAATTTATGAATCTCATTTGAATATAGATATCTAGTCAATTATATCTGAGGTTTCTCAGCTCTCACTAACAAAGGTGAGACAATTATGTGTCATTTTTATATATTTATTATGATACAAAAGTTTCATATGCCATGATATAAGTTAGTATTCCCAAATATTATCCAATCTATAAAAATGTCTAAGAATAAAATACGTGGTCTGTTAATAAATACATTATTTCTATAATTAAAAGCATCAATCTATCAGATAGTTAGGTATCAGAGAGGCACAACAAGAATATTGGAATGAGGAAAACAAAACTAGAAAACCTGTGAAAGTTATGTCTGCATGACATCCAGCATAAAAATGTTTATAGTAGCGTCATTCATAATAGTTTAAAGGTGAAAAACAACACAAATGTCCATCAACTGATGAATGGATAAACAAAATGTGGTATATTCATACAATATAATTTTTTTAACCACAAGAAGAAATGAAGTACTCACATATGCTGCAACATGGATGAATCTTTAAAGGTTTATTCTAAGTGAAAAAAATCCGGTCACAAAAGATTATATGTTACCCGATTCTATTCAAATGAAATATCAGAATTGGGATCCTATAGAGAAAAAAAGTAGCTATTTATAGATGGGGAAAGGGATGCAAAAACAGTGGGTCCTAGCTTAAGAGGTAGGACTTATTCGGAGGTATTGGAAATGTTCTAAAATTGACTGTATTTTGCACCTATCTGTAAATACACTAATAATCATTTAATTATACACAGTACTTTAGATTGGTGAATTGTATGGTATGTAAGTAATATCTTCATAAAGCTGTTTTAAAAAAAGAAATGATATTAAGAGTTCCCCCACATGCCACACTGAATTTCTTTCTTAACATTTTAAATTTGTATGGTATATGTCATAATTAATGAGCAAATACTGAAACACTGTTATTTCTAGTGCCCATATTGATACATAGTTCCTAATTTTTTCCCCAAATATTCTATTTGTACCCTAGGATCTGCATTATATTCAGCAGTTTTGTCTTATTCGGATCCTCTTGGTTGTGACAGTTTTTTAGACTTTTCTTGTTTTGATGGTCTTGAGAGTCCTCATGAATTTTGGCCACATATTTTATAGATTGTCACTCATTTGAATTTGTCTGATGGTTTTCTTAGAATTACACTGGGGTAACATGAAAAACCACAAAGGTAAGAAGATATTCTCATCACACCAATAAAGAGCTTATACTATTGATATGACTCATCACTGTTAATTTTAACATTAACAATCAGTTTAAGGCAATTTTTGTATAGATTTCCCTACCACAGACTTATACTTTCTTACCCCATTTTCATTTACTCTTTGAAAGGACATCACTATGCATGGTCTAGACTTAAGGAACAAGTATTATGGGCCACCTCCTTAAGTTGAAGTACCTGCATATGTTTTCTGGATTTTTTTTACACAAGGGATTTATTTATTTAATAAACCATTTATTTGTA
Source organism: Cephalopachus bancanus (assembly GCA_027257055.1). Classification (NCBI taxonomy): domain Eukaryota; kingdom Metazoa; phylum Chordata; class Mammalia; order Primates; family Tarsiidae; genus Cephalopachus; species Cephalopachus bancanus. The sequence continues at coordinate 1,587,944 of JAPVLO010000089.1, forward strand.
TCAGTATAAACTCATACATATTTTTTACTTTGTATTATGATTTTGTACTACCTTATTTATTTTGTTGCTAAATTATTTTTGCTTTGTCATTTGAGAGTTTATCAATTGAAGTTGATTCCTATGTCCCTTTAACATACCCTCATTATGGTTTTTTTTTTTCTTCTGCTTCTTTGAGGGCACTTTTATCTTATCTAGAAATTCACATTGCTCTGTGCTCATTTTGTATATTTCCCTCCCCAGTCTTAGAATTAGTCAGTTCTCCGATGAGCCCTGGTCTCTTTTATTGGCAAATAATATTAGATATCAAGATCTGGTTACTAGGGTGCTTGCTTGTTGCTTCTGGGGTGCAGCTAGTTTCTTTTAGCTGACAGAGCAATGACATATGTGTATACATACATATACTTATAAACATTTCTATGTGTAAACAAATATGTCTATATTAAATTAACCATGAGTTTATACTGATGTCTCTAACTCTAATCTATTACCACATGAATCTTACTAGTCTCCTGTCCTTGTTTATTTGCTAATTCTGATTTCAACAATGAGAAACTTGGTTATAGCAATCTGTTCTCCATTTATTTAATTGTCTAGTTACAGCATACATGCATAATAATTTCAGAGTTGTTAACATATACCCTCATAACGTTGGAAACTAACTTTATCAACTGGAATGCAGTATTCAGTACAGTTTATTCTGCCTTTAGTCTTGTAGATCATTTATAGAATTACCTGTTAACCTTTTATTCCTCCACACTTTGGTGGGACTATTTTCTATATTTGTAATGCATTTAGATTCTTTGTTACATGTGTATTCCAGTCAGGGAATCCTTGTTCTCTTACATGCATTTTTTAAAAATTATATATAATAAGATTGAATTTTGTGCTATAAAGTTCCATGAGTTTTGACGACTGCTTAATGTCTTATACTAATCATTACAATGTCATACAGAATAATTTCACTGTCATAAAATATTTCCTATGCTTCATCCATCAACTCTTACCACTCAGGTTCCTGGCAATCAGTGATCTACTTATTGTCTTTATAGATTTTGAAAATGACATATAATTGGAATCATACGGTATGCATCTTTATCAAACTAACTTCTTACTTGCTTACACTAATAATATTTTAAGATTTGTCTATGTTTTTTCATGGTTTGGTATCTTACTTTATCACTGAATATCTTCTGTATAGATATTCTGAAATGTGTTTATTTTCCACTTGAAACTTATTTTCATTGCCTCCATTTTTGACAATTATTAATATAGCTGCTATAATCGTCCACATTCCAGTTTTTTAGTGGACAAACGTTTCAAATCAGTGTATAAATTCTTAGAAGTTCAATTTACTGGATTGTATGGTAAGATTATGTTTCATTTTGTAAGAAACTACCACATTTTCTTGTAAAGTGACTTTATCAACTTTCTTTTCCACCAGCAATGGATGAGAGTCCTTGCTGCTTCACATCTTCAGTATACATTGTCATTTTTTGTTTTGCTTTGTGTGGTTTGGTAATCGTTTAATTTTAGCCATTGTAAATGTGTGTCGTGGTAACTCATTGCTATTTTCACTGGCAATTTTCCCAAAACAAATAATGCTGACTGTTGTGTGTACATTTATTTGTCTTCTGTATGTATTTCTTAGTGAGGTGTCTATTTAGATATTTGCCCTTTTTAATTGCTTTTGTTTTGCTTTTATACTGTTGAGTTTTCAGAGTATTTGTGTATTTCAGATACCAGTCATATAGTAGATATATTTTTAAAATATTTTCTCCCTATCTGTAATTAATATTTTTATTGTATTCACAATGCTTTTAATAAAGAACAAGTTAGTAATTTTAATACAGTCTACCTTTTTTTTTCGTCTCTTGGCAATTGTTTTGGTTATTGTATTTACAAATTCAGCACCAAATCCCCAAACCAAGATCATGTATTTTTTTTTAATGTTATCTACCAGAAGTTTTATAGCATTATGTTTTACATTTAAGACTATGTTTCTTTTTAAGTCACATTTTGTATAATATGTAATATCTCTGTTCAATTTATTGTATATAGCCAGGTGCAGTGGCTTGTGTCTGTAATTCCAGCATTTGGTGAGTCCAAGGTGAGAGGATTGTTTGAGCCTAGGAGTTGGATATCAACCTGGACAACATAGTGAGATCTGGTCTCTACAAAAAATGCAAATATATATATATAAACAGGTATAGTGGCTGGTGCCTGTAGTTCCAGCTGCTTGGAAGCCTGAGGTAGGAGGATCCCTTGAGCCCAGAGGTGGAGGCTGCAGTAAGCCAGAACAGTGCCATTGTGCTCCATTCTGGGTGACAGAGCAAGTTTCCTAGTGAAAGCTTAGGTTATTGATTTTAGATCTGGCTTATTTTCTCATATATACATGCGTATTACATTCTTTGCTCAAGCACTGCTTTCATTGCATTCTACACGTTTTAATAAATTGTATTTCTGCTTTCATTTAGTTCATGATATTTAATAATTTCTCTTAAGATATTATATTTAGCTTTTGTATTATTTAGAAATGTTTCATCTCATTTACAAATATTTAATATTTCCAGAAATTTATATTAAATATATTTCTAATATAATTTAATTTTGGTCTGTGAACAAACTTTGCATGATTTATATTTTATTGAAACAGTTAACAGTATTTTATGACCCAGAATGTGGTTGATTTTGGTGAATGTTCTATGTAAGCTAGAGAAGAATGCATTTCTCTGAGGTTGGAGGACATTCGATTTGATCAGGCTGATTGATAATGCAGTTTAGATCAACCACATCCTTATAGATTTCCTGCCTGCTTGATCTATCAATAACTGATGAGGAATGTTGAAACCTCCAACTCTAATATTAGATTTATCTACTATCTTGTTCTGTTCTACCAGTATTTGCCTCATATATTTTAACATTTTATTGTTAGGTGCATGCACATTTAGGATTGTCATGCGTTCTTGGAGAATTGACACCTTAATCATAATGTAATATCTCACTTTACTTGTGATTGCTTTTTTGAGCTGAAGTGTGCTTTGTATAAAATTAATATAACTCCTCTAGCTTTGTTTTGGTTAGCACTATAATAGTATATCTTCTTTCATCCTTTTGCTTTTAAACTCATAGAATCTTTATATGTAAAGTAGGTCTTTTTTAAACAATACATAATGGAGTCTCTTTTAATCCAATCTGTTCATCTATTGATATAGATAATTGGGTTAATAGCCACTCTGTTTGGAACTGTTTTTTATTTGTTGCCAGAGTCTTCTTCCACTCTCTCTAGTATGATTTATACACACACACACACACAACACACACACACACACACACACACACACACACACACACACACACACACGTATATATGGGGCTGACAATTAAGTTTGTAAATTCATCCCAGAATAAGCGCTATATGCCTCATTGTTACCTATCACTATAGTCACCTTTGAAGTACTCCCTTTGGGAAGTTATGCACTGATGCCAGCACTAAGTTTATCTGTCAAAGCAACTTTGTGGGGAATGGGCATCAGAGCTGTTATCATATTACCCTTAGTGCCCTGAGTATCATCAAAATGTCTTCCTTTCAATATTTACTTTATCACTGGGTAAAGTAAATAAGTCGGTGGGAACTAGATCAGGTAAGTAGGGAGGTGTCCAATACAGTTATTTGTTTACTGGCTAAAAACTCCCTTACAGATGCTGCTGTGTGAACTGATGCATTGTCGTAATGCAAGAGATCTTTTGGGACTATTTTTGCACATACCTTTCTCATGCCAAGATTTTTCAGTTAAGATTTTCCTAACTGTTTGTCTATCAATGTTTATTTGGTCTACTATGATTTTCATAGTCAGCTGACAATTTTGATGCACAATTCAATGAATTTTCACAATGTCTTCATCAGTTCTGCTCATTACTGGTTGTCCTGACCTCTCTTCATCAGTGACGCTTTCTCTCCCTTCAGAAAAACGTTTAATCCATTTATGCACTGCCATTTTCTTCATGGCACGATCTTCATAAACTTGAACTAGCATGTCCCTGATGTCACTTCCACTCTTACCAAGTTAAACAAGAAATTTAATGATTATTTATTACTGTAATTCAAGCTCTGATATGCTCGGGATTGCACACAAAAACATGCAGCAATAATGAACGCCACTCAGCAAGGCATCTCCACACATTGACATGAACACAGTTGTGAGGCACTGATATACCAAGGTTATGAAAACTTACCAAGTTATTTGTACAGTACAGTCAATGTAAGTGCATGGTGGAAAGTTCACAAACTTAATTGTCTGAACTAGTACATGTGTATATATCATATTTTATCTTTTAGTATATTATTTGCAGCTACAGTATTTAATTTTATTTTTTGAGACCGGGTCTCACTCTGTTGTCTAGGCTGTAGGTCAGTGGCAGAGTCATGACTCACTACAGTCACACCCTCTTGCCCTAAGCAATCTTCTTGCCTCAGTTTCCCAAGTAGCTGGGAATACAGGTTCACATCACCGTGCTGAGATAGTTTTCATAGTTTTTTTGCAGAGACAGATTCTTGCTGCATTGCATAAGCTGGTTTCAAACCCCTGGCCTCAAGCAGTACTCAACAAAGTGTTGGGATTAAAGGCATGAACCGCCATGACTAGTCATTATTTTATTGTTGTTCCTAGAAATTACAATATTTATGTCTGACTAATATTAGTTTACTTGTCATAAAACTGATCTGTTTTATGTTTAGTGCTGATACCTTTTAGCACAATAATTAGAATTCTTTTCTCCTTCTGTGACATGACTGTCATTTATTTCACTTATACAGGTGCTATAATCACCTAATACATTGCTACAATTAATATTTTGAGCAGTTATTATTTAGATCAATTAGAATGATAAAAATAAAATAATTTTTTTTCACTTTTTATTCCTCCTTTGACACTTTTTATTTTATTTTGCAGATCCAAGTCCTTGACCAGTATTTTTTTTTTTCCCTGAAGAAAATTATTGAACATTTATTGCAAAGAAAACTCTGCTGGTTACTAACTTCCTCAGTATTTTTGACTGAGAATGTCTTTATTTCTACTCCACTTTTGAAAGATATGTTTTCTGGATATAGAATTTTAGTTTAATGGTATTTTTAAAACACTTTTCAATACTCCTCTTTTCTTGTTTGCATAGATTCTTAGAATGACTCCTTTGTAATTCTGATTCCTGTTTCCCTATGGGTAAGGTATTTTTTCCCATCCCTATCTGGCTTCTTTAAAGCTTTTCTTATCATCTTAGCATTTTCTACAGCTTCAGTATAATAAGCCTACATAGGTTTTTTTTTTTTAAAGTATTTATTATGCTTTTTTGTAACAAATGAGCTTCCTGCATCTGTGTTTTGGGTGTCTGTCACTAATTTTAAAGTTCTTGGTCATTATTACCTCAAATGTTTCTTCTCCATCATCTCTTTCTTCTCCAGTATTACAATTACATGCATTTTACATTTTTTGAAAATGTTCACAGTTTTTGCATTATAGTGCAACCTGATAACAAGTCTTACATTTGATATGAAAATGGGAAACAACTTTGAATGGTTACTTCACAAAAAGTGACCTACAAAATGTCAATAATTGGGAGGCCGAGGCAAGAGGACTGCCTGTGCCCAGGGGTTTGGGCCTAGGCAACCTGTTGAGACCTCATCTCTACAATAAATCAAGAAAAAAAATTGGCCAGGCATGGTGGCATGCACCTGTGGTTACAGCTACTTGGAAAGCTGAGGTAGAAGGATTGCCTGAACCTGGCAGGTCGAGGCTGCAGTAGCCAGAGCATGCCACTGCACTCCAGCCTGGGTAGCAGAGTGAGACTCTGACTCAAAAATAAAAACAAAAACAAGAACAAAAACAAATGGTCAATAAGCACATAAATGTCTAGAATTATTTATCAAGAAAATTCAAATTAGTCACAATTATATTTCACTTCCAGCTTATTAAAAATTACTAAAGCAAATAACCCACTATATAAAGTTTTTTTTTTTTTTTGAGAGAGAACATCTGTGTCAGTATATAAAGTTTTAATGAAGAGCTTGAACGACTAAAATGCTTGCGTATCATTTGTGGGAACACAAAATGGTCTACCTACTTTGGAGAGTAGCATGGCATGATCTTTTTTTTTTTTTTTTTTTGAGTTGGAATCTCACTCTGTCGCCCAAACTGGAGTGCAGTCGGCCACCGCAGCCTCGACCTGCTGGGCTCCGGTGATCCTTCCGCCTCAGCCTTCCGAGTAGCTGGAACAACAGGCGCGCGCTACCACGCCTGGCAATTTTTTTTATTTGTTGTAGAGACTAGGTCTCGCCAAGTTGCCCAGGCGGGTCTTGAACCAGCGGGCTCAGGCAATCCACTCACCTCAGCCTCCCAAAGGCACGGGATTACAGGCTGAACCACTGAGCCCGGCTAGCACGATCTTTTAAATGCAAACTTGCATGTATCCTAAGATCCAACAATTCCACTCCTAGGTAATTACCCATGAAAATTAATACATGGACCGATACAAATATGTATATGTGTGTATATAAATGTAAAATATAAATTATTGGCAGTATTATTTATTAAAAATCGGAAGCTAAATATTTACTAATTGTTAAATTAATTAACAGATTTGGGTATAACATTATTATCGAATACCACTCAGATGTAATAAGATATATCATAATAATGTAAAATATACGGATGGATTACAAAACTATCATGCAAGTTAGTGTAAGTCAAATACAAAAAAATATTAAATTATATGCAAAATTCTAGGAATATAAAGTAGATTAGTAGTTGCCTGGGCTTTGAGACAAATGATGGAGTGGCTGCAAAGTGAAAGAAGAAAATTTTTTTAGGGTTGCAGACTGTTTTCTAGGACCTGACTTTGATACTAGGCATACCAGTGCATGCAAGTATCAAACTTTATTCAACTTTATACATTTAAGCTAGTTGAATTTTATTTTCTGAAATAATGCCTTAATAAGAATAAAGAAAAAAGTTCATGTGCATTGTATTCCTTAAACTTGGAAAGTTTAAATTTTTTTAGAATGACTTTAGGTTGCATAAATTCTTTTTTTGACAAAGAATAAAAGAACCAACACTTATTTTCATTTAATGAAGCAGGTGTTTTATTTTATGTTGCAAATAAAATAATACTTAATGAATAGTCTATAATTTATGTTTCATTGTTTAAGCATTTCTTCAACAATATACATATGACTGATAAATCATGTATTTTACTATTGCTTTGGGATCTTATAATATCATGATTTAGTTTTCTGTTTTATTCTTATATTAGCATTTTAGCTTTATGATAGGAGCCTATACTACTTATTATAGCCAAATACACCCCTCCTTCATTTTTGACTCTTAGAAATCACCAATCTGATCATTTTTATAATTTGAAAAATATTATAGAAATTGAATTACAAAACATGTAGCCAATTGGCTTTTTTCCTGCTAAACACAATTCTCTTGAGAGTTATCTAATTTTTGTATATATCAATACTTGGTTCTTTGCTGTTTCTGTGTAGTAATCCATAGATAAATTTATTGCAGTTTGTTTAGCTATTCACTAAATTAATAATATCTGGGATGTTTTCAGTTTGGGTTTATTAAAGGTAGAGCTGCTACAAGCACTAATCTGATGTTTTTATCTAACCATCAGTACAGGTTTTTGTAAAATAAAATTTTAGTGGGAAATAGCCACAGTTATTAATTTATCTGTTGTCTTTGTTGTTTGTATCTTGCAAATCTGTCTATTGCAGAGCTAAATAACTGTAACAGATGTTGTATGACCTGCAAGTTAAAAAAAATTGCTATTTGTGGCTTTAAAAATCTTGCTAACTTTTAACAAAAATAAGAAAACATGATTAATACATTTAACTAAATTATAAAACTATACCTTCATATTTAAAAAGTGATTTTTGTCTAGGCTAGAGATTGGCAAATTTAGTTTGTGAACCAAATACGACCAATAGAGGCTCTTGTTTGTTGTGTCTCTTTAATTAGAAATGACATTTATATTTGTTTAAATAGTATGAAAATATAAAAAGGTAATAAAGATGAAAGGAAGGAAGAAGTAAAGAAAATAAGGAAGGAAGGAAGAAAATGTAGACTCAAATGATTAAACTGAGGCACAAAATATAATTTTAAAGCATGTATTTGAGTCAAGATAGAACAGCTCCATTAATATTTGGTTATAAGCAAGTTTTTAGTAGCAAAACATTGAACAGAGAGTTAGCTGACACAAAGTTGTCAGAAATTCTCATTGGTTTGCAGAAATAACATCAGTTAGTGATTAGCTATACACTGGTGAGCTATAAGTATGGGTTATGGTGTTTGGCATGTGGCATTGCTAGGTCAATATATGGCTACATCTGGCAGTAGTAAGTAGCTTCAAGAGATGATTCCTTAGCTTAAAGGGGTAATGAGGTACGACTGTGGTCTTAATTCCATGTGTGTCTGGGCCTGATAATTTAGAAGAGACTTGCATTCTCTGATAAAAGTTTATTTTCTTTCTCATTTCTCTTTGATTAAAATGTCTCTTCTAAAAAGCACTAATGATCAAAGTCAGCATATCAAATGTCCCTTATAACTGGGAAGACACATTCCCAGATATTCCTGTCTCACACTGGAGAGAAAGAGAAGACATCTCTGTGAGGAATTTTAAACGTGTTCAAGAGTAAAACTGGCATGACATGATAAAGTGGCAAAAATGGGACCTCAGTCAAGTCATTGATTTACATCGCTGCTGTCACTTACTGAATTATCCCTAGTCTTCAAAATGTCATCATTTTAGTTTTTTTTTGGAAGAAGTAAAACAACAGGAGACGCTTAGCATTAATAATTTGAATAGTGGAAATATAATACACATAAGAATTATAATCAGAAACAGAATTTGCATGCCAGAATTAAAAAAAGAAACCTATTCCATTAGGGAGCCAACAGAAAACATCATGAAGAAATTAAATTCAGGTTCTTCTTTGGAGACTTGTAGCCACATGGCTTCTTTTTAAAAATTGTTTTAGATGAGCTTCTGCTTCATAAGAAGTATTTATGTATAAATAGCAAGTGGTATTTGCCACCATCCACAAACTTCTTTGATCAGCTAATATATGATCTAAAGCAATGCGATTATCTAGTGCAACCTTATCCAGTTAATCAGTAACAATTTATTGAGCCATGATGGTGGCAATAGTTTCATCAGCAATATTTCCTAAGTTTATAGAGATATATCTAATCATGTGTTAATGGGAAAGGACACCCCCACCCCCCAAGGCAAAAGCGTTCTCCTGGTGAAATGCATGAGGCTATTTTCTTGATGGTCATACAGATAGTTAGCAGGTTTTCCCCAAATAGAATCTCTATCTAAAATATATCAGCTGTTACTGCTCTATTAGGGACCCATCCTTTATTAGTTTGGAATTCTATACACCAATAGTTCAGCCTGGAGAAAAATTTAAGGGAACTAGCTGAGTGTTGGGTTTCTTTATAACTATACATAGGTAGAGGGGTGACCAAATATCTTAAGAGACATTCCTGTCACTATTCCATGCTCCCAGACATTTGTAGACCCGTGGATGATGATCTCCACAGTTTAAAATAAATCCTGTTGGACTTCAGGTAAGCGTACTATAATTTGGGTACATCATTTTTGGAGTGTTTTTAAAACAACGGGTCAGAAATTTTTAAGTGAGAGGGCAGGTTGGATTCTGATGGCGGGAGATTGTTTTTCCTTTTACTATTCTGTCATTATGGATTTTAGCACTGTAATTTCTGAGTAAGATTACCATCATTTTGACAACAGGATTCTGATGAATTACTGAAACATAGAACAAGCAGGGTAAGGTGAGACCTCCATAAATAGGTCTTATTTTATGTGGCCCCTGATTTGTGTTATAAGTGCAATCAGAAATATCAGTAAAATTTAGAGCAGAATGCACCAATAGGTCATTATAGTCAAAGTGTTTGGCAGTTTAGGGTGGCAAGCCCAGCATCTTGTCAAATTTTCAGGTGGGGCAATGGTTTATGAGATTCTGATTAAAGAATGATCTTTTCCATGTTATAGTCAGATTTATTAGGGACAGCGACAATAGAAACTTGATTATAGGCATTTTGTTAAAGTGCATATATGTGTGTTTGTGTATGTACTTCAACATACATGCACAATCTGATATATATGTAATGAATATGTGTATCATGTATATATACACATATATAATAGGACTAGTATAGTGTATCCTAACAGATTATATTTGTGTGGTACACATTAGAATCATGCAGAACTGGGTTGACAGCCCTTGTTTGATGTCTGAGGTAAAATGGGACTACCACAGATGCCATCGACTTGCTGTCCTGGTCAGGAAGACTGCAGGCCGTTACAATTGAAGATTTCTAATGATGGACAATGTCCACCTTGATGAGATTGCTTTTTATAAATGAGCAAGATTAATTCATGAATTAATGCTATTAAGTTTAGCAGCATGAGAGTTCGTCAACAAAACCTGACGTGGTCACTTTCAACAGAGTTGGCGAGAATCTATTATTTGATGCAGTCTCCAGTAAACAAATCTACAAATTATAGGCCACAATTTTTAATGTCATCATCTCCCTAGAACTTGCTATGAAAGGAATTCTTTATTCCTTTAATAGGATTAAAGAGTTCTTAGTGAGACATTTTGTGAGACCTTGGCAATAATGGAGGATATCATACTTTAACCAACGGATTCTTAAGTTCTTTCATCTAGTCACATGGGTATGTCTGTTATTATTTCAGAGAAAGAAAGCCAATATTTTTTCAAATAGAGTGGATCATAGGTTGAGCAGACCCAAAGAGAGACTCTTAGTCAGGAAAGGCTAAAAACTTCTGTTAGTTTTGCCAGTTGTGCTAACACTATTCATGGATACATTCCTCCTGTCCGGGAAATTGGGAGTGATAGGCACAATGGAAACATTGTAATATAAGTCAAATATTGCAAGTTGATTGAATTACCTGGTTAGTGTGCTTCTTAGTCACTTTGGAACTCAGGTGGAACTCCCTGTGAAGGAACTATCTTTTGCAATAACTGCTTAGGTGGTGTGTGGCTACTAGGCACAGAATGAGAAAGTATATGAATTAGCTCCAGAATATACTTGTAACCCTGAGATAGAGGCAGTTGGATAAAATTCAATTGCCATATCTCAAAGAATTCCAAAGTTAGAGATTATTCCTGTCAACTATAAGGGTTTTTCCAGAATTATGTTTGAGACAAGCGGTTTAGTCAGAATAAACCTTTTGTGCAACAGTAGGGAATGATTTTCAAGAATGTTGACTTCCTCATGTTATCATTTTAGTCTGGATTCCGTTGAGTCCATTCATTAACATACAGGAAAAAAGGGATCACTGATTCTCTAAGAAAAGAATTTACCTATCAGTCCTTACCATAATCTTATTTCAAGTGAGAACTTGCTTTTCTAATCTTTCTGGTGTTCTATTTCCTTCTTGGGACCATGTTTGTGCTTGTTTTAATAAGGTTTTTTCAATGAAAAATAAGTCTTATAGCCGGGCTCCGTGGCTCAGCCTGTAATCCCGCGCCTTTGGGAGGCTGAGGTGAGTGAATTGCCTGAGCCCGCGGGTTCGAGACCCACCTGGGCAGCGAGACCTCATCTCTACAACAAATCAAAAAATCAGCCGCGCGTGGTAGTGCATGCCTGTAATTCCGGCTACTCGGAAGGCTGAGGCGGAAGGATCGCCAGAGCCCAGGATGTCGAGGCTGCGGTGGCCGGGAGCGGCCACTACACTCCAGTCTGGGCGACAGAGTGAGACCCCAACTCAAAAAAATAAATAAATAAAAATAAGTCTTATGGACATTTCAAAGCATTTATTGTTTGATGTAAACCTCAAGACTGCTTTCTTAACTGTCGTGTCAGTTTAAAATGTTTGTCCTTAATCTCCAGTGGATATAGTTTTGAATGACCAGAAATTTTGATAAAGGCCAGGAATTTGGGTTTTTTAATTGCTTTCAAGTGGTCAGAGACTTGCTAGCCATTTTTGATGACTTCGCCTGAGAAGGTGAGAAACCACATTTTTTCATAAACATCCCCAAACCATGGCTACTCTTAATATGCATCTGCTGTCATTATAAATGTCAGTGATTTTATTGTTTGCCAACTGAAAAGCTAGAGTCAGGGCAACAAATTCTGCCTGCAGAGCTGAGTTTATATCTGGAACAGGATTATCCTCTTTAACCTTGGTTAGAGACACTATGGCATGATCATCTCAATAATTTCTAGATTCATCTTTCAAGTAAGAACCAACGTGAATCACATTACATCAGCATTCTTTATGGGTGTCTCTTGTGGGTGTGAGAAGTTAGTTGGTCAGAGTGATGCAGTCACATGGCATTTCATCAGTAGGTAAAAGCAAAAGAGCAGCTGGGTTAAGATTTTTATTGCAAGAAATAATAACACTACACACACACAGGATAACTTCGTAGAAAGCAAATTTATTGACAGAGTAAGGCTGAGTATGATGGTAGGTCAGAAAATTCTCCACCAAATGTGAAACAGACCATGAGCTGGGATCCTATAACTATTTTTTCAACAGCTTTAAAGAGGAAGATGGTGGCAGGGATTGCTCTTAAGCAAGGTGGCTTTCTTCTAGTGACTGCATCAAGTTGCTAGCTATAATATTAAACAGATCAATTCTGGTTTCCATTGTACTGATTTAGGACCTCCCAGGCATTTCCCTTATCTTTATGAATGACCAGGAAAAATGGAAGGCTATAATTGGAATGCCCTAAGGCAGAAACAACTGTAAGGTATTCCTTGATAACTTGTATGCCTTTGAATTCTTCTAGAGTACAAACAAGAGAATGAAGCTGATCCACTTTAAGAGAGTATTTAAAGGCTGAAGTATTCTAGAAAAAAATAGGAATCCAATTCTAACAGTATCCAGCCAGTTTCAGAAATCCTCAAATTTGTTTCTTTGCTGAAGGCTTAGGGATGATGAGAATGCCTTTGATACCGTTTGGGTTTATGAAGAATCCATCCTTAGAAATAAAATTTGTAAAGTATTTTCAAAATTGAAATTTCTCTCTAAAAAGTTTGTCTTTTAAATAATAACCTTCTTCTTCTTCTTTTTTTAATGAGTTGAAGTCTCACTCTGTTGCCCAAACTGGAGCACAGTGGTACACTCATGGCCACCCCAGAGTCCACCTGCTGGGCTCCGGCGATCCTTCCACTTCAGTCTTCCAAGTTGTTGGAACTACAGGCATGCGCTACTACACTCTGCTAATTTTTTGATTTATTGTAGAGACGAGATCTCACCAAGGTGCCCGGGCTGGTCTCGAACCTGTGGGTTCAGGCAATCCACTTGCCTCGGCCTCCCAAATTGCTGGGATTACAGGCTGATCCCCCGATGTTGGCCGACAATCGTTTTAAGAGATGCATGCTGTCATCCTTAGAGGCTTGCATATTTGGGGAACAAATGAGATCATCCACATATTGGATGAGTATAAATCTCCCTGAGAAATGAACATCAGTCTAATCAGATTTCAATATATGAGCAAAGTAGGTGAGTCTTTCAATTAATAAATTGGTGCATGGTTGTCCCAAGTAAAAGAGAACAAGTATTTACTCTATGGGTCTATTAGAATACTAAAATACCACATATATCAAACATAGTACATATCTCACTTTCAGTAGAGAATGCTTTCAAAAAGAGTAGGGGGTTTGATGTCATCAGAGTCTTGGGATTACAATGCTGTTGAGAGCTCTCAAATTTTGTACAAAACATCAACCCTTTTCATTTAGATTCCTTACAGGAATGATTAGGCCAGTGTGAATAATCATAATCATAATAACAACAACAATAAATAAGTGGACTCTTTTAAATACAGCATTTTATTTTATTATGATTCTGATTTTTTCCATTGCTTCAGACATTAGATAATATTGTCTGATATTGAATAAAGGTTTAATCTCATTTATGTCCCCTTTAATGAGGTAGTCAAATGTATTTTATGGTCGGTGGAAGATTAGGACCAAGTGGCCCTGCAAACCTTGTATTAAGCCTTGTTTCATTAATTAGTTCTGGGTTTTAAAAAAAAGTTGAATCTATATTTTGATAATTTAGAAGTTTCATTCTTGCTCTGTAGTTGTTCACCTTGCTCCTTTTGTTCCAAATTTAAACATATTTTCCCACTTAAAGAGAAGAAAACGTATGTTTGTGAAGTTTCAAAAAATTTCTCCTTAAGAGATGTATGGAAGCCAAGGAAGCAAGCAGAAAGGAATGAATGTCACAGAGTGAATCTACCTGGAATTCTAAATGTTTGGACTTGTATACAGTTATAGATTGATTAGATATCCTACCATTTGTAGGGCCACTACTCTAAGAGGAGACAAATATTAAGTGATAGGGTTGAGGACAAAATAATAGTGTCTAGGAGGGCATGTGCCTGTTTTCCATCTCCACAATAAATAAAAAATTAGCCGGGTGTGGTAGCGTGCGCCTGTAGTTCCAGCTCCTTGGAAGGCTGAGGCAGAAGGGTCGCTGGAGCCCAGCAGGTCGAGGTTGCAGTGGCTGGGAGCGGCCACTGCACTCCAGTCTGGGCGACAGAGTGAGACTCCAACTCAAAAAAAAAAAAAAAAAAAGGAAATTTTAATTTCTTATAAAGTATTAGTCAGGATAAATCGGAATCTCCCCTTTTGATCCTCAGAGCAATCCTATTTATCTTATGGGGTGCTATCTTTTTGTTGGTTACTGCAGTCTTTTATGTTTTCTACATAGTTGTTTTGAAAAGGCCAGCATTTTTACTATAGAAGCAAATACCCCTTTGATCATTAGAAAGAATCATCTATCTTTACTTAAAAGACTTGGTTTGACTTGTCAGTTGTAGTGGCAAATTTACAGTCTTAAAAGATTAGTTTTTTTCTTCTTTCTGAATAGTTTTAGAAAGTTGATTTGTCACAGTTACTTATTTTTCCATTCATAAATTCACTCAATTAAGCTGGTAACTTTTAACTAAGGTAATCAAGTCCTCATTTAAACTTTGAGGAAAGTAACTTTATAAGGAAATAATAATTCTGATGATCATGTCTGGTCTCTTCCAATCTACATATTTAGGAGAGATCTGAGGGATGACATCATAAAGAAATTTGGTTAAAGTGTGGACTTTTTATGGTTAAAGTTTGTTTTTGAAAATCCTTTACTGATTTATATCAGCTTGCCTTTTCAACCATTCATTAGCCTTGCATTCTGACATCAACATGTGACAAATTAATAAAGGTCAGACTATCCAGGCCCATAAGTACAGACAATTAAATCAAATTATTTTGTAAACTCTATGGGATTTTGAAACAGATAAGAAAAGTTTTTATAATATTCTTAAGTTCAGTCTTATCCAAGTATATACAATAGCAGGTTCACTTCTTTTTGTAAGTTTTACCTTGAAAGGGGCTGCTAAAATAAAAGTTTCAAAGTAGGGGTCACAGACTTGGGAATGTTTCTCAATTGGTTGTGGTGGTAGAAGAGAAGGCAAGTCAAAAAAAAAAAAAAAAGAAGTTCTGATGAGAAAGCATGTAAAGGTACAAGGTTTGAAGGTAAACGAGTAATTGGAAGTGGGAGGGAGAAGATTCATAAATAGTTTAAGATATTTTTGGTTAGCTCCTGAATGGAGGAAAATTTTCTCAAAATTTATTTTAGAAACTTCTAGGTGCCATTGAAAGTAAATCTCTCACTTAATTTGTCTGTTTCTAAAACCAACTTTTCCCAGTTGTGCATGCAAATAAATTATTTTAAGCAGTTCAAAGGACCTCCATTTCAGTTGCTATGACCCATGACTTATGTGGGTCTATTTGCCTAGAATCCCCATAAATAGTGTACATATGACCAGCTGATGTTTCTAAAGAAGGCTGTCTTTTAAAACAGTCCTCAGATTTTGAAGTTAGATTTCTCATAATTTAGAAAATTTTTAAGTAATAATGGCTAAAAACGTGCCTTGGGTAAGAGTGTGTTGCATACAAGTGTCACTCCTCAAGGTGTCACTCAAGAGTTGTAAATTGCTCTTATGCATCTTGGAGTCTCTCATTAACTTGTGGCAGTAAAATGTTCAAGGTGTTAGGTAACCAACCCTTATGAGCTCCTTCTAGCTGAGCAGTAAGTTCCTGCAAGTGTTCTTGCAGAGAGGCTCCATGCGACTGCTTCATGTCATGGACAAACATTCTGATACCTCCATAAAGTCTCTAGTCTGCTAGAGCACCCCATCAGGTTCGGAGGGAGCAAAAGTCTTTTAACACTGGGAAGAGAGAACTTATCCTCAGACATCTCTAAGTTTGAAACTAACAGGAATTGTGTACAAATGCAAAAACAAGTCTGAATTACAAGTAATAGGAAGCGGTTGCAATTTAAAAAGCATGCTGTATAATTTTAGACCAAAAGAAGTGAAACCACCAGTGCTAGACTGCCAGTATCATATGTGGGACCTCCTTCTGTGAGGCAGAGGTAAAGAGACAGAGATTCTTTGTAGAGCTATCCTGAGGCAGAGGTAGAGAAGGCAATTGTTTTGGTTTTTTTTCCCTGAAATTTAACTCTCCTGTCAGTAGACAGAGACAGAAATCTTTGTTCCTTCTGTCAAAGAAAGGAAGGGAGGTCTGAATTCAGAAAAACTCAGCCCTTACACTTGACAGTGCTCTCAGAGGGAGAAGAACACACGGGGTTGTGATTGGCCAAATAGAGTGTCGGAAGAGTGCCAGATGGTTGGGGAGATAGTTCTGAATCCTGCTGAAAGCAAGATTAGTTTATTAGGAATAAACTAAGACACAAAATATAATTTTCAAGAGTTTACTTGAGCATAAATAAGAACATTGACCAGGAAGACTCAGACTCAAGTAACATTAGATATAAACTCTATTCAGCCCTTGTCACAAGCTGTTTTTTAAAGGCAACAAATGAACCCAAAGTGTGTTGATACAAGGATGTTCATCAGAAATTCTCATTTATTTGCAGAAACAACATTGATGAGCTTTATGGTGTCTGGCATGTCACATTGTAGAGTAATGTATACCTACTGTGATGACAGCAAACAACTTCAAGAGATGATTATTTAGCTTAGAGGGCATAGTGAGCTGTGATTGCTATTTCATTCTTATGCACCTCTGGGCCTGTTAGAGGGGGCTCATGTACCTCAGATAAGAGTTATCTTCTTTTTCAGTAGGAAGAAAAAGGGAAATGTGAGACAGACCTTAAATGGCTCACAAAGCCTAACCTATTTACAATTTGGTCATTTACAGAAAAATTGTGCTCATTACAAAGACCTTTACTGGATATCTTTACTGCAGTGGTGGAACTGAATGACATTTACAGTAAAATTAAGAATCTGAGTCATAAAAGAAAAGATCTAAAAAGATGAAAGAAGGTGAGTGGGAAATGCCTTATTGAGATAGGTGAATCTCCCTTTTCTGTTGGAGAGGCAAGTTTGAAGGCTTACATGATTTTTCTAATATTACATAGTGTGTGAGAAACAAAGACAGGAGCTTAACTTGGTTAGTTGATAAAATAGTTCATGTTCCTTCAAATAGAGTAGAACATTCCGGGACTATCTCTTGGCATTTCTAATTTACTCTTCCTTGAAGAAGCAAAAAAGGTGTTAACACAAGTAGAGTAGATAGAACTAAAAGACTACTTTATAAAATAACCCAAATAAAATAATATAAACATACATCTTCACTCCAAGAACAAATATCTACATGGTTCAATCATCTTACATGTGTTAAGTATGTAAACTTTAGAAAAATATACCGATACTCTTCATTAAACAGGAATTTTTTGTTGATGGATTATGGACCAAGTTTTACTCAAACAACAAAGAACCATTAAGAGATAGAGCACATTTAGAATGTTGACTGAGTTTTTAATATAGAAGTTTTGAAAATGGATTAGCTACCTCAAAAGAGAAAAACAGTGAATAAGAAAATGCATGAATGGTACTTCATTTGGTCAGAATTTAGTTCATCACACTTTGAGAAATTTGTAAGAAACTAAAAACAAATGGCTCTCTTACAGATGCTTTATTGAAAATCAGATAAACTAACTTTTAGGGCTGCTTTTTTTTCTACACAGTTAATTTATAAATTACAAATGCATCATTAAAAATTCTTTTTTAAAAAGTGTATTAATTTTGTTCTAGAACCTCTTTATGTTGCTTGAGTTCTAAAGTCATAGTTATTAAAGTGGTTCTCATTGTCTTTCTAGCATGCTGCTTTAGATATTTTTAAATATCTTATAATTTTGCTTTATTTCTTTTCTTATTTTCCTATCTCTATATTATTTGGTTATTTTATTAATGATTTTCTTGGGAATTGCAATTAATATTCTTTCTTTTGGCTTCAAATTATGTGGTTTTTTTCATTCTCTTTAATGGTGGTTCTTTTTTAAAATTTTTAATTTTAAATATATGGGGTACAATTCAGGGTTGAATATACAAATGTTCATTATGCAAGTGCCCTTATTGATGAGGCGTGCCCCCCTCCGGTAGAATCCCACTACTGTCAATCCTCCCCCCGACTCTCTGGCAATTTCCCACTACTGACAATCCTTTTCTTATAGTATTACAATAATTACAATAGTATTACCTTGAATCAGTCGTATTCAAGGTCCAAATATGAGTGAGAACATGTGATACTCATTTGTTTCTGTGATAGATCACTCAGTATTATAGACTCTAAGTCCATCCAAATTGCTGTGAAGTTCATAATTCTGTCCTTCTTTATGTCTGTGTAATATTCTATTGCGTATATGTATTGTACTGTATTTTTTTAATCCAGTCCTCTTTCGGTGGGCAGCATGGTTAGGTACATGTTTTTGCTATTATGAACCATGCTGCAATAAACGTGCATGTGCAAATATACTTTTTCATAGAGTTGCTTGAGTTCTTCTGGGTATATCCCCAGTAGGGGGATTACGGGGTCATATGGAAGGTCAACTTTTAGACCTTTTAGGAATTGCCAAACTATTTTCCACAGAGGCTGTACTAGTTTACATTCCCACCAATAGTGTAGAAGTGTTCCCTTTTCCTCGCATCCTCTCCTGCATCTGTTGGTTTTTTGAGTTATTGATGATGGCTATGCTGACTGGAGTTAGGTGGTATCTCATTATGGTTTATTTTTGCATTTCTTTGATGACTAGTGAGGCTGAGCATTTTTTCATGTATCTGTTGGCTGCTCATATGTTTTATTTTGTGAAGTGTCTATTCATATCATTTGTGCACTTTGTAAAGGGGCTGTTTGGTTTTTCTTTTAGGCATATTTGAGTTCCTTGTAGATCCTCGATTTTAGGCCTTTATCAGATATACAGTTGACAAATATTTTTTTCCAATCCATGGGCTGTCCCCCTCTCTCAATGGTTTTGTTATCTTTGCAGAAGCTTGTCAGTTTGATGAGGTCCCATTTGTCTATCTTATCTCTTGTGGCATGGGCACTTGGGGTTTTGATCAGGAATTGGTTGCCAGTTCCAATTTCTATAAGGGTGTCTCCTGCATTTTCTAAAGATCTTATAGTTTGAAGTTTTATGTTTAGGTCTTTGATCCATTTAGAGTTGATTTTGGAGTTTTGTGATAGGTAGCAGTCTTGTTTTAATCTTCTGCACATGGTCAGTCAGTTTTCCCAGCACCATTTAATGAATAAGTTCTCCTCTCCCCAGTGGTTGATGATGGAGGCTTTCTCAAAGATGAGTTGGTTGAGAAATTGAGGCTTTGCTTCTGGAATCCTCTATCCTGTTCCATTGGTCTATATGCCTTTTCTTGTACCAATACAAGGCTGTTTTGATTATTGTAGCTTTATTTATGTCTATTTTTTTTTTTTTTGAGTTGGAGTCTCACTCTGTCACCCAGACTGGAGTGCAGTGGCAGCTCCCGGCCACCGCAGCTTCGACCTGCTGGGCTCCAGCGATCCTTCCGCCTCAGCCTTCGGAGTAGCCGGAATTACAGGTGCGCGCTACCACATCCGGCTGAATTTTTGATTTATTGTAGAGATGAGGTCTCACTGCCCAGGCGGGTCTCGAACCTGCGGGCTCGGGCAATCCACTCACCTCAGCCTCCCAAAGGCGCGGGATTACAGGCTGAGCCACCGAGCCCAGCTTATTGTAGATTTATAATAAAACTTAAAGTCTGGGAGCATGATGACTCCCACTTTGTTTTTTGTTTTGTTTTGTTTTGTTTTTGAGTTGGAGTCTCACTCTGTCACCCAGACTGGAGTGCATTGGCACACTCCCAGCCACCGCAGCCTCCACCTACTGGGCTCCAGCAATCCTTCTGCCTCAGCCTCCCAAGTAGCTGGAACTACAGGCGCGCACTACCACGGCCGGCCAATTTTTTTGATTTATTGTAGAGATGAGATCTCGCCAAGTTGCCCAGGCAGGTCTTGAACCTCTGGGCTCAGGCAATCCACTCAACTCGGCCTCCCATGCATGGGATTACAGGCTGAGCCACCAAGCCTGGCTGTTTTTTGTTTGTTTGTTTGTTTTGGTTTGGTTTTTTTGCTGAGGTTTGTTTTGGTTATTTGTGGTTGTTTGATTTCTGTGTTGTTTCCAGGTCTGAGAAGAATGCTGCTGATAATTTAATGGGTATTGCATTAAATGTATAGATTGCTTTGGGTAGGATGAACATCTAAATAATACTGATTCTTCCAATTCATAAGCATGACATATTTTTTCCATTTGCTTATGTCATCTTTGATTTCTTTGAGCAGTGTTTTGTAGTTTTCATTGTAAATGTCTTTGACTTCTCTGGTTAGGAAGATGACGAGGTATTTCTTTTCTTTTTCTTTTTCTTTTTTTTTGTGGCTATTGTGAATAGGATTGTACATTTTCTTTGGGTTTCTGTTTGTTTATTGTTGGTGTATAGGAATGTGATTGACTTTTGCACATTTATTTTATACCCAAAGACCTTGCCAAAGTCCTTTCTCAGTACAAGGAGTTTTGGACAGTTTCTCTTGGATTTTTGAGATATACAATCATGTTGTCTGCAAAGAAGGATAATCAAATTTCCTCTTTCTCTATTTGGATACCACTGGTTTTCTTCTCTTGTCTGATTGCTCCTACTAGGACTTCCAATACTATGTTGAACAGGAGGGGTGAGAGTGAGCATCCTTGTCTTGTTCTGGGTTTGAGGGGAAATTGTTCCAATTTCTGTCTGTTTAGCAGTAATATGGCTGTGGGTGTCTTGTAGGTGGCTGTCAATATTTTGAGGTATGTCCTATCTATGCCTGGATGCCAAGGGTTTTTATCAAGAAGGGGTGCTGGATTTTATCAAAAGCTTTAAAAATATCTAATGATATAATCATGTGATTTTTATCTTTACATCTCTGGATGTATTTAAGTTATATTTATGGTCTTGCAGATGTGAACCAGACTTACATCCTGAAGATGAAGCCTACTTATTCATTGTGGATGATTTTTGAGATGTGTGGCTGGATCTGGTTTGCTAGAATCTTTTTGAAAATTTTAGCATCTATGTTCATCAAGGATATTGGCCTGTAGTTCTCTTTCTTTGTTGGATCTTTACCTGATTTGGGTGTCAATGTCATGTTAGTTTCATAAAACAATTTTGGGAGAGTTCCATCTTTCTCATTTGTGTGAAATACTTTCAGTAAGATTGGTATTATCTCCTTCTTGTATGTTTTGTAGAATTCTGTTGGAAAGCCATCTGGTCCAGGGCTTTTTAGTTCTCTTATGACACAATTTTCTGATTTGTTATTGGTCTATTTAGAGTCTAATATTCTTCTTGTTTCAACCTGGGAAGGTTGTGTGATGTAAGAAAGTCTTCCATTTCATTTAGGTTTTCAAGTTTGTTTCCATACAGGTGTACATAGTAATCTCTGATAATCTTTTGCATTTCTTTGGGGTCTGTTGTGAATTGATCTTTTATCTTTCTGATTATAATTATTTGGGCTTTTTCTCTCTTTTTCTTGGTCAGTCTAGCTAGGGGTCCAACAGTCTTGTTTATCCTTTCAAACAACCAACTCTTGGTTTTTATTGAATTTTTTTTATTAGGGTTGTATTAAATTTTTGGTTTCTGTGTCCTGAATTTGGGCAAAAGGTGATCTGGATTCATCTGTTGAAGGTTTGGTAGTCTTGCTTTTCCAGTTCCTTAGGATATTTGTAAGGCTGTTAACTTGTGGTTTTTCCATTTTCTTCATTTGTGTTTGTAGAGATATGAATTCCCCTCTTAGGATTGCTTTTATGGGATCCCAGAGATTTTGGTAAGATGTTTCTTCATTTTTATTTGTTTCCAGAAATCTTTTAATTTCTATTTTGATTTTTATGTTGACCCAGGAGTTGTTCAGCATCATGCTTTTTAGTGTCCATGTCTTTGTGGATTTGGGGGGAATTTTGTTGGTATTGATATTTATTTTTATTTCACTGTGGTTTGAGAAGGTGCATGGCAGAATTTCAATCTTATGGAATTTGTTTATACTTGAATTATGGCTGAGCATGTGGTCAGTGTTAGGGTTCGTAACCTTAGGTGACAAGTAGAATGTATATTTCGTGGTTGTTGGGTGGCGTGTTGTGTAGGTATCCATTAAGTCCATTTGGTCAAGCATTACATTGAAGTTCCTTGTTTACTTTTTGTCTTGATGGTCTGTCTAGGGCTGTTAGTGGGGTATTTAAGTCCACAGTTATGTAGTGTTAGAGTAAATAACTTTTTTTATTTACCTAAAATCTGCTTTATGAAAGTTGATGCTCCTATGTTGGGTGCACATATGTTTAGGACGGAGATTTCTTGCTGATGGATTGGACCTTTTATCATTATGTAATGTCCTTCCATTTCTTTTTAAATTTTTGATTACTTAAAAGGTAGTTGGTCTGATATTAAGATTATGACTCCTGCTTTCTTTTGTATTCCTTTCACCTGAAATTTTGTTTCCCATCCTCTTTAAGTCTGTGAGTATCCTTTCTGGTGAGATGAGTCTCTTGGAGACAATATATTGTAGCCTCAAGATATTTTATCCAATTTGCCATTCTTTGTAATTTCAGTGGTGCATTTAGTCCATTAACATTCAGGCTGATTATTGAAATATAAGAGTTTTTCCTTGTCATGAAAGTTCTTATAGAGTTTGTTGTTGTTGCTGCTGTTAGTTTATTTGTTTGTTTAAATCTTTAGATTTTGGGGTTAATTCATGTGCGCTTTTAATTTTTCCATGCATTCTTGTGAAGGGTGTTGCCATTCTTATTTTCCTTTCTTCTGTGTTTAATACTTTCTTAAGTGTTTCTTGTTGAGCTGGTCTGGAGACAGCATAAACTCTTAAGGATTTGAATGTCTGGGAAGGATTTGAATTCTCCATCTCTGATAAAATTTAGCTTAGCTGGGTATGTAATTATTGGTTGAAATTGTTTATCTGTGAGAAATTTGAAGATTGGGCTCCAAGTTCTCCTAGTCTGAAGTGTTTGTAGATAAGCCTGTTGCTATTCTAATTGGTCTTCCCCTGTAGGTAGTCTGGCCCCTCTCTCTTACTGTCTTTAGGATTTTTTCTTTCATACTTACTTTTGTAGGCAAATTACTATGTGTCTAGGTGTTGGTCTTGTTTATTGTCTTGCAGGGATTCTCTGAATCTCTTGTGTTTGAATGGTCACATCACTGATGAGATGAAGGAAATTTTCTTGGATAATTTCATGAAATGTTTGTTCCAGGGTGGTCTCGGTCTCTGTATCTGCCTCAGGGATTCCAATTAATTTTAGGTTCGGCCTCTTGAAATAATTGCTAATCCCTTGGAGGTTTTGTTCTGTTTTGTTTTTTTTTGTTGTTTTTTTAAGGTTCTTTTCTATGTTTTTAACAGTTTGGGTTAGTTCCATATTTTGGTACTCAAGCTCTGAGATTCTTTCCTCTGACTGGTTAATTCTGCTTTCCATGCCTAGCAGCTTGTTGTTTATTTTATTCAGTGTATTCTTTATTGCTATTATCTCAGCTATCAACTCCTTCATTCTTTTATCTCTCCTCATTTCTATTTATTCTCTAAATTAATATCTTGATATCTGGGTTTGTGGTGTGAAACCCGTTATTCTGGGGGCTCTTCATTATTTGAGTTCTGAAGTCTGTATTCTCAATGGCTGACCTCACAGTGGTTTGTGTGAGACTCATATTCTTCTTTTGGTTTTTCTTCATTTGTGTATTTTTTTCTCCCACCTTTTTTTTAAAGCTCTTCTTTAGTTCTATTGTTCAGTGATAGGAAGGATTGCTTTTATTTCTGTTTGCTCAGTTTCCTATTCTTCCTATGTAGATTCTCAGGTTTTGTTCAATTCTGAAGCTGGACTGGGGGTGGGAGCCTTTGCTTTTTGCAGTTTTGAGATTTAATTAAGGGGGGAGTTGTGATTCAGAATCTATCTACAAATTCCAGTGTCTGCTGACATGTATGTGGGCCCTCTGGAACCTCTTCCCACTGCTTTACAATATGTCCATGCTGTGGTGGTATCTGTTTGCCCCCTGAAAGCAAAATGAGGTAAGAAAAGGGAAAAGAATGGAAAAAGGAAAGGGGAAGATGAAAGGGAGGTGGAGAGAGAGAAGAAAAGAGAAAACAAACAGTAGTACCAACTAATGAACAAACACAGAGACAAGCAAAGACAGAAAAAAATAAAAAAAGACAAAAACATACAATCATCCAAACAAACAAACAATCCCATCCCCCATCCCGTTGGTGTACTTTCCATCATAAATACCCATGCATAAACAAAAAACATAAAAAATAAAAGCAAAAAACCATGAAAATAACAGAAACAGAGCACCTACAAAAATGTAAACAAAAACTGAAAGAAAGAGAGAAGGAAAAAAAACTAAAACTAAACAGAAAACAAACAAGATAAAAAAAAAAAACCTCACTCTGTAGCCTTTTCTGTGACTCCGGGTTCCTTTCAGTCCTCTGCCTTAGGGAGCAGCTCTGTCTGCATCTGCTCCCCTCTGCTCTCAGTGAAAGCTCTAATTTTGATTTAGAAAATACCTTATTGTTCAGTTATCTGGGATAGTGTTAGTCAATGTAGTCAAAATTATTGATACAAGATAACACCCTGTATCAAGCGCCCAGACATAACTTATGAAAAAAAGGGTTAAATTGTTAGTGTTCTAGGCACAAGCGCAAGGCATAGTTGCAATTTTAATTTTAAAGTTTTATTGTTGTGCTCACTAAATAATTATTTTTATCAGCAAAACTACTTGATTAGTAATATGTCATCTTAGCATTAATTTTATTTTACCTAGTGCTTTTTTTTGTAATATAAAGTATTTTTGAGTTTGGGAAATAATATATTCTGCAAAGCATAATTTACTATAGTACTATATTGATCATATTTCAGATACATGTGAGAGATAGAAATGAGGTATATTTTCCTCATAAACAGTTAAAAAAAGTTAAATTTGTTAAGCATTCTGTATGGGAACTAAATGAATAAAATATTATAAAAACTTGAGATCCCTGTCAAGAAAAATTTTACAAACTTAATGAATTAGCTATAATGTTAAATCCCAGAATAAAGATTATCTTTTCGTCTCACCCCTTTACAAAATTTTATGAACATAGGATGACCCATTGTTGTAGAATTTAATGATAGAGCTCTCTAAAGGGCCAGCTAAAGAATCTATTTTTTTAGGAAAAGAAACTTTAGCTTTCGTTTTATTAATATAAATAGCACAGTATATCATATCCAAGATTTTTAAGGAGAAACAAGAAAGAGTTTTGATATTTGACCAGTTCTAAGAAGGATAATATTATTAGGGTTCCAGATTAGCCATTAAGGAAAATCACATTTTCTATCCCTTCTCCAATCAGCCCCGCAGTCTCTGAACAGATATGATCATTTCTCCTTTGTGTTTTCTTTTCTCTAGATGGCAATTTAGAGTAATTGGGGTAATTTATATATGAAACTCTCTAGCCTTGGATCTTATACCATAAGATGAAAATGATCATTATTTTATAGATGGTATTTAAATTAAAAACAGTGATAGTGGACATAAAGTTTAAAATCATTGCCTGTGCAACCACGCATATTTGCTTTGTTAAGAATCTGTCTTTCCCATGACATGTTTTGTAGCTTTAGAAAAGTTACTTAATGTCCCTAAGCCTCCATTTGTAAAACTGGAATGAGCATAAAAAGATTCTTGAGAGAAATAAAAATTAATCCATATGAAATCCTTAGCACAATATCTGTAATAGAATGAGAAGTTAAATATGTCTTATTATTAAGCGGCCTTTGAACAAATTTTCTCAAATTACAGTCTATTGTTTGAATTAAGGTTTGCTGTATACATGTTTTAAAGGCAACTCTAAAATGAAAATTAAAAATAAGCAAATCTGCAACACAAAAGCTCTGAGCATTTCTATTGATTTCTGTTTGGTAGGCTTTTTTTTTTTTTGATTTGGAGTCTCACTGTCGCCCAGCCTGGAGTGCAGTGGCCGCTCCCGGCCACCGCAGCCCCAACCTCCTGGGCTCCAGTGATCCTTCCGCCTCAGCCTTCCAAGTAGCTGGAACTACAGGCACGCGCTACCACCCCGGCTAATTTTTTTGATTTATTGTAGAGATGAGGTCTCGCCGGCCCAGACAGGTCTTGAACCCGTGGGCTCAGGCAATTCACTCACTTCGGCCTCCCAAAGGTGTGGGAATACAGGCTGAGCCACTGAGCCCGGCTTGTTTGGTAGGTTTATAAAACTTTAGCTTATTAGAGTGAGTGGTACTCTTAACCAGTGATATCATGATCACATTTCTTTATCCTCTCACACCTGCAAGCTTTACTTCCAAACTAAACACCCACACTATCTGCTGCTTGATTACATTTTTCTTAATTAAATGGTGTGTACAGCTTGCATTTTCAGTTAACACAGCAAAAGGAGGCTGCATTCTCATAAGTCATTTTTATGAGTTGGGCCCCTATCATTTTAATGTGGCAATTAATTAAGTGCTTAATAAAACTGTGCTTTATTATAGCAAAGCCTGGTTGCAGGAGCCTAGTTATGAATGTGTCAGCATTTTTGTTACTAACTCCTTTATGTCCTCTTGATAATTGTACTATAAAAATTTGCTTTGGGTACAAATTTTGAAATGGTTTGAATTGCAATGACAAGCTGTTTTTTAGATATAAAAATAATCCATTTAGGTGTGACCCTCAGTATGAAGAGATATTTAACTGAATTTTCTTGCTCCCTTGGAGAATTGTTTAGATAACATCAAATTATACAGCCTATTTGCTCATATATTAATACTTTTTGGTCATGTTGACAGGTTCCTTTGATTCTTTTTATTTAATTATTGGATCCTTAATGAGGCTATTCTCCTAAAGAAGACTAAACTTTTTAAATATGTCATAGGGTTAGGATTATAATTTAATTATATTTCAATTAGAAAAATACTCCTATGACTACATGATTTTTCTAAAATATATTATGTAGAGAAATGTTCCTATGGCAATGATTTTTAATTCAAAGCATTCAGATACAACAATTAATTTTGTTACATTTTAAAAATTATATCCTAAACAATAGTTCAGAAAATTGAGCCTTCAGCAATTCTCAGTAAAATATTTATTATATAATGATATAAAATGATGCAAAATATAAAAAATTTAACTCTCTAATATAAATATTTATGAAGGTGTATTTCCATCTAGTTTTTCAGTATGAGAATTTTAGTAAAACGCTGGAATTTTTAAAGGACTATTTTGACCATGTGAGTTGTGAAAGAAATGCCAAGAATACACTTAAAGCTAGTTTAAGATAAAATTCTTACCACACTTCAGAAATGACTGAACCAAAGTGTTGCATACTTTTTCAAAAAATGTCAATTTTGGAAAAAGTTGAAACAGAACAGTGGGACAGAATTGTTCAGTGCATTGTGGAATGTGTGTATGTTCTTCCCTACCACTTTGTAAGGTCCCCAATTGTGATTAGATATACTTGAAAGCATAAGATTTGTTGTTTGTGCACATTTAAAAAAATGAAACACAGAACAATATACATTATATCAGAAATATTCAACAACATAATAAATATAGACACAGGTTAATTTAAGAAATGTTTCTACCATCTGAGCTCAAGGAATATAAAATCTAACCCATGATGGAAAAAAACTAGAAAAAAAACATAAATGGAGAAAATTATATGTATGTGTGTATACACACACACACACACACACACACACACGTATATATCTATAATTTAATATATATAATATACAAATAAGTTTTAATAAGTTATTCAAGATTTTAATTGCTGATTTATGCTTCAAAATCAAGTTTTTATATATGTAATTCAAGTCAGTAAATTCAGGTGCAAAACTTTAGCATGAATGTAATCGGCCAATATTTTTATGTTTATTTTATTAGTGATTTATTACAAAGTGCTTTTAATTAGAATACCTAGTAGATGCTTGCTAATGGGACATGGTGTGCAATTTAAGACACTAACCTATTGCCACTATAGTCAATAGTAATTTTGACATTTTAATAATACTTTTTAATATACTTTGTAATAAAATGGAATCAGATGGACAAAGAGACAAAAAGCTAGAAATGCATGCATGTCTTATACTCAGATATTAAAAATTTATGTTAAAACCATAGTAAAATGATGTATTTATTTTGCAACACCATTTTAAAGTCCTCAGTTTTACTGTGGTTCTCCCCTAATCAGAAAATATCTGAATAAACATTGACAATATAAATTTAATCAAAAGAAATCAAAATAAATATATAAAATATTCCTGTAAACATCAGAAATTACCAAATGCAATATAAAAATTATTTGATTAAAAATTGTAAACTTTTAAGGTGGCTATGTAAAAAATGTGCTTGCTCATTATTCTTTCCCAGCATTGCAGATTAGAGGCCTTCAAGCATGCCTCACTCGTCAGAACACTGTGAAATAGTTTGGAAAGACCAACCCAATGAACCCCACTCAATTCATGAAGAAAAAAAGATATTCATCGGAATAGCCAAGGACTCTTCACTTTCAAGGAGGGAGAAATAGGCAAAATGCTCCCATGATGGAACCCTGCAGAGAAAAGTGAGTGCCACCCCAGAACACAGTGTGGGACAAAAAACTCCCCTCTAAGACACACCTTTTAATCGGGGATCTGCTTATCTCAGGCCATAGGAGAACTCCTTATTTCTCCTGGACCCTGGATCTGTCTCAGAAGGAGGTTGAGAATTGGTGCGAGGGCAAGACACCAGTAAAGCTATGGTTGTTCTCCCAAATCTGAGTCAGATACTATTTTTTGACCATCATCCATTAACCCTGCACAGCGACCTGACTGTGGCAGGCAATTTGGTTTCTGTCCAGAGACAAGGCTGCTCTTTCTGGAGCTGTGGAGGCCTCCCATAGCTGGAACAGACTGGGAACATGGAGATCACCTCAGGATTTGAAACCAGACCAGGGCTCATCTCAGTCTATGGCTAGGAGTGGTAAGAGTAGGAGAACAACAAAATTATCCCAAGCATCTTTTCACAGTGGAATAAAATTAGAAATCAACACTATGAGGAGCTCCCAAAACGACATCACTTCATGAACACTGAACAACTGGCTCCTGAAAGACCCTTGGTAAACAATGAAATTGAGGCAGAAATTTAAAAATAAAAATTTGAAACAAATGAAATAGTGACACAACACACCAAAACCTCTGGGACACAGCAAAATCAGTTCTGAGAGGAAGGTTTATAGCATTAAAGACCTACATAAAAAGAAAAAAAAATAGATCAGAAAGTAACAGTTTAATCTTGCACCTCAAAGAACTAGCCAAAGAAGAACAATCTAAACCTTTTGTTTAGATTGCCCTAAATTAGTTAGCAGAAAAAAATAGCAGGGATCATAGCAGAACTAAAAAAGATTGAGGCTAACTAAACAATATAAAGGATCAATGAATTAAAAAATTTGTTTTCTGAAAGAATAAACAAAATTGACAGACTGTAAAGTAGACTAGCCAAGGAAAAAAGAGAAAATTCAAATAAATTCAATCAGAAGTGATAGAGGTAACACGACAAATGATACCATAGAAATCCAGTTTCTCTTCTTGATAAAAATCCTCAACAAACTGGGCATTGAAGGAACATATCTCAAGATAATAAGAGCCATACATGTCAAACCCACAATCGACTTCATACTTAACTGGGAAAAGTTGAAAACATTTCCCCTTAGAACAGGAGCAAGACAGGGACGTTCATTGTAACTACTCATATTTAACATCATACTGGAAGTCCTAGCAAGAGCAATCTGGCAAGAGCAAGAAATAAAAGACATCCAAATAGGCAAGGAGAAAGTCAAGCTATTCTTGTTTGTGGTTGGCATAACTGCATACTCAGAAAATTCTAACGACTCCTCCAAGAAGCTACTAGACCGATAAATGACTTCAGTAAAGTCTCAGAATACAATATTAATGTGCAAATTTTGTTACATTCCCAAACACCAACAATACTCAATCAATAAGCAAATCAAGAGTTCAATCCCATTTACACTAATCACACAATAAAACAAGCCTAGGAATACATTTACCTAAAGAGGTGGAAGAGCTCTACAAGGAGAACCACAAAACACTGACAAGAGAAATCATAGATGACACAAATGAATTAACATCCTAAGTGCATTGATTGGAAGAATCAGTATTGCTAAAATGACCATTTTGCCCAAAGTAATCTATAGATTCAATGCAATCCTGTTCAAAATACCAACTTCATTATTCACAGAACTAGAAAAAAATCTTAAAGTTTTTGTGGAACCCAAACAGAAACTGAATAGCCAAGGCAATCCTAAGCAAAAAGAACAATTGTGGAGGCATCACACTGCCTGACTTCAAATTACAGTATAAGACTATAGTCAATAAAATAGTATGGTACTGGTATAAGAATAAGCAGATAGATCAATGGAGCAGAAGAGAGAACCCAAAAATAAAACCACCTCCTACAACCAACTGATCTTTGACAAAGCTGACAAAAAAAATAAACAATGGGGAAAGGACAACTGATTCAATAAATGATGGGAAAATTGGCTAGCTATATGCAATAGAATAAAACTAGACTCCTCTCTCCCACCATATACAAAAATTCCCTCAAGATAGATTAACGATTTAAATGTGAGATGTGAAACTACAAAAATTCTGGCAGAAAACTTAGGAAATACTCTCTATACATTGGCCTAGACAAATAACTTGTGATAAAAAACACCAAAATCAATTGCAACAAAAACTAACATAAACAAATGAATTTAATTAAACTAC
Source organism: Cephalopachus bancanus (assembly GCA_027257055.1). NCBI lineage: Eukaryota > Metazoa > Chordata > Mammalia > Primates > Tarsiidae > Cephalopachus > Cephalopachus bancanus. The sequence goes on from JAPVLO010000089.1 coordinate 1,619,168, forward strand.
AAAGCTTCTGCACAGCAAGAAAAAAAAAATCAACAGAATGAACAGAAAACCTTCTGAATTGGAGAAAATATTTGCAAGTTATGCCTCAGATAAAAGGCTGGTATCCAAAATCTACAAGGAATTCAAACAATTCAACATGTAAAACACAACCCCATCAAAACATAGACAAAGGACATGAATAGACAATTTTTAAAAGAAGATACACAAGTGGCCAACAAACATATAAAAACGTGCTCATCACCGCTAATCAGAGAAATGAAAATTAAAACTATAATAAGATATAACCTCACATCAGAATGGTTATTATTAGAAAGTCTAAGAACAACAGATGTTGGTACAGCTGAGGAGAGAAACTGACGCTCATTTACTGCTGGTGGGATTGTAAGCTTGTTCAATTGCTATGGAAAACAGTATGGAAATTTTTCAAACAACTAAAAGAAATTGAGTTACTGTTTGATCTAGCAATCCCACTTCTAAGAATCTAGGCAAAAGAAAAGAAACACACACACACACAGAGAGAGAGAGGGGGAGAGAGAGAGAGAGAAAGAGAGAGAAAGAGACCTGTACTCATTTATTCATTGCAGCACTATTCACAATAGCAAAATCATGGAACCAACCTAAGTGCCCACCAGCAATTTAATGAATAAAGAAAATGTTGCATATATGAATGGGGGCTAACACACACACACAGTTCACACAATTTTCTTTTAGAGGGCAAGCCTCTTGTGGTACATTCAGATCATTTTCTTTCGCCTCAAACAATCAATCAAAATTTTTATCAGAAGTTTTGAGAATGTTGCATCTCAATTTGCAGAAGAAACATCCTGAGTTGTGGCAAATGGGTGACTGGTTCCTCCACCATGACAACACACCTGCCCACACTTCAGTGAGTGTTCAGTAGTTTTTGACCAAAACCAGCATGACCCACATGACCTGCGCTTTTTATTCACCTGATCTCACTTCAAGCAACATTTGTTGTTGTTGTTGTTGTTGTTGTTCACTGAATGAGAAAAGTCCTCAAAGAGTAATATTTTGCTGATGTGGAAGAGATGATACAAAAAACGGCAGAAGCACTTAAAGGCAGCAAAATGTATGCGTTTAGAAACTGTTTTGAGTAGTGAAAAAAGTATCTCAGTAGGTGTATTGCACCAAAAAGACAGTACTTTGAAGGTGACTGAAGTTTAAACAAATGAGAATAAAAAACGCCATTTTTAAATAAATCCATTCTGTCTTTTTCTGAGGCCTTCTTTGTATATACCACGGAATACTACACAACCATAATAAAGAATGAAAACATGTCCTTTGTAGCAACAGGAATGGAGCTGGAGATCATCATCCTAAGTGAACTGACTCAGAAACAGAAAACTAAACACCACATGTTCTCACTCATTTGTGGGTGCTGCATAGCCACAAAGATGGAAATAATAGACACTGGGGACACCAATAAGGGAGGGGGGGAGTTGTGAGGGGGCTTAAGGTTCTGAAATTACCTATGGGAACAATGTTCACTCTCTGGGGAATGGGCCACCTGAGACCCAATCCCCACCACTGCACAACATACTCATGTAACAAACATGCTTGTGTACCCTTTGAATCTAAAATAAAAATAGGAAACAATGCAAACAAAACCCTGCTCTCTCATTTATTAAAAAACTATTAAAAAAAAAGAGAAATACCTATATTTGATAAGACTAGACAAGAATAGTAACCTTAAAGCACAGTAGTTGGAAGTGAAGAGTTTGGTAAATTACTTAGAATAAAGCTAGTACTAGTGAAATGATAGTACTGTGAAATGCTGGCTGCTTGTAGGGAGAGAACCTAATTAGAAACAAGATACTTTTCCCTTAGGAACTCCAGAAATACATAAAAAGTAGTGGCATGAGGCTGATCTAAAGACTGGATAAAGAACAGTTAAAGAAAGCAACAAGTAGTCTCCTCTACTGAGTCCATCCTAAGGAAGGCCATAAACTGGAGAAATTGAAGCAAAAATATCTGCACTGAGAGGCAGGGGAAAATAATGAGTGGAGTTAAACTATGAGCAAGAATGCAAGCTATTCAATAAAAGCTAAATGAATAGTGAGAACACTGTAGGATGGATCTCTTGTATTTAGTCAATTTGCAGAGGAAACACCCTGAGTTGTGGCAAACAGGTGACTGGTTCCTCCACCATGACAACACACCTGCCACACTTCACTGAGTGTTCCACTTTGCTGGATAATTCTTATCTGGAAAAAGTCTCAGAGAACAAGTGTATGGATACTGGCATTTAGGAAGACTCCACAAATGGTTTTTCACTCCCTGAACACCTTGCAATTAATTGCACCAGATGAGCAAATACGTCCTTACCAGAACTTTCAAATTTCAGTCAACTTCTCAGGACTTAACTCTAAAAAATGAAATGCCAAAAAAGAACCAATAGAATTTGTTGAAAATCTCTGACAGAAAAGACAAAAACCAAACCAAACCAAACCAAAACAAAACTACTGGTACAGAGCACAAAAGACAGTAAAATAACTGTCAAACATTTATGATAATCATAAAACTACGCTTACTATCTTTAGAGAACAAAAGTTATTCGATCTATGACAAAAAATCTAATTACAAATAAAAATATTGAATACAAGGAAACAAAAACAATGACAGTTAAATAATTTAACAGAAGTGTTGAAACATTACATTGAGGAAATCAAAGTAGATAGAAATTTGAGACATAAAGAAAAACAAAGATGAATTCAAAGGATTTGACATAAATTAGTGTTTTATTCTGAGAGAATATGTAAAATAAAAGTTAAATTATTCAAAGAATGACAAAATAAAACTTTTTTAGACTGTAAGTAATAAATCTCAAGAGTAAAATAGTCCCTGAGAACTAAATAAAAGACTGCACAAGGCATACATTAATGTGAATCTTCCAAACACCAGGAATAAAATGAAGATTCCAAATCCTTCCAGTGATAGAAAGTACACAGGAAGAACTAGATTTTTTTTTCAGCTTCATTTTTTCAAGGTTTTTTTTTTAACTTTATGAGGGCAGATCTAAAACAGTTTTTACTTTAGGGCTAGATTCACCTTATTCCTAAGGTGTTGCCTTTCCAGGATTTTTGCTGAATAGCCTAGGAATTGAACGAGATTTCTTCACTCTCATTGGCTGGAACTTGATTATCTCTAAGTCTCATGAGAGTTTAGTACTTATTCAGTTTATAGTTCCCCATAAATTGTTTTTTCCTTAGATTCATGGAGTTTTACACTATGCTGTGAAGCTTAGTATTCAGACAAGGACTCAAGAAAACCTGGGGTGGACAGAAAAACGGCTCCCCAAAGATATCCTCAAACTAATCCTCCGAACCTGTGAATATACTACCTTACATTGTAAAAGGGACTTGAAATAAGCAAAACATCCTAATACCAACATGAAAAGAGAGAAGATAAAGGAGGCAGAGTTTTAAACTTCTCAGTAAAAGCAATTTGTAGTACAGAACTTTTCTTAATTACTTGAATAAATGTATGGGTTACAAGTGTAATTTTGTTACATGAATATATTGCATAGTGGTGAAGTCATCCAAATAACATACATTGCACCCATTAATTATTTTTTTTAATATACAGTGAAAATACAAGTCTGCTTTTTCTATCATTCCACACACCACATATGTTCACGTGTATACATGATTTAGTTTTCATTTATAAATGAGAATATGCAGTAATTATCTTTTGTGTGTCTGAGTTATTGCACCTAATAAAATGGCCTCCAGTGTTACTCATGTTGCTGCAAAAAAAAAAAGTCATTTTTTAATGGCTGAATTGTTTTCTATTGTGTATATATACCAAATTTTATTTATTAACTTACCTGTAGATTCTTTACCTTTCTATTGTGAATAGTGCTGAAATGAAGATGCATATGAGTACATGTATCTTTTTGATATAATGATTTCTTTTTCTTTTTCTTAAGTAGTGAGATTGCTGGATCAATGGTAGTTCTATTTTTGTTCTGTGAGAAATCTCCATACTGTTTTCCATAGAGAATGAACTAGTTTACAATCCCACTAACAATGTATGAGCATTCCCTTTTCTCCACAACAGCACCAACATCTGTTCTTGGACTGCTATAGCCATGCTGACTGGTGTAAAGTGACATCCTATTGTGATTTTAATTTGCATTTTTCTGATAATTTATAATAATGAACATTTTCCATATACTTTTTAGCTATGTGAATGTCTTCTTTTGAAAAATGGCTCTTCATATCTTTGCCTACCTGTTTTTTAAAATATATTTTATTTTAAAGATGTGGGAAACAATTCAGGATTAGATACACAAGTGGACATCATACAGTAAAATTTGGGCCTCCCTTTCATCCCTGCTTTGCCTGGTTTGAGATCAAGTACCCTTATTGATGTGTTCCCTTACCCTCTAGCAGGATTCCACTACTGTCAATTCTTTTCTTATAGTAGTATGTAAACGTTCAGGTTTCACTTATGAGTGAGAACGTGTGGTACTCTGTTCTTTGTTCTGTGATAGATCGCTAAGTATTATTGACTCTAAATCTATCCAAATTGCTATAAAGTCCATATGTTTGTCAATCTTTATGCTGTATAATATTCTATTGGGTATATATTGTGTATATGTACCACATTTTTTTATCTAGTCCAGTTTCGATAGGCAGCAAGGTAAGTTCCATGTTTTTGCTATTGTGAATAGTGCTGCAATAAACATGCTTGTGCAGGTTTTTTGTTTGTTTTTTTTTTAATGTAGATTATTTGAGTTCCTCTGGGTATATTCCCTGTAAGGAGATTCCTGGGTCACATGGAAGGTCAATTTCTAGTTCTTTTAGAAATTGCCACACTGTTTTCCATGGAGGATGTGCATTCCCACCAGCAGTGCAGAAGCATTCCCTTTCTGAGCATCCTTGCCAGCATCTGTTGTTGTTTGTTTTATTAATGATGTACATTCTTACTGGGGTTAGGTTGTATCTCAGTAAGGTTTTGATTTGCATTTCTCTGATGATTAGTGAGGCTGAGCACTTTTTCATGTGTCTGATGGCTGCCCATATATCTTCTTTTGAGAAGTGTCTATTTATGTCGTCTTCCCACTTTTTAATGGGACTGTTTTTTTTTTTTTTTCCTTTTGGCACATTTGAGTTCCTTGTAGATCCTAGATGTTAGGCTTTTGTCAGATATATAGTTAACAAATATATATATATTTCTCATTCTGTGGGCTGACTCCCCACTCTCTTGATAGTTTCTTTGCTTTTCAGAAGCTTTTCAGTTTAATGAGGTCCCACTTGTCTAACTTATCTCTTATGGCATAGACATCTGGGGTTTTGATCAGGAATTGGTTGCCTACTCCAATTTCTATAATGGCGTCTCCTGCATTTTCTAAGATTCTTATAGTTTGAGGTTTTACATTTAGGTCTTTGATCCATTAAGAGTTGTATTTTGTGTATGGTGATGGATAGGGGTCCTGTTCAACCTTCTGTATGTGTTCAGCCAGTTTTTCCAGCACCACTTACTGAATAGGTTCTTATCTCCACAGTGGTTGTTGGTGGAGGCTTTGTCAAAGATAAGTTTGGTTGAGGAATTGAGGTTTTGCTTCCGGAATTTCTATCCTGTTCCATATGACTGTACTTGTACCAGGCTGTCTTGATTACTGTAGCCTTATAGTAAAATTTAAAGTCTGGAAGTGTAATAATTCCCACTTTGTTTATTTTGCTAAGGATTGATTTGGCTATTTGTGGTTGTTTATGTTTCTATATGAATTTCTGTATTGTCATTTCCAGATCTGAGAAGGATGATGTTGGTAATGCAATGGGTATTGCATTGGATCTGTAGATTGCCTTTGGTTGGATGGACATCTGCACAATGTTGATTCTTCCTATCCAGGAGCATGGAATCTTTTCCCATTTGTTTGTGTCTTCTTGGATTTCTTTGAGGAGTGTTTTGTAGTTTTCAGGGTAAAGTTCTTTCTCTTATCTGGTGAGGAAGATGCTGAGGTCTTTCTTTCTTTCTTTCTTTCTTTCTTTTTTCTTTCTTTCTTTCTTTCTTTTATTGTGGCTATTATGAATGAGATTGTGCTTTTTATTTGGTTCTCTGCCTATTTATTATTGGTGCATAAGCATGAGACTGTCTTTTGCACATTTATTTTGTACCTTTGCTAAATTCCTTTATCACTGCAGGGAGTTTTTGACAGATTCTTTTGGATTTTCGAGGTATAGGATCATATCATCAGCAAAGAAGATAATTTAACTTCTTTCCTATCTTGATACCTCTGATTTCCTTCTCTTTTCTAATTGCTCTAGCTAGGACTTCCAACACAACGTTGAATAGGAGGAGTAAGAGTAGGCAGCCTTGTCTTGTTCTGGTTTTCAGGGGAAATGCTTCCAGTTTCTGTCTATTTAGCAATATACTGACTGTGGATTTATCATAGATGGTGCTTACTATTTTGAGGTATGTTCCTTCTATATCTAGGTGTTCAAGGGTTTTTATCAAGAAGGATGGTGGATTTTATCAAAGGCTTTTTCTGCATCTAATGATATAATTATTTGGTTCTTGTTTTTGCATCTGTTGCTGTATTTAATGACATTAATGGTCTTGCAGATGTTGAACCAACCCTGCATCCTGGGGATGAACCCCACTTGGTCATGGTAGATAATTTTTGAGACTTGTTTTTGGATCCAATTTGCTAGACTCTTGTTGAGAATTTTTGCCTCTACGTTCCTTAATGATATTGTCCTGCAATTCTCTTTTTTTCTTTTCTTTTTTTTTTTTTGTTGTATCTTTATCCAGTTTAGGTATCAGTGTGATGTCAGCTTCATAAAATGATTTGGGGATAATTCCATCTTTCCCAATTTCCTGGAATATTTTCAATAGGATTGGTATCAGCTCCTCCTTGTATGTTTTGTAGAATTCCACTGAAAAGCCATCTGGTCCAGGGCCATTATTCTGTAGGCAGTTTTCTTATAATGGAGTCAATTTCCTTGGTTGTTATTGACCTATTTAGTGTCTTAATGTCTTCCTGCTTCAAACTTGGGAGATTGCATGATGTCAGAAATTTCTCCATTTCATTTAGATTATCAAGTTTGCCTCCATAATAGTCCCTAATAATCTTCTGTATTTCTTCGTGGTCAAATGTGATTAGATCTTTTATTTTCTGATTGTGCTTATTTGGGCTTTTTCTCTCTTTTTCTTGGTCACTCTGTCTAGGGGTCCATCAATCTTGTTTATTCTTTCAATGAACCAGCCTTTTGTTTTGCTGATTTTTCTATGATATTTTTGTCTTTGTGTCCCATATTTGGGCTGTTACTTTGGTGATCTGGATTCTTCTGCTAAAGTTAGGGTTTTGTTGGTCTTCTCTTTCCAGCTCCCTTAGGTGATTTGTTTGGCTGTTAACTTGTGATTTCTCTATTTTCTTTATGTGTATTCATACAGATATAAATTCCTCTCTTAGAACTGATTTTATGGCATCTCAGAGGTTTTGGTAAGATGTTTCTTCATTTTATTTGTTTCCAATAATCTTTTAATTTCTGTATTGATTTCTGTGTTGACCCAGTAATTGTTCAGCATCATGCTATTTAGTATCTGTATCTTTGTGGGGCTTGGGGGAGTTTTGTCAGTGTTTTTTTTTTTCCACTGTGGTCTGAGATTGTGTATGGCAGTATTTTGACCTTATGAAATTTGTTTATGCTTAATTATGGTCAAGGATGAGATCGATCTTGCGGTATATTCCATGCAGTGATTAATAGAATGTAAATTCTATGATTGTTGGGTGAAGTGTTTTGTAGATATCTACTAAGTCCATTTGGTCAAGTTTCAAAGTGACGTTCTGGATCTCCTTGTTGATTTTTTGCCTTGACGATCTATCTAGGGTTTTAGTGTGGTATTAAATCCCCAGCTATAATAGTGTTAGAGCCAATATCTTTTTTTAGTTTACCTTGTAGGTGCTTTATAAGTGCTGGTGCTCCTATATGGGTACAAATATATATAGGATGGACATTTCTTGTTGACTGATTGAGTCTTTTATCATTATGTATTGTACTTTCATATCTTTTAAAATTTTTGATAGCTTAAAGTTTGTCTTGTCTGAAATTAAGTATACAACTCCTGACTTCTTTTGTGAGTCGCTTGTCTGGAAATTCATTTACCATCCCCTAACTTTGAGTCTGTGTGTGTACCTTTTTGTGAAATGAGTTTCCTGGATGAGGCAAATTATTGGTTCATGGTTTTTTATCCAGTTTGCCATTCTGTCTTTTCAGTGGTGCATTTAGTACATTCACATTCAGGCTAATTATGGCAATGTGATTGTTTATCTCCATGATGAGATTCTTATAAAAGATTTTCTTGGTTTTTTTTTTTTACTTTCAACTTTGGGGTTGATATATGTGTGTATTTTCATTTGCAGTTGTGATATATTCTCTGCTGATTCCGTGTTCTCTACTTTTGGAAAGTGTGTGTTCATTCCTTTTTTTTTTTTCTTTCTTGTGTTTAATATCTTTTAAGGCATCTCCTATAGAGCTGGCCTGGAAGCTGCATAATCTCTTAGGGATTGGCTGTCTGGGAAGTATTTTAATTCTCCATTGTGTATAGCTGAGCTTGGTTTGATAGGAAATTCTTGGTTGAAATTTTTTATCTTTGAGGACTTTGAATATTGGGCTCCAAATTCTTCTAGCTTATAGTGTTTCTGTTGATAGGTCTGCTGCTATTCTTACTGGTTTTACCCAGTACGTGGTTTGTCCTTTCTCTCTTGTCTTTAGATTTTCTTTTTATACCTACTTTGTTTAGGCTAATTACTGTGTGACTAGGGGTTGGTCTTCTCATTTGATGTTTTGTGGGGGTTCTCTGTATCTCTTGAGTTTAGATATCATATCTCTGGTGAGATGGGGAAAGTTTTCTTGGATAACCTCCCGGAATACTTGCACCAAGGTATTCTCCCTGTCCCTTTCTTCTTATGGGATACTAATCAGGCATAGGTTTGGCCTCTTGACATAATCGCACATCTCCTGGAGACTTTCTTCTTCCTTTCTGAGTTTTCTTTCTGCTCTTTACAGAATGGTTTCATTCTATGTTTTGGTCTTCAAGTTCTGAGATTCTTTCTTCTGCTTGATTAATTCTGCCTTTCATGCTTGTCATCTTGGTATTTATTTGCTGGATGAACTTTTTTTTATTTTACCCGCCTTTTAATAGAATTATTCATCGTTTTGTTGCTGCTGTTGTCATTAAGTTGCTTGGGCTCCTTGTAACTTCTTGATATTAGTCTCCCCTCAGCTGTGTAGTCTGCAATTTTTTTTCCATTCTATATGTTGTCTGTTCACTTTGCTGAGCAGAAACATTTTAATTTAATTAAGTCCCATTTGCCTCATTTGGGCTTTGTTGTCTGTGCTTTTGAGGTCTTAGTCATGAATTATTTGCCTACACAAATGTGCAGAAGAGGTTTCCCTAGCTTTTCTTCTAGTGTTTTTATAGTCTTACATTTAAGTCTTTAATCCATCATGAGTTGATTTTTATATGGTGGAGATAGAGATTCAGTTTCAATCTCCTGCACAAGGCAATCTGATTTTCCTGCCACTATTTATTGAAAAAGTCCTTTCCCCAGTGTATGTTCTTGTTGACTTTTTATTCTAATTAAGTGAGGTTATAGAATAAAGTTGTTTTCTGTTGAACTACAATTTTAAATATATGCTTCTCTTGAACCTATATTTATGAATCACCTGGGGAATATTATTTCCCAAAACAAGTATAAACATGGTGCTTTATAAATGAGAAAACAATGAGAAAAAAATAAGCAGAAGAATTTGGAAAGAAAAAGAGAATAAGACGGTTAGAAATACTACTAACAAGCTGATATTTCTTTAGCACTTGTTGCTAAATATCGCAATATATAAATAAATATATAAAATTAACATTTAAAATAGTTGTCTACAATATGAATTAATTCCCCAACTATAATATTAAATGGGAAATGCTGACTCAAAATAGTACAAACTATAATATTTGATTTTCTATAAAGTTAAAAAGCAGGCTGAGCAACATGACAATCTTTATTTTAGTAGAGGTTGTAAACTATAATGATGCAAAATAGGTTAAAAAATAATAAAGTCTGATTTTTTTTTTTTGAGTTGGAGTCTCACTCTGTCACCCAGACTGGAGTGCAGTAGCCGCTCCCGGCCACCGCAGCCTCTACCTGCTGGGCTCCGGCGATCCTTCCACCTCAGCCTTCCAGTAGCCGGAATTACAGGCATGTGCTACCACACCCGGCTGATTTTTTGATTTATTGTAGAGATGAGGTCTCGCTGCCCAGGCGGGTCTCGAACCCGCGGACTCAGGCAATCCACTCACCTCAGCCTCCCAAAGGCGGGGGATTACAGGCTGAGCCACCGAGCCCGGCTAAGTCTGATATTTTTAAAGTGCAACTAGAGGGTCTTGACTTTGTAAAAATAAGTATAAGTTTATTTGTTCTCAGGGAGAAAGTTTTACATCATAAATGAAGACTTGGGAGGCACAAAATCCGATAAGCAAAAAAAGGATAATTTTCAGAAATATGAGTAAATTGTCTACTCTTACTAGAAATCATTTGAAGTCTTTGGGAATAACTCCACGATCCTAAATGATTACCACTAATTTCATGAACCAGCTTTCCAAAGATAAAGAAAGATACTTAGCATACTCACAATTCTTTTAAACTGATTTATGACTTCTCAATACATACTTGCCCCTTCAATCTGCACCCTTATTGAAATTTGTAAATTTTTAACTGTTACCCTTTAATTTTCATTCAAACACTGACATTTGTATATCAAAAGAAAACTTTCAGTAGAGAAAGCTTTTTATTTCCCATGCAGCAGAGGGAAAGTAATGATTCAACTTAAACTTTAAACATTTTCCTCTCTTACATCACCTTAACTCCATTTCAAACTAATTTATATTTTTCATCTTCTACTTTTGATGAAGTTGCTCCTTTCAATTTAGAATAACTCTTTAACTAATTTACTTGAAGAAATTTTTAGTGCTATTTTGCATCATTATGGACATAACTTGCATTTTTCAAAGTTTCATTTTATTTGAAGTTGATACATGTTAATTGTACATATTTATAGAGTTCAGTGTGATACATGTATAAAATGTATACATGTAAAAAATGTATAATAACCACACTAGAGTAATTAGCATATTCATCTCCTAAAACTTTTACCATTCTTTGTGGTGAGAACATTCAAAAGCCACTCTTCTAGTTACTTTGAAACATATATTATTGTTAACTATATAGTTACAATTACCTTACTGTGCAGTGAACCACTAAAACTTAGGCCTCCTACCTATCACTTTGTACCTGTTGACAAAGCCTCTTTCTCTTCTGCTCTCACTGCTACACTTTTCTGCCTTGGGTAATCAATATTCTACTCTGGTTCATGAAACTTTATGAGTAGTAGCATGGGCTACTATGAACACCTATAAAATATGTATCTTATGATCTTATTTAGATGTGTAATCCAAAAACAAACAAACAAACAAACTTGATCTCATAGAAGCAGAGAGTAGAATGGTGATTACCAGAGGCAAGAAAGTGTAAAAGTGAGATTACACATCTAAATAAGAGCAAAAGAAACTTGTCTTATAGGTGTTCATAGTAGCCCATGCTACTACTCATAAAGTTTCATAAACTAGGAACATGGACTACTAGTGAGGTAAAAATCTCATTGTAAGAATAAATGACTCATTATCATATTAAATTGAGTAACACATATTATAGTTATCCAGTTATTTTATTTTTGACACATACATTTTGGTTAAGGCACAATAATAGCACCTTAAATTTGTTTTAATTCACATAGGATATGTATATATCTCTAAAGCAAAAATGTACATGGATATTTTATTTCTGCAATGCCCAATTGCCTTTTAATGAACTTTTTCATGGTTGTAGTCACCTTATTGTAAATCTGGAAATAATTTAACGTCAATGTCATTTTGACTATAATAATAAAAATACTCCAAAGTCACTATATTTTCATATAATTATAGAAATGGAGAACAATTTATTAAAACTGTGTACTCATCATAATTTATAATTTCTTAAAACATTCACATCCTTCACCTCAGTTAAAGAACAATCTGTCCCCATAACTCTGTTGAAAATGTGCTTATTTTTTTAGACAGATGGGCATGCCCTGAGGTTCATTCTCTAGCTTAAATGCACAATTGGCTTTATGCTCTTAAGAAACAGCTGATGGAAAAAGAATTGTATACACAAGAGCTTGGTTGGAATGTACAACAATGGAGACTCAATGTGACAAATCATTAGATTGTCATGACTCCTAAAAGAATAGCTTTTTGTATTTAGATAGTTTATAACTGAATTGCAATAATTAGAATACATTTTTAAAATGTATTAATGCAAGCAACTATAATTTTGGCTCTCAAAATCTGTTTGTCAACAAAACTAAACATGCACATCATCATCCAAAACTAAGTAGTAATAATTAATACTTATGACTATTTAAATCCATAGTAATATTTTTAATAGCAAAAAGCAAATACTCTCATGCTAAGAAAAAGTAATTATCTCATTATTTTATACATCTTTTTAATGAAAATGATTTTTTATTTTGCAGTTGTACTTATGGGACCAAATTTATCTTCAAATGTGTACAGTATTTTAATAACATGAGAATTTGCATAACATCCTTCAATGAATGACACCTAAGACTTAAAGAAAAAAGATCTGTGTTCCAGAATTCTATCTCTTTTTAACTGACTTCCTCTGAATATCGGTTCCATAACTTCTCCATATTTCTAGTTGTTTAGTTGTTTACAGAGAAAAAAATTACATGTATATGGACAATTTGAATAATGTTATGTCAGATTCTGAAAATACATCTCCCAAACATTAAAAAAGGATAGTTAAGCTATCCAGAATAGTGCTCCCAATTCTTAAAACTACCCTGAACCTACACGCAGGATTACGGAGTCAACACTATTGCAGAGATATTTAAACAGCACACAAACAATTATTACAGTAGATTGATATGAATTATTTTTGCACATCTTTTTCTAGGACTTATTGCATACATAATGGTCAGTTATTTAAAGCTTCCCCTATTCTAGGGTAATGCAATTTCTTTATATTTGAAGCAATTGGCTAGATACTTGATCATCCACTTGTCTTCATTGCTGTAATAGAAATTTTTAAAACAAATGCCCTGAACTTTTTATCATTGTAAATTTGTTTAACAAATTCTTGATATATCTTTTCATGTAGTTCAATTAAAAGGATAAATGCATCAAATCTGAGATTGATGCATGCTTCATTTTCATCTGAATATACACTTGGAGGTGTCAGATGATATGAAATTCATCTTATTGGCATCAATCAAATTGATACATTTCATGGACAAATCAGGCTTCTGACCAATATCATCATTATGTTGTTATCTTGGTTTGACTCTATTATTGTAAGTAAAATATTACAACATGGATTGAACTAATCACTACCAACTGCTGAAGGCACATAGTTTTCTTATTTAAACATTCAGTGACTATAAGTAAAATTCGTATTTGTTTTCATCATAATTTTAGAAAAAACTCTTGCTTGTAGTTTCTCTATTTGGTTCCATTGTATACATTTTTTATAAATTCCATATCCATATATCAGTAAATTATACATAGAATGTCTATACGTTATCATTTCTGATAATAAGTCAGCCATAGTCTAGTTAAATTTAAGATATTGTTAGCAATATAATTATCTGACCTGTCACCATCATCTCCATGCTTATGCCATTGAAATGTTTTTTTGTGTTATCCTTCAATAAACCACTAAAATTCTCTAAAGAGATTTTTTTAAGGGGAGGTGGTTAAAAATTTGGTGGGTTTTCTTCATTCAAGATGTCATTCCATGTATAAAATCAGAGTTGCTAGATTATTGTGAATATATTTGTGCTTACTCCAATTGTGTATACCCAAACAGACTCACTTGAAATAGCACAAACAAGCACAAACCATGCAGTTGACAGATGTCATGTTTATTAACATAGAGTTATTTTCTCTTTTGCTGGGCCCATATCATATCTGACCATCTCTCATTACACTTACTCACACAACATATACAGTATAGAGAAACAAGAGTTAGCAAACTAAGGCCCGCAAATGCAACCCAGCTTGTGGTCTGTGTTGTACAGACCAAGAACCAAAATGGTTTCCACATTTTTAAAGAGCTGTAAAAAAACAAATGTACAAAAACCACATGGTATGCACAAGAGACTGCAGGTGACCTGTAACACCTAAAATATGTACTAAAAGACCCTTTAAAGAAAAAAAAAAGGTCAGGCAATGTGCTTTATGCCCGTAATTCAAACACATTGAGAATCCAAGGTGGAAGGATCACATGAGGTCAGGAGTTCAAGACCAGCCTGGACAACACTGCAAGATTGTTTTTATCCCTCCCCCACAAACAATGGCATTGGGTGGCATGTACCTGCAGTCACAGCCTACTTGGGAGGATAAGGTGGAAGGATAGGCTGATCCCAGGGGATTGAAGTTGTGGTGAACCAGCCATTCTGTTGTCACTGCACTTCAACTGACTTCACTTGGTAATAGTCTCTTAAAAAACAAAACAACAACAACAAAAAAAAACAGCGCTAGGGTCACAGTAACATTGAGAAAAAATACAGAGATTTTTTTCATTGAACTTCTGCCCTCACACATGCACAGCCTTCTCCATTATTACATCCCTCCCCAAAGTGACGTATTTGTGGCAATTGATGAACCTACATTGATACAACTTAATCACCCAAAGTCCATAGTTGGCATTATGGTTCGCTGTTGTACTTGTTCTTTCTATGGGTTGGGACAAAGGTACAATAACAAATATGCATCATTACAGCTTCATACAGTGTAGTTTTACTGCCTCAAAACCCCCTGTTTTCTGCCTTTTCATCATGCCTTCCTCCCTAATCCCTGGTAACCACTTCTATTTTGACTGTTTCCATAGTTTTGCCTTTTCTATACAGGATGTAACTTTTTCAGATGGGCTTCTTTCATGCACAATTATTATAATACCATAAGAAAGGGATTAGCAGTAGGGAAATTACCAGGAGGGGGGCCAGGTTCAGTAGTGGAAACTTCCAGGGGAGGCGGTGAGGCACACCTCATCAACAAGGGTACCTGCATAATGAACATTTATATACTTAATGCCGAATTGCACCCCACATCTTTATGATAAAAAATTTTAAAAATAAAAAGAATAAATTTCCTTCATGCATTTTTATCATTTGATAATTCACTTACTTTTTAGTTCTGAATAATATTCCATTATCTGGATGTACCATGGTTTACTTATTCATTCATCTACTATAGGTCATATTGATCGCTTCCAGGTTTTGACAATTATGAATAAAACTATCATAAACATTTCTGCGCACGTTTTTTATGTGAACATAAGTTTTCAATTCATTTGAGTAAGTACCAAGGAGTATGATTTTTGGATTCTATGATAATCGTAGTTCTTTTTTTTTTTTTTTTTGAATTGGAGTCTCACTCGGTCGCCCAGACTGGAGTGCAGTGGCCGATCCCAGCCACCGCAGCCTCGCCTGCTGGGCTCCGGTGATCCTTCCGCCTCAGCCTTCCGAGTAGCCGGAATTACAGGCATGTGCTACCATGCCCGGCTGATTTTTTGATTTATTGTAGAGATGAGGTCTCACTGCCCAGGCGGGTCTCGAACCCGCGGGCTCAGGCAATCCACTCACCTCAGCCTCCCAAAGGCGCAGGATTACAGGCTGAGCCACCAAGCCCGGCTTCGTAGTTCATTTTTATAAGAAAGTGCCAAACAGCACAGATTTTTAAATTTACTTTAAATTACTCTCACATTTTTCTATGATTATTAATTGATTTGGAAACAAATAATGCAGCTGGAAGTCTTTTCTGTTTCTTCTTCTGAAAATATAGTGTCTGTCTGAAGAAAAATTTTAGTACCTAGTTATTTGTAGTTTTTTCCAACATATTTTGCTTTGTTCTGTCCTAACTATCTTTAAGTTTTTATAAGCGGGCAGTCCCTCAGATATCTGTCTTTGTATGTATGTATGTATGTATGTATGTATGTATTATCTATCTATCATCTACATGGGTGTTCCTGCATGTGTACTTTGGAAAGAATAAACATATATCTTCTGTCACCAAAACTGTCTACTCTCTATAAACATTTTGATTACTTAGGATTAAAAAACAAAAAAATCTTTCTCTTTCTTTCTTTTTTTTTTTTTTTGAGTTGGAGTCTCACTCTGTCGTCCAGACTGGAGTGCAGTGGCCACTCCCAGCCACCGCAGCCTCAACCTGCTGGGCTCCGGCGATCCTTCCGCCTCAGCCTTCCAAGTAGCTGGAACTACAGGCGCGCGCTACCATACCCGGCTAATTTTTGATTTATTGTGGAGATGAGGTCTCGCTGCCCAGGCGGGTCTCAAACCCATGGGCTTAGGCAATCCACTCACCTCAGCGGGATTACAGGCTGAGCCACTGAGCCCAGCTAAGTCTTTCTCTTTCAAATGAAAGGTTTCACTTTCAAATTTAAGAAAAAAATCTATATTTTTTGATTCCTTGGAGCTACCAGTACCACAGACTAAGGCTTAACAAACTGATAATAAAATGTATCGCTGAGTTGCTGGGACTGCACCATAAAAGGACTTGGACATCTTTACTTTGAACTGCAGAAAGAAGAGGCACAGAATACCAAACATATCTGTTGAGTGATATTGTGAAAAACAATTTGCATATGCTATTCCATTTATTCCTTCCAACACTCATCCACGTACTGTTACACTTAGTGAATACATGAGGAAATCAAGGTAACATGTTGTAAATGTCACAAGTATTAACACTTCAATGCAAACAAACCGAAACCTGGGAATAAATGATGAATGAAAAATTTATAAATGAATAAATGAAGAAACCTTGATAACTTGGAAGGAAGGGAATCTCAGAAGCTATCGGCTGAACTCATCTGGCATGAAATTTCTTACTGACATAACTCAAGGCTCATTCGGGCTAAAAAGTAAATGAAGTAGAAAATCTATTCAGGACACCGAAATCATACATAGGCTAGAAAAATTGTATTTTACCTACTAGTACAGCATCTTAGGCCGATTTCCTTAGGAAATGAACTGTGAGGCAGGGATTTACAAGCAGGGCAGACACTTGGAGTACTCTTAAGAATGCACATAAGAGGATCAGTGGAACAGATTTGGAGAGAAGAAGACAGTGAACTGTGATTCAGTAGCATCAGAAACCTTACCCAATTTCATCAGGAACTATAGAGCTGAGATGACACCACAGAATTAAAATTAGAGGGTCAGGCTACTGCACCCTACCTCAACTAGTCGATGGGTTGGGTTACCTCTGTTTAGCTGGTTAGGAATTGTAACCCTACTCCAACTGAAGGTCAAATTCAACAGAAGGACTCAGCTGAATGCTATCAGCAACCGAGAGTCTGTGGCTGAGAGTAAGTGTCACATGCCGGGCAACTTGGCGAGACCTTTTCTCTACAATAAATCAAAATGAGCCGGGCGTGGTAGCGCACGCCTATAGTTCCAGCTACTCGGAAGGCTGAGGCGGAAGGATCGCTGGAGCCCAGCAGGTCGAGGCTGCAGTGGCCAGGAGCAGCCACTGCACTCCAGTCTGGGTGACAGACTGAGACTCCAACTCAAAACAAACAAACAAAAATAAAAACAAAAACGAGACTACACTACAATCCATTCTTTGCTCTGTTCAAATCTCCTTGCTTCGGACAGTAATTTTATTCCATCTGTAAACAGTTTCTTAGGGTGCTGGAGTTTTGTTGTTGATTTTTCCTCTGGGAAATAATACAATAGAAAAGTTTGTTAGAAAAACACAGCACTGGCCATAAGGCTGCAACTGCTCTTCATTTATTTCCTCCTCATCTTTACCAACTATTCTAATTATCCTTAAATTTGGTCTGTGCTTTTGAAGTTTTAGGTTGCTTACTTGGTGGGGTTATCTAGACCCTCGTGCTGGAGAGATCCAAGCCACTGGTTATCATGAAAGGTCAAGAGGCTGAGGGAAGTGGGTCAGTTATAAGGTCATGATCCTTTACTCAGTCCCAGATCTGAGATTTGAGTTAGTTTTCAAACATACACACCTTTGAGGGCATGTCTGAGCCACGTAAGAAAAAAGCTCTGAGCCAGGCTCAGTGGCTCAACCTGTAATCCCGCGCCTTTGGGAGGCTGAGGTGAGTGGATTGCCTGAGCCTGCGGGTTCGAGACCCGCCTGGGCAGCGAGACCTCATCTCTACAACAAATCAAAAAATCAGCTGGGCGTGGTAGCGCATGCCTGTAATTCCGGCTACTCGGAAGGCTGAGGCGGAAGGATCGCCGGGGCCCAGCAGTTCGAGGCTGCGGTGGCCGGGAGCGGCCACTGCACTCCAGTCTGGGAGACAGAGTGAGACTCCAACTCAAAAAAAAAAAAAAAAAAAAAAACAAGGAAAGAAAAAAGCTCTGAAAGAGCAGGGTAAATTTAGTTTTTTTGTTTTTGTTTGATAATGAAATCTCAGGTTTTTTTCAAGGGAAACCTACAACCCTGATTTAGGTAATTATATGTTGTGGGAAGAAGAATTCCTAGATATATTGAGAAAGTAATAAAACAAACTATATATTAAAGATGCTCAGAAAATTAGTAGCAATGAATTTTATGTTAACAGCCTATGTAGCTAATGAATGACAGCACTAAACCAAAATATCGAAGACAGAAATTAGAAACATACTGTTACAAGATCATTCTGCTATACAGGAAGAAGTATGTTCCTATTTGAAGGTAGATTCTGGCTAATTAAAACTGTATATTGTAAACTCTAGGCAAACCATGACACAAAACTTGCATTTTAAAAAGAGGTATAAAGAAGAAATCAAGAGTAAAGCTAAATTGGATCATAACATATTATCAAGTAGTCCAAAATAAGGCATGTAGAAATGAACAAGAGAATACAAGCAAATGAGATAGAAAATATCTAGCACAATGTTGTATTTTATACAATAATCACATAAAATATTAATGTTCTGAACATACCAATTAAAGGACAGAGATTGTCAGACTGAGTGAAAAAACAAGACTCAATTTTGTGCTGTCTACAAAAAAACCCACCTCAAATATAGTAACATATATTAAGAGTAGAAAAATGGATTACTAACTAAAAAACAGCATGAATGTAAGACAAAGTAGACATCAGATCAAGAAATATGACCAGGAATAAAAAGTGACATTACATGATGATAGAGGAGTGAATTCAACAAAAGAAAATACAGCAACTTTAAACATGAGTGCACTTAATAGAGCTTCTTTTGTTTTATTTCAAAGATGTGGGGTAAAATTCGGGATTAGGTACATAAGTGGTCTATGGACAGGTGAATTTCAGTATACATTAATGAAAATGTTATAACATGTAAATAAATAGATATATTCACAGTTATGACCGACTTCAACCCTTTCTTAAATAAAATAAATAACACATCTACAGAAATTCAATAAGGTCATATAGAAGACCTAAAAACATCATCAACTATCTTGTTCAAATTAGCATACCAAAACTTACAACACTGATACACATTCTTTTTTTTATGTTACACTTCTGTGTTTCTTTTTCTAAGTTTTTTTTTTATTTTAAATATGTGGGGTACACCAACTAGACGTTGAACATTTACTAACATAGACTATATTATGAGTATAAAATGAATATCAGTAAATTTAACAAGTTCACATCAAAATTTTTGTGATTAAGTTTTGAGAATTTTTCAACTCATTTTACATGATTGTCCTTTAATTTATCTTCTACTGCTTCCTCTCTTTCCTGAATTATGGCAGTGGTAGTAGAGAGATGCAAAAGAGAACAATTGACCTGCACATAGTCTGCTTATGAACCTAATCCTGTCTTATACCCCACATCTTTATGATAAAATACAGGGGAAGAAGGGAACAACCAAAATGAAACAAAACAAATCAAGATTTTTAAAAATGTGGAAATTATTAATACCTCTGGGACACTTTTTTTGTCATAATTATGGAAAGTAAAAATGTCTGTCAATTTCTGAACATTTTTTCTCAGTTATAGTTTGTAACAATCAAGTAATACTTGGATGATGAGTTATCATACTTCAGATATGATTATTCAGTGCAGGAACCAAGGTCTGTCTACTCTATAACCTATGTATATTGTACAACACCTGCCATATTTCTTTTGACTCCTTCAGTGAAGTCCCTTCAATGCATTACTTTCTTTAAATTACTTAATCCAAAAATTATTGTGGAAAAGAGCTGCTATGTTAGCCTTATGCACAACTGATAATATACATTCTTCCAGATATATTGATATTCATCCTAAATCATACTTTAATCAACTGCTTTACATCTCTTTTTGAAGGAGGTGGAATATAAAGTCGACATAATGATAAGGACCAATAATCTGAATCCTTTATTAAAATTATTGGAACACCATCAACATTCTTCCCGATTTATTGATTTTCATCCTAAATCATACTTTAACCAACTGCTTTGCATCTCTTTTTGAAGGAGGTGGAATATAAAGTCAACATAATAAGTACCAATAATCTGAATACTCTATTAAAATAATTATTAGAACACCATCAACATTCTATTCTAAAATATCTATGCCAAAAATGTGCTCTAGAGGTTGTGAGCATTTAAGAACTAAGAAAATGTAGTGCTTTATTTGATAAAAGAAACAACATATGTTGGAGCTTATAAATATGTATTTAACTTAATCCCTAACAAGGCAAATTGGTCATACATAACAGATAAAATACATTTAAGAGAAAACTTATTCATAAATGAAAGTAAATGTCAGCATTAAGAAAAAAATACTTGTTTTGATTTTTAGTGTTTTGTAAGGTATTATGTGATTTTTCAATATAAATTTATATGCTTAAATTTGTGAATATAAATTTATGTTCAATATAAATCCATATCAACAATGTAATAATGAATTGTCAACCAACAGACTTGAGGAACATATTAGTGATAAATATCAACCTAAGAATCAACTTCCTGATAGATTTAGAGTTAGATAACTTTGTTATTGACAATCTGAAAGAAAGGGTAAACAGATTGTAATATGACTTTAATAAATGTATAAAATAGGAAAACAGAGATTCCACAAGATGGTGACAGCATAGGTGGATTCGTGAGACTCTCCAAATGTGAATTCCCCAAAAGACTCTTACTTTTCTTCCACAGCCCCCTGCCCACCGCCAGCCACATGGGTATGAGGCCTGGGGACCTCCAGTCCCACGCAAGGCCAGATATTGTGGCCCCCAGCTGCGGATGCTCCACTCTATGTGACTCCCATCTGCTCAGGAGTCCCAGGTCCCAGCTCCCTTCCTGGCTACATCGTCACACTCAGCACCCAGTACCAAATTGCCAGTCACCCAGGGAGGCTATGGGCACCTGCCTCTCAGATATACCAGTCCCATTTCTGGCTGAAGTGCACTGTGAGGGACCCAGGGCCACCACCTGCCCTTTGGAGCTTTGGAACTCTGGAGCTCTGGGCCCACCCTGGCTGAGGCACTCAGCGTGCGACTTCAAGCTTGTGTAAGGGAGCAGAAACCCAAGCTTGTGTAAGGTGCTGATCAGAGGCTTCCAGCTCTAGAGGAGGGAACGCCCACCCTCTCCTCCACCCCAGCCTGCTGGTGACACCCTGGATCCAGCACCCAGCTATGTAGCTGATCCCAGGTGAGCATCCCTAAAAGTGAAAGTGGAACTACCACCTCCTCCATTCTCCAGACAGATTTGCATCACCCAGCCCACCTATCAGAGACCCAACCTCAGTTCCCATGGTGATGTCATTAAACAGACTGAGACAACTAAGAGTTATAGACCTCCCAGGCAGCAGGCTAACTGCCTGCAACAAAAAAAGATGGGAGAGGCTGGAGACCAGAGCTCAAGGGACGAGAGGCAAGCCTACACAAATGAAGAAAAACCAAAAGAAGAATATAGGTCTCTCCCAGACTCCTGGGAGGGCAGATAATGAGAAAACTGACTTCAGAATGCAAACCATGAAGAGCCCCCAGAATGATTGGTCTCAAGCTACAAACCTAGATATCAAGACATTAATGGAGAGATTAAAAAGAATTGAGGAGACTCAAGAAGAAATTAGAAAGGAGCAATATCTGAGATAACAGTAATAAAGAATACTGTGAATGAAATAAATAACAAACTGATAAGCATGGAAAGCAGAATTACCCAAGCAGAAGAAAGAATCTCAGAGCTTGAGGACCAAAATATAGAACTAACCCAAACTCTCAAAAACACAGAAAACAAGCTCAAAAAGACAGTAAAAACCTTCAAGAGATGAGCGATTACTTCAAGAGACCTAACCTAAGAGTAATTGGCCTTCCTGAGGCAGAAAGAGAGACAGAGACCACACTGGAACAAACCTTCCATGAGATCATTCAAGAAAACTTCCCTTATCTAATCAATGAATCAAAAATTCAAACACAAGAGATTCAGAGAACCCCTGCAAGACAACAAATAAGAAGACCAACTCCTAGACATATAATAATTTGCCTAAACAAAGTAGGCATAAAAGAAAAAATCCTAAGGCAGCAAGAGAAAAAGACCAGATCACCTACCATGGAAAACCAATTAGAATAGCAGCAGATTTATCTACAGAAACCATGCAGGCTAGGAGAGCTTTGAGTGCTATCTTCAAAGTCCTGAAAGATAAACAATTTCAACCAAGAATAACCTACCCAGCCAGATTAAGCTTCATTAGCAAGGGAAAATGAAAATCTTTCCCAGATATCCAATCCCTAAGAACTTATGCTGCCACCAAACCACCTCTATATGAAACACTTAAGAAAGTACTAAACACAGATGCAAAGGGGAAAAGAAGAACAACGTTCTTCATAAGAGTACAGGAAAAAGAATAAAATACACAGGAACCAACCCCCAAAACAAAAGAAAGACAATAAACCAAGTGGAAGAACAACTCTATAAGAACTCTATGATAGAGACAAACTCTCACATTTCAATAATTAGCCTGAATGTGAATGGACTAAATGCACCACTGAAAAGACATAGAATGGCAAAATGGATAAAATATCACCAGGCAACAATATACTGCCTTCAAGAGACCCATCTCACTAGAAAGGACGTGCACAGACTCAAAGTAAGAGGATGGGAAACAAATTTTCACGTGAATGGAACACAAAAGAAAGGAGGAGTCATGAACCTAATTTCAGACAAAATACCATTTAAGCTATCAAAAATTAAAAAGGATACAAAGGACCACTACATAATGATAAAAGGTTCACTCCATCAATAAGAAATATCTATCTTAAACATGTATGCACCTAACACGGGTGCACCAACTTTTATAAAGCAACTCCTAGGAAAACTGAAGAAAGATATTGACTCTAACACCATCATAACTGGTGACTTTAATACCCCACTCACAACCCTAGACAGATCATCAGGACAAAAATTCAGCAATGAGATCCAGACCCTCAGTGTGACTCTTGACCAAATGGACTTAATTGACACCTACAGAACACTCCATACAAAGACCACAGAATACACATTCTACTCATCACTGCATGGAATGTATTCTAAGATCGACCACATAATTGGCCATAAATCAAGGATAAGCAAATTTAAAAGGGCCGAAATTCTACCATGCACCTTCATGGACCACAGTGAAATAAAAATAAACATTAACACCACCAAGATCCCCCCAAAACCCACAAAGACAAGGGCACTAAACAGCATGATGCTAAACAACTCCTGGGTCAATGGTGAAATCAAAACAGAGATCAAAAGATACCTGGAAACAAATGAAAATGAAGAAACATCTTACCAAAATCTCTGGGACGTCTTAAAAGCTGTAGTAAGAGGGGAATTTATATCGCTACAAACACACATGAAGAAAATGGAAGGAAAACAAATTAACAGGCTAACAAACCACCTAAGGAAGCTGGAAAAGCAAGACCACAAAAACCCTAATTTCATCAGAAGAGTCCAGATCACCAAAATAAAAGCCCAAATCCAGGACATAGAAGACAAAAAGATAATACAAAAAATCAGTGAAACAAAAAGCTGGTTCTTCGAAAGGATAAACAAGATCGATGGTCCTCTAGCTAGACTGACCAAGAAAAAACGAGAAAAAAACCCAAATAAGCACAATCAGAAACACAAAAGATGAAGTTATATCTCACCCTGAAGATATACAAAAGATCATCAGAGACTACTATGTACACTTGTATGGAAACAAACTTGAAAACCTCAAGGAAATGGAGGAATTCCTGTCATCACACAACCTGCATAGGTTGAATCATGAAGAAATAGAGATCCTAAATAGACCAATAACAATCAAGGAAATTGACTATGTAATAAGAAAACTACCTACAAAAAAAAGCCCTGGACCAGATGGCTTTCCAGCAGAATTCTACAAGACATTTAAGGAGGACCTGATTCCAATCCTACTGAAGGTATTTCAGGCGATTGAGAAATATGGAACCCTCCCCAAATCATTTTATGAAGCTAATATCACATTGATACCCAAGCCAGGTAAAGATCCAACAAAGAAAGAGAACTACAGGCCAATATCTTTGATGAACATAGATGCTAAAGTTCTCAACAAGATCCTAGAAAACTGGATTCATTAGCACATCTCAAAAATCATCCATCATGACCAAGTAGGCTTCATCCCTGGGATGCAAGGCTGGTTCAACATTCGTAAAACAATAAATGTAATTAAATACATCAACAGATGTCAAAACAAAAACCACATGATTATATAATTAGATGCAGAAAATGCTTTCGATAAAATCCAGCACCCCTTCTTGATAAAAACACTCGAACATTGAGGCATACAGGGAACATGCCTCAAAGTAGTAAAAGCCATCTACAAGAAACCCACAGTCAGTATACTCCTAAACAGACAAAAATTGGAACCATTTCCCCTGAAAACTGGAACAAGACAAGGATGCCCACTCTCACTCCTCCTGTTCAATATAGTATTGGAAGTCCTGGCTAGAGCAATCAGAGAAGAGAAGGCATTCAGGGGTATTCAAATAGGAAAAGGGGAAGTCAATTATCTTTCTTTGCAGATGACATGATCGTGTACCCTGAAAACCCAAGAGAATCTGTCAAAAACCTCCTTACACTGATAAAGGCCTTCGGCAAAGTGTCAGGATATAATATATGTGCAAAAGACATTTGCATTTCTTTACACCAATAATAATCAAACAGAAACCCTAATAAAAACCACAATTCCATTGACAATAGCCACACACACAAAAAAATGAAATACCTTGGCATCTTCCTAACCAGAGAAAACTACAAAAACTTTCTCAAAGAAATCAAAGATGACACAAGCAAGGGGAAAAATATCCCATGCTCATGGATTGGAAGAATCAACATTGTGAAGATGTCCATCTTACCGAAGGCGATCTACAGATTCAATGCAATACCTATCAAATTACCAGCAACATTCTTCTCAGATCTAGAAAAAAACAACACAGGAATTCATATGGAAACACAAATGACCAAAAATAGCCAGAACAATCCTCAGCAAAAAAAAAACAAAGCAAGTGGTATCACATTACCAGACTTCAAACTTTACTATAAAGCCATAATCTTCAAAACAGCTTGGTATTGGTATAGGAACAGGCATAAAGATCAATGAAATAGAATTGAGATTAAAGAAGAAAAAGCTCAATTTCTCAATCAATTTTTCTTTGATGAAGGCTCCACCACCTACCACTGGGGATAGGAGAACCTATTCAGTAAATGGTGCTGGGAAAACTGGCTGACCACATGCAGAAGATTGAAACAGGACCCCTACCTATCCCCATATACAAAAATTAACTCCAAATGGATCAGAGACCTAAATGTAAAACCTCAAACCATAAGAACCTTAGAAAATGAAGGACATACCCTCATGGAAATTGGAACTTGCATCGAATTCCTGAACAAAACCCGAAATCCACAGGTCATAAGGAATAAAATAGACAAGTGAGACCTCATTAAACTGACAAGCTTCTGCAAAGCCAAAGAAACCATCAAGAGACAGGGAGACAGCCCACAGACTGGGAAAAAGTATTTGCCAACTCCAGGTCTGACAAAGGCTTAACATCTTGGATGTACAAGGAACTCAAACATGCTGAAAAGAAAAAAACAAACATCCCCATTATAAAATCGGCAAAAGAAATGAACAGACACTTCACAAAGGAAGATATTCGAGCAGCCAACAAACACCCAAAGAAATGTTCAACTTCACTAATCATCAGGGAGATGCAAATCAAAACCACAGTGAGATACCACCTAACTCCAGTCAGAATGGCAATTATCAATAACTCAAAAAATAACAGTTGTTGGAGAGGGTGTGGCAAAAAGGGAACACTCCTACACTTTGGTGGGAGTGTAAACTAGTACAACCTCTGTGGAAAGCAGTGTGGCGATTCCTAAAAGCTCTAAACATCAACCTCCCATAAGACCGGGCAATCCCTCTACTGGGACTATACCCTGAAGAACTCAAGTCATATATAAAAAAGATACCTGCACACAAATGTTTATCGCAGCATTGTTCACAATAGCAATAACCTGGAACCAACCATGCTGTCCAAAAGAGGACTGGATTAAAAAAATGTGGTACATATACATGATGGAATACTATGCAACCATAAAAAAGAACGAAATCATGAATTTCACAGCAACCTGGATGGAACTGGAGTCTATAATACTGAGTGACCTCTCACAGAAACAAAGACCTGAATATCACGTGTTCTCACTCATATAGCAGACCTTGATCATCCAACGCACTACCATAAGAAAATGACCGACAGTGGTGGGAGAAATTATGGGGGGAGAGGAAGCGGGGTGAGACTAATGGTAGTAAACATCTGTCTGGGGACAGGGAGACACCTGTTATCAACAAGAGGACCTAAATGAAGCATATTTGTATAACTAACCCTTAACTGTACCCCCACAACATCATAATAAAAAATATTGATTAAAAAAAATCAAAAGAAAAAAATAGAAAAAAAGAAAAAATATAGGAAAACAGTGGAAATTTACATGGCATATTACAAAGTAAAGAAATCAAAGTAATATATATTACTGTGATACAGAGACAATCAGTTGAAGTAGAACAGGGAACTACAATGTAAAACCTCTGTGGAAAAATAATCAAAAGATGCTATCAATGGGCTGGGTTGTTTGGGGAAATGTAATTCATTAAAGTCTATAAAGTGTGCCCTGAACTGTAAATTAAATGTGTGTGCATTGTGCCATGGCACCAGGAAACACCAATATATGTGTGACTCAATATTCAGTTTGTCTCTCACTATAGAAGGCATTTCTATTCCTTTTCAAGTGCTCCTGGTGAGAACTAAATTACATATTGAAAAACTTGGAAGTTGTCATTATCATGAAATATAAACAGCATTAAACAGCTTTAAGATAAATAAATCTTTTTAAAAAAACCAAACAGCTTGATGTCATGGAAGTAGATAATAGAATGGTGGTAACCAGAAGCTGGGGTGATTGGGGGAAATGCATGGAAGTGTTGGTCAAAGAATATTTAATTCCAGTTAAATAGGAGGAATACATTCAAGAGATCTGTCTGAGTGGATTACCTGAACCCGCGGGTTCGAGACCCACCTGGGCAACTTGGCGAGATCTCATCTCTACAATGAATCAAAAAATTAGCTGGGCATGGTAGAGCGTGCCTGTAGTTTCAGTTACTTGGAAGGCTGAGGTGGAAGGATTGCTGGAGCCCAACAGGTTGAGGCTGCGGTGGCCGGGAGCAGCCACTGCACTCCATTCTTGGTGACAGAGTGAGACTTCAACTCAAAAAAAAAAAGAGAGAGGTCTGTCGCACAGCATGCTAACTATGGTTAATGATAACATATTGTGTTTTTGGAAAATGCAAAGAAAGTGAATGTTAAGTGTTTTCCCGAGAAAATGGTAATTATGTGATATCATGCATTTGTTAATTAACTAGATTTAAACATATATGCATAGTTTTATCTGTAAATTTTATAAAATTAAAAAAGAAAAATGCATAGCACATGACCTTGGAGGAAAATTATGTATAAACATGATTTTAAAAGATTGCTAATTTTGCCTGAGCAAAATCTTTGCATTAACATTGAGTATTTAAAAATAATGTGCATTTCTATATTTGACTTAAATATTTTTACCAGAATAACAGAAAATAAACACAGATTTTTTTCCTCATTTATAATTGAACATTAAACATAACTGTGAGTTGCCCCAAAAGTTCATTTTTATTGGTTGATTTAAAAATGATTACATAAGGTAGACTGAAATAATCCTCCAAGTTGAAACAGCTTGAGAACATACAAAGGAACTTGCCAAAGAGAGATCCTGAATGATGTGGTTTTCTTAACCTCTTCCTTGTTTTCATCTGAGTGTTTTCTTACTAGAAAGGATAACCATATGTTTTTTTCCCAGGGTAAACCATTTCTGAGTAATTTAATGATTCATGAAGTTAGTTAATATCTTAGTTTATCTTTAGGTTATCCTTCCTGCAATTAGTCAATTAGTAGTGGAAGTACCGGAGAGCAGAGTCAATGACTTAAAGAAACAGATAATTTTTATATTAGTGTTTGATATTTGTCATTTGACATTAGTGTT
This sequence comes from Cephalopachus bancanus, assembly GCA_027257055.1. Lineage (NCBI taxonomy): Eukaryota > Metazoa > Chordata > Mammalia > Primates > Tarsiidae > Cephalopachus > Cephalopachus bancanus. The sequence continues at coordinate 1,647,830 of JAPVLO010000089.1, forward strand.
GTTTTTGTTAGAATGTTAAGGAATAACTGTTTTTCTTTCTTTCTTTCTTTCTTTCTTTCTTTCTTTCTTTCTTTTTTTGAGTTGGAGTCTCACTCTGTCACCCAGACTGGAGTGCAATGGCTGCTCCCGGCCACCGCAGCCTCGTCCTGCTGGGCTCCGGCGATCCTTCTGCCGCAGCCTTCCAAGTAGCCGAATTACAGGCAGGCGCTACCACGCCCGGCTGATTTTTTGGTTTATTGTAGAGATGAGGTCTCACCAAGTTGCCCAGGTGGGTCTCGAACCCCTGGGCTCAGGCAATTCACTCACCTCAGCCTCCCAAGGTGCGGGATTATTGGCTGAGCCACCGAGCCTGGCTGTTTTTCTTTCAATGTAGAGGCACGAAGACGCAAGTATGAATTCAATATTATTTAATTTTAGACTCAAGTGTTTTGTAAAAATCCAGCACTATTATTTAGTTAATTGAAAATGTCTGACTATACACCTAATTGCTCCATTTCTGGACCTATGTCTTTGTTCTCTGTGTAATATCTTTACTAAAAATAACCTTAATTGTTTGGCATGAAACATTCCAATTCATAGCCCCCAAATAAGTCTGAATTAACAGTTTAATTAAAAATATATAATTAAAACCATTTTCGGCATGTATGGGGTATATCAACATTTTTTCCAATGAAAATTTAGTATAAACCATTTAGTGTATTTTCTCAAGTTCTGAAAATAAAATTTGAAAGTTAACTTAGTAGTATTAATTAAAGTACGATAGCTCTAATTCTCTCTCTCTCTCTCTCTCTCTCTCTCTCTCTCTCTGTGTGTGTGTGTGTGTGTGTGTGTGTGTGTGTGTGTGTGTTTAATATATTACAAAGGTTATTTTGAGTATGAGTATGAAACATTTTTTTTCAATGTCTATTTATAAGACGATTTGGTCAAGATAAAAGGAGGGTGACTTCAGTTTGGTCACAAATGCAAGGACATCTTATTTTCAGAGCTAAATAGGAGTAGACTGTCCTAAGTGTAAAAAGCTATTTTTCAACTAAAATAGGAAAGATCAAATCAGACCACCTGTGACCATTATACATATCTAGCAGAAATAGCCCTGGTGAGAGAACAAAATCAGTTCATTTTCTTCTTGAGAACAAGGTATATTTGCCAGAGAAGTTTTCTTGTTTCTCTGCCTCACACTGACATACAGAATTAATAACCAGATTCTCCCCAGTGCCTGAGACTCCTTGAAAGTGAGGTTAGACACTAAGGGAGAATGTACCTCCTTCTGACTTGTAAACTTCCATTTAATGTATTGTTATTAAAAGGGAATTTTTTTTTTGTTTTTTTTTGTTTGTTTGTTTTGAGCTGGAGTCTCACTCTGTCGCCCAGATTGGAGTGCTCCTAGCCACCGCAGCGTCGAGCTGCTGGGTTCCGGTGATCCTTCTTCCTCAGTCTCCAAGTAGCCAGAACTACAGGCGCGCGCTACCACGCCAGGCTAATTTTTTATTTTTTGTAAAGACGAGGTCCCGCCAAGATGCCCAGGCAGGGCTCGAACCCGCGGGCTCAGACAATCCACTCGCCTCGGCCTCCCAAAGTGTTGGGATGGCAGACTGAGCCACCAAGCCCGGCCAAAAGGGAATTTTTAAAATAAATAGCATAGCTATTAAGTTTGTTGTTGTTGTTTTGGGGGTTTTTTTTGAGTTGGAGTCTCACTCTGTCGCCCAGACTGGAGTGCAGTGGCCGCTCCCGGCCACCGCAGCCTCCACCTGCTGGGCTCCGGCGATCCTTCTGCCTCAGTCTTCCAAGTAGCTAGAATTACAGGCATGCGCTACCACGCCCGGCTGATTTTTTGATTTATTGTAGAGATGAGGTCTTGCTGCCCAGCAGGTCTTGAACCCGCGGGCCTAGGCAATCCACTCACCTCAGCCTCCCAAAGGCGCAGGATTACAGGCTGAGCCAGTGAGCCCGGCTAAGTTTGTTTGTTTTTATTTGCAAGTTTATGTGTGTATATATACATGTATGCATAAATTTACGTGTATATTTATTCTCATGTATGTTCTATACAATAAATTTTATAGATGTAATTCACAAAGGCATAATTTTACATGGATTAATTCTTTGTCTATTTACATTTATACGTGACTAGATTTATTGAATGAATAAAATAATATAATTTACATAATTTTATGTTTATTCAAAACTTGGCACCTTTAATGTTGTGTGATAGTAAATAAGATCATAGTTTTTAAAATGCAGGTTTTGAAAAAAAACTTTCTGATTTTCTTCATGAGCATTCAAATTCTGATGGAACTTTTTTATATTTGTGTGATCCTAGAGAAGTAATTTCACATTTCTGAGTATCATTTTTCTCATGTCTAAAATTAGCATGTTGTAACATTTGCTTCTGTGATTACCTCTAAAGTATAGTTTTTTAATTATGTGATTTAGTGAATTATTAATGTATCAACTTTTACATACTGATGCTCTAGTCCAACTTCAAATTTTTTCATTTGATTAAGATTTATTGAACATCTATCATATGTCAGAGTCTATGGTAGAAAAAGAAAAAATACTAAATTTAATGAATCCAGGTCAAACATACAATTAAATTATTAAAATAATATGTTTTGAAGGAGTCTTAAAAATCACCTTGGACAATATTTATTGCAATAAAAATAAATTGCCTGAATCAAAAAGATGCTAAAAAATTCATAAAATTGTACATATGTCTCTTTTTACCTCAACATAGCCTGTACACACCCTTCCTCCATTGCTCCTGGTAATCAACATTCTACTCCCTGTTTCTATGAATTCAACTTTTTTAGATTCCATACAGAAATGAAATTATGTTATGCTTGTCTTTCTTTGCCAAGCTTATTCCATTTACCCATAGAGTTCTCTAGGTTTATTAAATTATTCAGTTCTTAGTGAAGAATGAATTTTATCATATTTCCTATGATTCTTGTTTTATTTTTAAATTGTTTACTGTATTTTGTTTTGAAAGTACGTATATTATATACTTGTTTAACAATAAATTTATACTCTCTTAGCAGTCGTTTAAAAAACAGGAAAGGTAAAATTGACTCTATAATCTTATTGTTAGTATTTTGTTATATTTACACATCTTATATCTATATACTTTATATATTGTCATAAACTTTTTAAATTTAGCATTATATCATAAGCAATTTTCAAGCTCTGCTTTTCAAAATCATTATTTAAATGCTTTCATAATGTGTCATTATAAGGCACAATATAATCACTTCATATATTCAACTTAATGAGTCAATTCCCATTTTGTAATGCTAGTAGGATACTATAAATAAATATTCTTATCTATGTAATGCACATATAAATGTAATCCAAGTGGTTCTGATACTTAGAAATGTGATTTTCTTTATAGTTTTAGTTTTAAAAAATAATATGATGGAATTATCCATAAAAAATTATTTATTCTCATTACCCATAATTTCCTATTAATATATTGTAATTAATAAAAGTCTCCCTTTATTTCATCAGTGAAATTACCTTCTGAAAACTACAAACTTATGTCTATGCAACTAGCAATTTCCTTCTCAACTCATATGATTTGCCAATTTCTCGAATCTACAATTATATTTATTATTATTATTTTAAAATGTGGGGTACAATTCAGGGTTGGGTACATAAGCAGTCATCATACAGGTAACATTTGGGTATACTTATGATGCTATCCTCCCCCCTAGCAGTGTACCACTACTGCCAATCCCTTTCTTCTGGTATTATGATAAATGTTCAGGGTCTACTTATGAGTGAGTACATGTAGTACTCAGATCTTTGTTTCTATGATAAATAACTGAGTGTTATAGATTCTAATTCCATCCAAGTGGCTGCAAAGTACATACATTTGTTTTTATTTATGACTACATAATATTCCATCTTGTATATGCCCCACATTTTCTTAATCCAGTCCACTTTCGATGGGCAGCATAATTGGCCCCATGATTTTGCTATTGTGAATAATGCTGCACTAAACATGCATATGCATGTCTTTTTCACAGAGTGACTTGAGTTCCTTCAGGTATAGTCCCTGAAGGGGGATTGGTGGGTCATATGGAAGGTTGCTTTTTAGATCTTTTAGAAATTGCCACATTGTTTTACACAGAGGTTGTACTAATTTACATCAACAGAGTAGTTTTCCTTTTCCCTACATCGCTTCCAGCATCTATTGTTTTTTGAGTTATTGATGATGGCTGTCCTGACTGAAGTTAAATGGTATATTAGTGTGGTTTTAATATGCATTTCTTTTATGAATAATAAGGCTGAACATTTTTTCATGTGTCTTTTCGCTGCTCATGTGTTTTCTTCTGAGAAGTGTGTATTCATATCTTTTGCCCGTTTTTTTAATAGGGTTTTTTTTTTTTCCTTTCAGCACATTTGAATTCTCTTATAGGTTCTGGATGTTAGAACTTGGTCAGATTTACAGTTGGCAAATATTTTTTTCCCATTCTTTGAACTGTCTCCCTCCTCTCTTGATGGCTTCTTTTGCTTTGCATAAGATTTTCAGTTTGATGAGCTCCCATTGTGTATCTTATCTTATATATGGCATTTGCAAAATTGGACAAAATTATTTTTACAAAAAATACAAAATATCATTTACATATACTTCTTCAGACATCTTATTTCAGTGGTTTTTATCTATTAGAGAAGAAAATGTGACTCTTCTGATCATATTCAGAATGGTTTCTCACAATTGTCTACGTTATCTCTCCCAATATATATATTTCTCCATATAGAGATAGACTTCCCAATATAAAGATATCCCTACAAAAACATTAAGTTGCATTTACAGAGACCAAAGAATCACACACTTTTAAAAATTACTTCCCTATGCTCTTGGTGCTTTCTTTCTTTCTTTTTTTTTTTTTTAGTTGGAGTCTCACTTTGTCTCCCAGACTGGAGTGCAGTGGCCGCTCCCGGCCACCGCAGCCTCGACCTGCTGGGCTCCGGCGATCCTTCCGTCTCAGCTTTCCGAGTAGCTGGAATTACAGACATGTGCTACCACTCCGGCTGATTTTTTGATTTATTGTAGAGATGAGGTCTCGCTGCCCAGGCGCGTCTCGACCGCAGGCTCAGGAGATCGACTCACCTCAGCCTCCCAAAGGCGCGGGATTACAGGCTGAGCCACCGAGCCCGGCGGTGCTTTCTTATTAACTTCAATTTCTACCTTTCAGCCGAATTTGGAAAGTCTCTCACTAACAACTCATCAGGTAAAGTGTCCTTTTCTTTGAATTTCTATAGCATTCACTGGTACAATTAAGCATTTACTGCCTGCTTATATTAAAATTCCTTTTAACTTTTCAGCAAAATGTTATGATGTTTGTTATGCAATATCTCATATCAAACTCATTGGAAATGGGACTTTATGAAGTTCCATTTCTTTGCCACCATAGCATGCAGTACTGCATAACATACAGTAGATGTTTGACGGTTGTTGACTGACTCACCAACTGTTTAATTCACATATGCAAATGTTGATGTTTATGATTATAGAATGATACAGAATATAAAGAATATTAGACAACAGTCTGAAAAAATATAACTTTGCCTTTGTTTTAAATTATGTATCTCAGTACTTTCCATGGTCCTTATTCTCCAGGTGAATTGATCCATGTGAAATATACAGAAGGCACATTTAGAAAGTTTTACTTTTGAAGATACAGATGGATATACAAAAGTCCCTGAAAGTGCCATTAAAGAGCCTTTATTCTAAATGACTTCCTGTCACTTATAAGTCAGTAATTCAACTCTTCTAATAGAGACTGCTTTATTATCTATGGAAAAGAAACATAATTCATTCTGCCATTTTTTTTGGTCATTCTGTGGACAAATCAAATGATGAATATTATAATACTTTAAAAATATAAAATAGCTGTTAAAAATTAACCAACTTTTTTGAACTTGATCTCCTACTATGTTCAAGATTTTTCTCATATTCCTAAGAATACACATACGAATTGGATGTATTTGTTTTCATGATAGGGACAAATTATTAGAGAATAAAAGTCCACCATATGTTTTCATCTTTAATTGACTATCCAATTGGTTCCAGAAACTGGAAAATGTGGCATCATGAATTTCAGATCTTCCCTTACAAAACAATAAAATGTCAAAAAAATAATAAAATAAATCACTTCCAGGATTTCTCTCTGTGTTCAAAATGCTAAAAGGAGTCATAGGTGCTCTTATTTCTATTTAAATACAATTAATAAATGTCAAATTTAAAATAAGATAAAGTGAAATTAGAGACTATATATTGATTTTGTAACACATGATGATTGGTCATTCATAATAAAACTAGAAATAGTCACTAGCCAAACTTGAATGTCACTGTAAATTAATTTGGTGGGTATACTAATAGATGACAATAAGATAATCTAAAAGATTTTAAAAGAGGAAGTGTCTTATGAGAGTTATATAAATTCAAATAAGAACAGTAAAGGGGTAAAACTCCTGGCATCTTTTTATCTTACATGTTAGGAAAATGAGGAGGCTAAATTTTAAGAAAACCTATGAATTTATATTTGCTTTATAAACTTCTGGGAAATTTATATATGACAGAGACTGTTCAAGTCTTTTCCAAAAACTATCTTCTATATGCAATAGTATTTGCTGTCTTTACTATGGAAAACATAGCCTGATAACCTGACCTTGAAATATAAGGTAACCCCAATTTCTTTCTTTATTTAAGCTATAACAGTTGGTGAAAATGAAACATCACTGATACATATAAGTTCTAAATATTTGTGGAATAAAATAAATGAATGCATTATTTAATTGTGGCTGAGTTTCTACTTTAAGACTAGTATTTGTTGCCTAATAGCCAACAATCAAATGTAACTTAAATACATAATCACCCAGACACTGAAATTAGATACATGATAATATATTGACAACATCTTTTTAGAAAAGTTGCCAACAATTTAGCAGATCTTCTACCTCTCCTATTAGCTACTAATAACTATAAATTCGTGTTTGATGACAAAATAATTGTCTTTTAGATTTGAGTAAAATAAAATTTACAATCATTTTCTACAAAGTAAAGAATTCCAGAATGTAGCGAAAATATTGTGTAACTTTTTGTTTTCCTTTTTAAAATGTTAACATAAAACAAATGGCATGTTGTAATAGAGAGTCTAGCTTTTGCTTTCCAAACAGCTGTGCCTTCCTGAAAACTGACTTCCCAAAACTAGGTTATTTAATTGATCCAATTTTACTGAAAAAAGTATGCTATCTAGCTCAGCTCTGGATTTGCATTTGCATGTCTTCTAGTCTATAGCATGACCTCAGGACAGACATCTGTTTGGATGTCTTGGATGAGTTCACATAAAACCATCTGTTCATGGAAGAGTAGTCTCTTCAAAAAATTGGTCAGAACCTTTGATTCGAGACATTGAGGGCACAAATTTTTTTTGCAATATTGATTTATAATGATACAGTGAAATAAATGCATGAAAAACTTTATGTTCTAAGGTATATTGATTCATGGTAAAATTGTCAAAACAGTCTAAATCCTATTACAGAAAGCTTAACTTCAATATAAATGAAGCTTAAATAAATAAAAAATTGTAATCTGATGTTCATATTTTGAATAAATATCTCTAAAAATCTATAACATCATAATAATTAATAAATTATTAACAAGAGTAAATTACTGATTAGAAAATGACACTGATTGTGACATTTTATGTTAAGACAATTGGGGGAAAAACAAAAATGAGTATAGCATAGCAACTATACCAAATAACAATGCATTTTATGCTTGAAAATCCTAAAAGAGTAGATATTAAGTGTTTTCATCACAAAAAAATAAGTATGTGGGTGATAGATATGTCATGTCTATTTACAAGGACACATACAATCAAAACATCACACCACATACCATAAATATATACAAATTAATTTGTAAATTAGAAATATTAATTTAAATAAATAAATTTTAAGCAAGTTGAATGTTCTATGATCAAGAAATACAAATACCAGAAGGCCTATCATTTAGTCAACAGTCAATAATAAATTTGAAGGATACCAATAACATGCCAGGTGATCAGAATTATGAATATTTTAAATATTCCATAAAACAATATAACCATAACAAGGAATAGTTTATTTTGAAAAGCAAATACTTCGTTAGAAAATGTGCTGTTCTTTAACTGCTTGAAACTACCTTAGACTTCTGTTAATCTGTTTCTAGCTACAGGATAGGGGTAAAAAAAATTATATACCATCAACAACAAAAATACAGACCATATATATGTGATCACATATGTGTGTATATGTAAATTACATAGTGCATAATATATGTATGATTATATTATATTCTTTATTTGGAAGAAGGTTGGTCATTAACCAATGTGCCAGCTTTTGGATAAACTTGAGAAATGTTTTTAATTCTACCATCTTATATCTTCTATCACCACCTTTCTTACTAGCAATATATAAAAAAACAAGAAAGATTAATTCCTAATTCATTTTTAACAGAACATTTTTCCAATACTATACATGATTTCACTTTATGGGAAAATATATAGTTTAGGCTATACACCTTCTTAAATAATTAAAATATTTAAGCTCATTTATCTTTTATCTTATATTTATGGTGATTTATTTGTGGTATTTGGAAGAAACAAAATAAAGTTTCTTTTAATTTATGACCTCCTAAATACATCTTTTATATGTTAGGCACAATACTAAGCAGAACATTTGCTTCATTGAATGTTTTCTAAATTTTTTCCTGCAAAGGAAAAATTATGGTTTGTTTAATTTTACTCTTTTTGGGCATAAGATGAGCTTTTAAAAGAATAAGATCTTTTTCCCCCAGATTATTCATGGCCAGGTATTTTGGACAAAATAAAAATATAGAAAAGAATATAGGGAAGCAAAATTTAGGTGATATGTAATGAATATAATCTTAACTGTAGACTGGGCACAGTGACTCACACCTATAATCCCAGATCACTAGGAGGCTGAGACAGGACGATTATGGTAGCTCAGAAGTTTGAAATCAGTCTAGACATACAGCAAGATTGCATCTCTACAAAAAAAAAAAGACCTGGTATGGTGCTGTGCTCCTGTAATCCCAGCTACATGGAAGGTTAGAGTGGGAGGATTGTTTGAGCCCAGGAAGCAGCAGTGAGCTGTGACTGTACCACTGCACTCCAGCCTGAGTGACAAAGCAAGACCCTGTCTCAAAACAAAACAAAACAGAACAACAAACAACAACTTATCTGTGTAGCTTCCATAACAGTTATTTTTCAGACAGAGAAATCAGAAACAATGGTGTCTATGCATCCTTACTTTTATTTACAATAATGGGCACAACTTTACTCTTTTAGGATTGATATTGAAATTTTTCTTATATAAGAAATGAAGAGAAAGAGAATACATACATTCTAAATTATCTAGCTTAATTGTTCATGATATTGCTACTCGAAAACGAAGCTTTTTCGTTATTTCACTACGGTGTCCTTTTATATTAGTATAAAAATACTAATCTAAGTAATTTTTTTTTTTTTTTTTTAGTTGGAGTCTCACTCTGTCACTCAGACTGGAGTGTAGTGGCAGCTCCCGGCCACCGCAGCCTCGACCTGCTGGGCTCCGGCGATCCTTCCGCCTCAGCCTTCCAAGTAGCCGGAATTACAGGCGCGCGCTACCACGCCCAGCTGATTTTTTGATTTATTGTAGAGATGAGGTCTCACTGCCCAGGCGGGTCTCGAACCTGCGGGCTCAGGCAATCCACTCACCTCAGCCTCCCAAAGGCGCCGGATTATCTAAGTAATTTTACCACGGTTTATCTTTGTCCAAGAATTTGGTCATATTTTGAGAATTCTCAACTGGGATCATTTACTTTACTAGATTTGAAGCTGGAATGGATGTGAAGAGCAACAATCTAATCGCTTCATTTTACAGATAATGAAACTTACGTTCAGAAAAGGCTAGGAAGAGGTCTTAATTCAGAAAACTAAACCATGACAGTGCTTAGATTAGAATACATCTCTCATTTACATAGTATCTCTTCATCTTTTAAAAAATAACTGCCTAAATCATACTTGCAATTAGACTTCCAAATATATCTTACCCTACTTTAAATTCATTTGTTCTAATCTTTGCTATTTTAAATTATGACTTGTTTTATGCTCTCCACTAGGAGAATCAAGTACATATGAAGTAAGTGCCACCTAGATACTTTTAATGGAAAAGAAGAATTGTTTATTTGCCTGAGTAAGTGAATGAAGTTTTTGCTTTTCTTTTATGACTGATTCACTATCTGCCTTTCCCAAGCCTCCTACTGAGCGGATAAAAACAGCTGGAGAAAAAAAAATCACACATGGGGAAGTTGTTAGCAATATAAATTCATAGTCACTGACCTCAGCTGGACCTCAATACTGGCTGAACATTTTATTATTGCATTTGTTTGACTAGTTTCTAGAGTCAAACTTTTTCATTCTCTACCTGTGTGACTCTCAGCAGATGCCCTGCTTCCAACTCCATGGTACAAATTGAGTCTATCAGAAGGAACCTCCCTCCTCAGATTCCTGTCACCGGGTCTTCGATCTCACTTGAATCTGCATCTGTTCATTTAGTTCATGGAACTGGTATTCTTCAATCGAAATTACAATGTGTTTTTCAAAAAATTCTAAAGGAATATCCACGTTTGCGTGTGTTTGCATGTCTGTGACCATATCTGTTTAATGCTGGTTGTTCCTAACTGCTGCATTTTGTACACAGGAATATATCCATCACAGTTTTCTTTATTTATTCTTTTTAAATAGATTTCTGAATGGCTTTGAACGTCTCATTACTGTCAGCAAGTCTGTGATAAATATCCTCAAACATGCATGTGTGAGAAAAGTTTTTGTTGTTTTTGTTTTTTATATAAGTTGATGTATTCAAGAAGCAAGATTGTTAGGTTAGTTGAAGTACATACACAGTTGTTGCCATCTTATCCAAGACCCCAGGGGATGCTTGAAACTGCAAACAATGTGGAAGCCTAAATACACTTTTTTTTCTTTTTTTGGCTTTGACATATCCGTGATAAAGTTTAATTTATAAATTCGGCACTAGAAGATATTAACAATAACTAATAATAAAATAAGACATGTATAGCAATATACTATTTTCAACTCCACTGAGAGGTGATTCATTCTTACCATAGATCTTAAAGAAAGCACCTTATGGCTTCTCTTCAGCATACACAAATTGTCCACATCGCTATTCTTGTTTTTTAGGCCATTATTAAGTAAATTAAGGGCTATGGAACACAAGCAGTGTGATATCAGCATAGTCAATCTGATCACCAGTAGGGCTAGTGAATGACTACTGGTCGATAGCAATTAGAGTGTGAATCTGCTGGACAAAGGAAAGACTCACATCCTGGGCAGGATGGCGTGAAAAGGTGTAATATTGCATCTTACTACAGAGTACATGCACAATTTAAAACTTATGCATCATTTGTTTCTGGAATTTTCCACTTATTATTTTATTTTTGAACTGCAGTTGACCACAGGCAAGTAACTGAAAAGCTTAAAGCCGTGGATAAGGACGGGCTACTGTACTTGGACTGGTACTCTCTAGAATGGCTTCATTTCTGGACACTGTCAGCTACAGTACTTCAGGGTTCTTCTAATCACACAACCAATACCAAAACACGACTTCTTCCAGATTTTCCTGGGTGGAAGCATATTGACATGCTATTGCTTAAGCTTGAATATCTTTTCATATGTTTGAGTTTTGGATTCTAACTTCTCTGAATTGTCTGGTCATATCATTTTGTCAGTTTTTCTGTTAGGTTCCTTGTATGTGTATTTCCAGGTATTTCTGTTAAGAGTATCTGCTTAATACTGGTTGCTTCTAACTGCTGCATTTTGTACAGAGGTTTATATCTGTATGTGTCTATTTTTTTGTTATTTCCAGGTATTTCTGTTTATTTTACATGTCATTAACTTGTTTATTTTGTATATTGCAAATATATGTCAAATTGCATATTTTAGTTACTCTGTTCATGACTTTTTTTCCTATTAAAAAGACCTTTAAGTTTGAAGTAATAAAAATCCTCAATTTCTTACCTCATTGTTTGTACTTCTAGGTTTTACTCAGTAGTCTTTCTTAACAGTTGAGGGACTGCAATACTTTTTCTCTGCAGTAGCTCAATTTATCTTATTTTATTTCTTCTAAACTTTTCATACTTTTCCCATTAAATTAAAAGAAGGTAGATAGGCCAATGAATGGATAGATATATATTTTTTTAGCTCCTCTGTGTTCTGTCTCAAGGTAACTCTTCTTTTTTTTTTTTTTCCCTATTCTTATACTAGAAACAAATTAATAAATATCTGTAGTTTCTTACTACTTGGAAGGAGAAACTCCCCTCACTGGTTTTCCAGTTTTTTTGAATAAGTTGACTCAATTACTCAAGATGTAATTTTTCACATATTTTTTGATAAATGTATCAAGTTCCTCAAAAAATTAAATGGAAGTTTGTTTAATGTTGCATTTGCATTTATTAGCACCTTTTTATCATTTAGCTGAGCTATTTAAAAAATGTATTCAGATCCTATTTTGTGCTCTTTAATAAAGATTATATATATTTGAAAGTAAGTTTTAAAATTATATTTTCTGCTGATACTGTAAATATTACTTTTATTTTTGTGAATTTCTTTTTTTCAGATCTAATTGAAAGAGTAAAATACACAGATCACATGTGTACATTTGTTTCTTTCTGTTATGACAAAGGCATAAACCTGTGTTATCCATACACCTATCAATATATGGAATATTTTTTCTACCCCAGGAATCCTTTCCTTTCACATGTTCTAAAACTCCATACACGGTATGTATCCATGTGTCTGAATTCTTCCCCTCAGTTTAATATTCTTGACATTGTCCACATTGTTGTATCCACAGTGCATTCATGTTGTTGCTGAGTAATGTCTCATTGTGTGGCTAGATAAGTGTGCTTATCTTCCTGTTGAAAGAAACATGTGTTACTTTGCCTAATATGACTAAAGTAACTGAATATCTTTGTATAAGTCTTTGTGTGGACTTCTTTCTTCCCTTTTTCCCTCTCTCTCTTTCCTACTTCCTCTCTCTCCTGCCTGCCTTCCTTTTCTTTTTTTTTTCTTTTTTTGAGTTGGAGTCTCACTCTGTCGCCCAGACTGGAGTGCAGTGGTGGCTCCCAACCACCGCAGCCTCGACCTGTTGGGCTCCGGCGATCCTTCCGCTTCAGCCTTCCGAGTAGCTGGAATTACAGGCATGCCCTACCATGACCGGCTGATTTTTAAATTTATTTTAGAGATGAGATCTCGCTGCCCAGGTGGGTCTCGAACCCATGGGCTCAGGCAATTCACTCACCTCGGCCTCCCAAAGGCGCAGGATTACAGGCTGAGCCACCGAGCCTGGCTCTTTTTTTTTTTTGATAAAAGTCTAGAAGTGGAATTGTTGAGTTTATTGAATAAGTGAATGCTTAACTTCATAAAAGTTGTCCAACAGTTTAAAAAAATGTTTAGACCTTTTGTTCTAATCACTAAGGAAAGTCAGGTGGATTCAGATTCTCATCAACATTTGTAATGGTCAGATTTTTGTTTGAAATTAATCTCTTTCTTCTTTTCTATTTTAGACATTAAAATTGTGTCATTGCATCTAAGGATTGACATTTCTATGCCCACAAAAATTAGGATGTTGTGTTTTCATTATTATTGTGCTAAATGTATTTTTAAAAATTCCCTTTTGAATGTTTTCTTTGACTCTTGTTTTACAGACATGAGTTTTATCTAATTTTTTAAAAGTTTGTTTCTACTAAGATTCTTTTGTGACCAGAGAACAGGATCTGTATGGTTTTGTTCCTTTTAAATATATAGACTTTTCTTTTTTTAAAAATTATAGATGCAGAGTGTACACGTACAGGTTTGTTACGTGGACATGTTGCATAATGGTGAGGTTGGGTTTCTAGTGCGTGCATAGTGAACTTTGTACCCAATAATTAACTTTCCAGTCCTCACTGTGCTCCTTCACCTCTCTGTTTTGGAGTCTTCCATGTCTATTATTTCCATCACTATGTCAATGTGAACCCATTGTTTAGCTCAGTGTAAACATGCAGTATTTAATTTTTTGTTTTCAAGTCATTTCACTTAGAATATTGGCCTCCAGTTCCACTCATGTTGGTGCTAAAGGCATGATTTTATCTTGTTAAGGCTGCATGATATCCCATGGTATATGTAAACCACGTTTTTGCTTTTGTTTTATCCAATCATTCATTTGATGGATACTTAGGCTGATTCCATGACTTTTCTATCGTGAAGTTTTGCAATAAACAGATGAATGCAGGTGTATTTTTTGATAAGATGACTTATTTTCCTTTGGGTAGATACCCACTAGTGGGATTGCTGGTAGTTCTATATTTAATTCTAGTAGTTTAAATGGTAGTTCTATTTTTAGTTCTTTCAGAAATAATCTCCATACTGTTTTTCATGGACATTGTATTCATTTACATTTCCACCAACAGTGTATAAGTGTTTCCTTTTCTCTGCATCCTCACCAGCATTTGATGTTCTTGTGTGTTTGATAATAACCATACTGATATTATGATGGCATCTCATTGCAGTTTTAATTTGTATTTCTTTGATGATTAATGATGTTGAACATTTTTTCATGTTTATTGACCATTTGTATGTCTTCTTCTGAGAAATATCTGTTCATGTGCTTTGTCCACTTTTTAATTTTTTTCTGAGTTATTTGAATTCCTTATAAATTAGCTCTTAGTATAGAACTTTATTTTGATCCTCTGGTGAATGTTTTATAAAAATCAATATAATTAATTAATTATGTCTACTTGGTAATTTTTGTTGTTTAAATTACATACACTATTTCAGATTTACTTTTCTATTTTTTCTTTCAGTGATCATGGCAATGCAGTGTTAATGTCTGCAACTGTTTTTTACTCCTTTTAATGCTGTCAGTTTGCCTTTATTGAAGAGTTTTATTACTGCATGCATATATATTTCACACTTTAGTTATGCTTGATAAATAAAATTTTCAACAATATTAAATGGCCCTCTTTATATCTGATACTATCTTCTTTTGAAGTCTACTTTTTTGGATATTAGTAGAATTTCTTTAGGTTTTTTTTTTTTTTGAGTTGGAGTCTCACTCTGTCACCCAGACTGGAGTGCAGTGGCTGCTCCCGGCCACCGCAGCCTCGACCTGCTGGGCTTCGGAGATCCTTCCGCCTCAGCCTTCCAAGTAGCCGGAACTACAGGCGCACGCTACCACGCCTATAATTTTTTTATTTATTGTAGAGATGAGGTCTCACCAAGTTGCCCAGGCGGGTCTCAAACCCTCAGGCTCAGGCAATCCAGTCACCTCAGCCTCCAAAAGCGCGGGATTACAGGCTGAGCCACCGAGTGCAGCTCTTTAGATTTTTATCCTTAATGTTTTCATAAAGTAACTTTTTTCTTTTTAAAAAGTTTGTATCTTGGCTTTATACTAAAAATGTTTTATTGTGCACTGTGTATTTGTCTTTGTGATCAGCATATGGTAGGAATTTACTTTAAAATACGAATTATGTATTTACCTACAAATAAATCTAATGCTATTGCCAGGTAAGCAGAAACAAAGTGCATTTTTTTCTAAATTTTGTTTATATTATTGAGGTATTTCTTGGGTTTAGATTTAGACTGACAATAATTTCCTGGATACATTTTCTTTGCTTCTCTGAATCTGAGTATATTTTTTTCTCTGTGTTATATGATTTTTCAAGAGAGTCTTAGGTGCTTTTAGTGATTTAGTTACTATATTTCAAATTACCCCTGAACTGTAACATTTTTTATATTTAATTCCAGGCGTACTTTATTTTCTTATAAGGTTTTTATAAACTACAATTAGTCTGGTCTCCATGACTCTCCAAATATCAAAATTTCTTTCTCCCACATTTTCTCCTTAAAGACAAATTGAAAATATTAGTTCAGTATTTTGGTTGCTAAAAACCCATCAAGTTTATTTCCCTCTTAATTTATAGAAAATTATTATCTTTTCTGTCTCATTTTCTTTAGTTACATCTGTTGCCTGTAGCTTTTATTTTAAGTTCTTACTATTTTCCTTCGCTTTTCAAGCTTTAACCTGATGTGTGTGAATGTGTGTATGTATTTAGTAAAGTCTGCAGATTTTACATATACACATACATTTGTGTGTATTGCATCTTATTACTTTTATTTGTGCAAAACAATGTTCTCTTTGAGCTTTTATATCCTTCTGATTTCATGTTTTTTATTTTAAAGATTATTATATTCCATGTTGTGAAATACAGCCATTAATACAAGATTTCTCTCTAACAATGATATAAAATGTATCCACTCAAAAAAATAATACTTTTTCTCTTCCACTTTGTTTTCATCAAACACTGTAACACAATTATAAAGCCACCCTTTAAAAGATGGAGTTTAGAAGTTAAAGCTAGATGCATTGTTATGGCAGTGAAAATACATAAGGAAGAAAACTGGTAAATTGTTAGGCAAACTACAGTGTGTACACCAGTCTATGCAGAAATGAGAAGCAAAAACAGCTATAAATGGCAAAGTGTATACTTGTAAATACTAATTAAGAACCATCAACTATTAATGTGTTTTTCAGTGGGTGTTTATGAGTTGTTTTATCGTTCTGGTCAAGCTAAAAATCAACTTTTATTTACATCTTGATTCAGCAGTATAGCATTGTTTAAGTTGTTTAGCTGATTTATAAACAACACAAAGGATTTCTGAATCGCTCCAATGATTGGTAAGAAAGTACTTTATATTGACAAAACATTAACATGTATTGTACAAATTTGCGTGAAATCATATTAATTTATTAGATATTGAAAAGTCATCATATGATAATTTTTTCAGCGACATTGCATCATAAATCAATCGTTCAGTGGTATTGTATTAGAAATTATATTTTTGTAAGTTAGTTATTCAAATCTGTATTTAATTTGAATATAAAGGATTGTGTTAACTGATAAGCAAAGGCCAATACATTCCCTACATATTTGTTAACTTTATTAAAAAACAGATTCCCTTTTCTATTAATTAAATGCAATTGTTATACAAAGGAGGAAAAAACATTTTTCTAAATGTTTGCAAACCAGAAAATATCATAAATATATGTACTTAGGTTAAGAAAAGAAGTGGAAAAAAGAAAAATTTCAGAAAAATAAAAATACTATGTGAATGCAATCATAATTTGGAATTGCCATCCTAAACAGGAAAGTTTATGACTGAAAAAAATCTACCAGCTAATATCTAAAGTTTTTTTTTTAAGATAGTTATTTAATCAGGAAAATAATGTTGCAGTTTAAGGGGATTTCTGCAGATTTTACTACTATTTTATTTGTGTGATATTTTCACTACCTTCTGATATATATATCTTCCATAAGAATTTTCCAATTGAAATCTGGAAAATGAATATTCCAACAAAGCAAATATAAATCCTGTGGAATGGGTGGTGGATATTCAGGAAGAAATGTCCCTTTTAGCCAAGACCAAGTTTTGGAAACAAACTGACAAAACTAACTGCGTTTTAATAAAAATCATTTCACTGCCTCAATATGCATGGCAAGCAGCTGCAAGTGTCAGGTTCAGATAAGCTGAAAGCAAGATGGCTGAAAGGTACATTTTCTAATCAACTTCCTGAATTATCTTTGACTCCTGGTATGGCCTCACATGTGACCTAATTATGAAGCATAACATGCCAATATTTTCATAACAAAAAAATGAAAATTGGTCTTTTAATTCTTTGGAAATGGTTCATGATGTTATCCTTACCCTGTTACTTCAATGAATTTTAGATATATTCTTCCCCTTAAACTTTGTCTTCTGACTCAAAAGTGGCAGACACCAATTTTTGGTGACATCATTTCCATTCTGTGTTCCATTATGCGTATTTTGCAAGTTCTCAAAATTATATATTTCTGTAGCTAGTATTTTTTTTTTTCCTGAGGCCACAGTTGAGTAAAGTCTTTTAAAAATACATTTCATCTGGGGCAAGGCCAAAATGGTTGAAAAGTGGAGAGTAGAGACATATGAATTCAAAATAGCATGCATAGGTGTGTTTATTAAGCAAAGGATGGAAAAATATGGTTTAAATTATAGTTCTTTCCTGGTTGATGCTATGAAAAGGTGTACTGGCTTTACTTTTATATTAATCTCCCTTTTCTCTCAATTCTTCTATCTCACTCTGTCTTTTATTCTTCATTTATTTCTTCCTTCCTTTCTTTCCTCCCTCTTTACCTCTCTAATTTCTTAATCTGTCCCTCCCTCCCTCCCTTTCTTCCTTTTTCTTTCTGTCTTTCATTGTCTCTCTCTTTCTTCCCTACTTATTTTTGACCAAAAAAAGTCAGAATAAATAATCTGTATTTCCAAAGTTTGGCCTGACATTGAGAAATTTGTTAATGGAAAGATGACTAAGATCACTTCAGGAAATAGGTACAAATGCAGGAAAAACAAACAAACAAAAGAACTTTAGCTAGTTCAAGAAACTAGAGAAAGACCAGTAGATAAATGAGAGTTATAATTGACATGTTAGCTATTGGGTTTTGGTATATCTAGAAATGATTTTAAAAATGTAGAGAAGACACACAAGTAGTTCAATTCTTCATTGACTGTCAGGGGAGTGACAGAAGTAAATAGGTGAAAACAGCTGAAAATGATAATGGTTGAGCCTTGTGTAATGCACAGTAAAAAAGAAATTTTTGCTATTATGATTTCTGTGGAGTTGGTAGTGATATCATTTAAGATAGTGATAGCAATGTCCAGAAGTGGAATTGCAGTGTATAAATACCAAAATTTGTTTCAGGTTTGTGGAGTTTGGTGGAGATATAAGGGAAGTATTGGCCAATTGACAGCTGATTTTCTATAAAAGTAAAGATAGAAAGAACAATTAAAAAGAACATAGGTATAGAAATATTAACTAGTTTACTAACGATAAAGTATTTAAAAGTATAAAAAAACAGTAAGAGATAAATAATTAGTTTAGGTTGAATACGTTCACAGAGATTTTAGACTATTGAAAGCATATTGTGTCAGAGACAGCAGTCAACAGACGTTTGAGGAAAAATGAATTAATTCTTAACATTCTGAGATGAGAAGGATAACCAGACCTATTGCTATGTCCCAAATAAATTCCTTCAGCTATAACAGAATACTATATAAAGACTCTTGAAAGCTTTACGCTAACATACACAGAAGATAACAATGTTTCCTGTTTCTAAACTCATTATTCCGGTGATGGTTAAATGCTGACAAGTATATGTAGCAATAAATAAATTATAGAAATCAAAGACTCAAAGCAATGGGTTAGTCAAGATGTATATTCACAATCTAAACAGGCAGTGTATTAGTTTACTAGGGCAGCCATAATAAAATAGCACAGTTTAGGTAGATTAAACAAAGAGATTCACAGCTCTGGAGGCTGAAAGTCTGAGATTAAGGTGTTAACAGGGGAGTTGATTCCTTCTGTGGCTTCTGTCCTTAACTTGCAGGGAGCTATCTTCTCACTGTTTCTTCACATTGTCATCTTCTCTATGCACATGTATCTGGTGTCTTTCCGGGTGTTCAAATTTCTTGTCTCTGCGAGTCACCTACCTCCAAAGAGCTCATTTTAACTTAATTATTCCTCCAAAGACACAATCTTAAAATATGGCCATAATCTGAGGCACCATGGGTTAGGACCTCAACATTTGAATTTGGGGGGATATAACAGTCCATAACAGAAGTGTAGGAAAATATTCTTTTATTTAAGGGTCCTTTCATATCCCTTTGTACCAGAAGATTTGATTGACTATCCTAACACCTATTCATAAGATTGGTGATGTGCAGAAATGAAAAAGTGCAACGTATCTAAGGAGAGGGTCATTATTGCAGTTTATTCTTTTGTCTCTTAGCACTTCATGAAAATGAGGAAAGAAGTGAGGCAATTTGATGAATAGAAACAATATGTGGCATTTCATTTATTATAGTCTAGAGAAAATTGTAAACCACTTCCACGAAGGTATGAGTGAATATATGCAAAACTAGTCCTTGCAGTTCAATCTATCATGGTTTTAAGAAAAAAATAGAACATTAAAAAATAAATTTCAGATATGCTGCTAATTACTTATATGTCTTTGACATCTCACCCAGACATTTTAAGCCTCTTTTTATCTCTCTTCAAAATGAGACATATAAACATACTCTTTAGAAAGTCAGTTCTAAAAGTTTTTTTTAAATATTTAAAAGACAAGCATAAGAATAAGGTGAAATTTGAAGAAATGTGACAGTATACATAGAAATTATTATCCTCATTTTATAATTTGAATTTTTTTGTTTTCTCATAGTTTCAAGTTGTGTTTATATTTTGAGAGAGGAGGTAGCATTTGGTTATAGTTTTAATTTTGTGTAAATATTTGAATAGCTCATCATATCTTATGTCTAAATGTTTCTTCAGTAACATTATTCTTATTACTTCAGAGAATCATCACAAAGATCAACTGTTTCTTGTATGTCAAAGGAAGAAAAGAGATCTAAATATGAACCTTGTGGCTGGGTCTATTTACTAATCAGTCTTAATATAATGTAAACACACAGCTCCTCTGCTAAACTTCTAATGTGGTACTTTAAAAAATCGATATCCATTTTTTCGGGTAAAACATAAATAAAGGCAGAACAAACAATAAAAATAGAACAATGGTACAAAAATTTACACAGTTATCAGCAACTGTGCAAAATATCTTCCACCCCAAAAATCGTTTTCCCCAAATTTGAAGATATTTCAGAACACTCTTGGTTGACTATTTATTATTTCTCTGTAGTTCACATATAAGTCCACTTACTTTGGATATAATGGTCAACACAAACTAGCTGAATTGTGAACACAGAACATTTGTAGCTCACCATAGGTACTAAATTCCTTGTACTAAAACAAACAAAAATCAGACTACAGGAATTAAATATTTCCTTATTATTCACCAATTTATTTATTCAAACCATGATTGCCTTTCTCTTGTATGCTCTTTGAAATATTTCCTTCTTGCAGATTTTTAATATTTGATTTTTCCCAGTTTAGAATTTCTTGTTTCCTCTTGGAACCAAGAAGATAAAATGTCAATAACTTTTTAAACATTTCTTACTATTTCGTACTTTAGATATACAAAAGATTTGTGCATAGGATATATATATATATATATATCCACTACATATGTATGTTCAAATATATGAATATGAATTCATAAATATATATGTACATATATATGCTTGTGTGTATGTGTGAAAGTTTTTTTTATTTCTCCCTCCATACACACACACACACACACACACACACACACACACACAAAACCCAAAAACAAAAAACACCCTGAGTTTTCCTAATCCTTATTACTCACAATTTCAGTAGCAAATCAGCTCTTCTTGAAAAAAGATAGGAGTGTTGGCTGATATATATACTATCTCAAGTTTCTCTTCGGCATTTATTCTTCTCATGGGTATCAATTGCATGTCATATTATTTTTCCTTTGCTCAGTCTTTGAAAGCTCTTAAATCATATTATTATATCTATCAAATAATTTTTCACATATTTTATTTGTCTTCCTTTTTTATTTCCTAGCCCCTTTGCTATCCTGCAGATATTTTCCTCTTTTCACTAGACTTTTTTTCTTTCTTTCCTTTTTATCACATGTTTACCTCGAGTCAAAATATACCACAATCCTGATCATTAATTTAAGAGAAGCATAAGATAAATTAATTATGCATTGAATATGGGATTTAGCTCATAGACATTATCGTGAAATTATTGCTGGTAAAAGCCAATGTCTTCAGTGTTCATCAAAGACACTGATAACTTTTGGAAATTTCATTTAGATTACCCTCAAAATTGTGTGTTTATACTCCAGGATTCCTAATTATATTTATTTGTGTTTTCTCAAGTTAACATTTAAGCCCAATAAATATTTGCTTGCAATTCAGGAATTTAAGAGCATTATTTTCTATATTTTTCATTGTCAATAAACAATATGTCATTAAATTATATTAACCATTAAAACTGTGGCAAGTTAACCTGTTTTGCAAATCAGAATCTATTAAAAATCAATACAAAATTCCAACAAACTCCTCTGCATTTGAGAATGAAGATTAAATTAATTGGGGGTGTTAACATGGGTGTTAAGATATAACTATGTCTTTACCTATCTGTGTTATAGATTGTATTACTGGTCAAATATATATTTTCCTTTTCTCCTGAGCTCTTTCCTGTGGAGGATTATGCTTCCTTCCCCACTGATATAAGACTTTACCATGCAACTTACTCTTTTTGGGATGTATCTGCCATTGGCCTTTGGGAGTGTCTGCCATTTCCAAATACTGTATAGTATGAAATGTGATTGTTTATTTATTTATTTATTTGACACAAGACTCACATGTTTGATCAAAAAAGGAGTGACTCCAAGTTGTAGCCTGGTTAGATTTACACCAATTATCTTTATAATTTTTTAGTTTTATTTTATTTTTAATTGATACAAAATTATTGTATATGTTTAAGAGGGTCAATATGATAACTTCTTTTTTGGCTACTTTAAAATATACAATACATTATCATCAACAATTGCCATCGTACTGTGTGATAGCTTACCAAAACGTATTTCTCTTATGTCACTAAACTTTGGACTCATTAACCTACTTCTCCCTTTCCTCTATCCACTGCCACGACCCTCCACCCCAGCTTCTCGTAATCAACACTATTCTCCCTTCATCTATGAGTTTGAATTTGTTTAGATTCCACATCTAAGTAATATCATACAGTATTTGTTTCTCTGTGCCTGGCTTATTTCACGTAGCATACTGTCCTCTAGGTTCATCTATGTTGTTGCAAATGACAGAATTTCCTTTTTGGTTAATGCTGAATAGTGTTCCATTGTGCATATACGCCACATTTGAAAAATCCATTCATTAGTTAATGAACACTTGGTTACTTTTATATCTTAGCTATTGTGCATAATTCTCCAATGAACATTGGCATGCAGACATTTCTTTGACAAGCGAATTCCAGTTCCTTTGGTATGATACACATTCAACAAATATTGATGAATGTAAAAAGTCACAGGACATGGACCATTGCAGAAAGTGACGTTAATTATGCAGTTTGGCTGTTCATTTTCCCACACATTTCTTAAATCTTCCAGGTTTGGAAGTTTGGGCATCTACATGAACTGATAAATATGTGGATTTTCAAAATAATTAAATGTGAAGAAAATAAGAATATTAAAAAAACACTTTATGTGTGTTGCTAAAACAAACTCAGTTACCTTTTCATTGGATTTTATCATAATATAGAATTAAAACATGTGTTATTTAAAAATTAATTGATCTTCTAACTATTTGGCTAAAAATATAACTTGTTATATTGTCTTCCATGGTATTTATTATTAAAATTAATGTCTGACAATGTTTTATGAAGAAACAAAGATGAGTTATGCTTTTCTGACTCACCATAGACAACCCACAAGATGATATGCTGAACGAAGAGGCCTTTCGAGTGGATCCAGGATACTTTTCCTTTCCGAAACACAAATCCCTCCACATCTGTTCAACCAACTCTGCTCCAGGTTAAAAAAATATGTATTGGTTAATTGCAAATCTTGTTTCGCATTCTGTTGTTTCTGTCAGAAAATTCCTTGTTTGTAGTTGTAAACCATAAAGCCATTTTCAGTGCTGTGTGTTTCATCTAACAAGATCTCCCTAAAGAGAAGGTACAAAATTTTGTTAGATTTTTCTCTTAAATCATATTTAAATATAAATTAACATGTATTCT
The DNA here is from genome assembly GCA_027257055.1 of Cephalopachus bancanus. Taxonomy (NCBI): domain Eukaryota; kingdom Metazoa; phylum Chordata; class Mammalia; order Primates; family Tarsiidae; genus Cephalopachus; species Cephalopachus bancanus. The sequence continues at coordinate 1,671,656 of JAPVLO010000089.1, forward strand.
CAAAGTGCCACATTATATTTTTAAATTTATCTAAGAACCTGATGGAAGATGCATACAAAAAGAAAGAAAACTCTTAAGAGAGTCACCTTCACCAATATTGGCAAATCTTTGTGTTTCCTGTCTAAAAGATGACTCATGGAATGTATTGAGGTCACTCTCTTTTAGAAAAAGGATGCATTCTAAAAGCATACGCAGTACATAATACAGAACAGTTTCAGTTTTTTAGTACATTCAATTATATATATATATTTTATCACATATATTTCTACATATAGTTCTAAATCTCTTGCCCATTTTGAAGGTTTTTTCTGTCTTGCTTGTTTCTTTTTTATTGAAATGAAGTAGCATTATCTGATAAATGTCTTAGTTTAGAATATTTTTAGCATTCAATATTATATACAATTTTTAATCAAAATAAGATGTTATTGTTTTATCTTAAAAGGCATCAGTACAAGATCTGAATTGAAAAAAACATGGTATTTGCTTTACCTTTGTTATAATAAATCCATAAGTAGATATTAAATATAATTTTCTAATAATGGTTAATTACTTGATAAAATGTTTTTCAATGTTGGTTATATATATTGGAATATAAACTTGAATATCTTTAATGAGACACTTTCAGAAGTATATTTACCTGTATCTTATTTTGGTGAATTAGGAGTTATTTCTCTTATGACTGAAAGTACATACTTTAGTAATTTATTAATATTGAGCCTAATTATGTTTATTCATCAATGCAGTATACAAAATATGTAATTTTTTCATTTGAAAATCTATAAAATATTTTTGAACACCTAATATATATTTCAGAGGCTTTTGTTTCTCAAAGTTAAACATGCATCAATCTTTCATATAATTATATATATATTTTTCTGCTATTCAGAGCCTTTTAGTTTAATTAAGCCCCATTTGTGTATTTTTATTTTTGTCACATTTGCTTTTGGGATTTTCATCATGAATTATTTGCTTAGGTCAATGTCCAGAATAATTTATTCTAGGTTTTCTTCTAGGATTTTACAGTTTCAGGTCTTACATTTTATTCTTTGATCTGTATTGAGTTAATTTTTGCATATGGTGTGAAGGAAAGGTTCAGTTGTATTCTTTTGAATGTGGCTAGCCAATTTTTCCAGTACTAATTTATTGAATATGATATCCTTTCCCTATTGTTTCTTTTTGTTGGCTTTCTTGAAGATCAGTTGGTTGTTAAGTATGGACTTTATTTCTGAGTTTGCTATATTGTTCCATTGATCTATTAATCTATTTTTGCACCATGCTGTTTTAGTTCCTGTAACCTTGCAGTATAATTTGAAGTCAAACATTCTCTAATAATTTGGGTGTGGCATTTTCTAATGTTCTGTGATACCTCCATATTTTTACTTAGGATTGTTTTGAATATTTGGGCTCTTTTCTTGTTGCATATAAGTTTTTAGGCTTTTTTTTAGTTCTATGAAAAATGATGTTGTATTTATCCCAACCCCTACCAGTATACAATATGCCCATGTAACAAATATACACTTGTATCTCCTGCATCTAGAATTCAAAAATGAATTAAAAACAAAAAATAAAAAATACACACTTAAAAAAAGACAACTCTTCCTTCCCAAATTTAATATGTTTGGATATAATTGTCATAAACTTGAACTGCTGAAACATTTTATTTGCATTAATGCTTCAGCTCCCCACATGCATATTAAGATTTCAGACACAGTCAGGAGCAGTGGCTTGTGTTTGCAGTTCCAGTTACTTGGCAGACTGAGATGAGAGAATCACTTGAGTCCAGTAGCCTGGGAAACATAGTGAAACCACTATCTAAAATTATATATAATTTATATTATGTTATATATTATATAATTGTATATATTATATATTATTTGTGTGTGATTATATAATATATGGAAAAACTTCCAGTGCCTGCTTTCTGTCCTCTATTTTCCCACTTATTATATACTTAGGTCGCCTATGGCCCTATTTAAAATATATACATACAAAACCAGAAATGTTCAGAACTACCAATAACAGGAAAAATATATTTTTCCTTTTTAGAATGAAATGCTTTCGGACACAGTGGATTCTTAAGCACGCTCTCCAGGTACGTAGTGTGCTAGCTGGTTTTCTTTTGGCATGATTGCTACACGTTTGGCATGAATGGCATGCAGGTTAGTGTCTTTGAAAAGGCCAGTCCGATGGCTTTACTTGCCTCCTGCAAAGCACCGACAGCTGAGCTCTGGAAGCACAGATCCGTTTTGAAATCCTGAGCGATTTTTCGCACAGGAGTAGAAAAAGGAAGTTTGCGAATCAGAACTTCAGCAACCATCTGATCATGTCTAATTTCAGGGGCTCGTCAGTACCAGCCTGTGACGATAAAGCTTTTTCATCTTTCCAGTAGGGGGCGCTCGCTTTCGAGAGGCTTTTGCAGCAGTTGCTTCCCGGGGGCTTACCACCTGTTCTAGGATTTGCTTGCAGTCGGCTGGTGGGGTGGAGACCCTGCATCCCCCCCGGGCTGGAGCTCAATAAGCAGAGGCAGCTTGGTGATGCCGGCTAGGAACTCAATTTCAAACAAATACATCTTGAATGGTCTGCGTACTCGTCTTATTGTTATGCTGTTGTGAATATTAGTCTGTGTCTGTAGTCTTTAAATGATAGTGGCTCATTCACACGTGCAACAATAATTCACATGTGGTAACAACCAGAGAGATGTCGATTTGGAATGTAACCATTTGGTTTCTTAGGGGACTTTCTGCCACTTGCGCAGCCTTTCATTGCATAATTTGGGGAAGTGGCTGTATCAAACTGTGACACAAATTAAGCTCATGTTTACCTGTATGCTTATTGGTGAAATATGATTGTCATTTAAGGCACGGATTTTTCTAATAAAATACACCCTTGATAACCCTCATTCGATGATCATTCCCTCTGTACTAGAGGTTATTTTCTCAATGTCTGCTCACTTCTTGGCTCTCTGCGTTGTTCTCTTATCCTGTGCCCTAAAGAGATTCTGTCTTCTGCACATCTTTCATCTCTATTGCACTGTCATTTTACTTAATGCTTGTTAATTGGTGTGGAGGAAGGAGTGTGACATTCTCTAATGTGCTGATTAAGCCTCTGTCTTAAGCAGGCACTATGTTCCTGCCATCTTGGAGGGTGCAGAGCAGATTAAATCTTTGGTTGAGTTGACAAGAGGGTAACTGGATATTCTGGGCAAAATTTCAGCAATAGCCGCTGTTCCCTCCAAACCAGCATCACAATGCAGCACTAGCTTTTTCAGGATTCTCTCCAATGTTCTCTGCCAAAACCGGATGAGGTTAATGGAGGAAAAAGTGGGTGTGAATACTCCACTTGCAAGCTCCAAGTTCTCACATTAATTCACACTAGTCTTTAACAATTAGTAACAGTTTTTCAGTTGTGTCTGTACAAATGAAAAATGTGTGTGTCCTCCCAGCAGGTGCTTCTCTCTCCTGAGATTTCAAGTTTACATGGTTGTCATGCAACCTCAGTTCTCAGGTAAATTTTAAAAAAGTAACTAATTTGCAATTTGCCCATCTATCTACTTGTGGTAAAAATGGGAGCAACACTCTAGCTTTCTACATCCTTGAGATGAAATTCAAAGAGGTCTTAGTAGGGTGTCATTATTATTGTTTTAAATTGTGCTTAAATTTGTCCCTATACCTTACACTAATCATCTTTTGATATTTCTTTAGGTTTATGCACTTCTAGAAATCTATTATCTCTTCCTACAAGTTCCTCTTGAGATAGTTAATTTTACCCAGATAGATAATGAGTATGTAGTAGAAAGGAGGAAAGCCGAGAACCAATATTGTACTCACCTCCACAGATGCATTTGGATGGGTTTGCAACATTAAGTGCCTATGAAAGGTGCAGGAGTTTCAGCCTAAATTCAACCACAGTTTATTCACCACATTTTCTCTTTCTTACACACTTCTGTAGGTGACCTACAGAAGTTTTGAGGCAAACAAAACTTCCAGAGTTATATTCTGAGCACAACTGTTGTCAAAAGATGACTTATTTGTAATTCTGTAGCTCTTTGGCTTGAGAAGTAGAATTAACTTAGTGTCTGGCCAGTTACTTTCTCCTTTTTCATTATCTGTTCTACATACCTCCTGGGTTAACATGATTGATTATCCCTGCTGACCCGGGCATTTATTTTTTCTTACTCTACACTGATGACCAGGTTGGGCAAAGCTGGGGATGGGAAAGGGCACTGTCAGAGAACTCAGTTCACAGTGGGTCTCTCACTTTCTTCCTAGGTTTCTTTACATCGATGCACTTTCCAACCACCAGCACTGCCAGCCGCCCCCTTTCCCACACACACACACACACACACCCCCCCCCACACACACACATACAAACTCACAACAGTTTTCTAATTCCCAAGTCAAGGTTTTATTTTTATGAAAGAAAATAGTCTGATTTATTAAACTTCCTTGAGGAGCAACCATGCTAAGACGCCTTCCTGTCTAGAGCAAGAAATGTTATTGAATTATCTTTTCTTTCTAGGAGAAACCTCACATCTTTGAAATTTCTTTAATCAATTCCCATATTCCTGGGAAGACTGTCCTTTACTGTGAGTTTTAATTTTATGAAGTAAATTGGAATGCTCTTGGATCAGAATCAATGACGGCAGGGACTGCAAGTTAACCAGAAAACAGACTTGATAGCAGTTAGAAATTGTGGTAGGACATGAAGGGAGTTTAAAGGGCTGAGTGTGAGGTACATTATATCACGTTGATAATGTAGCTACTCAAAGGCATTCTTCTAGATGCTGAGTTTTATCTGTTTGTTTGTTTTGGCTTTGTAACTTCCTAAAACTATGTATATTTCTTTCTGGTAAACTCAGCAGTGCATTTTTCCTTCTATGAATATTATTTATCATTTTAGATGATTATTTACCATTTTAGATGATAGTATTTTGCTGCTTGTTGAAAGGGGCTATGGAATAAGAATCTAGATTTGAGTTTAAATTAAATTTTCTTATTAATTATGGTAAAAATTCCACATATGCTTCATGATTAAAACAAATTTATAAACATTTATAAACAAAATAATTTATAAATAAAGTTTTACATATTTTAGAGATTTTAGAAATAGCATATTTCTTTGGCTAATAAAATAAGTATATGGTTTTAACAGTCTTCAAACTAATTTATATGCACCATCCTTTGCCTGGCATTATTACTCCTTCCCCAGTTCCTAATATATAGTATGCACTCAATAAATACTTGTTAAATAAAGAAAATGTTGATGACAATTTAAGGCTAGGATTATCCACATTCTTTATGTTCAGAGGATTTTTTTTCCATACATATCTACTTATTCCATTTAAAGTTTTGATGCATTCTTTTTTGTTGCCTAGCTTGGCACAACTGTTTGAACTTTTTTTTCTTTAATTATATATTCTTTTTAGTTACTTAAACACATAATAAAAATATTAAAGAAAAACCAGGCTGTTGGAAAGTGACACTAGAGTAAACACTGTAAGATATAAGAAAATTAATTTTCTTTTAGCTTATTTTTTTCTGATATAGGAAGCTTATATAAACAAATATCTCTGTTTATTCTCCTTTTACAATCAATCTCAATTATCAATTGGTAGTTTATAATCAACATTGCTTTGCTAATATGACTTTTGATAGAGTAAGCAATCTAAATATTGTCTAAAGACAACCTACACAGTAAAGCCCTATTTTATGAAGATGCCTATTTGGTTTGAAGTTAGTATGTAATAATGGTTGAATACACAGTGATACATATTCTTTAAAAATGTTATGTATGTTTTAATATACAATTAACTTCTGTTTGGCGATAGGCTATATTTTACCTATCTGCCAACATATATATATGATATATAATTTTTTTTCCAACATATATTTTTAAAGAAGGTTTTTGTGGGGGAACTTGGGTGCTACTGGCTCCCATTAAATTTCAAAGCCCATATTTTATTCTAGTATAATAGACAAAAGACTCTAGAAAAACTTGTTACTCATTTTAAAAGAATTTACAGCAAAAAACTCTGTTATTTACTTTAAATGAATTTACAGCATAGAAGATCACTGATTAAAAGTCAGAGAAAAATTTCAAACTATTTTAAGCAAGCTTTGTGACTTATGTAGCTTAATGAAACCTGGTTGAAGGGTTTATTTATTTTAAAGATGAAGAAATTGAGATGCATAAAGAAAAGCTTAGCCATATCTGACTTAGTGTCCCCCATTCTTTGTGCTTTGGTATAACTCTGGCCTGGTCTGGAACACCAATAAAGTTATCACTGATAGGCTCCATCTGAGAAGAAAAAAATATAAACTGGAAATTGTGGGAAATGGGGCATATCCTCTTCTAAACAAAGTGCAGATTCTTCCCACAATTGGTTATCCAATAACTGGTTGACAAATAAGGTGTTTTTCAAGTATTATGATTATGATTTATTTTTATATCTTAACAATCTTTGTTCTTTTTCTGGTTGCTAAAAAATATTTTATTTTTAACACTAAGTTGACATGACTTGGAGAAAAACTATATATCACAATTCAGTGGCCTCCAACACCACTTCAAAAAAGAAAAGTAATCAATTGATCAGATTTTATTTGACAAGTACATTTTTTTCCAAGGTATCACTATTATATTTAAAGTGGAGAATAGATGAGAAGGAGTAAGATGGCCAACTAGGGGCAGCTAGAGTGTGTTTCTTCTATGGAGTGAACTAAGATAGAGCTTCCTCAGCACTGAGTGAGGAAAGGACTGGCAGAATGCCCGACAACTCATCAAAGAAGTGGTAATAGCTACATAGTACAAAGAAGAGAAAAATAGTCAGTCTGGGTTGGACCTGGCCAGACTCTTACCAGGATCATGGCACAAGACCACTGGCAGTCTCTGGACACAGTGGTAAGGTAAATGAGGGGAATTTAGAAGTTCTGTGCTCCTGCTGCAAAACTGGAGGGCTCTTGAGTCTTGTAGGATTCCAGTCTTTCGTGGGAAACTACCATGCACTGTTGAAGTCCATGTGAAATGGTACAAGAAAAAAAAAAAAGAAGAAAAGCCCTAAGCAGCTCCAATTACCATATCCCAGGAACTCAACCCTTGTTGCTGGCTGCTTTCTAACAGGTCTGGGAGAGAATAGTCCCCAAGGGCAAACTCCATAGGTGGCAGACAGCTTCTGGCTGGGGCAGGATGCCTTCAAAACACCTGAAACCCTGAGGCTGGCTGCACCTTGATTATTTGGATCACAGACTGCCTGAGGCTAAGGCAGGGGACCTGGGTGGGACTCATTACCATAGTAAACTTTCACTCCCAAGGTGGAGCCTCCTTTTACTCCTTTGTGAAACCTTGGCAAAACCCATTACCTGTGGCCAGGGACTCTCTCACAGTCCCTACTGGGGTAGCGAAGACAGCACAGAAAAAAGGAGTTTGAGTTTTCCCACCCCCACACCCTCTTTGAAGGATTGGAACAGAGAACTAGGGTACTCCACACAGCCCCGCCCACCATCAAGGCTGGCTGTGCACTTCCTTGAAGCAACACAGGCCAAATAGAAAACTCATAGCCACCATTGCAAATACTTACTCCTGTCTAGAGGTCAACAGCATAGCCTATCACAGCTAATATCATACTTTGGTAATGTCTAATCCCAAATCCCCAGGCACCATCATTATTCAAGCCACCCTGGCCACTCAGGATGTCTTGAGCCTGTGTAAGTACCCAGCACAGGACTGCCACAGCTGGTAATTGAGACACTCATCACACCAAGGATATATATAATCAAGGAAACCTTACAGTGCCTACATTATCCTCCTGCCAATGAAATAAGAAGAAATAGTCTACCCAAATGAGAAGACACCAGAAAAATTGTTAGGTGTTATCAACACACTAAAAAAGTCACAATTCCAAAGGTTGAGTATAAAATTGCTCAATGAGATTCAGGAGAAAGTTGAAAACCAACATAAAGAAATTAAAAATTTATTCAGGACATGAATGAAAAATTACCCAAAGAGACTGATATTTAAAAAAAAATAAGATGGAACCGGGCTCGGTGGCTCAGCCTGTATTCCCGCGCCTTTGGGAGGCTGAGGTGAGTGGATTGCCTGAGCCTGCGGGTTCAAGACCCGCCTGGGCAGCAAGACCTCATCTCTACAATAAATAAAAAAATCAGCTGGCGTGGTAGCGCATGCCTGTAATTCCGGCTACTTGGAAGGCTGAGGCGGAAGGATCGCCAGAGCCCAGCAGGTCGAGGCTGCGGTGACTGGGAGTGGCCACTGCACTCCAGTCTGGGCGACAGAGTGAGACTCCAACTCAGAAAAAAAAAAAAGATGGAATTCTGGAAATGAAAGATTATTTAGGGAAGTATAATATGTGGTGGAAAGATTTAACAGTAACTAGAACAAGTAGAAGAAAGAATCTCAGTATTTGAGGACAAGACATTTGAATCATTCAAATCAGAAAACAATAAAGAAAAAAGAATTAAGAAAATCAAGAAAGCAGAACATCTGGGCATGCTGGCTCACGCTTATAATCCCAGCACTTTGGGAGGTGAAGGTGAGAGGATTTCCTGAGTCCAGGGGTTCAAGACGATCCTGGACAACATGGCGAGGCCACGTCTCTATAATAAATAAATTTAAAAAGATTAACTAGGCATGGTGGTGCATGCCTGTAGTTCCAGCTACTTGGAAAGCTGCAGCAGTAGGATCACCTGAGCCCAGCAGGTCAAGGCTGTGGTGGTTGTGAGCATGCCACTATGCCACTGCATTCTAGCCTGGGTGACTATGACTCCCCCCCCCCAAAAAAAATGTCTCCAATAAATGAGGGATTGTGTGAAATATCCAAACCTAAATTTATGTATGTTCTTGAGGAATAAGAGAAAACAACAGATTTAAACAACCTATCTGAGAGAATAAAGGAGGAAAACTTCCTAACTTACTAGGGATTTAATCATCCAGATATAAAATGTTCAAAGAACCTCCAGAAAATTCATTGCAGTAAGGATATCTCTAGGGTATATAATCATCAAGTTTTGCAAAGTTAATGTGAAAGAAAGAATATTAAGAGTAATGGGACAAAAGCATCAAATAACTTACAAAGGTAGATCTATCAGACGAGCAGAAGACTTCTCAGAATAAACTCTACAAGCCAGAAGTGATTGGGGCCCATATTCAATCTCCTGAAACAGAATAAGTCAGCAAGGGATCTTGTACCCTGAAAAACTATGCTTCATAAATGAAGTAGAAATGAAGTCTTTCTCACACAAGCAAACACTGAGAAAATTTGTCACCACTAGACCAGTGCTACAAGAGATACTCAAAAGAATTCTAAATACTGGAGCAAAAGATCATAATGCAGCAGTAGAAAAGCAATGAAAATTATAAAGCCCACAGTGCTCATAGAAAGATAACACAATAGAGACTAAATTAATAATTAAATGAAGCAACTAGATAACAAAAAGCATGATGAATTGAATAGTACCTTAATATCATTATCAGCCCTGAACATAAATGGTCTCAATGACCTACTAAAAATATATAGACAGACAGACTGTATTAAATACACACACACACACACACACACACACACACACACACACACATACACACACACCCCATATATCTGCTGCATTCAGGAGATCCACTTAGCAAACAAAGACTTCCTTTTACTCAAGCTAAAGGAGGGGGAAAAAATATTCCATGTAAATAGAGACCAAAAATGAACAGAAGAAGCCATTCTCGTATCAGATAACACAGACCTTAAATTAACAACAGTAAAATAAGACAAATATTCTTATTATATAATGATAAATGAATCGACTATAAGAAGACATAACAATTTTAAATACATATGCACCTAACAGCAGAGCCCCAAGTTTAACAAAACAAATTCTACTAGACCTAAAAAAATGAGATAGACAGCAATACAATAATAAACTTAAACACTACTCTGACAGCAATACATAGATCATCAGGGCAGAAAGTCAACAAAGAAATATTGATGTTAAACTGAACTATAGAGTAAATGGAACTAACAGACGTTTACAAAACATTCCACATCAAAACTACAGAGTATATGGTTTTCTCGTCAGGACATGGAACATTCCCCAAAATAGACTATATGATAGACCTTGAATCAAGTCTCAGTAAATTTAAAAAAATTGAAATTATGTCAAGTGCCTCTCAGCTCACAGTGAAATGAAACTAGAGATTAATCCAAGAAGAACTTGCAAAACCAAACAAAAACATGGAAGTTAAACGATCTGCTCCTGAATGATACATGGGTCAAAAATAAAATCAAAATGGAAATATAAAAATTCATCAAAATGGCCAGGCTCGGTGGCTCAGCCTATAATCCTGCGCTTTGGGAGGCTGAGGTGAGTGGATTGCCTGAGCCCGCGGGTTCGAGTCCCACCTGGGCAACTTGGCGAGACCTCATCTCTACAATAAATCAAAAAATCAGCCGGGCATGGTAGTGTGTGCCTGTAATTCCAGTTACTCACTCGAAAGGCTGAGGTGGAGGGATCGCTGGAACCCAGCGGGTCGAGGTTGCAGGGGCCGGGAACGGCCACTGCACTCCAGTCTGGGCGGCAGAGTGAGACTCCAACTCAAAAAAAAAATTCATGAAAATGAATGATAACAACAGAATAAGTTATCAAAACTCTGGGACACATCCAAAACTGTGCTCAGAGGAAAATTTATAGTGCTTAAGACCTATATTAAGGAACTAGAAAAGCACAAACAAACCAAACCTAAACCTAGCAGAAAAAAAAAAAAATAATAGAGCAGAACTAAGTGATACTGAAATAAAAAAAATACAAAGGATCAATGAAACAAAAAGTCGGTTATTTAAAAAGATAATATTGGTAGATCACTAGCTAGATTAAGAAACAAAGGGAAAGAGATCCAAATTAGCTAAATCAGAAATGAAAAATGGAGACATTACAATTGATATTACAGAGATACAAAAGATCATCTGAGATTATTATAAATACCTCTATGCAAACAAAATGGACAATCTAGGGAAATGGATAAATTCTTGGAAACATATAACACCCAACATTGAAACAGAAAGAAATAGAAACCCTGAACAGACCAATAACAAGTAGCAAGATTGAGGTAGTAATTAAAAGTCTCCCAACAAAAGAAATTCCAGGACCTGGCAGACTCACAGCTGAATTCTACCAGACTTTCAAAGGACTGATACCAATTTTACTAAGCTGATTCCATAAGACTGAAAAGGAGGAAATTAAGTAGTTAGAGAACTGACTTATTCTATGAAGTCAGTATTACCTTGATATCAAAGCAAGAAAAAGACACAACAAAAAATAAAACTATAGGCCAATTTCTCTGATGAAAATGGGCACAAAAGTCCTCAACAAAATATTAGCAAACTGAATTCAGTAGCACATTAAAAAAAAAAAAAATCTACCACGATCAAGTGGGTTTTACCCTAGAGGTGCAGGAATGTTTCTACATACACAGTAAACATAATCCATCACGTTAACAGAATTAAAAACAAAAATCATATGATAATTTTTAATGGATGCAGAAAAAGGCATTGGATAAAATCTAGCATCCCTTCATGATAAAAACTCTCAGCAAAATACACATAGAGGGTTTCCTCAAAATAATTAAAGCCATATATGACAAACCCAAAGCCAATGTCATCCTCAGAGCAGGAATAAGGAAAGGCACCCACTTTCACTATTCCTAATCAATATAATTCTGGAAGTCCTAGCTGAAACAGCCAGAGAAGAGGAAAAAAAAAAAATCCAACTTGGAAAACAAGAAATCAAACTATCTTTGTTTGCCAAAAATATGATCTTATATCTAGCGAATACCACAGATTCCTTCAAAAGACTCCTGAACTTGATAAATGAATTCAGTAAGGTTTCAGGATACAAAATCAGCTCATACAAATCAGTAGCACAGATACACTAACAGCAACCAAACTGAGAACCAAATAAAGAGCTCAACTCCGTTTACAACAGCAAGCAAAAAGCTAAAATACTTTGGAATATATTTAACCAAGGAGAAGAAAGATTTCTACAAGGAGAGCTACAAAAAACTGATTAAGGACATTGTAGAGGGTACAAACAAATGGAGAAATATCTCATGCTCATGGATTGGAAGAATCAACATTGTTAAAATGATCATATTAGCCAAATTAATATAGAGATTCAATGCAATCTCTATCAAACTACCAACATCAATGTTCACAGAATTAGAAAAAATCCAAAAATTCATATATGGAACCAAAAAAGAGCCAGGATATTAAAAAAAAAATCGGAAGCAGAAAGAACAAAAGGGGAGATATCACATTACCTGACTTCAAATTATATTACAAGGCTATAGTAACCAAAACAGCATGGCACTGGTACAAGAGCAGACACATGGACCAATGGAAGAGAATGGAGAATCCAGAAATAAATACAAATAATTACAATTAGCTGATCTTTGCCAAAGCAGACAAAAACATACACTGGGGAAAGAACATACTGTTCAACAAATGATAATGGTAAAATTGGATAGTTAAATGTAGAAAAATGAAACTTGATACCTATCTCTCAACATACCCCCAAATTAATTCAAGATGGATTAAAGACTTAAATATCAGAAATGAAACCATATAAATCCTAAAAGAAAACCTAGGGAAAAATCTTATGGACACAGGTATAGGTAAATAATTTATTACTAACCCTCCAAAATAAATACAACAAAAGCAAAAATAAATAAATTGTACTTAATCTAAAAAAGTTTCTGTAGAGCAAAAGAAATAATCAATAGAGTAAATAGGCAGTCTAAAGAATGGAAGAAGATATTCAGATAATACATCTTACAAGTGCCTAATATCCAGAATCTACAAAGAGCTCAAACAAATCAGCAAGAAAAAAGCAAATGGCCCATTAAAAGGTGGGTAAATGGCATGAACAGACATCTCCTAAAAGAAGATATACAAATGGCCAACAAACATGTGAAAACATGTTCAACATAATCAACATCAGTAAAATGCAAATTAAAACCACAATGAGATAACACATGACACCAGTCAGAATGACCATTATTAAAAAATAAAAAAAAAGAGATGCTGGCACAGATGCGGAGAAAAGGGAATGCTTATACACTTCTAGTGGGCATATAGGTTAGTACAATCTCTATGAAGATTAGTATTTAGATTTCCTAATGAACTAAAGGTATATCTATCATTTGATCCAGCAATTCCACTACTTAGTATCTACCCAAAGGAGCAGAGTCCGTTGTATAAGAGTTACCTGCATTCCCAAATGCGGCACAATTCTCAATTGCAAAGACATGGAATCAACCTAAATTCCCATCAACTGATCAGAGGATAATGAAACTGAATGTATATGCATATATTCATACATATATTCCCATATATGAATATTTGTTAATTATCAAGAAGAATGAGATAATGTCTTTTGTAGCAACTTGGAAGAAATTGGAGAACATCATTCTAAGTAAACTAACACAGGAACAGAAAGCCAAATACCACATGTTCTCACTTATAAGTAGGAGGTAAACTAAGGATTTAGAAAGGCATAGAGAATGATATAATGGACACTGGAAACTCAGAAGGGTGATGAGGGATGAAGGATGAAAAATCACCTCCTGGGTACAATGTGCACAGGTGGGAGTGGTGGGTAAACTTAAAGCTCCCTACACATTGCAACCAAAAACTATTTGTACACCCTAAAGCTATTGAGATAAAATAATAATGATAATAATAATAATAATAATAATAATAATGTGGAGAACACTTCACTGCTGTGCTTTCTGGAATTGTAGTTCCAAAGAAAATCTTTGTTTGCTAGAAAAATAATAAAATAATACTTTAAAGTACAATTGTTCACATTTACATTTTACACTTGAAAAGTTATACTTTTTGAAAACAGAAAACAATATGCATCAAACATATTCTAGCCTTTCTTTAATTTTCCCTCTTTCAAGAGATAATATAAACTAACTGCTTAAGTAAAGGGTAGGTCTCAGGATGCATAATGGAGCTTTTTAACAAGGAAAGATACCTGACACCTAAACTCATGGGTATTGATTTTTTACTTATTGGGTGGACTCAGAGAAGGTATGTTTTAAAACTTCCACAGGTGATTCCATGTGCAGCCAGTACTGAAAATTGCAGCTATAAACAACCTCTGAAGAGCTGTCTTGATCAGTCTGAAGTAAATAAATATGCTCTCAAAGAAGAGAATCTCTCTTTACTTCTTTTTTTTTTGGTTTCTATCACCCCATTTATTCATCTATAGTTCTTTCTTCTTTACTATTCCTTAGAATGTAGAAGTGCCCAGGATGATCTCACAATAATCAGAAAAGTATAATGTGTAATTTTTGTTAAAGCAGGAGATTTTCAGAGAGACACAAGAGCATCTTTGAGTCTTGCCTCCCCTCCCCCACATTTACAGGTGAATGAAATTGCTACTAAAATATTCATGGAGTACCACAATTCTGGGTTATTGCAGAAAATTAGTTGTCTAAATCACCTAATTATAATTTGTCATTTAAAATTTTTCTGTGACTCCTCAGTATTATTTCATCCTATGTTCTAAGAACAGTTGTGGAACAATCTTAGGCTTAGACAATCTGTCCCTTTCTATGATATAGATCAACATCAAAGAAGAATTATACAAGGAAGTACATTAACATTTTCAGAAGCTTGAGACATCCTACTTTAATAGTGTTATGAGAATAGTAGTACTTTATAACTTCTTGTTCATTCGTCATTTCTGCTTGAATCTCACAGCCATATCAACATATATAGTCAAAGCTGAACACATTATATTCATTTTGAACTGAGATTCTCCTCTCAAAATAAATAACTGCATTCCTAAAACTATTTCCAAAGCTAATAACCTGAAAATCATTAATGATTTGTCTTTTGCTCTTACTGACACTGTTAAAACATCAAATACTAACAACTTTATTTCCTTAGCATCTCGCAAATTCACCTGTAGTCATCTTTCCAGTAAAGACAATGGTCAGGTAATTTCTTGTC
Organism: Cephalopachus bancanus; assembly: GCA_027257055.1. Taxonomy (NCBI): domain Eukaryota; kingdom Metazoa; phylum Chordata; class Mammalia; order Primates; family Tarsiidae; genus Cephalopachus; species Cephalopachus bancanus. Next base: position 1,686,672 of record JAPVLO010000089.1, read on the forward strand.
TGAACTAGTACGACAATTAAATTGTTTACTTACTCTGCACATTGCAGCAGAATTGTCCCTTTTTTTTTTTTTTTTGAATCAGATTCTCACTCTGCTGCCCAGGCTTGAGTGCAATGGCTTGCTCATGACCACTGTAGTCTCAAACTGCTGGGCTCAGGTGGCCCTTCCACCTCAGTCTTCCAAGTATCTGGAACCACAGGCACACACCATCACGTGTGGCTAATTTTTAGATTTATCATAGAGATGAGGTCTCACCAAATTGCCCAGGCTTGTCTCGAACCAGTGGGCTCAGGAAATTCTCTTACCTTGGCCTCCCAAAATGCAGAATTCTCTGTTAAATCATGTCTTCTCTGCTTTAATTCATCCACTGACTTTCCATTGCCATAGTAATAAAGCTACCTCTCCTATGAGGCTTTAAATCATGAAGACTTTGTCTTCTCTCCAGCCTCATCCCTTGCTTTCTTTCAGAACTCAAGCCTTAGATGTACTGAACTATGTTTGTCCATTAAAGTAACCTGCTGTCTCTTTTTTATAGGCATTTGCACATGCTGCAGTCTGTTCCAAAACCATTCTCTCCCCACTCATCCCCTTGCCCACTATATGTCATTCGTCACACTCCTCACTTTCTTTGAGCAATCCTCATATACCTTCCAAATCTCTGCTTTAAATAGTGCTTCTCCTGAAACACCCTTATGGCCCTGGGACTAAGTTAGTTTCTATTTATTTATTTTTTTGCCTCTGACTGTACTTCTCAGATTTCCCCTATGATAATACTTTTAACACCTTAGTACACCCATTATTATTATTATTATCATCATCATTATTAATTTGAGTTGATGTCTTGCTTTGTCGCCCAGGCTGGAATGCTGTGGTATGGTCTCTGCTCACTGCAGCCTAGGCCTTCTTGGCTTAGGTGATCCTTCTGCCTCAGCCTCCCAAGTAGCTGGGACTATAGGCACATGCCACCATGCCTGGTTAATTCTTTGATTTTTTTTTTTTGGAGATGAGTTCTCATTATGTTGCCTAGGCTGGTCTCAAATACCTGGGCTCAAGCAATCCTCCAGCCTTGGCCTCCCAGATTGCTGCGATTACAGGCATGAGCCACCACACCTGGTCCAATTACTTATTTTAATTGTCTTTCTGTCCTCCAAATTTCTATGAGAACAGGGTTATGTCTATCTTTTGTTATAGCTCAATTCTAAATATTTTTCAAAGAAAACGGGTACCAAATGAATATGTGCTTTAAAAAATGAAATGAGCCGGGCTTGGTGGCTCAGCCTGTAATCCCGCGCCTTTGGGAGGCTGAGGTGAGTGGATTGCCTGAGCCCGCGGGTTCGAGACCCGCCTGGGCAGCGAGACCTCATCTCTACAATAAATCAAAAAATCAGCCGGGCATGGTAGCGCATGCCTGTAATTCCGGCTACTTGGAAGGCTGAGGCGGAAGGATCGCAGGAGCCCAGCAGGTTGAGGCAGCGGTGGCCGGGAGCGGCCACTGCACTCCAGTCTGGGTGACAGAGTGAGACTCCAACTCAAAAAAAAAAAAAGAAATGAAATCCATTAGTCACCAAACTGCATGAACAGATGTGCCATTTAAAAGATTCAAGTAAAGATTTTTTAAAACTTGTAAAATGCAAATACAATATGATATTGAAACTGGAAGGCTACTTGGAAGCATATCAGTGTTTTAATGTGTTTGCAGTCACAGATCATGCTAAAATTAGAGAGATGTCTTTTGTTGTTAAACAAGAGTTATGGAAGCCTTTAGGTGGCACTTTTTATGTGATTCCTATGACTAGAAGCTTTTTTTATTAACATAATCACATTGCTTTGAGATAAATAATTGTGGAACCCTGTGAATCACGGTGGTCAAGGGCCAGTCATATAACATGTATGTCAACAACACCTTAGAAAAGTATAAGGAATGTACTTTCATAATTAACGAAGAAATGAAATAGTAATGCCATGTGTCACTTTCATTAGGCCTAGGTTCCAAGATCAAGAGCATAAAGTGGTACTAGGACAAGGAGTCCTCGTCTCTTCTCAGTTTTATGAGTTAACTTTCAAATAATCTTGTAAGTCATTTTTTTAAAAAAAATACAGTTTTATCAGCCCTATAATAGCTGGTAGTTATTGATCCAAGATTCTAGCAGGATTGTGGCTTCCTTCCTACAATTTGGAGCCTGTACTATTTTTGCATTTGCTGCTTGGAACACTACTCTGGTTTCCTTTTGGTATCACTTATTCACCATTCAAGAATCAGTTTAAAAAGTTGCTTCCTCTGTAAGGTCTTTCTTGACAGCCTCCTCTCTAAAATAAAATGGTCTCTCTACCTCATACAACCCTGCTTTATGTATTTAAGACACTTATTGCAATATGTAACTACATATTTATTGGTTTAATTTCTATCTTCCCAACTATTCTAGATGATTTCATTAGCATAGGAATCATGTCTGTGTTCTTTTATGTTTTTCAATAGTATGTCCTTAGTGTTTAATTCTTATGCTTGAAACATAGTAGATATTTAATACATATTTGTTTAGTGAGCTCAAAAATAAATACTATGCCCAAAAACATACTGGGAAGGAATGACATGATTGTTATATTACTAAATTATGCTTTTTTCTTTTTCTTTTTTTTTACTTGTACACACATGAGAAATTTGTTACATGTGTATAATGCATACTGATCAAGTCATGGTATTTAGGGTTTCCATCACTGGAGTGCAATGCATTTTTGTTAAGTACAGTTACCCTACTAGGCTATGAAACATTGAATTTTCTTTTGTTCATATTTTTGATCATTGCTGTTTCTAAAATTATTATAGATTACTATTGAGATGGAAAAGTTTTAATATTTTTATACAGCTTACCATTTTGTTATGACAATAAATATAAATTGAGCCTTGCTATATATATAAATATAAATATAAAGAATTCAAGAATTCAGAGAATTATGTTTAAATGGTCACTGTATTAAATTCTGTATTATATCTTTAAACTATGTTAAAAGAGTTTGCCTTCATAGTTTTATTTCTATAAAGTATTGATATAACAGAAACCTAAAGTTTCACATGATTACCAAAGTAAATCAAGCTGGTAGAGTATGTATTTTTGCCATGTTGACTACAGTATTCAGTATAAGAGGTGTAATTTTACACAAATTGTGGTTAAGTTACTCATCATCCTCTCTCAATTTTATTAATTAAGAGTGTTCTTTAGGCTTTAAAACAAGGTCACATATTACTGACATTGAATCAATTATAGTTTGTATCAGACATTATTTAAATTATATCAACATTGTGACAGTAACAAAATACCAATAAAACTTTTCTTTGTCCTACAATCAATCATTGTGATTGACCTATTACATTTAAACAATGACTTTATAAGTATTAATGTTGTAGTAGCCATGACATTAACATTGCCAATAATAAAAGATTAAAGTCCCCATTAAATTATTTACACCAATCGTATTGTTGGAAGCAATTAAAAATTCTGTATAGATGAAGCTCATAGTGATAAAACGGAATGATTTTCTTTCTCAAAGAAAATATAAAAGTCTTGTGAATATTTTTCAAAGTCATTCAAAATGAACTCCACACTGTTTATCTGTTTTAGTTACCTATTGCTGCATTACAAATTACCCAGAATGTAGTTGTTTGAAACAATACCATTTGTTATCTCAGTTTTCTGTGGGCCAGTTATCAGAACATCAACCTGGGTACTCCCATGTTGGATCTTTTATAAGATACAATCAAGGTACCAGCCTAGGTTGCACTTTCCTCACTGAGAAAGGAACAGTTTCCAAGCTCACTCATGTGTCTGGTGGATGGATTCACTTGCTCCGGGGTTGCTGGACAAAGATCCTTACTGCCTGGGCCATTGTGGTAAGAATCTTACTACTTGAGTCATTCTGTAGGGAGCTCACAATGTGGCAACTTGCTTCATCAAAAACAGCAAGTAAGAAAAGCCAAAGGAAGTATGTACCAGCCAAAGGCATGCCACAGTCTTTTATGCTCTAATACTGGAAATGATATCCCAACATTGTTGTTGCAATTCATTCTTACGCAGCAAGCCACTAGGCAAATATATACACAGATGGAGAGTAATGCACAGGAGCATAGGTGAGACACCTTGGGCACCACTTCAGAAATTATTATAACATTGGTACAAGCGCATAGCAGCTGCTACGATTGAGTGCCCTATGGCAAACGATTTGAGTTTGCCTAGGCTCAAGTTCCAGCTCAAATATTGTTTTCTGTGTAACTTTGGCAAGTTCTTAACACTGTGATCACCAAATTTTTAGAAATCACTAAACTAGAAAAGATGGCTACTTGTCTCTAAAAAGAATGCTTCCTGGTTTCTCAATTTTGTCACTATTGACATTTCGGATCAGACCATTTTTTAAAAATTTATTTATTTATTATAAAGATGTGGGGTACAATTCAGGGTTAGGTATACAAACTTTGATTATGCAGGTACCCTTGTTGATGAGGTGTGCCCCTCCCTCCCCTAGTAATTTCCCTCAACTACCAATCCCACCCCCGCTTCCCCTGATAGTTTTCCACTACTGCCAATCTCTTTCTTATAGCATTATAATTGTTCAAGGTCACCTTATGAGTGAGAACATATGGAACTCAGTTCTTTGTTTCTGTGATGAATCAGACCATTTTGGGGGGCAAGGGTTGGTCTGTCTTGTGCATTTAGAATGCTTAGTAGCATCTCTGGCCTCCACCCATTAGATGTCAATAGCAGAACTCCAGGAATGATGAATAAAAATGTTTTCATTTCAAATTTCCTTTGGGAGACAAAGTGACCTGGAGTTGAGAGCAATTGGATTAAATGATGAATTACATATCAAATGGTTTGCATAAAAGCTATAATATTTGCTATCTATATAATATTTTATATGATTTTAAACTATCTTTAACTCACTCAAGCACCAAAAAAAGAGTTATGGGGATATCTGAGATAGAGGTCAGATCAGATAGTTAAGTAGAATGTGACATACCCCAGGTAGCATGAGGTATTATGAAGCTTTCATGGGTCTGTCTACTCTCTGGGTTTCCTAGTTTTTACTGCTTGAAAATTCAATTATTGACTTCATTTTTGTTTACAATTTTGGTTCATAGACCCAGGGAATATTTACCAAAATACAAATAACTTTGGGAATAGGAAGTCTCGAATGATTTTTAAATATTATTTTAAAACAATACAAGTTTGATTATGAAAAACTTTTTGTTCATCAGTTTATAGGATTTGAATAGTACATTGAAGAACCTTGAGAATCAGGTAAATAAGATTTAATTTCAAGTTTTAGGTCATTAATAGGGTAGGACAGAGAGATAGAAAGAGAGGGGCAATAAAACGTTCTGGGACATGAATACAAAAAATAGTTTATTAGCCATCTTGAGGGAAAAGTGCAAGTTATAATTATAGACTTATTTAATATTGCTCTTGAAGAGAAATGTGACTTTATAAGACATTTTAATAAGGCATGGTTTTTAAGTAACTCAATTCAATCAAATGTCATAATGTTTGTGAAAGCTTTTCTTCTCAAAATTGGAATATACGCTTATGTAAGAGTTCATGTTAATGCAAATAGTGAAAATGTCACAGCTAAAGCAGTTTTTACTAGTAATTTATTGTGTAGGTGTAAAAAAATATTATTGAGATTTACCAAATTTGTGTTGCAGCTGATGTGTAATAAAATTGCCTTACTTATTGAAATAGCCCAATTCTGAAGCAGTGATGCTCCTCTTCATAACTAAGTGAATAAAAGAAGAAGAAAGGTAAACAAATGCCTTTTCTGTTTGCAGATAATATAACTGGCTAAAAAGTAAGCTTCCCAGATCCATCATCATGAAGCTCACTACAAAGCCTTTGCTGTTACTACACAGACATGAGAGGCCCTAATAGGAAGTGTCCATTTTACTTCCTCCCTTGTCTACCTCAGACAACACATGCGTTTGGTCTAGTCACATGGCTCTTGTTGTTTTCTCCGATTTTTAAACAAACTCTTAGTCTTGTTTGTTAATTATCATTCTCAGCATTTACAAAAAAATTAAAATCTTGAATATATTTCCTGGAGCTTGGGGAAAAAAGGGAAGAAAACAAAATACCGTTTTCCTCACCACAAAATGTTGTTTGTTTGATTATTTAATTAATTTGAGATGAGAATACAAAAATCAGTCATGCCAGTTACAATTTTTAATAAATTATGGAAGAAAATATTTGTATGCTGTTAACCATATTATAAGGTAGGATATGCTTGTTATTTTAAAAGTAAAAATGAGGTCACATTAACGACACCACCGGTAGTGGGATACAGGAGGGAGGATTTTGCATTTGTGATGAGATGTGCATAACAGTTATTATTTAGTGAGATGGAGTTAAGATAATTGTCATTTCCACCAGTATTATATGCACAAAAAAAGGTGTTGTAGGTGTTCAGATAATGCTAAGTTGAAGGAAGTGTAGCTGTAAAGGGATAGATTTGAAAAGGCAGTATTAAGAATATCCCAAATGGCCATGAAAGTCAATACGGAGCAGGCTGTAAAAAAAATCTGTCAATATTTCAGTGGTTTTAATTTCTGTGAACTCAAGACTCTCTCTCTTTTAGAGCATATTTTTCAATATGCTTAAGCACTGTTTACAGTATGCAGCCCCCTTACTTTTTGTTTTAGTTTCCTAGAATTGCCATAAAAAGTATTACAATATGCGTGGCTTAAACAGTATAAGTTTATTTTCTTCCAGTTCTTAAGTCCAGATGTCTAAAGCTAGACATGCTTTCTCTGAACGTTTTGAAAAAGTAAATTTTTTCTTGCTTGTTTCTATCTTCTGGAGGTTGTTAGTAACCCTAGGGGTTTCTTGGTTTGTGGCAGCATTCTTCCGGTTTCTAACTATGAGTTCAAATCTATGGCCTTCTTTCCTGGTTATCTGTGCAGCCTTTTGTTTGTGTATTGAATTTCTCTTTCCTTTCTATTATGACATAAGTCATCAAATTTAGGATGCACTCTAATTTAGTATAACCTATTTCTAATTTGGTACATCTACAATAAACCTATTTTCCCATAAGTACCTAGGATTAAAACTCCAACATATCTCTTTGGGAAACACAATTCAACCCATAGCACTCTCCTGAACCTATCTACATATGTAATTTTCAAAATAAATACAACTCCATAACAATAAAAAGACTAAATAAAAATATTCCTAATAAGTCAACCTATAACACTCTCCTGAACCTATCTACATACATAATTTTCAAAATAAACACAATTCCATAACAATAAAAAGACTAAATAAAAATACTTCTTAATAAGTCAGTCAATAACACTCTCCTGAACCAATCTACATACATAATTTTCAAAATAAATACAACTCCATAGCAATAAAAAGACTAAATAAAAGTGCTTCCTAATAAAATAAATATGCATTTTACAATGCTCAGGTACTACTAAACTAAATGATATAATCAGCACTTGCACTCCTGGATGGAATCACATGTGGGAACAATGTTTTAATTTTGGTGAACCAGTACCATAAAACACTTTGCCATCAGAGGCTAAATTTTCATAGTGAATCACTTTTGATAGACTTCTGAATAAAATTAAATATTATACACAATATCACCCCTAACTCACAAAATACTTGGATTGAGGAATTAAGCTTATAAGAATATATGCAAAACTCTTGAGTTTGTATGTTTCAAAAAGTTTATTTTTATGATCAGATAATTACCAACAAGTTTTTTTGTTGTATGAATAGAAGTGGGACAGATGAAAGTTATCGAAAATTCAGAATAATTATTTAACATCTGTTGTTCTATGCCTAACAGGACATCAAGCACTCTGTCCTTATCCACAAAAAGCCTAGAATGTTCCACGTATGCATTTAGTGTAAACAGAAATACTCTCCCTCTACCAGTTTATGGAAACATAGTATATTTCCTGTGGAGACCCATAGTCGTAATTTTAAAGTTATCACTTACCAGTGGAAAAGACCAGAGAATTTAACCCCTCTAGTATGGCAAAAGGTAAAGACAAAAGTATACAAATAATTCAACCAATATGTGCTACATATGCCAATATGATTTATAATTTATTCAATGAATATTTACTGCATTGTGTGGTAGGCACTTAGTTATGCCCTTGGAATAAAATAGTAAGAAAGGTAAAAACTATTTACTTATGCTCACCATAAATCTATCATTAAACATATGAGTTGAAACTAGAATCAAGAATACAAAAGCTTACCTATAGTTATATGTCAGTTTTGCTAGTGTGAATGTTATTGCTTCTTAATGTTATGTATCATTTTATGGATTTTTAAATGTAATTATAATCAAAATCTCAATAACTCCATTTATTTTACACCCACTCTGATAGTTGAAATTTACTCTTTCTACATCTGAATTAGATTTTGGGGGGGAACCGAGGTATATCGAAATAAGAAGTGGATGTCTGCTGCATTGGCAGACGCTTCAGGTACCATTTTGAATTGATGGGAGCATATTTCAGGATATACTAGTCCGCAGACACATTTCACATCACACCGTGTAGGAAGACACCTAGGCAGGATATGTACAAAGTCAACTGATACCTCTGATTCTATTCTCAATCCTCGATTTATCCTAGCTTCACAAAGAATGCAGATTCACATGAGTGTGTTACAAGCTGCCAACATGAAACCTATGCACGTGCTTGATGAATAATACAAAACAGAGAAAGGTCAGGAACTGGAGATGTTACAGGACAGGTGGTATGGCACTATGTACATGGCAAACACATGAGAACAGAATCATAATGTTTTTACGGGAGGTATACCTCTCTATGGTGATTACGAAGTGCAATGCATGTATATTACTGAAAGAAATACCTGTGGAGTAAAATGACAGGACCAGCCTTCAAGCATTCCGTCTGCTTTCTCATTTCTTCACATTATAAAGTTTTTTTTCAAATTTTTTATGCCAATATGGAGAGTAAAGAGATTTGTGACTTAGGATTACTGAAGATGGTTCTTTTAATGCCTCAAAAACCTATTAGTTTATGGCCTGAAAATACAGTAGCGGAAATTTTTTTATACATATATTTTGAATTTATTAGTTGCTTATTAATTTTTTACATATATAAGTATGTCTGCTCAAAGATTTACAAATCTAAAGACAACAAAATAAAACATATAGATACAAATAAATTTATATTACTTTTACATTTTTAATTCAAGAGAATTTTTTTGTTTGGTTTGGTTTTTCTGGTTACCGTGAGGTAGATTTCTCCCCTTGAGACAAAATAGAAGTGAGGAAAAAAAATCCAGACATACACTCTGTTTTATGCTCAAAATTTTTTGGTGACATATTTGGAATTTTTTTTCTAGACTTTTGACTCTGCTGTAAGCAACACTTCTTATAGTACCAATTTGCATAGACTTTCTTCTTTAAGGAAAGCCATCATTTACTAAGAAACTGTTTCTAAATTTATTGTCTAAAGTAACTTGTTTTTACAAAGTAAATGAGATTAAATTCATTACACATAAAGCTATTAATATTTTTAAATTAAAAAATTAGCATATTTTCAACTAATTCCATACAGCCATGAAATAGTTAAAAGACCTTTTAAACATATTGGTTATTTTCTCAGGGACCTGGTTAAACATAATCTTTTTAAATTGAACCTAGGAATGTTTTATCAGATTAAAAAAGAATCTGTAAAGCAAACCATTCACACTAACAATGAGGTAACTAGCAACTGTACTAGTGTTAATGGAGTTTTCTGAGTGACACAGTAAAATAGGAAGAGATAAGATGCCATAAGCCGATGAGTGTGAGAGAGGACCACAGAATCCAAGCAGGTTGCGTAGAACTTGGAAAGGGCACCATACATCAGAAGTCCTATACCTGCTGTCTCCACTTAATAAATTTGTGTCCTTTGATTGGTTGAAAATTAAAGAGCCTTTTTTCCTCATCTGGAAAAAAAAAAAGGCACAAGGCATAAGGTCATACTGTTGAAATTATTTAAGAGCTATAAAGAAAAATGCAAGGAGATATTTTAAAACGCTAATATATCAATATTTTATGTTGAACAGGCCAGGAACACAGAGGTAAAATTATTGATAGCATGACATTCTTATATGTTTTATAGAGAGTATAACTTCCCCCCTTCCAGGTAGATATTTTACAAAGAATGTTTGAGAATGTTTGTGAATGATGCCTTTCTTAATGCCCTGTCAAATAGGAAAATATGTCTTTAAAAAATATTTATTCAATTTTGGAGTTATTTTATGTGTGTTGTTTTCCAGTCAGACAAAGAAAGTTTTTGATCTAATGCAGTTTAAGACACATTTAGGTGCTCTATTTTCTGGATGCATGTAATCTAAAAGTTAAATATAAAATGATATTTATTCATAGACTGAATACATGCTAGAATATGTGAATTTAATTACTCTAAAATCTGGAACAAGACTTATCTTCCTAGATCAAACTTCAATTCTTTCATAAAACAAGCTCACAAGGAACAAGAAAAATGGGGAATGTAATCATGGACAGTAATGTATTCAAGGAATCTAACTTCAAGATTGGGAACATCATAATATAACCAAGGAGTCCTAGAAAAGAATACTCTTCTCTGTACAGGAGATGCCAGATCTCTAATTCTAGAGAGATCCTTTGGATTGGTAACATGACCAGCACCAGCTGGGCGTAATACAAATAGTGATAAACTTCAAGAATCAACATCCACGTTAGGGACACAATCTTGAGGTAGAGAGTTGATGACTAGTTTTATGTGGGAAATGAACAGGATAAACAAGACTCAAACTGAAGTCCAAGAATAAAGATGGACTATATTCTGTGTGAATTAGTGGCTGTACCTGTATTTGTAGTTACATATGCCTGGTGACATTCGGGGGCTCATTTCATTCCCAAGAACCATTTCAGCAGAATTGAAGCCAGTAGACTAGCTCCCACTCACAATTGCAATCTGGACATCAGGGATCAAGAGCCCATGTTCTTTCCTTGACACTATCTTTGTAAATATATGATTTGCTACTACCTACAAAGTTTATTCATCACATGGATATTTCAAGGAGGATGTATATGCTCTGGAAAAAATGACAGATGGAATGCAAAAAATAATATAATTTATGTTGTTATGGATTTTGCTATAAGTACCTTGGTACAAATGGAAAATAATAAATAGCAGAGATGGAGTTTTACATAGTTTTATCTTAAAGAATAAAAATTAAGAACTTCTTATCTGTAATTATTATTCCATAAATCCTACAAATTACTGATTTGGGTTATACAGAAAGAAAATATAATAAATTGAATAGCTAAGGTTTTCAATGAAATCTCCTATATTATATAATATTTCATGCTTTTTCTAGAAGTAGATGCTCAAAAATAATTACAGTTTCAGAATCTGTAGGTATACACTCTTGTCATTTTGTTGTAAACACATTTATATATTAAATAAAAACGTAAATGAGATATTGATTTAGTTTAATTTAACCTTATTTCTACTGAATTAATTAATAATTCATGTCAATGCTACCTGCTAAATTTCTTTTGAATCTTTATTTTTTGTCAATTTTTATACAACTATCATTGAATACCTAGGAAATTACAGCCTTTTGAACTGTTTTCTGTATAATGAGGGTTTTTCTGTTGTAATTTTTTTTTCTTTTCAAAGGAGGCTGCAGATGTAGTCAGAATTCTTACGTAAAACAAATAGTATTTATGGAAAAATATCAATCGATTCACATCAATCTCCTGCTGAAGTACTTCAGACTTAAGTTCTGAACTTGTCTGAAAAGACTCCTGAGGTGATAAACTGTTATTTATTTCTTCGACCTCATCACACATACTACTTGCGCCTCTCCCATTTCTACTAATTCAGTCTGTAATTTGTTTGAGTATGTCATTTCTTCTGAAGATTCTTCCATGTTGCAACCTAAAGATTAGGTTGACTTAGCACCTATACTTCTCTGTAATGTTTGCTTTTGAATCTACAGGCCAAGTGTGAAGTTTTTTGAATAATATGATGAAATGATCCTAGGAAGAATTGGAATTTTTTAAATAGTAAACTTTTAATTACATGTATCCTTTCCCTGTGCACGTTTTTCCTCTCCCTGAAATATTAACTTTTCTCTAATATACTTGACTGACTTTCTTTTTTTTTTTTTATCCTCACAGCTTCAACGTATATGTAACTTCAGAGATCTTTCCTGGATCCCAAATCTAAAATATATTCACCTGTGATATTCTCTCAAGGTACTGTGTAATTTTCTTTCATAATGCATACCATGATTTGTACTACATGTGCATTTCCATGAATATTTCTTGTGTCTGTTTCTCCCACTATAAAGTTCATAGGGTATCATGATGATGATTTAGTCTATTTTTCTCTTGTCTCCAGAAAGTGCTACATCATAAGATTGGTGCAGCTCTCAAGTGAACGGTAGATAGTAAGATTTTGTTTTTGTTCTGCTTTATTTGAAACTTGTGATTTTGTGTCCTGTTTTAGCAATAATAATTTTTCTAGCCCACAAATTTTTCTATGTTTCTAATTCATAAAAACAATAACTTGGAAAACACTACTGGAGAAAATATATTTTAATAGCAACAAAATAAATACAAAAATATGGGGTCTATTTAACTGGACATTAAGATCAAATAGGTAACATTTACTTTGAAAATTACTTCAAGCTGGGCTCCGTGGCTCAGCCTGTAATCCCGGGCTTTGGGAGGCTGAGGTGAGTGTATTGACTGAGCCCGCAGGTTCGAGACCCGCCTGGGCAACTTGGCAAGACCTCATCTCTACAATAAATCAAAAAATTAGCCGGGTGTGGTAGCGCGTACCTGTAGTTCCAGCTACTCGGAAGGCTGAGGCGGAAGGATTGCTGGAGCCAGCAGGTCGAGGCTGCGGTGATCGGGAGCGGCCACTGCACTCCAGTCTGGGTGACAGAGTGAGACTGCAACTCAAAAAAAAAAAAAATTACTTCAGCAGCAGAATACTGCTTGAGAAGGAAATGTAATTCTTATTTTCACAATTGGGATCTCTGACAAAACTCATATATCACTCAATATGTTAGGCTAGTTTTATCCCAACATTATGGACACTGATTCTTGGTTATTCTTTTGTTGTTGCTGTGGTTATGAATAAAAAAAACACAAGTGGACATTGAAGCTTTAAATTGCTTGAACACTATTGGAAAACTGTAAATTTTCTTGATTATTTTTACAAAATAAAGATTGCTTCAGACCCATAAGTTGAATTTATTAGCATTTCACTAATAATCAGCATACAAAGTAACAGCTCTTTCTAACATATTAATAAAAAATATGCATTCCTTGGACAATAATAAGTATATAATTTCTAAGGCTATCTTTAAGGAGAACACTGCAAGAGAAACAATCTGACAGCTAACTAATGAATAATTTATTTATAATGATTTAGAAATTTTAGTCACAGATTTTTTTTTAAAAAGAGCAGTAACTCTTATACATATGTGTCTTGAGAAATAAGTCCTATAAAAACAGTTTTAATAATGTTCCTGCAGAAGTACAAATAGGATTTAACAATAGAAATGAATTAAAAATGTTCATCTATTATTAATACTGAATGTATAAACCCTATTAAGAAAAAGAGCAAAAATTGTTTAATAAGACACTATCATATAGATATAGATGTGTCAATAACTCTCAAGTGATTGGTACATTCATCCATGTTTCATTAAATATGCATGGCAATCTAATTCCTTACAACTCAAATATAAGCACTAGGCTCTAGAAAAAGAGGTAAGTCATTTAATAATAAGTTTTAGTTTATTTGTTTTTATATAATTTATCAGTGATACTTTCATAGCAAAATATTTGTCACTGAAACTAGAAATTTGGCTAGGAATTTATGAAAGATTTATTGCTATTTCCCCTTAGAGGAATGTTTACATGAGATGCATTTTAAAATATTAAAGAGTAATAGAAAGCTAAAGCAAAGATATGGCCCTTGAAGTGTTATTGCGTACATAGACCCAGACTTTGTTTTTGCACCATATCAGCTTTTATTTGGAAAGAATCCGTTTCATATTGCTCAATTATAAGGGATTTTAACCCTTAAGAACTGTGTTCATGTTTGCTTAAACTTGGTGAATTGTAAATAATCTACCTTTGACTATTTAGTCTGTCTACAGAGGAAGGAAATTAATGAGTGTATTTCTAGTGATCTAAGGCAACATAACACAGAATTTGACAATAGGAACAGCAATAATAAAATAGAAAGACACCATTAAGTAAAACAACAAACTCTGGGAAAGAGGTGAGGCAATAGGAAAAATGTGGAAGCCACTTAAATAATTATTTTTTCCAACTTTTTTGTTATTTTAAAGATAAGGGGTAAAATTCTGGATTAGGTATACAAGCAGTCATCATACAGGCAAAGTTTGGACCTCCCTTTGGTGCCCTTGTCACCTGGTTTGAGATCAAGTACACTTATTGATATTATGTATCCCACCCTCCCTCCCCTGGCAGTTTCTTGCTACTGCCAATCCTTTTCTTATAGCATTTTGGTGAATGTTCAGGGTCCACTTATGAATGTGGTACTCAGTTCTTTGTTCCTGTGGTAGATCACTGAGTAAACAGACCCGAAATCCATCCAAATTGCTACAAAGTCCAAATTTTGTTCTTCTTTATGAGTGTGTAATATTCCATCATGTATATGTACCAAATTTTTTATACGGTCCAGTTTTGATGGACAGTATAGTTGGTTCCATGTTTTTCTATTGTAAATAGTGCTGCAATAAACATGTGTGTGCAGGTATCATTTTTGTAGAGTGATTAAGTTCCTCCTGATATTTCCCCAGAAGGGGGATTGCTGGGTTATATAGAAGGTAAATTTCTAATTCTTTTAGGTATTGCCACTCTGTTTTTCATAGAGGTTGAACTAGTTTGCATTCCCACCAATAGTGTAGAAGTGTTCCCTTTTCTCCACATCCTCGTCAACATCTGTTTTTTGTTTTATTAATAATGGCCATTCTTACTGGAGTTAGGTGGTAACTCAATGTGGTTTTGATTTGCATTTGTCTGATGATTAGCAAGACTGAGCATTTTTTTCACGTGTCTGTTGGATGCTCATATATCTCCCTTTGAGAATTGTCTGTTCATATCTTTTGTTCACTTTTTAAAGGGTTGTTTTTTTGTTTGCTTGTTTGTTTTGTTTTGTTTTGTTTCTTTTCAGCACCTTTGAGTTCCTTTGTATATCCTGGATTTTAGGTCTTTGTTCAATATACAGTTAGCAAATATTTTTTTCCCATTCTGTGGGTTATCTCCCCACTCTCTTCATGGTTTCTTTTGTTTTGCAGATGCTTTTCAGTTTGATGAGGTCCCACTTAGGGTTCATCAGGAATTGGTTAACTATTTTGATTTCTGCAAGGGTATGTTCTGCATTGTCTAATATTCTTAATGTTTGTGGTTTTATGTTTAGATTTTTGATCCATTTGGAGTTAATTTTTGTGCCTAGTGATAGGTAGGGGTCCTATTTATCCTTCTGCCCATGGTCAGCAAGTTTTCCCAGCACTATTTACTGAATATTACTGAATAGGTTCTCCTCTCCCCTGTGGTTGAGGGTAGAGGTTTTGTCGAAGATGAGTTGGTTGAGAAATTGAGGTTTTGCTTCTGGAATCTCTATCCTGTTCCATTAGTCTATATGCCTGTTCTTGTTTCAGTACGAGGTTATTTTGATTATTGTAGCCTTATAATAAAGTTTAAAGTCTGGAAGTGTGATACCTCCCAATTTGTTTCTTTTGCTAAAGACTGTCTTGGCTATTAGTGGTTGTTTATGTTTGCATATGAATTTCTGTATTGTAGTTTCCAGGTCAGAGAAGAATTATGTTGGTAATTTAATCGGTGTAGTGTTGACTCTGTAGATTGTCTTTGGTAGGATAGACACCTTAACTATATTAATTCTTCCAATTCATGAGCATAGAATATTTTTCCATTTGTCTGTGTCATCTTTGACTTCTTTGACCTGTGTTTTGTAGTTTCATTGTAAAGATCTTTCACTTCTCTGGTTAGAAAGATGCTGGGCTATTTCTTTTTTCTTTCTTTCTTTTTTTGTGACTATTGTGAAAGGGATTGTGCTTTGATTTGGCTCTCTGCCTGTTTGCTGTTGGTATATAATAATGTGACTGTCTTTTGCACATTATTTTGTACCTGGAACTTTGCCAAAGTCCTTTATCAGTGCAAGGAGGTTTCTGACAGATTCTTCCGGATTTTTGAAGTATATGATCATATTGTCAGCAAAGAGGAAAACTTGACTTCTTCTTTTCCTATTTGTATATTCCCAATTTCATCCTCTTATCTGATTGCTCTAGCTAGGATTTTCAACATTATGTTGAACAGGAGGATGAGAGTGGGCAGCCTTGTCTTGTTCCAGTTTTTAGGGGAAATACTTCCAGTTTCTATTCATTTAGCAATATGCTGACTGTGGGTTTATCACTGATGGCTCTTACTATTTTGAGGTGTATTCCTTCTATGCCTGGTTGCTTGAGGGTTTTTCAGAAAAGGAGGCTGGATTTTATCAAAACGTTTTTTGCATCTAATGAGATAATCATGTGGCTCTTGTTTTTACATCTGTTGATTTATTTTATTACATTCATGATCTTGTGAATGTTGAACCAGTCCTCCATCCCAGGAATGAAGCCTACTTGGTCATGGAGGATGATTTTTGAGATGTGTTGTTGTGTATGATTTGCTAGAATCTTGTTGAGAATTTTTGCATCTGTATTCATCAGGGATATTGTCCTGCAGTTCTCTTTCTTTATTGTATCTTTGCCCAGTTTGGATATCAGTGTGATGTTTTAATAATTTTTGGTTAATAAAAATAACTTTAAAATTAATACTATAAAAAATATCTTTAGAATTGTTAGCTTTATAAGATTATTTGGGGAGCATTCTATCTTTTTTGATTGCTAATACCAATAGTATTGGTATTAGCTTGTCCTTGTATGTTTTTTAGAATTACATTAGAAATCCATCTGGAAAGCCTCTCCAAGGCTTTTTTTCTTGTAGGTAGTTTTTCTATGACATTCAATTTCCTAGGTCGTTATTTGTCTATTTGGGATCTCAATTTCTTCTTGTTTAAACCTTGGGACACTGTGTGATGTCAGAAAATCCTCCATTTCATTTAGATTATTGAGTTCGTTTCCATACAAGTGTGCATAGTAATCTATGATAATTGTATTTCTTCAGGGTCAGTTGTAATTTGATCTTTTCCATTTTTGATCGTGTTTATTTGGGCTTTTTCTCTCTTTTTCTTGGTCATTATGGCTAGGGGCCCATCAATCTTATTTAGTCTTTCAAAGGACCAGCCTTTTGTTTTGTTGATTTTTTTCTATGGTATTTTTGTCTTCTATATTCTGTATATGGACTTTTACTTTGATGATCTGGATTCTTCTGCTGAAGTTAGGGTTTTGGTGATCTTGCCATTCCAGCTCCCTTAGGTGATTTGTTAGGCTGTTAACTTGTTCTCTCTCTGTTTTCTTGATGTGTGTTTGTAGAGATATAAATTCCCCTCTTGATATTGATTTCATGGAATCCCAAACGTTTTGGTAAGATGTTTCTTTATTTTCATTTGTTTCCAGAAATCTTTTAATTTCTGTTTTCATTTTCAAGTTGACACAGGAGGTGTTCTGCATCTTGTTGTTTAGTGTCCATGTCTTTTTGTGTTTTGGGGGAATTTTGTTAGTGATGATATTTATTTTTATTTCACTATGGTCTAAGAAAGTGCATGGCAGTATTTCAATCTTGTGAAATTTGTTTATGTTTGATTTGTGGTCAAGGATGTGGTTTATCTTGAAGTATGTTCCATGCAGTAATGGGTAGAATGTATACTCTGTGGTTGTTTGGTGGAGTATTCTGTAGGTATCTACTACATCCACTTGGTCAAGCGTCAAGTTGAGGTTCTGGATCTCCTTGTTGATTTTTTGCCTCAGTGACCTATCTATAGTTGTTAGTGGGGTATTTAAGTCTCCAGCTATGATAATGTTAGAGTCAATATTTTTTTTTAGTTACTTTAGTAGCTGTTTTATAAAAGCTGGTGCTTCTGTTTTGAGTACATATATGTTTAGGATGGATATTTCTTACTGATGGATTGAACCTTTTACCATTGTATAGTGTCCTTCCAAATCTTTTATAATTTTAAATAACTTAAAGGTTGTTTTGTCTGATATTAAGATCATGACTCCTGCCTTCTTTTGTGATTCTTTCTTCTGAAAGTTTGTTTTCCAACCTCTAACTTCAGTCTGTAGGCTTCCTTTATGGTGAGTTGAGTGTCCAGAAGACAATAAATTACTGGGTCATGTATTTTTTATCCAGTTTTCATTCTATATATTTCCAGAAGTGCATTTAGTCCATTCACATTCATGCTACTCATTGAAATGTGAGAGTTTGTCCCTGTATTAATGTTCTTATAAGGCTAATTGTTTTTCTTTGTGTTCATAAATGTGTGTATTTTTATTTTTGTAGATATAATCTAGGTTCTGCTGCTTCTGTGTTTGTTTGTGATCTTGTGAAGTATCTGTTTTTTCTTTTGTTTCTTCTTTCATATCTGTACAGCACCTTTTTAACCATCTCCTATAGAGTTGGTCTCAAAGCATCATCTTCTCTTAGGAATTGGATGTCTGGGTAGGATTTTAATTCTCCATGGCTAATGAAACTTAGCTTGGCTGGGTAGGAAATTCTTGTTTGAATTGATTTATCTTTGAGAACACTGAAAATTGGGTTCCAATTCCTTCTAGCTTGTAGTGTTTCTGCAGATAGATCTGCAGTAATTCTGATTGGTCTCCCCTGGTAGGTAGTCTGACCTTTTTCCCTTGCTGCTTTAGGATTTTTTCTTTTATATTTACTTTGTGTAAGCAAATTACTACGGGTTTTGTCTTCTTATAAGATATCTTGCAGGGATTCTCTGAATTGCTTGTGTTTGTATTGCCATCTCTTTGGCCACATGAGGTAAGTTTTCTTGAATGACTTTATGGAATGTTTGTTTCTGGGTGTTTTTTTGTTTCTTTAGGTCATAGCAAAAGCAAATAATGTATTTCTTATGTCAACAATAAGTAAACACTGATTCAACAAAAACATCATAACTTTGTCTAAGCTCACCAGAAATCTGAGATCACAAAGCAACCATATAACCTAAAATTCAAGAAAGGGACAAGAACCTATGATGAATGGTGCGTCACAAGAATGCTCTCAACTGTGATAGAGAATGGGAAGAAGGATATTTTTTGGCCTCAATAAAAATAATTGGCTAAATTATAAAGAACTGATGAAAGTAGCATATGAAGCTGGGCTCGGTGGCTCAGCCTGTAATCCCGCGCCTTTGGGAGGCTGAGGTGAGTGGATTGCCTGAGCCCGCGGGTTCGAGACCTGCCTGGGCAGTGAGACCTCATCTCTACAATAAATCAAAAAATCAGCCGGGCATGGTAGCGCATGCCAGTAATTCCAGCTACTTGGAAGGCTGAGGTGGAAGGATCGCCGGAGCCCAGCAGGCGAGACTGCGGTGGCCGGGAGCGGCCACTGCACTCCAGTCTGGGCGACAGAGTGAGACTCCAACTCAAAAAAAAAAAACAAAAAACAAACAAAACAAAACAAAACAAAAGAAAGTAGCATAGGATATCAGTTTGAAATAGTGGGAGCTATTGTATACTTTAGTCTCTATGGGTTGACTACATAAAATAACTAGCATTTTGTTAAAAAATTTAGGATATACACATACGCATACACACAAACCAGAAGACATAACATGTTGTGACGAGACACAGTAAAAAAGAGAACCAGATTCATAAACAACTCTACATACAGGAGATTATAAATAACTATAATAGAAATATTAAAGCTCTAAGTGGGAAAAGGGAAATGACATGCATGAAGATAGGGAGATATGAGTGGAGAGATGAAAGCTAAAATAAAATGGATGTGCTAGAAATAATTACAAATTGTTGATGATGAACATTACTTTTGACAAATCCATCAGTAGGCTTGTAGGAGTTCAAGATAGAATCACTATACTTAAAGGTAGTTTAATAGATATTGCCAAAAACAAAATATACAACAAAGAAAAAAGCAAACAAACAAATCCAAACCAAAACAAAACAAGGCACCTAAGAGCTCTAGGGCAATACCAGATATTTATTATGTATAACAGAAATCCCAAAGGGAATGAATAAGAGGTGAGGGAGAAGAAGTACTTGTAGAAATAATAGCAAATAATTCATCACCCTAAATAAAGGAAGGCATCAATCATATTACAGGAATCCCAAAGAACCCTAAACAGAATATAAGCTTAAAAATAACCATCTTGGCATGTGAGAGTCACATAGTTGTAAAGTGAAGTTTAAAAAAAAATGTTGTGAGGGCAAAGAAAGGAAGAAACACGCATTGCATACAGATAAGCAATGATAATAATGAGATAATATTTCTTGTTATAAACTATGTAAGCCAGAAAATAAGGTTGGGACATTTTTTTAAGTATAAAAAAAGAAACCTTCATCCCAGAATCTTATTTTAAAAATAGTTTAAAAAAATTAATGTTAAAAAATTAGACAGAAAATTCAGAAATAATTTATTGCTAGCAGACCTATGTAACAAGAAACGTTAAGGAAAGTTCTTCAGTGAGAAAGAAATGATGCAAGATAAAATTATAAAGTTGCCCCCAAAAGGCAGAGTTATGAGTACTGTAAAAATGAATTTCATAAAAAATTTTTAAAATATTTAAAAATAGTCTAGAATATAATTGATTGTCTAATGCAAAAAACAAAACAAAACAAAAAACAACCTATGTGGGCTTTATAACATATGTAAAATAATATGAATAACAACCAAAGCCTAATATAAGTAAGTAAGGGAAAGTGTACCACTGTAAAGTTCTTACGTTAAATGTGGTGATAAACCCTACAGCAACTACAGAAACTTATAAAAGATATAACCAATAAGACAAAAGTAAAAGTAAAGTGAAGTTATTAAAAAAATAAGCCAGGTTCAGTGGCTCAGCCTGTAATCCTGAGTTTTGGGAGACTGAGGTGAGTGGCTTGCCTGAGCTCGCGGGTTCGAGACCCGCCTGGGCAAATTGACGAGACCTCATCTCTACAATAAATAAAAAAATTAAAAAAAAAAAAATCAGCCGGGCATGGTCGCGCGTGCCTATAATTCCGTCTACTCGGAAGGCTGAGGCGGAAGGATCGCGGGAGCCCAGTGGGTCGAGGCTGCAGTGGCCGGGAGTGACCACAGCACTCCAGTATGGGCGACAGAGTGAGATTTCAACTCAATAAATAAATAAATAAAAATAAAATAAAAATTAAAAGGCTAAATTTTTAGGGAAGAGAGAAGGAATAACAGATTGAGTATATAGAAAAAAGTTCAAAATGGTAGTTTTGAACCCAAATACATCAATAATGCCAATAAATATAAAGAATCTGAACAAATTAAAAGTAGAGATTATCTAAATAAAAAGAAAAAACAAAAATTACTCAAACATAGCTATCTACAGGAAATCTATTTAAACCATAGGTAAATTAAAAATGAAAAAATTATCCATTCAATACTGAAATACTCCATTTAAACATCAATAAAAACAAAGTTGAAGCAGTTGTTTTAGTATCCAATAAAGTTGTATTGTCAGGAAAAATGAGGGACATTCTTTAATTCCATAGTGATTTGGGGGAAAATTCACCAAGAAGTCATAAAACTCATAATGTGAATTAACCTTACAAGGGAGTTCTAACATATGTAGAGCAAAAAACAGTAAAAAGAAAATAAAGAGAATAGACATATCTAAAACCTGAAAGAGAAATGGAAAAGTCCATAATTATAAATGGTAATTTCAACAGTTCTCAGTCAGTAGTCAATGATAACAATAATCCATAAGATTAGATTACCTGCATGGCAATATCACTAAAAAAAAAATCCAACATTATACAACATTATAGTCAAGAATAGAAGAATTCTCCAAAAAATCCAACATTATACAACATTATAGTCAAGAACAGAAGAATTCTCAGGTGCAAATGAAACATGTGCCAAGAGATTATTTTTTCTGGGACATGAAAAATCCTTAACAGATTTAAAATAATTTAAGGCATATACAGTATTTCTGTGAATAAAATGAAGTTAAAATAAAAATAAATAACAAATCATATCTGAACAGTCTTCAAATGTTTAGAAATTAATCAGTACACAGTTATCCCTACTCTGGATCACAGAAGCAATGTAAGAGTAATATTTTTTCAGGAAGATATAATTTGTGAGATGTCTTTAAAGCAATTCTCAGAAAGCAATCTATAGGATTGAACAATAACACTAAAAACATAAATGATCTTAACTCAATGTCCTTGGGTTTCACTTTAAATAACTAAGTGAAGCTGGGCTCAGTGGCTCAGCCTGTTATCCTGCGCCTTGGGAGGCTGAGGTGAGTGGATTGCCTGAGCCCGCGGGTTCGAGACCCACCTGGGCAACTTGACAAGACCTCATCTCTACAATAAATAAAAAATGAGCCGGGCGTGGGAGCGTGCGCCTGTACTTCCAGCTACTTGGAAGGCTGAGGCGGAAGGATGGCCGGAGCCCAGCAGGTCGAGGCTGCGGTGGCTGGGAGCGGCCTCTGCACTCCAGTCTGGGTGACAGAGTGAGACTCCATCTCAAAAACAAAAAAACAAAAAAACAAAAACTAAGGGAAATCAAATTGAACTTATATTTGGGAGAAGAAAAAAAATGAAAAAACAGAAATAAATAAATTTGAAAAAGGAAAACCAATGGAAGAAATCTGGTTCTATAAAAAGACCAGTAGTCAAGAATGGTGGGAAAGTTGTCATTATATTTCCTATAGACTTGAAAAACTATTGAGAATTGTATGTCAACTTTATGCCAAGAAATCTGACAATACATGAAATAATGCACTATTGCCTTATGGGTTAGATCCTTAAAAGTTTCTGTAGTTGCTACAGGGTTTATCATCTTAATTGATTACATTTCTTAAGGATATGTACAAAGTTTGTTTAAGAAGAAAAAGATAATCTAAACACTTTTGTACCTATAGAAGAAATTGAAATCATAGATAAAAATCTAACAAAAAAGAAAAAAAATCACATTTTCTCATTTATATCTGAAAGCTAGACAATGGGTACTCATGGTTATAAGGATGGAAATATTAGACTCTAGAAGAACCCAAAGCAGGGAGGTGTAAAGGAGGGTGAAGGTTTATAAATTACCTCTCTGGTTCAATGTTCACTATTTCGAGAATGAGGACACCAGAAACCCAATCTTCACCAGTAGGTGATAGGCCTGTGTAACAAACACGCACTTAGATCCACTGAATCTAAAAGGAAAAAAAGAAAAAAGGAAAAAAAAGTCTCACAAGTATCTTTACGAATAAATTCTCCCAAACATTTAATGAAGAATAATACCAATTCTATAGAAATTCTGCTGGGAAAGCAGTTTCAAAAGGAGGGGTTTGACTGAGGCTGGATTGTATGGACAGATGAATCAGGAGAAAATGGTACTACCTAATGACTTTCAACTGGTTGGGCATGATGTGAACTCCTTGGGATACTTGAATATGTACTGAGTACTGGAAAATAATATTATGTCAAAAAATTGTTAAATATCCAAAGGGTAAAAACTGAATTGCAGCTTATGTAGAAAAACTCCTTGTTTAGCATTTTAATTTAAATAAATTCAAGTAATCTACCATGTTAAAAAATCATTATATATACACCTAGACATGAAATAATGTAAATACGTCCGAAAGGAGATGACATTGAATATGATGAGGACTTGAGAGGAATAGGGAAGGTTAAAAAAGCACTTTCTTATAGTAGAAAAATGATGAGTTCTATTGCTAATATTTTGTTAGAAGCCATTTGTAAGGAAATCCAGTTGAAAATTTTGGACAGAACAATATACTCTAATGTAATTTTAGATTAACACAGTTCCTTCACAGCCAATTGATTAGTTTTTTTAAAAAATCATTTTAAAGAAATAGGGTACAACACAGAATTAGGAATACAAATGGTCATTGTGTAGGTAAAATTTGGGCCTCACTTTGGTCTCCACTTCACCTTGTTTGAGATCAGGTACTCTTATTGATGAGGTGTGTCCTCCTCTCCTCTGGAAGTTTCTCACTATTGCCAATCCCTTTCTTACAGTATTGTGATAATTGTTCAGGGTCTGTTTATGAGTGAGAACCTGAAGTATACTCAGTTCTTTGATTCTGCGATAGATCACTCAGTATTATATAGACTGTGAGTCCATCCAAATTGCTGTGATGATCATAATTTTGTCCTGTATGGTTGTATAATATTCCATTGTGTATATGTACCACATTTTTTTATTCAGTCCTTTTTTGAAGGGCAGCACAGTTGGTTCCATGTTCTTGCTATTGTGAATAATGCTGCAATAAGCATGCGTGTGCACTATCTTTTTCATGAGAGATTTGTGTTCCTCCGGGTACATTCCCAGAAGGGGAATTGTGGAATCGTATGGAGGATTGATTTTTAGATTTTTTTTTTAGGAATCACCACACTGTTTTCCACAGAGGCTGTACTATTTTACACTCCTACCAACAGTGTAGAAGAGTTCCCCTTTCCCCACATCCTCTCCAGCATCTGGTCTTTTTTGATGTCATTTATGGACATGATGACTGGAGTTAGGTGATATCTCAGTGTGATTTTAATTTGCATTCCTTTGATGGTTAGTGAGGCTGAGCACTTTTTCTTGTATCTGTTGGTTGTTCATATGCCTTCTTTTGGGAAGTGTCTATTCATATCCTTTGCCAATTTTTTATTTTTTAATTTTAATTTTAATTTTTTATTTTTTGAGTTGGAGTCTCACTCTGTCGCCTAGATTGGAGTGCAGTGGCTGCTCCCGGCCACCCCAGCCTCGACCTGCTGGGCTCCGGTGATCCTCCCGCCTCAGTCTTCCAAGTAGCTGGAACTACAGGCGCATGCTACCGCGCCCAGTTAATTTTTTTTTTTTTTTAAATTTATTGTAGAGATGAGGTCTCGCCAAGTTGCCCAGGCGGGTCTCAAACCTGCGCGCTCAGGCAATTCACTCACCTCGTCCTCCCAAAGCGCGGGATTACAGGCTGAGCCACCGAGCCCGGCCTGCCAATTTTTTAATAAGGTTGTTTGTTTTATTTCTTTTTGGCACATTTGAGTTCCTTGTAGATCCTGGGTGTTAGGCCTTTGTCAGATATACAGTTGGTAAATATTTTTTTCCCAGTCTATAGGCTTTCTCCCCACTGTCTTGATGGTTTCCTTTGCTTTGCAGAAACTTGTCAGTTTGATGAGGTCTCACTTTTCTATCTTATCTCTTATGGCTTGGCTACTTGGGGTTTTGATTAGGAATTGGTTGCCAGTTCTAATTTCCATAATGGTGTTTCCTGCATTTTTTAAAGGTTTTTATAGTTTGAAGTTTTACATTTAGGTTTCTGATCCATTTAGAGTTGATTTTTTTGTATTGTGATAGATAGGGGTCTTATTTTAGTCTTCTGCATGTGGCCAGCCAGTTTTCCCAGTACCATTTGATGAAGTTCTCCTCTTTCCAGTGGTTGTTAGTGGAGGCTTTGTTCAAGATGAGTTGGTTGAGAAATTGAGGTTTGGCTTCCAAAATCTCTATCCTGTTCCATTGGTCTAAATGCCAGTACTTTTCCAATACCAAGTTGTTTTGATTATTTAGTCTTACAATAAAGTTTAAAGTCTGGAAGTGTGATACCTCCCACTTTGTTTCCTTGTTACAGATTGTTTGGGCTGTTTGTGGTCATTTATGTTTCCATATGAATTCTGTATTGCTTCCAGGTCTAAGAAGAATGCTAGCCGGGTTCGGTGGCTCAGCCTGTAATCCCGCGCCTTGGGAGGCTGAGGTGAATGGATTGCCTGAGTCTGCGGGTTCAAGACCCATCTGGGCAACTTGGCGAGACCTTATCTCCACAATAAATCAAAAAATTAGCCGGGCGTGGTAGCGCGCGCCTGTAGTTCCAGCTACTTGGAAGGCTGAGGCGGAAGGATCGCCGGAGCCCAGCAGGTCGAGGCTGCGGTGGCTGGGAGCAGCCACTGCACTCCATTCTGGGTGACAGACTGAGACTCCAACTCAAAAAAAAAAAAAGAAGAATGCTGCTGGCAATTTAATGGGTATTGCATTAAATCTGTAGATTGTCTTGGGTAGGATGGACATCTTAGCAATGTTTATCTTCCAATCCATGAGCCTGGAATATTTTTCCATTTGTTTGCTTTATCTTTGATCTCTTTGAACATTGTTATAGAGTTTTAGTGGTAAAGGTCTTTGACTTTTCTGTTTAGGAAGATACCAAGGTATTTCATTTTTTTGGTGGCTATTGTGAATGGGATTGTGCTTTTTATTTGGGTTTCTCTTTGTTTATTGCTGTTGTATAGGAATGCAACTGTCTTTTGTACGTTTATTTTATATCCTCAGACTTGCCAAAGTCCTTATTCAATGTAAGGAGGTTTTTGGCAGATTCTCTTGAGTTTTCTTCTTTTTAAAAAAATTGTACTTGTTTTAACCTTTTTGCTTTAATGATTTTCATATGGAAAAAATAATGCATGCTTGTTTAATAACAAAAACAAAAGGAAAGATATACAAAGAAAACAATTATCCATACCGAGTAGCCCACTCCATCCTTTAATTCTTAATTAAAACATTCTCCCACATCTTCCTTCTAGTCACAAAAACACATACAAGCATGTAAATACATACAAAAGGGTTTGACTTGATGGCTTGTTAGGTTGGTTTGGTTCTTTGTTTTGGATTTTTTTTTAAATAAACTTTATTTTCTAGAGCACTTTTAGGTTCACAGAGAAACTAAGCAGAAAGCACTCAGGGGTCTCATATACCCTCTTCCCCTCCCTGTCCTTACAGCCTCCCCTGCTGTCAACATCCAACATAGGAATGGTACATTTACTACAATTAAGGAACCTACATTGACACATCATTATCCTACCCAAGGCAATCTAAAGACTGAACATAATACCATTAAATTACCAGCAGCATTCTTCTAAGACCTGAAAACAAAAATACAGGAATTTGTATGGAAACATAATTGACCATGAATAGCCAAAATGATCCTCAACAAAAAAATAAATAAATAAAGTGGGAGGTAACACACTCTCAGACTTTAACCTTGATTATAAAGCTACAGTAACCAAAACAACCTGGTGCTGGTATAAGAACAGGCATATAGACCAATGGAACAGGATAGAGATTCCAGAAGCAAAACCTCAATTCCCAACCAACTCATCTTGGGCAAAGCCTCCACCACCAATCACTGGGGAAAGGTGAACTTATTCAGTAAATGGTGCTGGGAAAACTGACTGACCACATGCAGAAGATTAATACAAGACAAAAATCAACTCTAAATGGATCAAAGACCTAAACGTAAAACCTCAAACTATAAAAACCTTAGAAAATGCAGGAGACACTGTTATGGAAATTGGAATTGGCCACCAATTCCTGATCAAAACCCCAAGTGCCCATGCCATAAGAGATAAGATAGACAACTGTGACCTCATCAAACTGAAAAGCTTCTGCAAAGTCAAAAAAAACCAAGAGTGCAGTGAGACAGTCCACACACTGGGAAAAAATATTTGCCAACTGTGTATCTGATAAAGGCATAACATCTAGGATCTACAAGGAACTCAAATGTGCTGAAAAGAAAAAATCAAATAGCTCCATTACAAAGTGGACCAAAGATATGAATAGAAATTTCCTAAAAGAAGACATATGAGCAGCCAACAGATACATGAAAAAATGCTCAGCTTCACTAGTCATCAAAGAAATGCAAACTGGATTTTCAATGTATAGGATCATGTTGTCAGCAAAGAGGGATAACTTAACTTCCTCTTTTTCTATTTGGATACCCCTGATTTCCTTTTCTTGTCTGATTGCTCTATCTAGGACTTCCAACACTATGTTGAACAGGAGGGGTGAGAGTGGGCAGCCTTGTCTTGTTTCAGTTCAGGGGAAATGTTTCCAATTTCTGTCTGTTTTCAGCAGTATGCTGGCTGTAGGATGATCATAGCTGGACTTAATTATTGATTGAATTTATTCTTCTCTTTCTTGAGGCAATTTCTTTGTATAGGTTCCAAAAATTGGGCTTAAGTAATAATGTCCAGTCTCCATAATCTCCAATGCGTTTTCTCAGATTGATCTAATTGCATATATAATAAAGCTTTATTCTTTGTTTACATTTTTCCAATAACTCTCTTTTGTCTTCAATATTTAAGTATCATTATTTTAGTTCAGACATATGAATATTTATAATATTAACTTCATGGGACTTACAAGTCACATTTCCAGTTATACTCATTGCAGCACCCAATACTTAAGCTATCTCAAGTATCAGAAACAAACCATGTTCTCCTGCAGCATGTGTTCTTGTGTATATGTTTTCCATTTTCTGGAATCTTTTTCCACACCCATGTCAATCTGACCTTAACTCATCTCTCAAGTGTAGAGGTTTGCTTTTCTTAGACATCTTCCCTGACATCCAGGCTATGTTATAGTTATTCTCATGCGTTTCCAAACTACCACCAACTTACTTTCACAATGTATGTATAGTAATCGATTGTAATTTTGCCTTATATAAGTTTTTGCAAGTTGGCAGCAGATCTAAATTTGGGAAGTGCATTTTATTTTTCTACTTCTCTCTCTAGTTCAATGGCCAGATAAATGTTTTCCAAACTAATAAGCAATTAACATAATAAGATAAAAATAATATGAGTAATGATATTAATAACAAAGAAAACATGGCAAGGTATAGACTTCAGTATAGTGTTTATGAATATGTAAGTGTTTTAATTATCATCTTTTAATGTTCAATACGCTTTGAATTTATTTATTCTATGATCAGCATATTTGTAAAGATTCATAACTTGCAAAAATATGAACATCAAAAGTTAAGAATAAAAAAAGCAATTTTGCACAGTTTAGTAGTCTATAAAAACACAAGTAAGCAGATATTTGTAAATCACTAATAGACACAAACTTTTTCAGAGCACAACATAACCATACTGGAAAGTGCTGTATATATAATGTGTTGCAAACCTTTCAAAGTAAACGCTATTAATCTTAATTTTTACGGTTGCATTTATCAGAATTAATGCATGGAAGATTATATATGTGAGCTATTTATATGATAATGAAATTGTGTATAATCTGTGGTGTGCACAAATCAAACATTTATATTTGCTTTTTTCTTTCTATGCTTATTTTGTTATATTTGTGATTTGTAATTTATTTTCATATGCCATATTTATGAATAGGAAATTGTAATCTATATAAACTATATTCACAGAAGATAATATATTGTATGAGCTTTTTAGTGTTTTGCTGATATATTTTCTCATTCTGTGATATATTATAAATATATGCTCTAAATACTTGTATATATGATTGCATTCTCAACAGACAAAACTACATATGTACTTCTAAATGAACTTCAATTTTGGTTCTGTCATGTACCACTAAACATGTTCAACATATTCAATCATTCTGTTACTTTTATGTCTGCTTAATAAAATGAGATAATAGTATTACCTTTCAAATTAGGGGAGATAATCATATAATAATAGTCATCAACTTTAAAAGGGGCATTTCTCTGCCACCTCATCCCACCGCAGAAATTTGAAGATAATAAAAATGTGGCAAAACCAAATTATTTTACGTATATCCTGGAACTGTAAAATTTAATTCTCTTCTGTATTTTGTCATTTGTTGTTCTAAAGAACTTTCTTTCCCAGCTGCCCTGGGTATAATTCTCCCCTTTATACTCTATTGAAAATTCAATCTCAAAGACATTAGTTTCTTTTCATTTCTTTTTTCTTTTCTTTCTTTCTTTCTTTCTTTTTATTAGTTCAAGTTGTAAACTGGTTTTGTCATCCCCATAATTATATATATAATATTATTTTGCCATTTCTTCTTTCTTCCAAATTATCTGTAATTTTTGAAATGCTAAAACTTAGAAATTAATTTTTTTGAAAGTGATACCTCACTAAAATTGTTTTATTTCTTTCTAAAGCCCTAGTCTTTCCTGCAATTTTTTGAGTAAACACTTATGGAGTCTCTGATCTTTATCATCCTACATATTCTATATTCTCACACCTTTCTTTATCCATTTAATCTTGAATCTCAAAAGGCATTTTTTTCCTCCTTGGACTGTAAATTTAATTATGTAGTTAAATTCAGTGGGAAATCTGTCACCAATAACTCTGATTTAAGTTCTTAAAACATGTTCATCTTCAGTTATTTTTTGTAATGTAAAGGCTGTAGTTTTTATTAAATTAAATTATCTGAATTATATTATATACATATATACACTATATTACAGTTTAGCAATTTTGTGTCTCACGAGAGCCTGAACATATTAATAATGCTTTTCAAACTATTTTTTCACGTAGGATTTTAGTAAGTGTCTAAAATGAAATTACAAGCAATTTTATTTGGTGTTAACATTCTCAGTTAAGAAAATAATCAGAAACTCTGGAGTAAGCAATGGATGCTTATAGAGATATAAATGCTTTCTATTGTTTATTAGCATTAGTTTTAAACATTACTATGGTTACCAAATCTGCCTAATTCCCTTTAAGTCTTCTTTAACTTAAATTATACTATACTTATTGTCACAATGTCTCTAAAATTTGCAGTCTGAAATAGGCGATTAGGTGTTACATAAACATGTAAAACAATAGTCATTTTCAGGAATGTTGTCAATTATGAAGACCTCCACTGATCTTTAAGAGCAATGGAAACCGGGCTCAGTGGTTCAGCCTGTAATCCTGCGCTTTGGGAGGCTGAGGTGAGTGGATTGCCTGAGCCCGTGGGTTCGAGACCCGCCCGGGTAACTTGGCGAGACCTCATCTCTACAATAAATCCAAAAATCAGCCAGGCATGGTAGCGCGCGCCTGTAATTCGGAAGGCTGAGGTGGAAAGATGGCCGGAGCCCAGCGGGTCGAGGCTGCGGTGGCCGGGAGCGGCCACTGCACTCCTGTCTGGGTGATGGAGTGAGACTCCAACTCAAAAAAAAAAAAAGAGCAATGGAGGTCTTCATAATTGATAACATTATACTTTGTGCTGCCACTAGTTTCAAAGGCAAATCAATTTTATGTTTTATTTCTTATCCATTAATTTTTTCTTTAAACTTCAATTCTCTGTTTTTAAAGTATTTTTTAATTTATAAAAGCAATTTTAGCACAGTTACTGAAATGATATTGCTACATTCTACTAAAACAGACATCTATATCACAACCTTTAATCCTATAATTTGATTCTGATAGTTGTATCTATTTTTTTTTTTTTTTTTTTAGAATTAGGCATATTATCAGATAACATGCTTGTACTTTTTTGCTTGGAGTTCTCAATTTTATAAAGCATTTATTGAATTCCAAATATGGAAAATAAGAAATTACTTGTAAACTCATTCTCAACCTACATTTCCAATACTAAAATAGTTTTAAAAGAGTATCAAATTTTTGAATTACTATATAGTGTTTTCACTGTTATTACTAGTAAATGTCAAATTATACCAGCTAGATTGGCATAATTTCATCTCTGTTTCTTTGTCTATATTACTGATTTTCATTTGTATTTATTCTCAAAGGTCTAACTTTTCTTGGCCCTCTTTCCATACTGAAGGACTTTAAAAACTCTAAATGTGATTTTGAGCTTCACCTCTTTTAGAACTCAATTAGGGTATTAATGATTAAGACCTGAAATAGTTAATTTGGTAAAATTCAGAGATCAATATGGATTGGTCTTTTCAGCGAAGTTAATCATTTTACCCAGAGAAAATTCCTCCAATCTGTTTTTAATTATAGAATTTCTGGAATAGTAACAGAGGAAGCGACTTGTGGTACTAATTACTAGTTATTCCTCATGAAAATTTTCAATTAATCCCCTTGCTTACGCTACAAGACCTCATTTCCCCAGTGCCATTCTCCCTGAGCTTTTCCTGGTGTTTCTAGATCAAATCTCTGCAGCCCACTCCACCTCAATGACAATCATATTCTCTGCCTTGTTGGTGGGTTCCAGGAATCACCTACCCATGTCAACTAGAGGTAGAATCTGAGATTCTGTTATCGTCTTGAAAAGACTTCTGCCCAGTGCTGTTCTTCTTGGTTGCACTTCACACTCAACCCTTTGAGGGAACCAATGCCTATAAATATAAATACAAAGTTTTATGCATATATCAGCAAGGTAAGATTAGTTTCAATTCTCGATCATGTTCATGTCTTTCTACCCTGGTCTTATGGGAAGACTGGTTTTAAGAATTTCATTGCTTTTTTGAATCAGTTACCAAATGTTCTTGCTTTCCATCTTCTGAAATGATATTTAAATTTCTTGTTGCTTTTCTATTATTGTCAGATTAAAATGTTCCTTTATTAAAAAAAATTATTGATGCCATATATGTAGGATTGTGGGAAGAAACATTAATATATTCAATAAATGTGCCATTTTTAACCAAAAGATCTATACTTTTCCTTTCCCATCTTCAGAGTGAAATTGAATACACACACATACATATTTTTATATAGATACATATATCACATATGTGTACATATGCCAGATAGCTGTGAGACAGGAGATAGCTAGAGAAAGGTTAGATAGACAGATAGACAGGAGGGTCTTCTGGTAACAATATTACAAACTCCTGGCAGGCCTCTCAGACTCAGCGTTGGTAAACAACTTCCTACAAGCCTCTCAAGCTAGAGCTTAGGTACTCACTGCTGGGATGGCAAAACAACCAATCAGCTCACCATTAGGTCCCTACCTTAATACTGGCCAATCAGAACAGCTACAGCTCACAGCTAGTGCTAGCCAATCGAGTTGGACTTAGGGTTATGTAAGCACCAGGTTTTCCGCCCCAGATGGGCAACTCCTTCAGGCCCCTCAGCGGGAGCTTTTCTGTCCTCAATAAATCCTGCTTTTTCACCTTCTGGCTGTCCATGTCCCCCATTCTTCCTGGGCATGAGACAAGAACCTTGACCCTGAGGAGCTGCAACCTGAAGAGCTGCAGAAGATCATTGGAGTCGAAAAGTCATGTACCCCAGAAGCTGGCTTGCCTGCCGATAGAGCCAGCTGAACCGGGAGAGCTGCCAGAGGGAGGAAGGTAAGACCGAGAAGCTGAGGCACCCGGGGAGTTAGGCTTGCCAGTCTTCCCCCTCCCTCCACCCCCCGGTCACCACACTCAGGGCTTGGCTTGCCAGCCCATTAGAGCTGACACTTGTGGGGCGAGATCTACCAGCCCCTCCACGACCCTCTCTGGGACTTGGCTGGTTGACCCATTGAGCTCACACTCTTGAAGCCCAAGCTGACCTGAAAAATCCGCATCAGCTGTATACGATGTATGATGTATCACTTATATTCATTTACCTCTATCTAGAGAATCAAAGGTTCGAGAAAGAAAATACTTTTCTAGTAGCAGAAGACAATAATTTAATGTTTTTGTTGTTGTTGTTGTTGTTTTTGAGTTGGAGTCTCACTCTGTCGCCCAGACTGGAGTGCAGTGGCTGCTCCCGGTCACCGCAGCCTCTACCTGCTGGGCTCCGGCGATCCTTCCGCCTCAGCCTTCCAAGTAACCGGAACTACTGGCCGCGCTACTACGCCCGGCTAGTTTTTGGTTTATCGCAGAGATGAAGTCTCACCAAGTTGCCCGGGCGGGTCTCGAACCCGCGGGCTCAGGCAATCCACTTGCCTTGGCCTCCCAAAGTGCTGGGATTACAGACTGAGCCATCGAGCCCGGCCATAATGTAATGTTAATGTGTTATTTTTCATTTCAACTTTTCAGATATCCCTTCAGGTTCGGTTGGTTTTGGCTCAGGTGTAGATACCCTTATCAGGCAGACACAGTGGCTCATACCTGTAATGACCACTTTGGCAGGCCGAAATGGAAGGATTACTTGAGGCCAGGAGTTCAAGACCAGGATTGAGCAACATAGTTTGGCCCCAGTCTCAATCAATAAAAATTTAAAAAAGAGAAGAAAATCTGGCTTTTAAAATTAAAAAGAGAAGATATTCTTATGGCTATTTGTATTAATTTTCTAGGGCTTCCATAACAAATTGCCATGAATAAAGTATCATAAAACAAGAACAATGTATTCTGGTCCTGTTCTGGAGGCTAGAATCTGAAATCAAGGTGTTTACAGGCCTTTGCTTCCTTTGAAACTCTAGGGAAGGATCATTTTTTGCCCCTCCCAGCTTCCCGTCGTTGCCAGCAGTCTTTTGTGTTCCTTACAACTGTGTTACTGGAGTCTCTGCCTCCCTTGGCCTTCTTCCCAGTGTGAATCTGCTTCTCTGCTTCCCCATGGCTTTCTTATAAGGACACCAGTCCTTGGATGTAGGATACACCTCACCCAGTATTGACCTTACATTAACCAATTACATTTGCAAAGACCCTATTTAAAATAAGATCGCACTCTAATTTTCAGGTTGGCATGAATATTGAGTGGATACTGTTTAGTCTAGCACACAGGCCAATTCATTTTCTTATTTTTTATTGACTTTAAGATGGATTATGTAGGATTCTCTTCCTGTCTGTAAGCTTCATGCTCTAGTAGATGACTTTACTGCATGTCATATTGTTTATAACCTGCTTGCCAGTTTAAGATCAATCACAAATTAACCACAACTACTTTTTTAGTTGAAGCTAAATTACCCAGCATAGAAAACGCTATAGTCTTCTGGCTTTGGTAGATTCCACTTGCATGTTTGTCTTTCTTTTGTTTTTATTTTTCTTAAGTATAAATAAATATATTCATTTATCTAAAACTCATAATATGTTTGTTTTCTTTTTCTGATTTTGATGATATATGCTTCTATGTAATTTAAAATTTTAAAGCTTACCTCCTTTTATTTAGTGGCAAATATGTCAGTCACTTACATAGCACACTAAGTAATAGATAGTTTGAACTGCAGCATTTTAATCTTTCCATCTGAATTACTGCAAAGTGAAATAAAAGAACAGGCTCATCTCTTATTTTTATACAAGCAAATGAAAAAATATCTCTCTGTGGTAGAATATGATGTTTTAGCATATGATTATCCCCACATGTGTATAGTCACTTTTTTTGTACCGTATCTCACATAAATTATTATTATTTAATATTAAGAAGTCATAGTTATAATTATTAACTGGAAAGTATTAGTCTACACATTGAGCCATGATTTTATAAGCAGATTTGTACAAATTTATTAATAAATCCCAATTGTGTACAATCACCTTGTTTAAATTAGGGCTAGCATCTCTTGTACAGCTAACATGAATTTAAGAAAAAGATATATTGAGCAAACCTGAGGAAAATAAACATACCCATAGGGGAAGATATGAGGATTTGTAATTCAAATTCCCAAAAATGCTTATAATTTGAGGCAGTCAGTAGCTAGCACAGAAATCATGAACTCCCTGCAAAGCCCAACTAAAGGTAAATGTAAGATATGTTACTGGAATCTCTGCCTCCTGTGCCCTTCTCCCCAGTATGTGTCTGTATCTCTGGTTTTTTTGTGGCTTTCTTGTGGGGACACCATGTCTTATTGCAATAAGAGTACTGAATAAAACCTGATGTACTTCAATACCTTCCCTGGGGAAGCAGCAATTGAAGGATATCATGAGCAGGCAACCAAGACATGAATAAAAAGTGGAATAAAATTGTAACCTACATATTTATTTTACTTTTTTAAAGAAAGAAAAAACTTGCTAATCTATGATATAATATCTCAGCATGTATAGTAAGAAGGAGTGGAAGCAGTAGAGAGTCTGAAGTTCTATATGTTTTATATTATCATCACATTCTGGCAGATTCTAAACAATCTCAATTATGAAATTTCCCTCACAACTTATCTACCCTTCCCTCAATCTTTTCACCCCATGTATCCAAGAAGTGTTCCCATGAAACATTGAATGCTTCCTCTTTTAAGGGGATGCTCTATCCTGTGGAGATCCTTTCATAGTAAGTTAGTAAATTCTTAATGTAGGGGTTGGAAGGGCACAGAGATGGGAGTTGGAGCATATGATTGACAGGGTGAGAGTAGTGAGGACGAAATGGAAAACTATATGATATTTCTTATTTAACTACCAAGTCTTTGAATTTTGCCTCTAATTTAAAATCCTAAACATTCAAAAACCTTTAAATTAATTTCATGCAGTCCAGGAGGAAAATGAACAATAAAATTAAATGTTGAGACCTCCAAATTTTCTTTCTCTGATTTTAGGTGTATTACACCGGATTGTGTTGATTAACTGACAACCCAAAATCTACCCTGACTTTTCCTCACCTCCCTACTCTCCTTCCTTTTTTTTAAAATCTATTCATTAATGTCCATTTAATTGATGACTATGTGCTAAGCAATGTATAGGGACAAGAAATAAATTATCAAGCAAAACAGGGACCGTTCTGGATCACATTGTGTTTAAAATCTAGAAACAATGTTCCACTTAGGGATGCTTTAGTTCACAACAAATACTGTGTCTAAACAGAAAAAAATTATGGAGTAAGAAACAATTCTGGGAAGCATGAACTTGGTTCAAAACACAGAATAGATTAAATGAATGAACAAATAAATAGATTTAGAGACATTTTACTGAGATATATTTGCTCAAACTAGGCATTAGATATTAGATACATTTACTCATGTAAATGCACTTAAATAATCTTAACTTGTTTTCATGCTTAAAAAATGTAACTAACAGTGTCTCAGATATAAAATATGAAAATGTACTATAAGAATATGTTTGTTGTCAAAATGCTAGCAATATTTACTACACTGATTCTTATTCATAATGAGACCTAGGATAAACATAAAGTTATAGTAAAATGGAATTGGATGCAGTGGTTTATGCCTGTAATCCCCATATTTACGGAAGGCAAAGTGAAAAGATTGCTTGAGTCCAGGAGTTGGAGACCAGCCTAGGCAACATAGTGAGACTTTGTCTCTACAAAAAATTTTAAAAATTAACCAGGTGTAGCAGAGTGTGACTGTAGTCCAGTTACTTGAGAAGTTGGGGCAGAAGGATCACCTGAGTGTATAAGGTCAAGGCTATGGTGAACCATGATCTTGTCCCTGCACTCCAATCTGGGCAACAGAGTGAAACTTACACACACACACACACACACACACACACACACACACACACACACACACAAATGTTTTAGTGAAATAAATGTGAATGGCAATCTGAGACAATAATTGCCTTACAGAGGCTTTTCACTGGATATCTAAATGCATTTGGCAAATACCGTGATTCAGGAAACAAAAATTAAATTTAAAAATGAATTACTGGTTAAACTACAATATTGTTGTTCCAGAAACTCAACTGTGATAATTAGGAGAAACTCCGTAGTGGAGGCACATTCTCAACTACATGAAAAAAACTACATGAGTTTATTTGATATGTTATTAGATTTATTGTATTTCCTTTTAAATTATAGTCAGAAGATTTCATGTCTATGTTTTTATTTAATAAGAAAACAGGACAGATCATATTTGGTCTGCCATTCCATTAAAAGCACTATCGATATTGTTTAAGTGCATTAATTATGCAACTTATAATTAAATAGGATAACTGATATTATAAGTAATTCAAGGAAAATTAAGGTTAACCTCAAAAAAGGCAAATTACACAAACTATCATAATTATATTGCGAAATGAATAATATACTCAAGTTGATGAAATAAATATGTAACTTAAATGCTTCATCATTCTGTACAAAAAAGACCAGAGCTGACAATTTTGCTGCATATAATTTTTGGGTTATTTCAGTTTTCTGAATGACATTTCGGTGACTAACAGATTCATTATTTTATTTTATCTTCATAGATACATGAATGCCCCTTAAAGATCCCTTAAAATACTGACT
The DNA here is from genome assembly GCA_027257055.1 of Cephalopachus bancanus. Classification (NCBI taxonomy): domain Eukaryota; kingdom Metazoa; phylum Chordata; class Mammalia; order Primates; family Tarsiidae; genus Cephalopachus; species Cephalopachus bancanus. The sequence goes on from JAPVLO010000089.1 coordinate 1,724,576, forward strand.
AAAAACACCACCACCAGCAAATATGTATGGGCATTCTTTTAGATTGTTCCAGGTTTTAAATGGAATTCAGTGTTTATATTATAATAGTGTATTATTCAGAGTTGTTTAATTAACCAAAAAATCTAAAATCTCATGAAGTACACAAAACAATTTCAGATTACAGTACTTATCAGTACTTGAAGGTCCGTTTTTTAATTTGATCCACATATCTTCTTCTGAGACTGACATTAAAGACTGAGCCCTTATTTAGAACATGTTGCTCCTGAGAATTGTGAAAAGAGTAATCAATGGTGAAAATATGGGATTCCTCTTAAGGACTCAACTCAGAGCTACCACATTATCATCTCTGTTCACATTGGCTCCAGAAAGCCCCATGACCATGTCTGAAAAATTAGGTAAGAAAGTATATTCTGCCTACAAGTGACAATGGGAGGAAATAGTTGATCTAACAGAAAAAGAAATGAATTATTTGTTGTGAACAATAATATAATCAATCATTGGTGTATTTTTCATTTCCCTCTCCCATTAGAGGATGAGATATTTGAAAACAGTAATGATCTTTTAATCATCCTAATAACCCCTGTTCCCCACAGCATTCATGGTGTTTTTAAAATAGATATGCCTAACAAACCTTTGTAGGTTAAATTATATGGAAAAGTAATTATGAATATGCTGTAGAGCTTATCTTTTCCTAATTCTGTTACTGCTATTAGTCTTTCCACTTGCCCTCTGATACTAAATATAGAGAAAAAAAGAAAAGGAAGAGAAAGAGAAAGCACCCAGCCTGATGCTCCAGGAAAAGTACATTATTTTCTAAAGCAATGCAATCCTGTATGTTCACAATAGATGGACACAATGTTTTCTCCATGTGAGCAGAAAGGTGGAAATTTGTAAGGACACTGTTTCTAAAAGCTCTGCATCCTGTTGCCAGAGTCTAGAGGGACATTCAAAGATTAAAATTGGGGGTTCTTAGTAGTCCTGGGAGGGAAAATATCTGTAATTAGGATTCACACTGAGAATATAAAGAACATTAAAATGCCATTAACTTCAACTACCCACACTCTGATAATACATTAAATCTAATTATTATGACATTATAGAAATATATATAGTATCCAAATGTTCTTTAAGCTATTTGCAAAAGTAAATATGACAGTGCATTTGGTATCAAAGAACATGTTAACTTAATTATGGGGAAAAAAAGCCACCTTATTCCATGCAGAGAAAATTCAGCACAATACATTTGGATCTATATTCACTCTTCTTATGAATATCATGGTCAATTCAGTTCATTAAAAGTGAATGACTTTCATATGAACTAGTTTCATAGGACTTAACTGGAGCAGAAGCATGAGAGGAAAAAAAAAGAGTAGTATATCTCAGTTACTTGTTGGTTGTTTTATTTTCTTCAATTATTTTTTACCACTGTGCATTTTTCTCCTCATAAATCGCTTTTCTTCTGGCATTGCTTTGATATCCTGAACAGACAGCTGCTGCCAAATTTACCAAAAGCGAAATGTTACAAACTGCCAATTGAGTGTTGAATGTTTTGCTTTGTGCTAGTATTGTTAAAATCACTAAATGATTTTCTAACAAATCACACCAATGGGCTATAATTGTTTCGATTTGCAAAACAATCTGCCTGAGCCAAGACCTTCCTGGGTTGACAATAACTTGAAACAATTAGAAAATTTAAAGCCAAATGTGTAAATTCATTCTTAAAACTAGATGTAAAGTGGAAAAATGAATACTTAACCACATAAAACTCATTCAGTTTGAAAGGGTTGCATTTGTTTTCTCTCTCTTTCTCTCTCTCTCTCATTTGAATCTTTTTTTTACAGAGTCCAGCACCGACTGAAGAATATTCTACAACACATGTGCAATCTTTGTTATACTCCCATTGTGTATGTGTAAAGTAAAACTGGTTTTGAAGTAATAAAAGTGGACCTTTGCCATTTACTAATCTCAATATAAACCTGATCCAATAGAATCTTTCTAAATTATAATCAGACTCACAATATAAAATTCCTCAGTCATATATTGAGAAATTACTAAAACTTTACTGTCTTCATAAAGTATGTATATAAAGACATTTTAAAAAATTGTTTGCAATGAAAAAATACCTGCTTTTTCATCATTTGGACAGATCACTGGAATGAAAGTTCAATTATAAGTCAATGCAAAAGTAAAATTCAATTAGCTTACTATAAATAGCATGTATGGTTTGGGATACCATATTTAAATCAAAGTTTATGCAACAGATAATGTATAAGCCTTATGAAAACCAAAATTATCCAGGCTCTTAGCTACACAAATAGAATATCTAATATATGTGGCAATAGACAGACATGAGGGGGACCCCCCAAAAAACCTCAGAATTTAATTATAAAAAACTGCATTTTTTCTTACGTGTTTTAACTCAGTCACCTTCAAAGCACTCTTCATTTGATGCAATACACCTATGAAGATGCTTTCTCCACTTCTCAAAATAGTTTTGAACTTTTCAATTTTGATGCCTTTTTGTACTTTTGTCATTTTTTATTACACCTCCTCCAAATCATCAAAACATTTCCCTGTGAGGACTTTTTTCTTCCAGAGAAACAAAAACATTCAACATGGTGTGGGCAGGTGTGTTCTTAAATCATCCATTATGAAATGGGTTAACATATTGAAAGAATGTCCAAAAAATTTCACTGAAACCAAACTCAGTATCTCACGATAAGGCTAGATGATACACAATACATATGGGTTCCTAGAACACTTACCTAGCAGGAGAAACCTGTACCACAAGGGGTCAGCCCTCCCAAAAGAAAATCTTGGGCTTTTGGGCATGATATTTTTAAAATCTAAGAGGAAAGTAATAATCATTTATGGTTGCATAAATATTTACTATTTCTGTTGCTCCTTTGACATTTTAAAAGATGCACTTTTCCTTCTGGTGTCATTTACCTTCTGCTGTGTCATTTTCTACAGAGTAGGTTTATTCGGCAAAATTTTATCACTATTTCTGTCATTTGAGAATTTCTTTATTTCATGCTCATTCCTGAACAATATCTTTAAATATATTAAACTTGGATTTGACAGTGCTTTTCTTTCAGAGCTTTAGGTATGGAGTTCGAATACCTTGGCCTTAAATGATTTATATTAAGAAATCTAGTGTCATTTGAATCATTCCCCCTTTAATACATTGTTTTGCTCTAGTGTTTTAATTTAACTGATTTCAAATTATGTTCTTTATCTTTTGAGTTCATTATGATTTATCTTGTCATGATTTTCTTTTAGAGTGTTCTATTGGAGTTTCCATGAGCTTTCTTCTGTAAACATTTAAATTTGTGAGTTATGCCAAATCTGAATTATTTATTCAAATATTTTTTCTCTAGCCAAATTTCATCTTTCTCTCCATTTGAGAGTTCAATGATATATACGTTATGCATTTGGATACCAGAACCTCAAGTCCTTGAAGTTCTGTTGACCTGTTTTTGCTTTTTTAAATTTTGTTTGTTCTTCAGATTGAATAATTTCTATTAATCTATCTTCAATGTATTGAAGTTTTTCTCTATCATTTACACTTTTCTATTACGTTGATTTTGCCATTATGTCCACTGAGTATTTTTTAAAATTTAAAATAGTATATTTTTCAGATCTATAATTTCCACTTGGTGCATTTTTAACTTATGCTTTTTGCTGAACACATTTTTTTCCTATTTATTTTAAATGTGCTTGACTTCACTTCATGGATTATAAGTATGGTAATATCCATTTTATAATATGTGTCTGATAGCCCATTATCTGTGTAGCATCAAGGTTGACATGTTAATTTTTTTCTTGAAAGAATTTGTCAAATTTTCTCATTTTTTTTCCTCTTTTAATTTTTATTTTAAAATTATGGGGTACAATTCAGGGTGAGGTATACAAATATTCATTGTTCAGGTACCCTTGTTGATGAGGTGTGCCCCCCCATACCAGGCAGATATTGACTACTGTCAATCCCACCCCCCCAACAGTTTCCCGCTGTCAATCCTTTTCTTATAGTATTACAGTAGTTGTTCAAGAGCCACTTATGAGTGAGAACATGAGATACTTAGCTCTTTGTTTCTGTGAGAGATCATTCAGTATTATAAACTCTAATTTCATCCAGGTGGCTGCAAAGTTCATGATTTTGTTCTTCTTTATGGCTTCTTTATTGTGTATAGGTACCACATTTTTTTACCCAGTCCTCTTCTGATGGGCAGCATGGTTGGTTCCATGTTCTTGCTATTGTGAATAATGCTATGATAAACATATGTGTGCAGGTATATTTTTTATAGAGTGATTTGAGTTCTTTTGGGTATATTCCCAGTAGGGGTTCATATAGAAGGTCGATTTTTAGAACTTTTAGGAATCACCACAATGATTCCCACAGAGGCTGTACTAGTTTACACTCCCATCAGCAGTTTAGAAGTATTTCCTTTTTGATACATCGTCTCCAGCATGTTATTTTTTGAGTTATTGATGATGACCATTCTGACTGAAGTTAGGTGGTATATCAGTGTAGTTTCAATTTGCATCTCCTTGATGACTAGTGAGGCTGAACATTTTTTCATGTATATGTTGGCTGCTTGTACGTCTTCTTTTGAGAACTGTGTCTATTCATATATTTTGTCCACTTTGTAATGGGGCTGTTTGTATTTTTCTTTTCAGCACATTTGAGCTCCTTGTAGATCCCTGATGTTAGTTATACCTTTGTTAAACCTGGAGTTGGCAAATATTTTTTCCCAGTCTGTGAGCTTCTCCCTGATCTCTTGATGGTTTCTTTGACTTTGCAGAAGTTTGTCAGTTTAATGAGGTCCCACTTGTCTATGTTATCTCTTATGGCCTGGGAACTTCGGGTTTTGATCAGGAATTGGTTGCCAGTTCAACTTCCAGAAGAGTGTCTTCTGAATATTCTAAGGTTCTTATAGTTTAAGGTTTTACATTTAGGTCTGTGATCCATTTAGAGTTGATTTTTGTGTATGGGGATAGGTAGAGGTTGTGTTTCAATCTTCTGCATGTGGTTAACCAGGTTTCCCAGCACCATTTACTGAATAGTTCTCCTCTCCCCAGTAATGGGTGGTGGAGACTTATGAGTTAGTTGAGAAATTGAAGTTTTGCTTCTGAATCCTCAATTCTATTCCATTGGTCTATTTGCCTATTCTTGTACCAATACCAGCTATTTTGATTATTGATTATTGTAGCTTTATTATAAAGTTTAAAGTCTCGGAGTGTGATATTTCCTGCTTCCCGCCCCCCCGAGAATTTTTTTAGCTATTCTTGGTTGTTTATGTTTTCATATGAATTCCTGTATTGCTTTTTCAAGGTCTGAGAAGAATGTTGCTGGTAATTTGAAGGGTATTGCGTTAAATCTGTAGATTGCCTTAGGTAAAATGGACATCTTAACAATGTTGATTCTTCCAATCCATGAACATGGAATAGTTTTCCACTTGTTTGCATCATCTTTGATTTCTTTGAGCAGTGTTTTTTAGTTTTCATTGTAAAGGTCTTTCACATCTCTAGTTAGGAACATGCCAATGTATTTTATTTTTTTCTGACTTTTGTGAATGGAATTGTACTTTTTATTTGGACTTCTGTTTATGAATGGTGCATAGAAATGTGATTGTCTTTTGCATATTTATGTTATACCCTGAGAATTTGCCAAAGTCCTTTATCAGTGCAAGGGGGTTTTTGGCAGATTCTCTTGAGTTTTCAAGATATACAATCATGTTGTCTGCAAAGAGAGATAGCTTGATTTCCTCTTTTCCTATTTGGATACTCCTGATCATCTTCTCTTCTCTGTTTGCTCTAGCTAGGATTTCCAAAACTATGTTGAATGGGAGGGGTGAGAGTGAGCATCCTTGTTTTGTTCCAGTTTTCAGGGGAAATGGTTCCAATTATTGTCTGTTTAGGAATATGCTGACTGTGGGTTTCTTGTAGATGACTCTTACTATTTTGAGGTATGTTCCACCTATGCCTTAATGTTCGAGAGTTTTTTATCAAGAAGGGGTGCTGGATTTTATCAAAAGCTTTTTCTGCATCTAATTATATAATCATGTGGTTTTTGTTTTTATGCCTATTGATGTACTTAATTAGGCTTATGGTCTTGCAAATGTTGAACCAGGCTTGCCTCCCGGGGATGAAGCCTACTTGGTCATGATGAATGCTTTTTAAGATGTGTTGTTGAATCCAGTTTGCTAGGATCTTGTTGAGAATTTTAGCATCTATGTTCATTAAAGATATTGGCCTGTAGTTCTCTTTCTTTGTTGGGTCTTTACCTGGCTTGAGTACATTTTCTCATTTTTTGTATGCAAATTATTCTGAATATTATACATATTATGTTGTGTAGACAGTAGGTCTTGATCTAATCCTTGGGGGATTTTAAAAATCAGACACAATATGAAAAGGTAATGTCACACTTAATGTTCTAGCTCATCTTCAATGAGAGATCAGCACAAATTATTTATCTACTCTACCTTAGCTTTTTTCTATATATGTCCACTCAGAGTTTTGTCTCTGAATTTGACCATATTTAATTATCAATTCAGTTATCAAATACTGTACTATGCCAGTTGAATCTGTTCCATCCATGCATAATGTAGAGGAAAGTCTGAACCATATAGCAAGCGGTAATGAAATTGTTTTTTGCCTTTTTAATATACAAAAGAAATAAATAGAAAAATGCAAGGAAATACTGTCCATCAATAAGAAAAAGGCAGGAAAAACAAGGAAAGTCATGCAGAAGGTTTGAATGACAATTTCTCAAAGCTAAAACTTTGATGTAAATAATTAAATATAAAAATATGTAGTAATCAGATGTGAGCAATTTAAAAGTCAATAAAATACCATAAAATTCAGATTCTAAAGTCAAAAATGCTAGTATGGGTAGACTGTGCATTGCTTGTAGTTGCATAAAATGACACAAGCATTTTTTAGAAAAATCTGAAAGAAATAAGTGAAGTCAGATACTCTTATCCTGTTATCCTGCATTCTACTTATAAATATAGATTTTGAGGAACATTATACCTATTTGTAATAGGTCTTGAGTTAGTATTATCTTTCATCATTTATCATTTTATTCAATAGTTGGAAAGCATCTTGATATCTAGCATGAAAAAGTTGATATATACCATGTCATGTGTATTTGTTATAAAATGCTATGAGTCACTTGGAAGTGATTAATCTGATGCCATATTGCACACAGACAGATTTTTGATGTGAAATTTATAAGCACAACAAGCACAATAGATATCTATGTAATGGAAGATATTGCTAACAGTTAGGAAGATTATAGCTATCTCTGTTGGTGTCTCAAACATATTATCTTAGTATTCATATTTCTAGTCACAACAATGGTTTCTTACTGTATAAATTGCTGATGGAGGGATTTCTTAGTTTTTGATAGTGTACATAGTTCATGTTCAGGGAAAGTCAGAGTTAAAGTTAAATTCCCAAAAGCCATACTTAACCAAAAATGATTAAACATTGGTGAATATATAGTACAGTTTTCTTATTTCTTGGGAAAGACAGCTCAGCCAGCTATGTTTTTCAGAAAGGCCCAAAGGGCATTACCTTTAATAAATGGATAAAGAATCAATAATGAGGTGGGATCAATGACATCTTTAAGAAATTCAGTGGTGGCTCCACTCAGTAGGCCAAGTGGAAATCAGTGTTACTTAAATTTAACTGCTTAAGTGTGGGTTGGGATAATAGAATTATGGAATACTAAAGAAGGTAACAATGGCACATAGCTGTTGACAACCAGTTGGATGGAATTACCTGAATAGGCTGCAAATTAGAAGTGGCTAAAGGAGTAGTGCCACAAAGGGATCGGTCACAATGGTTAATTGAACATGGTGCTCGTAAGAGGGCACAGTTGGGCCGTCAGTAGAACATTGGTTTATTTATATAGTGAAAATACTTTGAGGTGATTAAACAATTTGAATTCTTAATAAACAGTCTTAGTATTTTTGTACAATACTCAAACTTGAGCCAGTTCTTAGATCCAGAAGTTCAATAAATAATTGGCAGTTTGTTGCCTCTGGAGGACCACATACAGCATCTATTACCCCAGTCCTTTGGTAGAGGATTATATGGTCATTTATCAGATTAACTGTATACCAAGAAGAGGGGGAAATGGCATGTAAAGATATTTTGGTGGATGCTGGTATGAGCTGACATTAATTGCAGGAAATCCTAAACAACATTACATTCCCACTATTACAGTAAGAGCATATGGGAGCAAAATGATCATGGGGTTCTTAAACAATTTCCTCTCCTAACAGGTCCAATGAATGGGGAGCATTCTTGATCCCTATGCCATTCCCTTGTTCCCTGAATATATACTTAGAATGGATACTTATGTTAGTTAGACATCTTATATTGGTCCTTAATCGTTTAGTAAGAGTCAATATGAAATAAAAAGTTAAGTGAAAATCTCTGCAACTCTCACCCAGCACAGCCAAGAAATTAAATCAGTAAAAAATATCAATCCTGGATAAAATGACTGAGATTAATCCCACTAATGGGAAGGCAAGAGTGGTAGTCCCCACTGAATCACAATTTATTTACCACTCTGGTTCCTGCAAAAATTCAGCTGTATCACACATATCACATGCCACAATGGTAACTACTGACATCTTGACTAGAATGTATCCAGTAAATCAGCAACTTGGTGTGTGAATCTTACTTTGGTGAATCAGTTTATTTTAATTTCCATCAGAAAGAGACATCAAAAAGCACTACCCTCTTGTCTTTAGGCAGAGCTCTGTTAACTCACCTATGTATTCATTATATAATTTAATGAGACCTTAATTACCTTTACCTGATATGGAGCATCACACTATGTGAATAATGTGCTGCTCACATTTCCCCATAATATTCCAGTTAGTTCAGTTTGTGTGAGAAGCAGACACCAAGATTGTATGTACAAGATCTATGTTGGGGGAAGTATATGTGAGAGGAAAAAGAGAAACCACCAGCCATGACAGGAGAGCAGTCAGAATGCAACACAGTCTGTGCAGGGGAAGAAAGGAAGGTTGGGTAGACAGTATCAGACTGCAGCAAAATTTTGGGAAGGTTTGGCCAAGTCAGTTGGGAATTTTTGAGTCAAAGTATTATGACAGAGAATTTCCTTATTTTATAAGTATTTCCCTGCTGTGCTTAGATATGTTTTTAAGAACTGCTCATGGGAAATGTAGCCTCAGAAAGAATGCATTGATAGCTTTAGACCAGCGCAGCAGCTATGACTGTCCAATAAATAAGTTTCCCTTAGCAGCAGATCTAAATAGTATGTTTTTGTAGCCATTGCAATTATTATGGGATATTGTGATTATTTGACTTTACACATGCTTATTTCTCTATTATAACATCCTACTTTTCCACTGGCTCTTGAGAGCCAAATTTAAACATTATCTCCCTGGAGATGAAGTATTCTGGGAAGGGGATATACATGATTGATCTGCTTTAGTTTTGATTCTTGTTAAAAGTTATCTTGCCTTATAGGGTTGTTACTATATTTGTCTATCTAGATCTACCAAAATTTCTTGATAATTTCTTTTTCAAAATTTTTGGTGAATTACTGAATGTCCAACATCAAATCCTTTCATTCATATGGCCATGACTTCTAGTATTAATTTTGGCTTCCTGGTATCACTTAAAAATGTTTTTGAAATGAAGTGTTATTAAAAATGAAAATATAAATTAATCATTGTAATTAACTCTATTTTTCTAGTTCCCTTACTTATTACACTATTGATAATGCTAATTAGACATTACAAGATAACATTACTCTGTAGATTTTCAATAATTGATCCCTTTTTCTGTCTTTTCTTCCTGACTATTCCAGCGAGAATTGGAGCTAGCATCGCACTAATCATATACTATATTACTTTGGTTTGCTTGTTAAGTCAGAGTATACTAATTACTAAAACTATTTTATAACATTTACATATTTATGCTATTAAAATTAAGAAGTACATTCTAGTTATGGTAGGTCACAACAATTGTTATTGAGTTGTTTTTCATTTGGAGTATGATATCAATTTTCAGAGTTTTATAAAACCTAATCTAATTTAATATCATAAATTAGACAAATTTTTACAATCTTTCTTTCTTAATAAGAAGGTGGATCCTCATTATTTTAGTTCACCTTGTGTTACTATAACAGAATACCTAGGGCTGGATAATTTATAAAGAAAAGTTTATCTAGCTCAAGTTCTGTAGACTGGGAAGTTCAAAAGCATACCACTTCATCTGGCTGATAAAACACGGTAGAATTTACAATTTTTTTGGTAGCTGGATAATAACCCATTATGTGTAAGAAGCAGAAAAGCAAGTAGTCATGTGCAAAGAGACTCACATGGTAAGAGAGAGAGCAAGGGTGAGTCTAGGAAGCTGAACTCACTTTTATAACACCATGCTCTTATGATAACTAATAGTCTTACACAAGCAAGAGCTCCCACCTGAGTGAGTGAATGCTCACTTCAACCAGATTGCATTAATCTGTTCATTAGGGATCTGAGCCCATGACTCAGACACTTCTCCCCAAGCCCCACCTCCCAACACTGCTATGGGGACTATTAAACTTCAACATGAATTTTGGCAGAGACAAGCCTCGTCCAAATTATAGCACTCATAAATATTAAAGTTTTCCCAAGACCACAAAGAAAACACTTTGTTTTCAAAATTATTCTCTCAGGAAAAATTTTAATGACTGTTCTCACAAAAAGGAAGATACTTTTCTGTGATACTGCAGGTATCAGATAATAAGTGCAATAAATTAACGCCTGTTTCAAGAACAAAAAGATAGAGGCAATGCCTTCAAAATAAAAAGTCATTATAATGCTAAATAACTTAAAGTATAGAAATAATCAAGAGGAACCATCATTTAAATTCCATTATACATAAAAATTCACTAAGAATTTTTGGATATCAACTGTGTATGATGTGAATCTCAGTTTAGAAGTAGACAGTATGGAGACTTCAGTATTCTGGATAACCACTTTCACTTCTATATTTCTCATCAATAATATAAGCCAAGTTTTTCTGAGTTTTTTTGTATTCTTTTATTGTTATTTGTGGTTATGAATCCAAATAAAAAATGAAGACACACACACACCTATATATCATGTACACATACAAATATACATATATATGCATAAAATATACATTATAGCCATACATTAGATAACATATATTTATAATAAAACTAGTAGTAAAATATTTTTGATCATAAAGAATATCTGTCTCAGGTAGCAGACATTCACTGAGTTAAAGAAAAAAATCTAAAAATTAAAATAAAATTTCGATCTTGAAGTGATATTACTTAATTATCACTCCATATAAAAAGAATGATTTTTATATAATTACAGAAATCAAACATTTTATTATACTATTTCTCTCCTGTTTATGCTTTGGGATTAATGTGGAGGAGATAACAGTATGCACAAGTAAAATATATAAGTCATGTGGAGCTAGAAAGGAGAGGTGCATGTAGATGGTATTATTTTGTTAGCTATTATCATTGTTGGGCACAAATATTCTTTTATATATATTTTCTTTTTTTATTTTAAAGATGTGGGGTACAATTCAGGGTTAGGTACACAAACGTTGTTTTTGCAGATACCCTTGTTGATGAGGCGTGCCCCTCCCTTGAATAACAGTTTCCCTCAATTGCCAATCCCACCCCACCTCCCCTGGCAGTTTCTCACTACTGCCAATCCCTTACTTATAGTATTATGATAATTGTTTAAGGTTTGTTTATAAGTGTGAACATATGGTACTCTGTTCTTTTTTTCTGTGATAGATCACTGAGTATGATAGACTCTAAATCCAAGTTGCTGTGAAGTCCGTATGTTTGTACTTCTTTATGACTGCATAATATTCCATTCTGTATATATGTACCACATATTTTTTTAATCCAGTCCAACTTCAATGGGCAGCATGGTTGGTTCCATGTTTTTGCTATTGTGAATAGAGTTGCATCTTTTTTTGTAGAATGATTTGAATTCTGGCGAACAGACATGAAAAAGTGCTCAGTCTCACTAATCATTAGAGAAATGCAAATCAAAACCACATTGAGATACCACCTAACCCCACTAAGAATGACCATCATTAATAAAACAAGTAACAACATGCTGGCAAGGATGCAGAGAAAAAGGAATGCTTCTACACTGCTGGTGGGAATGCAAACTAGGGCAACCTTTTTGGAAGACAGTTTGGCGATTTCTGAAAGAACTAGAAATTGACCTTCCATATGTGATATTTTGGCTGTCTCTTTACTATAGAAAACAAAACCACTATTCCAGAAAGCATGAAGAGAATCCTCAAAGCATACTAAGACTGAGATGTTATAAAATAAAAAAGTGAAGGAGCATATTTAGTCAAGTTGCTTTATATTATAGACATAATATTTATGTTATAGATTGTCTGATGTATATTTAGAATTAACAAAAAAGTATTCAGTAAGCTACTTTCTTTCTGGCTTAACAAGTAGTTCAATAAAATTCACATGTGATGTATATGACACTGATAATCACCTAAGATGGTTACAAAACAAGATTCTTCCGTTAAAAACTATGAGTTGTAGAAATAAACATGAAAGAGGCAAAATTCATTTGTCATCATACTATATTACCCAATCTATTTTTTTCATATTTTGATTCTTAAGATCCTTTTTCCTTAGCTCTCCTGCCAACCAACTAAAAGTTAAATATATACAAAGAGCATCTAGACTAGGAAGGATCAGGGACTTGCTTTGCTTGGTTGAAAAGCAGTTATATAATGCACAAGAGATTTATATATTCCTTAGACTCTTGGGTTTGATGGGATGGAAAGAGCATATGCCTCGATTTTATACTTCAAGCACAAACTGCTTCATGTTTGCCTCTGAAGCATTTACAAGCATGTCATATCATTCCTTTCAAGGATCCATAAAAACTAGCACCGTCATTTAAAATTTTTATTTTTTCTTAAAGTAGACTCTCTTCTCATATTTTGCAACATGCCTTTTCACAGCGTGTGGAACACAAATAACTTTGGTTTTAAAGCCACTAAACCCCATGTAGGCTCAGTACACTATACAATGTAGCCATTTATTTTATCATATTTGTAAGTGAAGCTTATATGATGCTGTCTCCCTATAGGAATGCTTACAGAGCTGATGAAAGAGTACAATGCAGATAATGGATAAACTGCCAATTAACAGAATCAACATAAAGGAAATATAATACTTCAAAAGAAAAGGAGCAATGACGATTAAAAATCAAGGCAGTATTGTGTGATATGTCAGACATATAATTTTAAATGAATAGAGAATCCCAATTCATCTTTAGTAATCTATATTTTAAATATACATTAATTTGAAGTGAAAGTTTTAAGGTATTAGATCAGTGTTAGAACATTCTTTTAGCAACTACATTCTAATGATTAAAAAAGTAAAACAAACAACAAAATTAGAGATTATTATATTGTCCCTCTTACCTTCACTAATTTATTCAGGGTGCAGATGATTGGCATATTTGGTGACTACTTTGAAAATGTTTATATAACATTTTTATTATTTCTTGAAATTATTATAAATATCATTTTTAGTAGGAAAGCCCTTTAATTTATATTAAAATCATACTTTTAACCCTTGCAACACTATTTTTTCTAATAATCTCAAAACAGTTGAAAATTTATGAAATTTTAGTTCATTAATATTAGGTGAAGGTTCAGAACAGAAAAGATCTATTTATTTTACAGTGGTTTTTCTGGTGTATCATGATATGAAAGGAGCGTCATGATCATACACCACATAATGTCACATAGGAGCATTTTCTCTGGGGATTTGTCATTTTTTGTCATCTGTTGCTTATTTCTCTCTAACATAAATGCCTAAATCCTGAAAAAGATTTTTTTCATAGGTAGCACATTTGCCTACTTCTCTCTGACTTGACTTTTAAGAACTCTGATACCTCTATTGCTATGTTTGATACTTTCCTAATATATTTATTTCCATTTACTCACCTAGTCTACTTTAAAGTGTCATTTGGAAACAACCTCTTTTCTTAATAAGCTTGTTTCCTGTTAATCTCCTTCCCCTTCCACTTGCTAATTAAAAGTCAGGACACCTCAGATGACACCATACTCAAAACTCATTATTTCAAGCAGGATAATCTTGCTGTCTTTCAGGGAAACTGACTTGAAAAGAGTAAAACATATGTACTTCGATACCCTTTATTATTTAAAAAAGAGAATCAACATCATAATATCTTCACTGTTCAACTAAAAACAATTCACAGTCAACTTCTTCTGCAAGTCATTCCTGAACCTATTGACAATTTTGGAACACTTTGATGTCTTTTTTTCTTGTCTGTTATCAGCCCTGGATAAAATATAATAAAATGTTTGAAGAGCAGTCCATGTGGCATATGAAGCTTAATTGGATAGGCAAGTTCTGATCTTCTTTCAAGATCAAAATAATTAGAGTTTTCAAGATAAAAATAATCACAATTTGCCCAAATGTTATTGGTCTGACTCAAGTTAAAAAACTTACTAATCATAAGGAAAATAGAAAATGGTGAATAAGCGGGAAGATAGACTAAATTAGTTAAAATAGCAGTCTGTACAGAAGCATATTTCAATTCTTAGTTTACATTAAACTACCCCAGTTAACCTTAAGAGAGAAAAAAATGTTGGCTATTGATATAGAGAGACTTACACAATAAGTTGCATATGGAGAAGACACTCATGCTGACCACATATAATACACACACACACACACACACACACACACACACACACACACACTCACACACACATATATACACACATTATGTTTATAATTGGTGAAAAATTGAATACATTTATGGTGTACACGCGGCCTGAAAACATGTATACATTGGGGAATGGTGAAATCGAGTCAACCAACGTATGCATCACTTTGCGTAATTACCATTTCATTCCCTAAATTCAAATCTCTTTGATATAACATTTTCCTACTCATATTTTCAAAATTATTAAATTCATCAAAATAACTAAAGGAGATGGAGTTATTTTCTAGATTAAAGTGAATTTCTGAAATTGTCTGAGGACGTTCATGATCTGAAACAATGCAACATCTATTAAGGGATGCAATCATCCTAGGCATGTTTTCTTCCATGCATCTAACTGATAATTCTAACTGATAATTCTCTAACTGATAATTCTCTTCTTCCTGTTCATTATTCCCTCATCATCTTTAATATCATCTTTGAAATAACTGAATTTTTTTAAAGGCAAATAGAGCTGTAATTATAAGAAAAATACTGACTCAATCTATAGTATCATTACATTTGTAAAAGCTGGAAAAGATAATTTTCATCATGTAGTTTGAGAGACTAATTGAGGTGGATTTAAAAATGAGTGACAGGCTGGGCTCGGTGGTTCAGTCTTAATCCCAGCTGTTTGGGAGGCCGAGGCTAGTGGATTGCCTGAGTCCGCGGGTTCAAGAACAGCCCGGGCAACTTGGAGAAACCTCGTCTCTACAATAAATTAAAAAGCCGGACGTGATAGCGGGCGCCTAGAGTTCCAGGTACTTGGAAGGCAGAGGCGGAAGGATCGCTTGAGCCCAGCGACACTGGGGTGGTCGTGAGTATGCCACTGCCCCCCAGCCGGGCGACGGATTGAGACTCCAACTCAAAAAAATAAATAAATAAATAAGTGACAAGTTATGAGAATAATCAAACTTTTGCTTGTTTGTTGGCTCCATTTTTTTTTTTTTTTTTTTGGATGCACCGTGATTACTAAACTAGGAATCAATAGCAAGCAAGATACTGGGATAAATGTTCTAAGGGAACTTGTATGTGAGAAGGGCAACTCGACATACTGGCTCAAGTGAATTATGCCTATGCTGACAATGCAGGTACTTGGATTTTCTCATCATTTTCTCTTCTCTATAATTTATGCCAGTGATTACCAATATATCTATTTCAGCTTAGACTCTGTCCTTAGATTTAGATTGTAAGTAGACAATCTTTTAATTACTCTTAGTGTTTGGCATTTCCAGCCCTGTTATACATTATTTTGACACCAGTTAACTGCTATTGTCTTTAGTTTTGTTTCTTGTTACTTAAAGTTAGGCAACCTCACTCATCTTCCCCTCAGAAGATTAATTCAATCTGTAATAAAGTAATTATTCCAAATGGAGAATAGTTTCTATCCTCTCTACACATAAAAAAACCCCACTTTTTGAACTTTTTTAAAAATCAAGGTGGTTCAATTAATATGATATGCAATTATAAAAGAGAAAGAAATAAAAGAATTTTTTTAAAAATATCCCCATAGATTTCTCTCAAATTCTGGCTCTGGTTGATTGAGTGAGTAATATGGCAGTAAGCCAACCTGACCTTCTTCCAAAATCAGTCACAATAGAATCTGCTGGATTGAAATAGAACATTAGGAGTTTAGTTTGGCACGCAGTATATTCAACCAGTACTATATTTGTGACATGATTCACTGGGCCAACCGCCCAGAGGAACTCTGTGTCTGGTTGCCCAGTTTTGAAATACGGAGAAGAGTTCATGACCACCATGCTTTGTAAACCCACATTTCTGAAAATTATATTTCTCTATTTAAAAAGACTGTGAGATAGCCAGATGTGTGTATTGGGAAAAATCAACCATTTTATGAAAAGGCTTTTGTGTACAGTTTCTAAAAACTCATTGGTATCACTTGAATTGGTTACATGTTGTTTTCTGGCAGAGTAATTTCTGTATTTCTATAGTTGGCTAAAAATGATCAGCATTCAAGTTGCACTCAAAGATTCTACAAATATATCATCAGCGATATTGTGTTTTATTAAATAAGTTGTTAGGAAAACTGCAGCATAGTGGAAAGAACATGAACTTTGTGTCCAAAAAAAAAAAAATTGGGTATGAATCCAAATTTATTCACATACTTGCTATGAAAGCATAGATAAATTTATTAACTACATTTCCAAAGATTTAGGTTTTCAATCATCCAAAACATTGCATCATTGGGAGGTATTAACGATTACATGAGATAACCTATGCAAACCCTGACAGCAATCATCCTCTGAGGAAATAACTGTCATTTTACTCATTTTCCAGAAAAGGCCAAACTCATGTTAAAATGTAGACATTGTGAACTCCAAAACCAAAATGTAGCTAAACAGTACTATCCCCTCTAATCTCATTTATATGTTCAACAACCTCCTATTCATCATCATTTTCAATATTATTGCCATCATTTTTTTCATAGTTTCTGCATTCATTGAATTTATTATTATACTATCAACAATAGCAGCAATATTATCAGCACAAGTGCTGGAACCTAGAACCCAGATAAGTTTTCGACCCTAAAATTTCTTACTCATCCAAACTTGGACAAATCATATCTTTTCTAAATTGAGGTTTTCCAATATTCAAATAATTTCATTATGGTGTCATTCACAAGTTTAAGTAAAAATATTTGAGTATAATATTTATAACAGTGAATATATACAGTGATTATAAAATGTTATTTCTGTACAATTGGATTGATTGTTGATTGAATAAAATGTGACTCTTGAAGAGTATTTGGCCTTAGTGGGTGGCTCAATTATGGTAGTTTTTGCTAGGTTCCTGTGTTCTTAGTTTTAAATTGATGGCCACAGTAAGATGTCTCAGGCTTAAGCCAGTGTTTGTGATCTAAAATGAGCTACATGAGGAGCCAAACAATTGTGAATTGAGGTTTTTGTGTTGTCGTTAATGAGGCACATGATCACTTGCAAAAGCTGTAACCAGTTTAAGCCTCATTTTCATCACCAAAGTCTTTTAGAATGGCAAGTAGAATCTTGCATACTTCATGAATGGTGAAAGGATTATGTCGTAATATCAAAAATATAAATTGAAAGTCAATATTAAGGTAACATTATTTGGATTGTTAATCCTTTCAAATAGTGTCCTAACTAAATTAAGCATTCAGATGGGAGTAAGAAAGATGACTAGCCATGTCTCTTGATCAAATTATGTCACTAATGAGTCTGACTAGGGCACAAAGGAAGTTAATTTTGTGGGTTTTGAAAGAAATACAAACAGAAACATGGCCATAAATTGCACCACAAAATCAGTACTCTAGTAATTGAGTGTCACAGATCTGAAAGCAATCTAAGAGAAAAAACACGTTTTCTCTGCATATGAATTAGTGAATTATTAATAATGTTAATAATTAGCATTCACAAAGCACAACAGACTAATGGATAGAATAATATACTTTTTCTTTTACTCTAAAATGTATTTAGTCTTCATTCATTCAAATGGTTCTAATGAGGCCAGCACTGATTGAGTATTTTGACCCTTTGTATATCACTTTTTCCAAGGTGAAATTTTACTTGCTCTCTTTCTCATTAAGTTTCTGTTTGAAAATGATTCATATTCAGAACTGAAGGAGAAGAAACCTGGACATTCATTAAGATGATTAATTAAAAAGAAAAATTTTATTCAGCTAAAAAAAATGATGCGCAACCCTGTTAACCACTCAACATTGGCTGAGAATGAGAAGTGATTCCCAGAAGTATGATTCTTTTTCCTGGGGATAATGAAATTACTATCAGGATTAGACTTCTATAAATTGAGTTGACTTTATTGCACTGGCAAGACCCTCCTAATGTACTCATGATACTGGCTTACAATTTGAATTTACCTGGGAACTGATTTACTTATATCCTTCATGTTTTAGTTCACAGATGGAATAAACCTTTTCTAAAGCCGAGTACTGGTATGTAATATAACTGACTCTTCTTACAGTTAGTTTCTTCTGCGTTAAATATTAATAAGCTGGGTTTTAGAAAGATATATTCTTCAAACATCTTTTGTGGGTTCTTCTACCTATAGATATTTTTAAAAATCTAATATACTTAAATCACTATGATAGTCACAGGTAATTATCAATTTACCTCCCATGCTTCCCATTCAATTTAATAATATACAGTATAATCCTACTTTGTGTTGCATGATTTTCTCAGGCCCTAATAGTTTGCACATGGGAAATTGAAATATATTTCATGGATAATACATAAAAGTAGCTTTTTCATTAGCCTATTTACTTCTACATTTCATACCAGGTATACCAGGGTTGGGAGAAGTGCCAAAATAAGGTATACACATTTTAAGGGATGTTATCTATGTGTTGCCTTTTGTTTGCCACAATCAGAGGTGTCTGGATGCTGATGGTAAACACTTTGAGCACCTCTTAATTGCAGAAGCCAAATATGACTCGTATTCATCTTTTGTTTTCAGTATATATTGAATATTGCAATTTTAATACAGTTTTTCCTTTCTTAAAATGTGTATATATATATTTGGCACCCTCTGTATATCTCTAAAACAAATAGAGAAACAGATTTTTGTTATGGTAAATAAAATCAAAAGTCATTACTGGATCATTAAATTTTTTTCTCAACTAAAAATATAATATGCTGCTATAATAGTAAGATAAGGCTTCAGGAAGAGTCTTTAACAGAAAGAAATGAAAAGTGTAGAACATTTAAATATGAAAGAAGTAATAGCAAAGAAAATAAATAACATTCTTGGTTTAAGAATATTATAATTTGACCTATATCGGTTTTTATAATTATATTTATTATTTCCTTTTGTCACATATCAATAAATTTTGATAATTAAAGGCAAGAGAGGAATCAAGGTCTTCTCTCTTACCCTCTAGTCAGAACTGCTACCAAGTGGAAGTGAATCTAGAATGATATTTTGACACACACAAACATGCATTAGCAAAAGGACAATGAAACTCAGAGTCTGTACTTTTGAAAAAGCCTCAGCTCTGTCATTTTACCATTCTGAAAAGCACTTTGCATGAAAAGTTTATTTGAGATTATTGTGACAATATCCTGGAGGCAGACTTTAGTTTATATTTTAATCTGACCATGTGAGAGTATTCTTGTTGTTTAAACACAGAACAGGATCTACGGTTATTGCTAATATTTCAAAAAGTATTGTAAGCAATATAAATTTCAACTCCTAAATATTTTAGTATGATTCACTAGAAAAATTAACATCCTCTTACCTTGTAAGGATTGCATTATTACAAATTTAATAATAATGTAGTAGGAATACATAAACTTTTAATTTGATGATTTTCTTCAAAATCTCATTTTCCCACATCAGGATCTATCTAATTCAGGACCAGTTATATTTGGTTGTTATATACCGCCATACTTTTTCAATTTTCAGTAGTTCTTTTGTTAATAATATTCTGCTTTGTTGAAGGTGGGTGCAGATGCACATGACTGCATTATTTTGGTGATGCTTAAATTCCCTCAATTTCCTTTCTTTCTTGTAAATTAAGGCGTCAAAGCAAAATACCTTATTAGACTCAAATCAAACATTTCTTTTGTGCTGTTGCACTATGCCTAATATTCAATGCTTCAATTTGCATTAAATGTGGGAACATATTTTTTCACTCCAAAATGAGTGATGTCAGGATCTGGAGATTGGCTAATTGATTGAAATGGTGACGATTTGATTCTTTCTTTATGCATTGATTTTCTTGTTACCAAAACACACCTTAGCATCTCATAAAACCTCTCGGTCCCACTCCAGGCAATTCCCAACATCAGTTGATGATTGGTATTGCTAATATCTAACGATTACATTAGGAGCTAAGAAGTAGTAACTTTTTGAATAATTGTCTATACTTTCTTCTATACTTATTAACTTCATCCCTAATGTAAAACTTTCCCTGTACAAGGCTAATTCATGTATATAGGAGATGCATTTTCCACTGGGAAAAAATAATGCTCAGTTTCTTGGGGTTTTTTTTACACTTCAGTTTCTTCTAAAATTGTTATCTAATCAGATTGTCAACATCTTTCTTGTTTGGATGATTTAGATGACTCTAAAATGACTTTGCTAACTCAGTGATTAAACATGCCACTATTGCTGAGAATAAAAATATGAATTATTGTTTCGTTGATTTCATTCATGTTGTTATTTAAACTCATTTCACTATTTACAAATACCCGAATCACAACCATTACCAAATCTAATATATCATCATATGAATGATGAGAAAACTTAATTTATCCAAAACCACCCTTCTTATCTGGGTATTTATAGTATATTTAACAATTTCTTTTTTTGCCATTTTTAGTGGTTGAATTGCTGCATATAAATTAGTAATACCCTATTAATATTCTCTTGTCCTTTACTCTCTCACAACAAGGCACAAATATCTGTAAGTTGTCACCAAAAGCTCTTTTAGGAAGATTCAGTAATTCTCTAGATTTAAAAAAAAATCATTTCTGGCCATCAGTTGTCTTCAGAAAACATTACAGTGGTATTTCACAAGACTGCCTTATGTATTAAATCATTCAGTTTTCACATAGTGCTTCTTTTAGATGATATTTTGCTGTTGTACTGGGAAGTTATCCATTTAAATTAAGGCACCATCAACTTAATAACCTGAGGATTCAAATCTCTTTATACCTACTCAAGAATTTTTTTTCTAATTTATCATATGAAAGTGTTGGTATGGTCTAATTTGAATAAGCATGTCCCTCCCTGCCACTTCCCCCCCCAATACCTTTCACCAATAGTTCATCAAATACATTTACATTGATATTATTTTGTTAATGGGTACATTTTCAAGTTTGACACAATAATCTATTCGTCTGTGAGACCTTCCAATAATTTGCTTGGTGGACATTATTATCTAGATGATTTTCACAGTGGAATATCTCCACAGTACTATATAGCCTTTGTAATACAAGTGCATTTATGAGAACCTACAAAGGTGATATAATCTACTCTAACCTTTATAATCATGCTAGATCTTATTCTAGAAGTAAATGCACATGTAGTAGCTGCCATCATTTTTGTATGAATTCTTACCAGTCCTTTTCCTGTCTAAATTTCTTTATCTAATTACTTAGAAAGGACCCATAGAAATACTACCTTGAGGCAGTGTTCATATTTTAACACATTTGTTATACTTTAAAACAATTTTGCATTTATAAAAACCTAACTTCAAACATGTTCCTTCCTAGAATATCTACATTGCCTCATTTTATTCAAGCACGAATGATTCTTATCAAAACCTCTGATGACAATCTAATTTTCTACCACTGCAAAGTGACTTTCTTTAAACCTGGGTACCCCATAGATGTCTCTATCTTGAGTCTTATTTTTTTTTATTTTTTATTTATTTTATTTTTTTATTTTTTTGAGTTGGAGTCTCACTCTGTCTCCCAGACTGGAGTGCAGTGGCCGCTCCCAGCCACCGCAGCCTCGACCTGCTGGGCTCCGGCGATCCTTCCGCCTCAGCCTTCCGAGTAGCCAGAATTACAGGTGTACGCTACACGCCCGGCTAAATTTTTGATTTATTGTAGAGATGAGGTCTCGCCTGCCCAGGCAGGTCTCGAACCCGCGGGCTCAGGCAATCCACTCACCTCAGCCTCCCAAAGGCGCGGGATTACAGGCTGAGCCACCGAGCCCAGCTTATATTTTTACTATAAAATATCTCAGGGTTATCACGCTGAGTTGACTTTATTTCAGGCATATAGTGACATGACACTGTAAAATTTGCAGTTCATTTTTTAGTAAGCGTTTCCTGTAATGTTATTATTTGTGTTTATTATATTTCATTCATTTTTTTGTTTTTTCTTGAATATTTTTATAAGTACATTGCAATTTTTCTTGTCTACCAAAACTCACTCTCTTTCTGATACTTTCTTTTTCAACTTCTTTTAACGTTTAGAATTTTACTACTTTTTCCTTTTATTTCACTTAAAACTCATTTGAAATGTATACACTCTTGAATTCTCCTGGCTTAGTGCTTACATTTGCTATGATTTTTTACTACAGTATTAATCTATTGCTTTATTGAATTTTGATATCTCTATTCTCAAATTTTAAAAAATCTTAGCAATTGATTTGTCTTCCTAATATTTATTTTTGTTTTTTCTTTTATTGTTTCTAAATATTTATAATTTATTTTACTACATTATAAAATTTTAAGCTATTATTTTTTCTATTACATAGTAATATTTTCTGACTTTTTTTCATGAATGTTGGAGGTGTTAATACATTCTTAATTTTTCTTTTTCCTCAGGAAATTTATTTAGTAATCCATCAAAATACTCCTGCTAATTTTTAGTCTATGAAAACATGTTCTCATTATTTTAGAGGGGAAAATGAGTCAAGATTACTTATCCAGCTTCGCAATTTCTAAATGACCACTCCTGTTGTTTTTGAAGAGTGGGAGAATAAATGACCTCGCCTATTCTGAGACATTCTCCTGTCCAATTCTCTAGACTCTTACTTATTTTGATCTAATGTCCTTGTCCTGATCAATTTTAATTTGCTATTAACAGTTTTCTCTAAGTCTTAGGTTTTATGTTAAAAGCAAGTGATTATAGGACTCAAATTTCTCCAGTTTTAAAAGTCATCACGTTGGCTATTTGTATATCATCTTTTGAGAGATGTCTGTTCAGGTTATTTGCCTACTTTTAAAAATGAAGCTATTTACTTTTTTCTTGCTGATTTGTTTGAGTTCTTTGTATATTCTGGATATGATTTATTTGTCAGATGTATAGTCTGCAAATATCTTCTATTCTGTAAGTGCCTATTTAATATGTTGATTGTTTCTTTTGCTGTGTAGAAGGTTTTTAGACTAATTAAGTACCACTTGTTTATGTTTACTTTTGGGGCATTTGTTTTTAGGGTGTTAATCATAAATTATATGCCTCGGCCAATGACCAAAAGAGTTATTCCTAGGTTTTCTTCTAAGATGTTTATTATATCATGTCTGACTTTTCAATCTTTTATCCATCTTGAGTCAATTTTTGAATAAAGTGGGAAATAGTTATCTAATTTAATTTTTTCTATGTAGCTATCCAGTTTTCTCAGCATCAATTGTTGAATAGGGTGGCATTTTCTCAGTGTATATTTTTGTCTGCTTTGCTGAAGATCAATTAGTTATTTTTGGGGTATAATTCTGAATTCTGTATTCTGTTCCATTGACCCATATGTCTGCTCTTATACCAGTACCATGCTGTTTTGGTTACTGTAGCCTTGTTATCTGATTTGAATTCAGGTGATGTGAGGCTTCCAGCTTTGTTCTTGTTAGACTTGCTTTGGCTTTTCTGACTCTTTTTTTGTTTCATATGAGTCTTTATATTGTATTTTCTAATTCTGAAAAATAATGTTGGTATTTTGATAGGGATTGCATCTGAAGATTACTTTGGATAACATGGCCATTTTAACAATTTGATTCTTCTAATCTATAGCATGAGGGGTTTGTTCATTTGTCTGTGTCCTCTAAAATTTCTTAAATCAATGTTTTGTAGGGATCTTTCATCTTTTTGATTAAGTATATTCCTAGGTATTTTAGTTTGGGGCAGCTATTTTAAATGAAATAGACTTCTTAATTTTATTCTCAGTTTGGTTGTTATTGGTGTATAGCAGTGCAACTGATTTCGGGTTGATTTTGTATCCTGAGGCTTTACTGAATTTATTTATCAAGTCCAGGAGTCTTTTGAAGGGGTCTTTAGAATTCTCTAGGTATAAAATCGTATTGACATACAGAGATAGTTTGATTTCTTCCTTTCCGTTTTGAATACCCTTTATTTCTTTCTCTTGCCTAGTAACTGTGTCTAGGACTTCCAGTACTCTGTGGAATAGTAATGGTGAAAGTATTGTTCCAGCTCTAAGTGGGAATACTTTACCCCATTCAGGATGATATTGGCTGTGGGTTTATCATATATATATGGCCTTTATATATTGAGAAACATTATTTCTGTGTTTATTTTGCTGAGAGTTTGTATCATGAAAGGATGCCGAATTTTATCAAATGCTTTTTCTGCATCTATTAAAATGATCATATAACTTTTATTATGAATTGTTTTTATGTGGTAGTTCATATTATTGACTTGAATATGTTGAGCCATTCTTGTGTTTTTGGATAAGAACTATTTGATTGCTGTGTATTTTTTTAATGTGTAGTTTAACATGGATTGCTAGTATTTTTTTTAGTAAGACATTTTGAAGGTTTTAATAAAAAATATAAAAACAAATTTTAAAATTTCAGCATTGTACATATTTGTCTTTGAAACTTTCTATTGATATGCACAAAAAATACAATATATATTATTTTTTTCTTCTTTTAATTTTTACTTAAAATTGTGGGGTACAATTCAGGGCTAGGTATACAAATATTTACCATGCAGGTACCCTTATCAATGAGGTGTGCCTCCTCCTTCCCCAGGCAGATATAGACTACTGTCAATCCCTCCCCCTGCTGCAGTTTCTTGCAACTTTCAATCATTTTCTTATACTAATACGATAATTGTTCAAGGTCCACTTAAGAGTGAGAACATGTGATACTCAGCTCTTTGTTTCTGTGAGAGATCACGAAGTATTATAAGGTCTAATTCCATCCAGATTGCTGTGAAGTTCATGATTTTGTTCTTCTTTATGGCTGTGTAGTATTCCATTGTGTATATGTACCACATTTTTTTAATCCAGTCCTCTTTTGATGGGCAGCATTGTTGGTTCCATGTTCTTGCTATTGTGAACAATGCTGCAATAAACATATGTGTGCAAGTATCTTTTTCATAGAGTGACCTGAGTTCTTCCAGGTATATTCCCAACAGGGGGATTGCAGGGTCATGTGGAAGGTCAATTTTTAGAATTTTTATGAATCGCAACAATGATTTCCACAGAATCTGAACTAGTTTGCACTCCCACCAACAGTGTAGAAGTGTTCCCTTTACGCCACATCCTCTCCAGCATCTGTCATTTTTTGAGTTATTGATCATGGCCATTCTGACTGGAGTTAGGTGGTATCTCAGCGTAGTTTCAATTTACATCTCCTTGATGACTAGTGAGGCTGAACATTTTTTCATGTATCTGTTGGCTGCTCATATGTCTTCTTTTGAGAACTGTGTCTATTCATATATTTTGTTCACTTTGTAATGGGGCTTTTTTTGTTTTTGTTTTGTTTTTTTTTCTCTTCAGCACATTACAAGTTCCTTGTAGATCCTTGATGTTAGTTAGACCTTTGTCAGACATGGAGTTGGCAAATATTTTTTTTCCCAGTCTGTGAGCTTCTCCCTGCTCTCTTGATGGTTTCTTTGGCTTTGCAGAAGTTTGTAAGTTTAATGAGGTCCCACTTGTCTATGTTATCTCTTATGGCCTGGGAACTTCAGGTTTTGATCAGGAATTGGTTGCCAGTTCCAACTTCCAGAAACATGTCTCTTGCATTTCCTAAAGTTCTTACAGTTTAAGGTTTTACATTTAGGTCTGTGATCCATTTGTAGTTGATTTTTGTGTATGGGGATAGGTAGGGGTCCTGTTTCAATCTTCTGCATGTGGTCAGCCAGTTTTCCCAGCACCACTTACTGAATAGATTCTGCTATCCCCAGTAGTGGGTGTTGGAGACTTTGTCAAAGATGAGTCAGTTGAGAAATTGAAGTTTTGATTCTGGATTCTCAATTCTGTTCCATTGATATATGCCTATTCTTGTACCAATACCAGGCTATTTTGATTATTGATTATTGTAGCTTTATTATAAAGTTTAAAGTCTGGGATTGTGATATCTCCTGCTTCCCTCCCCCCCCCCCCCGAAGATTGTTTTAGCTATTCTTGGTTGTTTATGTTTTCATATGAATTCCTGTATTGTTTTTTTTAAGTCTGAGAAGAATGTTGCTGGTAATTTGATGGGTATTGCGTTAAATCTTTAGATTGCCTTAGATAAAATGGAATCTTAACAATGTTGATTCTTCCAATCCATGAGCATGGAATATTTTTCCACTTGTTTACATCATCTTTGATTTCTTTGAGCAGTGTTTTGTAGTTTTCATTGTAAAGGTCTTTCACATCTCTGGTTAGGAATATGCCAGCATATTTTATTTTTTTGTGGCTATTGTGAATGGAATTGTACTGTTTATTTGAACTTCTGTCTGTTTATGATTGGTGTATAGAAATGCGATTGTCTTTTGCACATTTATTTTATACCCTGAGACTTTGCCAAAGTCCTTTATCAGTACAAGGAGGTTTTTGGCAGATTCTCTTGAGTTTTCAAGATATACAATCATGTCTTCTTCAAAGAGAAATAGCTTGACTTCCTCTTTTCCTATTTGGATACCCCTGATTATCTTCTCTTCTCCATTTGTGCTAGCTAGGACTTCCAAAACTATGTTGAATGGGAGGGGTGAGAGTCGGCATCCTTGTTTTGTTCCAGTTTTCAGGGGAAATGGTTCCAATTATTGTCTGTTTAGGAATATGCTGGCTGTGGGTTACTCATAGATGGTTTTTACTATTTTGAGGTATGTTCCACCTATGCCTAGATGTTCGAGGGTTTTTAACAAGAAGCGGTGCTGGATTTTATCAAAAGCTTTTCCTGCGTGTAATTATATAATCATGTGGTTTTTGTTTTGACATTTGTTGATGTATTTAATTACATTTATGGTCTTATGAATGTTGAACCAATTTTGCATCCTGGGGATGAAGCCTACTTGGTCTCGATGGATGATTTTTGAGATGTGCTGTTGAATTTAGTTTGCTAGGATCTTGTTGAAAATTTTAACATCTGTGTTCCTCAAAGATATTGGCCTGTAGTTCTCTTTCTTTGTTGGGTCTTTACCTGACTTGGGTATCAATGTGATATTAGCTTCATAACACGATTTGGGGATAGTTCCATCTTTCTCAATCACCTGGAATACTTTCAATAGGATTGGTATCAGTTCCTCCTTGTATGTTTTGTAGAATTCTGCTGGAAAGCCATCTGGTCTGGGACTGGTTTTTGTAGGTAGTTTTCTTATGACATAATCAAAATCCTTGATTGTTATTGGTCTATTTACAGTCTCAGTTTCTTCTTGTTTCAACCTAGGGAGGTTATGTGATGTCAGAAAGTCCTCAATTTCCTTTAGGCTTTCATGTTTGCTTCCATACAATTGCACATAGTAGTCTCTGATAATCTTTTGCATTTATTCAGGGTCAGTTGTGACTTCATCTTTTGTGTTTCTGATTGAGTTTATTTGGGCTTTCTCTCTCTTTTTCTAAGTCAGTCTGGCTAGGGGACCATCTATCTTATTTATCCTTTCAAAGAAGCAGCTTTATGTTTCATTGATTTTTTGTATTATCTTTTTGTCTTCTATCCTGGATTTCGGCTTTTATTTTGGTGATCTGAATTCTTCTGCTGAGGTTAGGGTATTGGTGGTCTTGTTTTTCCAGCTTCCTTAGGTGGCTTGTTAGGCTATTAACTTGTGATCTTTCCATTTTTTTCATGTGTGTTTGTAGAGATATGATTTCTACTCTTCCTGCTGCTTTCATGGGATCCCAGAGATTTTGGTAAAATGTTTCTTCATTTTCATTTATTTCCATGTACCTTTTAATCTCTGTTTTGATTTCATCATTGACCCAGGAGTTGCTTAGCATCATACTGTTAGTGTCCATGTCTTTGTGGGTTTCAAGGGAACTTTGTTGGTGTTGGTATTTATTTTTATTCCACTGTGGTCTGACAAGGTGCATGGCAAGATTTTAACCTTACGAAATTTGTTTATGTTTGATTTATTGCCAATGATGTGGTCAATCTTGGGGTATGTTCCTTGTGGTGATGAGAGGAATGTTTATTCTGTGGTCATTGGGTGGAGTGTTCTGTAGATATCAAGTCCATTTGTTCAAGAGTCTCATTGAGGTTCTGGGTCTTCTGGCTGATTTTTTGTCTTGATGATCTGTGCAGGATTGCGAGTGGTGTATTAAAGTCTCCAGCTATGATAGTGTTAGAGTCAATTTCCTTTTTAAGTTTTCCTAGAAGCTGCTTTTTGAATATTGGTGCTCCTATGTTAGGTGCATGTATGTTTAGGTTAGATATTTCTTGTTGATGAATTGAAACTTTTATCACTATATAGTGACCTTCTTCATCTTTTTAAACTTTTGATAGCTTAAAGGGTATTTTTTCTGAGATTAAGATTGCAACTCCAGCTTTCTTTTGTATTCCATTTGCCTGAAATTTTGTTTCCCATCCTCTTACTTTGAGACTGTGTGTACTTTCTGGTAAGATGAATATCTTTGAGAAAATATATTGTTGCCACATGATAGTTTATCCATTTTACCATTCTTTGTCTTTTCAGTGGTGCATGTAGTCCATTCACATTCAGGCTAATTATTGAAATGTGAGAGTTTACCTTTGTCATTAGGTTCTTATAGCATTCTTGTATTTGTTTGTTTGTCATCTTTCTTTTGGTTTTTTGGTTTTGTTCATGTGTGTTTTCAATCTTTTTCTGCTACTCTTGTGAATAGCATTGTTGTTCTTTTTTCTTTTCTTCTGTGTTTAATACTTCCTTAAGTGTTTCTTGTAGGGGTGGTCTGGAGGCAGTGTAAATTCTTAGGGATTGGATGTCTGGGAAAGATTTTAATTGCCCCTCACGGATGAAGCCTAGCTTGGCTGGGTGGTTATTCTTTGGTTGAAATTGTTTGTCTTTGAGAACTTTGAATATTGGGCTTCAATCTCTCTTAGCATGAAGTGTTTCTGTAGATAAATCTGCTGCTATTCTGATTAGTCTTTCCTGGTAGGTAGTCTTATCTTTTTCTCTTGCTGCTTTTAGAATTTTTCTTTTATATCTACTTTGTTCAGGCAAATTATTATGTCTCTATGAGTTGGTCTTCTCATTTCTTGTCTTGCAGGGATTCTCTGACTCTCTTGTGTTTTAATTTTCGCATCACTGATGTGGCACGGGAAGTTTTCTTGAATAATTTCATGGTATGTTTGTTCCAGGGTGGTCTCTATCTCTGTTTCTGCCTCAGGAAGTCCAATTACTCTTAGGTTCATTCTCTTGAAGTAATTGCTCATCTCTTGAAGGTTTTGTTGTGTCTTTTTTAGCTTCTTTTCTATGTTTTTGACAGTTTGAGTTAGTTCTATGTTTTGGTCTTCAACTTCTGAGATTCTGTCTTCTGCTTGGCTAATTCTGCTTTCCATGCTTATTAGTTTGTTATTTATTTTAATCACAGTATTCTTTACTGCTGCTATCTCAGTTATCAACTCCTTCTTGTTTTCCTCTTGTCTCTTTTCAATTCTTTTTATTAATGCCTTGTTGTCTGAGTTTGTAGTATATTACCAATCATTCTGGGGGCTTTTCATTGTTTGCATTCTGAAGTCTGTCTTCTCATTATCTGATCTCCCAGGGGTCTGTGTGAGACCTATATTCTTCTTTTGGTTTTTCTTCATTTGTGTAGATTTTCCTCCCAATCTTTTCCTTTTTTCCCCATCTTCTTTAAATCTGTTGTACAGGCGTGGTAGGGTTCCTTTTATTTCTGTTTGCTCAATTGCCTATTCTTCCTGTGTGAATCCTCTGGCTTTGTTAAATCCTGAATCTGGTCTGTAGGTTGGGGGGCTATACCTTTTGCAGTTTTGAGATTTATTTGAGGTGGGAGCTGTGATTCAAAATCTATCTGTAGATCCCAGTATCCACCAACAGGTGTATGGTTATGCTGGAACCTGCTTTCCATTGCCTTGTAATCTGTCGATGCAGTGGGTGTATAGGTTTGCTCCTTGAAATTAAAATGAGGTAGGAAAAAGAAAAGAAATGGAATGGGGGGAGCAGAAGGAGGAGAGAGAGAAGTGTAAGAGGGAAAACAGACAAAGGTACCAGCTCACAAATGAAAACACAGTCTTTATGGGAACTCACTTTCATGGAGATTGTCACAGTCCTACCTGTGCTGTCACCATCGTGCCAGAAGTCCCGGTTTGCTAGTATTTTGTTGAGCATTTTTGCATCTATGTTCTTCAGGGATCTTGGTTTGTGGTTTTGTTTTTTTGTTGTTTCTTTTCCTGACTTGATATCAGGTTAATGCTGGCTTCATAGAATCAGAGAGCATTCTCTCCTGTTCAGTCTGATGGAATAGTTTCAGTAAAATTGGTATCAGTTCTTTTTTAAAAGTCTGATAGTATTCAGTTGTGATTCCATCAGGTCCTAGACTTTTATTTGTGGGAAAATGCTTAATTTCTAATTCAATCTCACTACTCATTTTTGGTCTGCTCAGGGTTTCTATTTCAAGTCAAGTCAAGGTTCTATTTCTACCTGAATCAAGGATTGTACTTTTCCAAGAATTTACCCATTTCCCCTAGATTGTCTAGTTTGTTTATATAGAGGTGTCCATAATAATCTTAGATGACCTTTTGTATTTCTGTGATATCAGCTGTAATATCTCCATTTTTATTTCTGATTGTGCTAATTTTAATCTTTTCTCTTTTAATTCATCTAGTTAATCATCTATCAATTTTGTTGATATTTTCAAAGAACCAAATTTTTGCTTCATTGGCTCTTTGTATTTTTTATTTCAATTTTGTTTTATTCAATGCTGCTCTTCATTTCTTTTCTTAGCTTTGGGTTGGATTATTTTATTTTATTTTTTTAGTTCCTTGAGGTGTGGCAATCGATTGTTAATATGTTATCTACAAATATATGAAGCAATGCTCAATATCAGCAATCATCAGGGAAATGCACCTTACATGAGTTAGAATGGTCATTACTAAACAATAAAAAAGTAATAGATGTTAATGCAAATGTGGAGAAAAGGGAACATGTATACATTGTTGGTGGGAGTGTAAACTTGTGCAATCACTATGGAAATCACTATGGTGATTTCTTAAAGAACTAAATGTATATCTCCCATTTGATCCAGAAATTCCACTACTTGGTATATACCTAGAGAGGAACAGAGGTTGTTATACAAAAAAGATACCTGCACTCATGTTAATCACAGCACAATTCATAATTGCAAAGATGTGAATTCAACCTATCAACTGTGGATAATGAAGATGTGGTGTGTGTGTGTGTGTGTGTGTGTGTGTGTGTGTGTGTGTATGCACACACATACTAGACTACTCTTCAGACATGAAAAGGAATTAAATAATGTCTTTTGTGGCAACTTAAATAGAAATGGTGACAATCAGCCTAAGTAAAGTAAATTAGGGACAGAAAATCAAATGCTATATGTTCTCATTTATAAGTGGGAGCTAAACTAAGAATCTGCCAAGACATAAAGAATGATATAATGGACATTGGAGACTCAGAAGGAGGAGAGGAGAAGGAGTTAGTGGGACAAATAAAATCTCCTATCAGGTACAATGTGCACAGGTGGGAGTGGAGGGTACACTTGAAGACCAGACTTCTTCACCACTATACAATTCATCCATGTAATCAGACTTCATATGTACCTCCCAAGGCCATTGAAATATTTATTTTTTTTAAAAAGCCTTCATGTGTCGCAATCACCCTTACACTCACTTATGTATTTAACTTGCACAGCCGCAGTTCAGTTTCAGTTATTATTCCAAGTTTCACCTGCCATGCTTTCTAGTAGTAATTTTTGGATCCTTTGGGCTGTCTCTTATTCCAGACTCACCAGAAGCCTCATGTCTCCTTCTGGCTCCTCTTGTAACAGTTATAAGGCGTGTAGCTATGAGAGCTCTCTACTCGTATTTGACAGTTGGTGGCATAATATATCCCTTACTTTAGTGGGTCTTTTCTTTCTTTTTTTTTTTTTGAGTTGGAGTCTCACTCTGTCGCCCAGACTGGAGTGCAGTGGCCGCTCCCGGCCACCTCAGCCTCCACCTGCTGAGCTCTGGCGATCCTTCTACCTCAGCCTTCCAAGTAGCCGGAATTACAGGCATGCGCTACCACGCCTGGCTGATTTTTTTATTATTATTATTTATTGTACAGATGAGGTCTCTCTGCCCAGGTGGGTCTTGAACCCGCGGGCTCAGGCAATCCACTCACCTCAGCCTCCCAAAGGCGCAGGATTACAGGCTGAGCCACTGAGCCTGGCTATGGGTCTTTTTTTTTTAACCTCACTTTTCTGAAATCTTTTTCTTTCTCTTCTTTGTTGATATGGTGGTAAAGGAGATTCAAAAATCATGCTACTACTACCATTTCCTAGAATTATCCAATCCACTTATATTTAAATGTAGGAAACAACCATTTAACATCATTTGGGCATTAAAGTACAGAATTGGTAAATACTAGCCTAAAATGCTCAGAGCACTTTTTAGACAAGAGTGAGTTTGCTTTGGAACAGGTCAGAGTGTGAGAGTCTCCACAGAAGTGAGTATTGATAATGATTGTCTGTGTGAGGGTGTGTGCCACTAGGTGAGTGAAAGTCCATCTGAGGAGAAACTCAGGTTCATGCACCCAGGGCTTTCCTCTGGAGGTGACTGAAACTCATCACCACCCTGAGTTTGGAGCCCCCGGTGTGCAGGATCGTCTGCTGTCCTTGGACAGCAGAGGCCGAAGAGAATAGCTGCTCCTCACCACCTGGCACCTGGCCCACTTCATCACCTGTGGCAACAGAATGGGCATGAGCAGCAAGAACTGTGGAGAAGGCAGGGTGCAGAAATCTGAAACAGAGTTCTACTGCTGGTGAGGAGATGTGGACTGGCACCATAATCTCTGCCCCGGGTCAAGAAAGAGACCTGCATTGCCCCACCCAGCTCTGTCCAGCCTCCAACCTGGGACCCAGAGGCAAACCACTCATCAGACATGGAGAGATAGATGCTCCTCCCCCATGCTGGAACAGGCACAGACACCGTCAGATCTGTGTGGGAGACTTGATAGCAGTAGCAGCATCAGACAAGTCAAGTGAGTCCAGATCTGATCCATCCTCCTCCCATAATAGTCCATGGGGCATCTGACCCATGCTGAGAGCAAACCTCCCAGTCTGTGCTGAGAGTGGAGGGGATGGGCTGGAAATCAGAAAGCAGCCCCTTAATATGGTGGTAGCAGACAAAAGGAAACTGGAGTTACAGAAATGGTCACAGGGTGAGGGTTTTTTTGTTTATTTGTTGGTTTTTTGTTTTAGTCTTTGCCTATTTGTTCCCTCTTTCCTTCTATTTTGTTTGTGTTTTCATACTTGCTTTATTTCTGTTATTCCAAATTTTTTTAAAATTTTCTGTTTGTGTATGGGTATTTTTGAAGACAAGTGCATCAACAGGGTTTTTGTTTGATTGTGTGTTTTTTTTTCAGTCTTTGTTTCTCTGTTTGTTAGTTGGTACACCTGTATGTTTTCCCTCTTCTTCTTCTGTCTCAGCACCCCCTTTCATCTTCCTCCTTCATTTTTCCATTCTTTTTCTTTTTCCTATCTCATTTAGCTTTCAAGGGGAAAGCATGCACCCCCACTGCATGGATAGATTGTAAGGCAACAAGAAGTGGGTTCCAGAGGTCCCACACACCTGTGAGCAAATACTGGAACTGCAGATAGCTTCTGAATCACAGTTCCCTCCTTATTTAAATCTCAAAACTGCAAAAAGCACAAGCTTCTATCCTCAATCCAGTTTCAAAATTGAACAAAGCCAGAGGGACTACATGAGGAAGAATAGGAGACTGAGAAAACAGAAGTAAAAACTATTACACCTGTCAGTGAAAAACAGAATTAAAGAAGAGGTTAGAAAAAGGAGAGGAAGCCGGGCTCGGTGGTTCAGCCTGTAATCCCATGCCTTTGGGAGGCTGAGGTGAGTGGATTGCCTGAACCCGCGGGTTTGAGACCCGCCTGGCAGCGAGACCTCATCTCTACAATAAATCAAAAAATCAGCCGGGCATGGTAGCACGTGCCTGTAATTCCGGCTACTCGGAAGGCTGAGGCGGAAGGATCGCTGGAGCCCAGCAGGCGAGGCTGCAGTGGCAGGGAGCGGCCACTGCACTCCAGTCTGGGCGACCTAGTGAGACTCCAACTCAAAAAAAAAAAAAAAAAAGAAAAAGGAGAGGAAAACCTACACAAATGAAGAAAAATCAAAGGAATAATATTGGTATCATACAGATCTCTGAGAGAACAAAAACTGAGAATACAGACTTTGGAATTCAAACAATGAAGAGACCCCAGAATAACTAGTCTCAAACCAGGAGCCAAGGCATCATGATATTAATATAGATAATAAATATAAATGAGGAGAGACAAAAGAAATGAATGAAGGAGTTGATAACTGAGGTAAAAACAATAAAGAATACAGTGATCGAAATAAACTGATAAGCATGAGAAGCAGAATAAACCAAGCAAAAGAGACTCTCAGAGCTTGAAGACAAAAATATGGAACTAACCCAAACTGTTAAAAGCATATATATATATATATATATATATAAAGCTTAAATAGACCAAACAATGCCTCCAAGAGATGACCGATTATGTCAAGAGGCTGAACCTAAGATTTATTGGAATTCCTGAGACCGATAGAGAGACAGACACCATCCTGGAACAAACATTCTAAGAAATTATCCAAGAAAATTTCCCTAATCTCATCAGAGATATGATCATTTAAACACAAGATATTCAGAGAACCCCTATAAGACAACAAATGAGACCAACTCTTAGACACGTAGTAATTTGCCTACACAAAATATATATAAAAGAAAAAATCTTAAAGGCAGCAAGAGTCAAATGTCAGACTACCTATTGGAGAAGGTCAATTAGAATTACAGCAGACTTATCTACAGAAACACTTCAGGGAAGGAGATATTGGAGTCCAGTCTTCAAAATTCTCAAAGATAAACAATTTCAACCAATAATTACTTACCGAACCAAGTTAAACTTCATCAGCAATGGATAGTTGAAATCCTTCCCAGACATTCAATCTCTCATAGTTTATACCACCTCAAAACCACCTCTACACTTCTACAAGAAACTTATAAGAAAATATGTAACACAGAAGAAAGAAAAAAAAAAAAAAAGAAGAAGAAGAATGACAATGCCCTGCCCTAGAATGCAGGTAATAGATTGAAAACACACATAAATTAACCCCAAAATCAAAAGAAAGACAATAAACAAACTAAAACAATAATAACAAACTTTATAAAAACCTCATGACAGGGATAAACTCTCCCACCTCAATAATAAGCCTAAATATAAATGAACTAAATACACCACTGAAAAGACATAGAATGGTAAATTGGATAAAACATTATGATGAAACAATATGTTGTCTCTAAGAGACTCATATCACCAGAAATGACACACAGACTCAAAGTAAGAGGATAGAAACAAAAGGTTAACAGAACACAAAAGAAAGCAGGAGTTGTTATCTTTATGTGGGATAAACTATCTCTTAAGCTATTAAAATTTTTTAAAAATACAGAAGGTCATTACATAATGATAAAAGGTTCAATCCTTCAGCAATAAATATCCATCCTAAATATATATGTACCCAGCACAGAAGCACTAATTTTCATAAAACAACTTCTAGGTAAACTAAAAAAAACATTGATTCTACACTATCATACCCCACTAACAACCCTAGACAGATCGTAAAGACAACAAATTAACAAGAAGATCTGGAACCTCAACATGACACTTGACCAAATGGACTTAACTGATACCTGTAGAACACTCCACCAAATAACCATGGAATATGCATTCTACTCATGACCACATGGAACATACTCTAAGATCGACCACATCGTAGGCCACAAAACAAGCATAAAATAATTCCACAAGATTGAAATACTGCTATGCACCTTCTCAGACCACAGTGGAATAAAAATAAATATCAACACCAACAAAGTTCCCCCCAAACCAACAAAGATATGGACACTAAACACCATGATGATGAAAAAATCCTGGGTCAACACAGAAATTAAAACAGAAATTAAATGTTTCCTGGAAACAAATGAAAACAAAGAAGCATCTTACCAAAATCTCTGGGATGTCATGAAAACAGTACTAAGAGGGGAATTAATATCTCTATGAACTCACATTAGGAAATTGGAAAGATCAAAAGTTAACAGCTTAACAAGTCACCTAAGGAAGCTGGAAAACCCAGACTACCAAAACCCTAACTTTAGCAGAAGAATTCAGATCACCAAAATAAAAACCCAAATTCGGGACATAGAAGTCAAAAACATAGTGCCAACTATCAATAGAACAAAAAGGTGGATCTTTGAAAGGTTATACAAGACTGATGGACCTCTAGCTAGCCTGACTAAGAAAAAGAGAGGAAAAGCCCAGATGAACACAATCAGAAATGCAAAAGTTCAAGACACAACTGATTTGAAAGAAATGCAAAAGATTATTAGAGATTACTATGTACACTTGTATGGAAACAAACTTGAAAATGTAAATGAAATAGTGGGAAACTGCCTGGGGATGGTGGCAGGGTTGGCAGTAGTGGGAAATTGCCAGGGGAAGGGAAGGCAGACATCATCAACAAGGGTATCTGCATAATGAACTTTTGCATACCTAACCCTGAATTGTACCCCACATCTTTCAAATAATTTTTTTTTAACTTTAAAATTTTTTTTTATTTTAAAATTGTGGGGTACATTTCAGGATTAGGTATACAAATATTCACTGTGCAGGTACACTTGTTGATGATATGTGCCCCCCTTTCCCAGGAAGAATTCCATCAATGTCAGTCCCACCTCCTCATCCCCCTCCCTTCCACAGTTTCCTGCTACAGTCAATCCTTTTCTTATAGTATTACAATAGTTGTTCAAGTTCCACTTATGAGTGAGAATATGTGATACTCAGTTCTTTGTTTCTGTGAAAGATCACTCAGTATTACAGACTCTAATTCCATCCAGTTTGCTGCGAAGTTCATGATTTTGTTCATCTTTATGACTGTGTAATATTCCATTGTGTATATGTACCACAATTTTTAAATCCAGTCCTTTTTTGATGGGCAGCACGTTGGTTCCATGTTCTTGCTATTGTGAACAATGCTGCGATAAACATACGTGTGCAGGTATCTTTTTTATAGAGTGATTTGAGTTCTTCTGGGTATATTCCCACTAGGGGGTTGTGGAGCTATGTGGAAGGTCAATTTTTAGAACATTTAGGAATCGCCACACTGTTTTCCACAAAGGCTGTACTAATTTACACTTCCACCAACAGAGTAGAAGTGTTCCCTTTTCACCACATCCTCTCCAGCATCGGTTATTTTTTGAATTACTAATGATGGCCATTCTGACTGGAGTTAGGTGGTATCCCAGTGTAGCTTTAATTTGCATCTCCTTGATGACTAGTGAGGCTGAATATTTTTTCATATATCTGTTGGCTGCTCATATGTCTTCTTTTGAGAATTGTCTATTCATATATTTTGCCCACTTTGTAATGGGCTGTTTGTATTTTTCTTTTCAGCACGTTTTAGTTCCTTGTATATCTTAAATGTTAGGTCTTTGTCAGACATGGAGTTGGCAAATATTTTTTCCCAGTCTGAGGGCTGTCTCCCTGCCCTCTTGATGGTTTCTTTGGCTTTGAAGAAGCTTATCAATTTGATGAGGTCCCACTTGTCTAAGTTATCTCTTATGGCCTGGGCACTTCAGGTTTTGATCAGGAATTGATTGCCAGTTCCAATTTACATGAGTGTCTCCTATATTTTCTAAGTTTCTTATAGTTTGAAGTTTTTATCTTTAAGTCTCTGATTCATTTAGAGTTGATTTTTGTGTATGGGGATAGGTAGGGATCCTATTTCCATCTTCTGCATGTGGTCAACCAGTTTTCCCAGTCCCATTTACTAAATAGGTTCTTATCTTCCCAGTGATTGGTGGTGGAGGCTTTGCTGAAGATGAGTTAGTTGAGAAATTGAGGTTTTGCTTCTGGAATCTCAATTCTATTCCATTGGTCTGTATGCTGGTTCTTGTACCAATACCAAACTGTTTTGATTATTGTGGCTTTATAATAGAGTTTAAAGTCTGGGAGTATGATACCTCCTGCTTGCTTCCTTTTTTTTTTTTTTTTTTTTGCTGAGGATTGTTTTGGCTATTCTTGGTCATTTATTTTTCCAAATGAATTCCTGTATTGTTGCTTCTAGGTCAGAGAAAAATGTTGCTGATAATTTGATAGGTATTGCTTGAAATCTGTAGATTGCCTTAGGTTGAATGGACATCTTAACATCTCCCTGCTGTTACCTCAGTTATCCTCTCCTTCCTTTTTTCCTCCTGTCTTTCCTTAATTCTTTTGATTCTCTCTATTAATGTCTTGATGTCTGGGTTTGTAGTATGTGACCTGTCATTCTTGGGGCTCTTCATTGTTTGTGTTCTGAAGTCTGTTTTCTCAGCGTCTGACCTTCCATGTGTCTGTGTGACACCCGTAGTTTTCTTTTGGTTTTTCTTCATTTGTGTAGATTTTCCTCCTCACATCCCCCCCTTCTTTAATTCTGTTGCTCAGGGATGGCGGGGTTACTTTTACTACTGTTTGCTCAATCTCCTATTCTTCTTTATGTGAATCCTTTAGCTTTGTTCTACTCTAAGGTTGGATTGTGAGCTATACTTTTTTTGCAGTTTTGAGATTTAATTGAGAGGGAAGCTGTGATTCAAGAACTCTCTGCAGATCTCAGAATCCACCAACAGGTGTATGGGCACCCTGGAACCCTCTTCCCACTGCCTTGCAATCTTTCCATGCAGTGGGGGTGTAATTTGCTCCCTGAAAACAAAATGAGGTAAGAAAAAGGAAAAGAATGGAACAGGAAAGGAGGAGGGGAAAGAAGGTGGAGAGAGAGAAGAGTAAGAGGGATAACGGCAAACATACCGACTAACAAATGAAAAGAGGTGTAAAGACAGTAAAGAGTAAAAAAAAAAAAAAAAAAGCTAAAACATACAGACAATCATACAAACACACAAGCCAGCCAACCTCTCTATTGGTATACAATTCCCCTATACAAACAGGAGTTCTAAAGAAAAAAAAAATCAGTAAAATAATAGAAATAAGGCAAGCACGAAAATGTTATCAAAAACAGAGAGAAGAGAGAAAAAAGAGACAAAGAAAAAACAAAAGAAAAAAGTAAAACATAAAGCAAACAAAAATGAGCAAAACAAGCAAAAAATAAAAATTTTAAAAAAGTAAAATCAATGAATCAAGCTTGCTC
Source organism: Cephalopachus bancanus (assembly GCA_027257055.1). Classification (NCBI taxonomy): domain Eukaryota; kingdom Metazoa; phylum Chordata; class Mammalia; order Primates; family Tarsiidae; genus Cephalopachus; species Cephalopachus bancanus. The sequence goes on from JAPVLO010000089.1 coordinate 1,764,410, forward strand.
TGAGATTGTTCCTGTGAGCTCAGTGTCCTTTCAGCTCTGATCTCTAGCTCTCATTGCAGGCTGGTAGGGTTGCTCACAGTAGAGTCAGATGTCCCAGGCCTTCTTTGGAAGGATCAGATCTGGACACAGTCAGCTTGTTGCCTGTCTGGTCTGCCACTCAGATATGACCTGTCTGTGTCTGATCTAGCATGGGGGAAGGACTTCTGTCTCTCCCCATTTGATGTGATTAGGTCTCAAGGTGGGGGCTTGGAAGAGCTGTGCAGAGCTGGGTGGAGTGTTGCAGGTCTCTGCCTGGTCCTGGGACAGAGAAAATGGTTGTGGTGGGCACCTCTTTACCGGGTATGGGCCTCCTCCCTGGCCCTCCTTGATCCTCTCGCTCCATCAATTGGACTCTGAGCCCCAACTGATCTCTGGTCCCGCCATTGCTGGGTGCCTTGGGGTGTAGGAGGGAGCCAGGAATTCTGCAGGGCTGGGAGCCAAAGGCCACAGTGGAGGCAGCACAGTGTGTGGGACCAGGTGCAGCAGCACCTTTTGCAGAGATGGTCACAGTCTGACTTGTCCCATCACCAACTTACCCCACCCTCCCAAATAAATATATTTTTTAAAATGTTTATAATTTAATCATTCTTTACTATTTAAGGGGCAAGAAAGCATTATTTAACAATGTTACCATAATGACCAAAATTCTTCCTACTGATGGTTTGACAAAAATAATTTTTCTGCAAGTCTGTGACTAGTAATGTCCATGCTAGATCCTTAAACAGATGGTATTATTTGTTAATAACTCCTCTACCTTGGAGGTTGATGACTATAACTATATGATTTAGAAAATTGATCTTGTCAGAAGATACATAAAGGATCCTCTGAGGCCTGAAGTATATTAGTTTTACATCTGCCTACAACAAAACCTAAGATGTATTTGTTAGAGATCTATGGTTTTTCAAGCCTCTAAGAAAAATTACATGAATAGTTCTTGTTTAAAGTTTTCAGTATCTGTTTTTATTTGTGGCAAAATTTAATACCAGATTTACTATGATTATAGAAAGATGACCATCTCAGTTGTGAAAAAAGGGAGTCATGCCTCACCTACTTTTCACTGTGTGTCTATTGATATCTACCAAAACATTGTGGTTATATTGAATGACAAACCGAATCCATTAGTTAGTAAGAGAGAACACCAAAATATTTGTAATATGGAGATAAGGTCGAATAATATGGGAAGATTTCAACTGTTCTAATTTTAAAAGTTCAACAAGTGTTGCTACTCACCCCTGTAATCCCAGCCCTTTGGGAGGCTGAAGGTGGAAGGATTGATTGAGCCCAGGAGTGCGAGACCATCCTTGGCAATGTAGTGAAACTTTGTCCCTACAAAATAATTTTTAAAATTAGCTGGATGTGTTGATACACATCTATAGTCTCAGCTACTCAGAAGGCTGAGGTGGGAGTGTCACTTCAGGATGTGGAGGCTGCAGTGAGGATATGGAGGCTGCAGTGAGCTGTGATCATGCCACTGCACTCCAACCTGGGTAACAGACCCAGATCCTTATTTAAAAAAAAGTATGGAAATTTTATTTCATGAATGAGAAGTTTGGGATTCTGGTGAACCTATCCTCCCCCACCCCTGATCCAAATATGTAAAATGAAAAAGGATGTTATGTATTCCCTTTTTAATACCAATTTCTAGAAAAAGTTTAGCATACCTTTCCTATTAATATAAGTAAATGTGAAAAACAGAATCCATATGACTTTCTTCAATGGGGTAACCGTACAGACCACTGCCTCAATTGCCATATCTTATCAAATCAAATACACACATTAATAATAAAAAGGAATCACTTTACAATCAGTTACAAAGTAAGAAAGAATAATGCACATTAAGCTACACTCCAATGCTGTCTTTTCTTTCATAACTGCCAGTGATAAGCTTGCCATGTACTTCTGCTACAGTCACAAGACAGACCCCAGGCTTATTATCATGATGGAAAGAAGATGACCTTTTTCCAATAAGAGAATTAACATTTCTGTTTACAATTGGAGCCGTGCTTCCACCGTATCATGTATTACTGAATTTAACAACCTGCTTTTTCTGGGAGAGGATGTGCACCTCCTTAGCCATGTCCCTGAGAAGCCCTAACGTCTGTGTCTCTCATACAGTCTAGCATCTAGTTGGTGAAGTCACTATGTCCTCTAAACAGTGATAAGGGAAACCTGTTTCTTCTGCCACTCCTGTCCCTCCAAATGTTGCAACTAAATTCTTCTCCAGCAGGGTTAGTGTGTGCATTTAAAAAAAAATTGTCTATCTTTAGATAGATATCTTATACTTATTGAATGAGCTATTTTGAATTATTTGGATTTTTTTTTTTGAGTTGGAGTCTCACTCTGTCACCCAGACTGGAGTGCAGTGGCCATTCCTGGCCACCACAGCCTCGATCTGCTGGGCTCCGGCAATCCTTCCACTTTAGTCTTCCAAGTAGCCGGAATTACAGGCATGCGCTACCATGCCCGGCTGAATTTTTTTGATTTATTGTAGAGATGAGGTCTCACTGCCCAGGTGGGTCTCGAACCCGTGGGCTCAGGCAATCCTCTCACCTCAGCCTCCCAAAGGCACAGGATTACAGGCTGAGCCACTGAGCCCGGCTTGGATTTTTTAATATGCCAATTTGGGGCACATATAAATAGAAGAAATATGCGTGAAAATCGAATAAGAAATGTCTCACTCTCATTCATAGTTTAAATTTTCTTATATTTTTCCAATCACAGTCAACAATTTTCTATGTTTCTACATAGTGCTATACTACATGCTGTCAAAAATAATGCATTTTTTAGAAAAGTGCTTAATTTTTGAGTCTGGAATTTTCCTCCAAGTCAACAAAATCCATTTTTCAAGTTTGATGCTAGTATTACATCAGTGTATGTTATTTGAGTACTTTTTTCTCCTCAAAGTTGTTACTTGTTCCTGAAAGTTAAGTTGATTTAGTACAGTCACTATTCAGTACTTTGAAAACATAAAAGTGATCATACCGATAACCTAGACAATATATAAATTATTTATGGTAGTCTCTCTCATTCACTTTTTCTTTTTTCTCTTCAAATATTACTATGCATTTAGCAATTTCCTCTGCTTTATATAGCCAGTTATTTGATACCCTTTTGCATGTTTCAAAGTAATAAAACAGGATAGCTTCTATACTTGAAAAAATTTTTTTCATGTCCCATAAAGCCACTGCTTGTTACTTTCAAGAAAATTTGAAATTACAGCCATCTCTTCAATAGTGAATATTTGCTTCACTAATGTCATATTGATGCCCTGTGGCTCTGCTTCTTTGCCTTTGCATACACTATCACTTTTGTGTTTCAATACTAAAACATAGTTGGATATTTTTAAATACTTTTCAAAATGGTAATTAAACTTGACATGTGTAGTTTGATAATGCACATGATTCAATTGGAGTAATTACAATATGAATAGCTAAGACCAAGGTCATACATGGCAGGTAATGACAGCTCTGTCATAACTACTAATAGTCTTGCAGTGATTGTAACACACTAACAATTGTCAGATACTTCCTTATGTTAGAAATAGTAAATTGTGCAAAATATGATTCTTAGTGTCAATGGAATATTGGCTTAGAATGAGAAAATAACTTTTAGCATATTTCATGTTAAGGTGTTATCCTAAATTGTGGTTATAATGAAATCTATTTTTAAATTCATTTTTTTCAACCAAATTATGGTGCTTAGTGTTATTGGAATACACTGATGACTAATTATTATATACCTAATGGTATATTTACAGCATTTCCACTTCTAAATCTATCCCAATAAATCTCAGGTATGTTCTAATACTTAAAAATGTCTTTTTGAATGCATTTAATTAGTAATACAGATAAGTTAGGGATTTTGAAAACATTTTAGAAGAGTATCAATTCTTCATAAGTATAGTTAATGCTGAAGATATCAACACACTGTTTAAAAGGTTAAAAATAAGCCGGGCTCGGTGACTCAGCCTGTAATCAGAGGCAAGCCTAAAGGCAAGCCTGTCTATTTGACTCATTTGAATTTGTTCTCAATAGCATTGTCACTCTCACTTTTACTGAAGATAAGAGAGTTGAATGGGCAGGGAAGTGTATGTATATATCAGCAACAAAAGGAGGCACAAAAGGGAGAAAAAATAATAGTGTGCTTTTTAAAGAAACTTTTTATGCAAATACAACATACATATAAAAAGTGAAAAAGTTGTAAATGTATGCCTAATGAACTTGTGTTTCAGATTAAACATTTGTTTTAACAACATGTTCAAAGAAATATACTGAGACTCAATATCTCTTTATATCTTCACTCAATCTCTTGGCTTCTCACTTCTCCAAGTTAACTCTTAACCTGATTTATGTGTCACCATTCATTAGTATTGCTTATTTAAAAATTTACAATAATGGAATTATGCATATAATATGCATATGTATAATATGCATATTTCATTTAACCTATGCCATTATACTATTATTCAGTTTTAAAATCTGCCATATATTATTTATCATTACACAATATCAAGACTTTGTGATTGCTTACAGTTTGGGATTATTACAAAGTAATATCCATTATGACTGTCCCAACTTCAACTCCCAGAAATCATGTTCATACATTTATTTGCGCTAAAACCTGAATCTTTCTGATGACTATGGATTGCACACTTTTCATGTGTCTATTGGTCATCTCTATATGATTTTTGTAAAGTTTCCACAAAATTGTTTTGCCTATTTTTATTTTGTATTGTTTTTGTAGCTATTACTGATGTTAGGAGAATTATATATTATATTGAGGACTATGAAATTATTTTCTTTTTAAAATGAGTGAATGTCAGCTACCTTATAAGTTCAGTCTAATCTATTCTGTATAGAAATCCTTTACAAATATGTGTAGTTGTAAATGCCTTCTTCAAATCCTTGACTTTTGAGAATTATATATTGAATTAGATATTTAATTAGTCTGAAGAATATTATGTAGTATATAATATTCTTGTGATCATTTCTGTTTTCTTAATTTACTTCTTTTGGCTTAATTTTTCTGTGATATTTTTTAATAAACTGAGAAGCATATTATCTTTTCATCATTTAAATATATGGATTTCTCTGTAAGCACAGTTTTCGCTTCCTTCTACACATTTTAATATGTAACATTTCATTTTGTCATAGCTGAAAATATTCTATAATTCTTATTTTTGAGTTGGGAAAACTTTAAAATCTTTTTCTAGTTATATAGAGATAACTTTTAAAGTTATCTCATGCTACTGAAGTCAAGGGAACATATTCTGTATAATTGTATCCCTTTGGAATTTGTGTAGACTTTCTTTGGATCTTTCATCAATTTTGGTAAATTTTCTATAAGATATTTCAAAAAATGTTTATTCTCTCAATGTTTGGTGGTTGTATATGTGCCATTTATGTGAGTTTTATTGAGTCTTTCAAATATTTTGTTTTTTAATTTTTTTGTGTGTTTTTAAATCTATTACTGGAAGTAGTGGCATTATGAATGTGTATATTTCTCTTAATCTTTGTCAATTTTCTCCCTCTTTACTATAATAATAGTTACATACAGATTTATAATTTTTATATAATATAGTAAGGTTGAACTTTGTATTAATCCATATAAGCATCTTTGTTTCTATACATCTTTCTTGTGTCATATTATACTTTGCATGATGTTAATAGAACTACATTAGCTTAATTGGTTTGACTTTTGATGATATGCCTTTAGTCATCTTTGCTTTAAAATTCCTTATCTACTTCTATATGTTTTTGTCCCTTATAAATTGTGTGTGCTTAAGTTTTCTTATTCTAATACAGACAATGTTTATTGTTAATACCATGTATTTTTTATGTAATTACTAATACTTTGACTTAAACTTAAAGTCTAAGTATGTCTTTTCTGTTTTTCACACCTGTTCTATATTTCTTAAGCTCTCCTCTAGAACACATTCAAATTAAATATATTTATAATAAGTTCTACCTAGTTATATCTTATTTTGTTTATTTTTATACTTTTTTTGTTGTTGTTTTGAGTTGGAGTCTCACTCTGTTGCCCAGACTGGAGTGCAGTGGCGGATCCCATCCACCGCAGACTCTGCCTCCTGGGCCCCGGTGATCCTTCCGCCTCAGCCTTCCAAGTAGCTGGAACTACAGGCGTGCACTACCACACCCAGCTAATTTTTTGATTTACTGTAGAGATGAGGTCTCACCAATTTGCCCAGGTAGGTCTCGAACCCGCGGGCTCAGGCAATCCACTCACATCAGCCTCCCAAAGCATGGGATTACAGGCTGCACCGCCAAGCCCGGCTTATCATTATACTTTTTTATTAGTTTCTTTTCATGTAATGATGAAAATCCTAACTTCGTTTTTCCATATTTCAGATCATTACCAGGATCTTAAAACAACTTAGCTTTCATAAACCTTCTTTTAATTCAGAGTCTTGTCATAACTTTCAGTTCTCTCTATATTTTAGTTCCAAGACAGAGCTTTAGTATTATGCCTGTATACATATTTACTTAGACCAATACATTTTTGCCTTTAACTCATTTTTAATTTTTTTTAATTTTTTTTTATTTTTTGAGTTGGAGTCTCACTCTGTCGCCCAGACTGGAGTGCAGTGGCCGCTCCCGGCCACTGCAGCCTCGACCTGCTCGGCTCCGGCGATCCTTCCGCCTCAGCCTTCCGAGTAGCCAGAATTACAGGCGCTTGCTACCATGCCCAGCTGATTTTTTGATTTATTGTAGAGATGATGTCTCGCCTGCCCAGGCGGGCCTCGAACCCGCGGGCTCATGCAATCCACTCACCTCAGCCTCCCAAAGGCGCGGGATTACAGGCTGAGCCACCGAGCCCAGTCATTTTTTATTTTTTTTGGTCTAGGATTATTTTCCACTGGATACAAAATTTCTTTTAGAATACACTCTATTGCGTGACTGTTCAGGATAAATTCTTGCCAGTTCTCTCCCCATTCTTCCTTCCAACTGTCTGGTGATATCTTTATTGTACTTTATTTAAAATATTTTTCTAATGATAGAATTATGGATCCCAATGTATTTTCTTTCAATACTATGAATATGACATTTCTGCATGTGTGTGTGCTGGGAGGGAAATTTTTGTCATTTCTAGGAAGAAAATATCAAGTCCTATTGTTGATGTTTTGAAAATAATTAATCCCCTCCAACTACTATTCTACTACTCATGATATTCTAACTTTATTTTTGGATTTCAGTAGTTTTACTATGATGTATTAGATATGATTTTATGTACATTTATCCAGTTTGGTATGTATAGAATTTCTTTAATCTGTGGCTTAATGTCTTTCAAATTTTGGGGGAAATTCCTGACCATTATCTTTTAAAAAGTTGCTTGTGTCCCACTTTCCACACTTCCCTTCTTGCTCATTCAAATAATTTAAACCTTCTACTATGTGAAAGAAACCACATTTCTTAAAACATTTTCTGTATTTTCATTTCCCAAATTTTGTCTTTCTGACTGTTTATTTTCTATTCATTTATCTTGTATTTCCCAAATTCTCTTTTCATGCTGTTTCCAAACTTCATTGTTTTTAATTACAAATATGGATTTTTAATTTGGTTCTTGGTTGTATGTTTAAACTCTGCATGAGGCTCTCTACTTGTCGTCTCCTTTCTGGAGTGTAGTAAATAATATTATTTTAAATTCTACATATGAGAGATCCAATATAGAAGTCATTCCTGACACTGTACTTATTTTCTCCTTTGTTTTTTCCCGTGTTCTTCTGTCTTGAGAAGTCTGTTATATATTTTTTTTTTATTTTATGTCAGGTATTGAATTTGAAATACAGAGCTTTTGGATACTGTCTTCTGCCCTTAGAGATAACATATCTTACTTTTTAGCAGGAAGCTAAATTAGGGGAAAATCACCTAAATCCAGCCAGGAACTTAGTTGACTAGAGGCTGAGTGTCAACCTTGGTTTTCTCACCATTTCTAAGTGTAAATTCTGCAGAAGTTTCAACCGAAAGGCAAAAGTGTTAGTACAGAAAACTTTTTGGTGGAATTTTGATAGCAACTTTTGCTTTTTTAATACTGTGAGGCTGCTAAATAAAAATGTTCAGTTTGACAATCAGTTTTTGCTCAATTTTTTAAGGTCTTGGCTGTAAAGTCCTCCAAGAGTAGAAACAGCTAAATATTGGCAACATTTCCCTGCAACTGTCTTCCCTTCAGTATCTTAATCTCTAAAGTTGTGGTTGCTACAGAATCTCTTCAGCATTCCTTAAAAAAAAGATATTGTATTTCAGGCAAAGTTTTCACTTGCTCTTAATAGAATTATTTATATACTTTAAGCCACTGTATTGCTGGACAAAGAGTGTTTGGAGTAATGTTATATCTACTCGTCCTTCTGGAATTTTTTAATGTAATGTAAACAAATAATATATAATATATGTTTAATTATTTACAATTCTAAAAATAACTGGGCATCATTAAACAGCAGGAACTGGTAAAGACAAAAATAGTTACTGTTCTGTATTCCCAGCAATTTGAGAGGCCAAGGTGAGAGGTTTGATTGAGCACAGGAGTTTGAGACTAGTCTGGGCAACAGAGCAAGATCTCGCCTCTGCAAAAAGTAGATATATTATCCAGTCATGATGATGCACACATATAGTCCCAGTTATCAGGGAGGCTGAGGTGGAAGGATCACCTAAGACTAGGATGTTGTAGTTGCTATGAGCTGTGATTGTGCCACTGCATTTCAGGCCTGGATGACAGAGTGGGACCCCAATTTTTTAAAAAAATTACTAATGGTGAATATCAATGTGCTTTTGCTATAATGAAAACTATATTGTAAAAATGTTTTGGTAAAATTCCTTTGTTTTCAACACTAAATCTTTTAGTTTAATAATTCATTAAAGATTTGGCATAAAAGGCATGACTTCCACTTTTGGCCAAGATTTAGTAACCAAAACCAGTTAATCTTGCTGCCCCCACAACTAAAAAAATTAAACAAGGTGTGAAAACCGATGGGTTTCAAGTAAACAGATGTCTGAGAAGTGAAAAAAATGAATAAGAAGTAGAAAATTAATAAGTTAGCACTACAATTCTCCCAATGTACTGCCTTGAATGAGTCTGCAGACTGTAGGACAAGGATAGAGAAATCAAGATGGAGCTAGACAGATTTTTTTGAGGTGACAGTCAGAATTGACACAGTTTTCAGAATTTGTGAATAAAAGTATAAAAACAATAATGTAATTAACATATGTTGAGAAATGGAAAATAAAAAATGAACCAAAATGAATTTACTGAAATGAAAACTACAGTGTCTGATATGAAAAATACACTTAAAGTTATTAATAAAGTATAATATTGCAGAATAAAAGATTAGTCAACTTGAAAATATCGCAATGGGAACAATGTGAAATAAAACAAACAAAAAACCCAGAGAAATTGAAATAACCTAATACATGAGTTTTGGAATCTCTACAGAAGAAAAGACAGACATTGAAGCAGAAAACATACTTGAAAATAAATGGCTGAAGATATATTATGATGATATGATGATAACTGTCCAATAGCTTTCGACACTGCTTTGCATACAAACATTAAGAAAATTGCACAAAAGTATATAATAAAATTACTCAAAATCAGTGATAATTAACTTGAACTAATTAATTAAAATGAGCTAAAAATTAAAGCAACACACAAATATATGCTAGCTCCAAAGTTAATATTAAAAATAAATATATGATAAAAAGAAGGGATTTGGAAAAGATACACAATGTCAGCACGAATTTTTTAGAAGGTGGAAGGAGCAATATTAACATAAGACAACATCCATTTCAGAGCAAAAATATTAACAGAGATGAACATTATCCATTAAGGATGATACATTGTGTTAGTCAATCAAGTGAACATAATGATTGGGCATGTATTTAAACAAAACTTAAAAATAATTGAAGCAGACATGAACACCAAGCAGAACTATATATACGAATAGACACATTCTCAATTACAGAGGCTATTTTAATGCCACTTTTTTTTTACTTTTACTTTTTTTATTTTAAAGATGTGAGGTACAATTCAGGGTTAGGTATAAAGATGTTCATTATACAGGTACTCTTGTTGATGGAGGTGTACCCCCCACCCTGGGCAACTTCCCACACCTGCCAATCCTTTCTTATAGTATTACCATAATTGTTCGAGATCCATTTATGAGTGAAAAATGTGATACTCAATTCTTTCTTTCTATGTAGATCACTCAGTATTATTGACTCTAAGTTCATCCAGTTTGCTGTGAAGTTCATAATTTTGTCCCTTTATGGCTGTGTAACATTCCATTGTGTATATGTACAACATTTTTTTTATCCAGTCTTCTTTCCATGGGTACCTGGTTGGTTCCATGTTTCTGCAATTGTGAACAATGCTGCAATAAACACATATGTGCAGGCAGTTTTTCATAGAGTGATTTGAGTTCCTCTGGGTATATTCCCAGTAGGGGGATTGCAGGGTCATATGAAAGTTTGATTTTTAGATCATTTAGGAATCGCCACACTGTTTTCCACAGAGGTTGTACTAGCTTACAATCCCACCAACAGTGTGGAAGTGTTCCCTATCCCCTGCACCCTCTCCAGCATCTGTTGTATTTTGAGATATTGTTGATGGCCATCCTAACTGGAGTTAGGTGGTATCTCAGTATAGTTTTAATTTGCATTTCTTTGATGACTAGTGAGGCTGAATATTTTTTCATGTATCTGTTGGTTGCTCATGTGTCATGAGAAGTATCTATTCATATCTTTGTCCACTTTGTAATTGGGCTTTTTGTTTTTATCTTTTTGGCATGTTTGAGTTCCTTATAGATTCTAGATGTTAGGCCTTTGTCAGACATACAGTTGGCAAATATTTTTTCCAGTCTGTGGGCTGTCTACCTGCTCTCTTGATGGTTTCTTTGGCTTTGCAGAAGTTTTTCAGTTTGATGAGCTCCCACTTGTCTATCTTATCTCTTATGGCATGGGCACTTGGGATTTTGATCAGGAATTGGTTGCAATTCCATAAGGGTGTTTTCTGAATTTTCTGAATTTTCTAAGTTTCTTACGGTTTGAGGTTTTACGTTTAGGTCTTTGATCCATTAAGAGTTGTTTTTGTGTATTGTGATAAGTAGAGGTCTTGTATTCATCTTCTGCATGTGGTCAGCCAGTTTTTCCAGCACCATTACTGAGTAGATTCTCCTCTCCCCAGTGGTTGGTGGTGGAGATTTTATTGAAGATGAGATAGTTGAGAAATTGAGGTTTTGCTTCTTAAATCTCTATCCTGTTCCATTGGTCTATAAGCCTGTTCTTATACTAATACCAAGCTGTTTTCATTATTGTAGCTTTATAATAAAGTTTAAAATCTGGTAGTATGATACTTCCCACTTTGTTTTTTTTTTTTGTTTGTTTGTTTGCTGAGGATTGTTTTTGCTGTTCGTGGTTGTTTATGTTTCCATATGATTTCCTGTATTGTGGTTACTAGATCTGAGAAGATTGCTGCTGGTAATTTAATGGGTATTGTGTTAAATCTGTAGATTGCCTTGGATAGGATGGGTATCTTAATAATGTTGATTCTTCCAATCCATGAGCATGGTATATCTTTCCATTTGCGTGTGTCATCCTTGAATTCTTTCTAGCTGTGTTTTGTAGATTTCGTTGTTAAGGTCTTTGATTTCTCTGGTTAGAATGATGCCAAGGTATTTCATATTTTTGTTGCTATTGTCGATGGGATTGTGGTTTTATTTGAGTTTCTGTTTATTTATTGTTGGTGTATAGAAATGCAACTGTGTTTTGCACATGTATTTTATACGCTGAGATTTAGTTAAAGTCCTATATCAGTGTAAGGAGGTTTTTGACCGATTCTCTTAGATTTTTGAGGTATAGAACCATGTTGTCTGCAAAGAATGATAACTTGACTTCTTCTTTTCCTGTTTGGATCCCCCTGATCTCCTTCTCTTGTCTGATTGCTTTAAATAGGGCTTCCCAAACTATGTTAAAAAGGGTAAGATTGGGCATCCTTGACTTGTTCCATTTTTCATAGGAAATGGTTTCAATTTCTGTCTGTTTAGCTGTATGCTGGCTGTGGGTTTCTCATAGATGGCTCTCACTATTTTGAGGCATGTTCCATTTATGCCTAGATGTTTGAAGGCTTTTATCAAGAAGGGGTGCTGGAATTTATCAAAAGCTATTTCCATGTCTAATGATATAATCATGTGGTTTCTGTTTTTATACCTGTGGATGTATTTAATTGCATTTATGGTCTTGTGAATGTTGAACCAGCTCTGCATCCCAGGGATGAAGCCTACTTGGTCATGGTGGTTGATTTTTGAGATGTGTTTGTTAGATCTGGTTTGCTAGGATCTTGCTGAGAATTTCAGCATCTATGTCTTCAAAGATATTGGCCTGTAGTTCTCTTTCTTTGTTGGATATTTACTTGGTTTGAGTATCAATGTGATGTTAGCTTCCTAAAATGATTTGGGGAGAGTTCCATCTTTCTCAATCACCTGGAATACTTTCAGGAGGATCAGTATCAGTTTCTTCTTCTATGTTTTGAAGAATTCTGCTGGAAAGCCATCTAGTCCAGGGCTTTTTTTTTTTTTTTTTTTGTAGGTAATTTTCTTGTGATATAGTCAATTTCTTTGATTGTTGTTGGTCTATTTAGGGTCTCGAGTTCTTCTTGTTTTAATCTGGAGAGATTGTGTGATGTCAGAAAATTCTCCATTTTAGTTAGATTTTCAAATGTGTTTCTATACCAGAGGACATTGTAGTCTCTGATAATCTTTTATATTTCTTTGGGGTCAATTATGACTTGATCTTTTGAATTTCTGACTTTTTATTTGGGCTTTTTATCTCTTTTTCTGGACAGTCTACCTAGGAGTCTGTCAATCTTGTTTATCCTTTCAAATAACCAGCTTTTTGTTTTATTGATTTTCTGTATTATCTTTTTGTCTTCTATGCCCCAAATTTGGGCTTTTATTTTGGTGATCTGGATTATTCTGAAGTTAAGGTTTTGGTGGTCTTGGTTTTCCAGCTTTCTTAGGTTATTTATTACACTGTTAACTTGTGATCTTTCCATTTTCTTTATGTGTGTTTGTAGAGGCATGAATTCCCCTCTTAGTACTGATTTCATGACATCCCAGAAATTTTGCTAAGATGTCTTTTTCTTTTCATATGTTTCCAGGTATCTTTTTAATCTCTGTTTTGATTTCCATGTTGACCTAGCAGTTGTTTAGCATCATGCTTCGTGCCCATGTCTTTATGGGTTTTGGGGGAATTTTGTTGGTATTGATATTAATTTTCATTCCACTGTGGTCTGTGAAGGTGCATGACAGTATTTCAATATTTTGAATTTGTTTATGCTTGATTTATGGTCAAGATGTGGTTGATCTTAGAGTAAGTTCTATGTGGTAATGAGTAGAATGTATATTTCATGGACTGCTCTGTAGGTATCAATTAAATCTGTTTGATAAAGTATCATGTTGAGTTTCTAGATCTCCTTGTTGATTTTTTGTCTTGATGCTCTGTCTAGTATTGTGAGTGGGGTATTTAAATCCCCAGCTATGATAGTGTTAAAGTCAATAACTTTTTTTATTTACCTAAAAGCTGCTTTATGAAAGTTGGTGCTCCTAAGTTGGGTGCATATATGTTTAGGATGGATAGTTCTTATTGATGAATTGGACCTTTATCATTATATAGTGACCTTTTGTATCTTTTTTAATTTTTGAAAGCTTAAAGGGTATTTTGTCTGATATTTAGATCATTACTCCTGCTTTTTTTCTGTGTTCAGTTGACCTGAAATTTTATCCCATCCTCTTACATTGAGCCTGTGAGTGTCCTTTCTGGTGAGATGAGTCTCTTGGAGACAATATGTTTATTGCCTCATGATATTTAATCCATTTTGCCATTCTAAATCTTTTCAGTGGCGAATTTAGTCCATTCCCATTCAGACTAATTAATGAGATGTGAGAGTCTATCCCTGTCATGAGGTTCTTTTAGAATTGTTGTTGCTGTTGCTGCTGTTTGTTTTTTTGTTGTCTTTCTTTTGATTTTTGGGCTGATTAATGTGAGTTTTCAATCTTTCTTGCATTCTTGGGAAGGGCATTGTCACTTTTTTTCCCCCTTTCTTCTGTGTAAATACTTTCTTAAGTGTTTCTTGTAGTGCTGGTCTGGAGGCAATGTAAGTTCTTAGGGATTGAATGACTGGGAAGTTTTTAAATTCTCCATCACTGATCAAGTTTAGCTTAGCTTCTAGGTAATTCTTGGTTGAAATTGTTTATCTTTGAGAACTTTGAAGATTAGACTACAAGTTCTCCTAGACTGAAGTGTTTCTGTAGATAAATCTGCTGCGATTCTTATTCTAATTAGTCTTCCCCAGTAGGTAGGTGACCTTTTTCTCTTCCTGCCTTTAGGATTTTTTCTTTTATACCTACTTTGTGTAGCTGAATTACTATGTGTCTATGAGTTAGTCTTCTCATTTGTTGTCTTGCAGGAGTTCTGTGAATCTCTTGCATTTGAATGATCACATAACTGATGAGATAAGGGAAGTTTTCTTGGATAATTTCATGGAATGTTTGTTCCAGGGTGGTCTTTGTTTCTGTATCTGCCTCAGGAATTCCAATTAGTCTTAGGTTTGGCATCTTGAAATAATTGCTCATCTCTTGGAGGCTTTGTTCTGTCTTTTTAAGCCTTTTAAAAATGTTTTTAACAGTTTGGATTAGTTCCATATTTGGACCTCAAGCTCTGAGATTCTTCTGCTTGGTTAATTCTGCTTTCCATTCTTATCAGTTTATTTATTTCATTCACTGTATTCTTTATTGCTATTGTCTCAGTTACCAAATCCTTCATTCTTTACTCTTGTCTCTCCTCCATTCTATTTAATCTCTATTATTATCATGACATCTGGGTTTGTGGTTTGAGACCAGTCATTCTGGGGGCTCTTCATTGTTTGTATTATGAAGTCTATATTTTCAGTGGCTAACCTCCATTTGGTCTGTGTGAGAACCATATTCTTCCTTTAATTCTTCTTCATTTGTGTAGATTTTCCTCTCTCTTTTTTCTTCTTCTTTAATTCTCTTGTTCAGTGATTGGGGGAGTAGTTTTTACTTCTGTTTGCTGAATCTATTCTTCCTTATGTGGATCCTCTGGCTTTGGTCTATTCTGAAGCTGGTCTGTGGATGGGGGGACCATACTTTTTGCAGTTCTGAGACTTACTTGAGGGGAGAACTGTGATTCAGAAACTATCTGCAGATTCCAGTATCTGTTGACAAGTTTGTGGGCCCCCTGGAACCCACTTTCCACTGTCTTACAATCTGTCCATGCAGTGTGTGTATATGTTTGTCCCCTCAAAGCAAAATGAGGTAAGAAAAAGGAAAATAATGGGAAAAGAAAGGAGGGTGATGTGATGAAAGTGAAGAGAGAGAAGAAGAAGGAAAACAGATATGCATAAAAACTAACAAATGAAAAGAGACACAAATAAAGATAGAAAAGATAAAAACAATGAAAACATACAGACAACCATACAAACACAGAAACCAACAAAAGCCCCCATTGATGTTCTCTTCCTCAAAATACCCATACACAAACAGGAAGTCTTAAAAAACATTAAAATAACAGAAACAAAGCAAGTATGAAAACGTAATCGAAAACAGAAAAAAAGAGAGAAGAGAAAAACAGAAAACTAAAATAAAAAAACAAAGAAAAAGCCAAGCAGAACAAACAAACTAACAAGAACCCAAAATAACAAAACTCATTCTGTGGCAGTTCTTGTAACTTCAACTTCCTTTCATTTCTGGTCTCCAGCCCCTCCTATCTGCTCTCAACTCAGGCTGATAGTGTTGCTTTCATTATGGGTCAGGTGCCCCATGTATGACTGTGAGAGTAGGGTGGACTAGATCTGGATTCACTCGGCTTTCTGTCCCTGTTGTTAAGTCTCCCACTCAAATCTGTCATGTCTGTGCCTGCTTAGCATGCGGGAGGGGCATATGTCTCTCTGACTTTGATGAGATAACCTCTAGGTCCCAGGTTGGAGGCTGAGTGGAGTTGGGTGGGGCAATGGAGGTCTCTGCCTGGTCCTGGGACAGAGAAAAGACTCTGGCCAGTGTTTCCTCATTGGCCACTCTTCTGTTACAGGTGATGGTGTGAGCTGGGCACCAGGTGATAAGGAGCAGCTGTATTTGGCAGCCTTTTCTCAGGAGAGCCCCAAGAATAGCAGACAATTCAGTGGCTCCAATCTCAGGGCACTGGGGGCTGCAATCACCTCCAGAGGAGAGCCTCAGGTGCATGATCCTGAGTCTCCTCTCAGATGAACTTTTGCTCACCCACCAGCACACACCAACTCATGCAGAGTCTTTATGGACACTCACTTTTGCAGAGACTCTCATACTCTGACTGTCCTGATGCCATCTTGTTGGAAATCCCACTCACTCTTAATAATGGATACAAGAAGTAGGCAGAAACTCAGTGGTGATATAGAGTTTTCAAATGATCTTAGTAGCCATCTTGATCTAATTGACAATTACAGAACATTCAACTAAACATCTTCGATCATAATGATATTCAATTTGTAATCAATTACAAATAAATTGAGAAAATTCTCCAAATATTTAAAACCAAATAATGTAGCTTTTCAGTCATAGAAAATAAAACAGTATACAAAGGTTTTATACAATTGTTTACAAAATATTTATTCATAAATCTGGAATAGCTCAAATATTCATTAACAGATTAGTGGATAAATAAATTCTGAGTGATTGATACAATGAAATATTATTCAACACGAAAAAGAAATAAACTGTTGATGTGTGCAATAATCTGCATAATGAAAATTTGTATACATAACCCTGAATTATACTCCACATCTTTAAAATTAAAAGTTAAAAACAAGTATGCTGAGTGGAAAACAAGAGAGAATAAATTATATCTTGTATGATTTCATTTATTTTAATTATATACAATAAAAATAAATCTATAGTAACATCATACATATTAGTAGTTTTCTAGGAAGTGTGGGAGTTGGGGTTGTGAAGAGAGGCAAAACAGAGGAATTAAAACATGCATTAGAAAAATTTGAGGGTGATATCTTGATGATGGATTTATGGGTGTATGCCAATTTCAAAAATATATCAAACAATAGATTTGATATTATGCAATTTAATTTGTTTCAATTATAACTTGGTCTCTAGAAATAATATTTCAGAAGAAATATGTGTGGTTTATTTGGCTATATTGCATTTATTCTTAATTTTTAAAGTGGTAATTAAAATATGTAAATTTATTCTATCTTTGTAATATACTAGCACATTAGTATTTGTATTTAACATAGGTCATAGAGTATCTGGCAAGTAAAATAAATAAAAGTGTATTTGTGTCAGATTAACATTTATGTTAACAGTTATTTGAAAGTTTAGCATGTTTGCTTAGCTTTTACTTCTTGATTCAACCATATTTGCATAACATTTACTTAAAAACAGCTCAAATGCCTGAAATTGCTTATTAATCATTTTACTTAAGCAGTCTACCTGTATAATTTCGTTTTGTTATTCTGGCACTACTGCATAAATTTGCATGGTTGCATAAAATGTCAGTATTATAGATCTTCATGCACAATAGTTAATGAATTACTATTATGTGCATATCACTAATGCACTTGTGAAATTTTCTTTATTTTATACAGATGTATTGTTAAGTTCCAATGCATTTTTACCTCATCATGAACCAAAATGTATTAAAGACTGCCCTATTCAGATTCCTCTCTTCCAAAAGAAATATTCTACTTATAATAAATATTGTAAATCAAGGGATTCTATATAGCTTATATCTTCATTTATTTTTGTCTGTATAAAAATAGTTTAGTAATTTAAGTTCCAGTTGTTACACACTAAAGGCATATATTCAAATAAGAGGACATAGCAAAAGGAGGGAAAATAGATCTCCTGATGAGTAACAAAACAGAGATTGACATGAAATATATTTCCATCTTAAAAGGTCACTAAACTTCAGAACAACATTAATCAAGTATTGGATTTACAATTAGAGATTCTATAACTTGTATATCCATCAGACATGTATTTGTGCAGGAATGATCAATCACACACTGATTATTTTGTAAGAAAAAGTCATTTATATTCTTATCTCATTGGCTTCTTCCAGGGTAAATAGTAAACACACACACACACACACACACACACACACTCACACATACCCCTATACATATATATAGACGTGTGTGTGTGTGTGTGTGTGTGTGTGTGTGTGTGTGTATTTAAAGCACAGTACAGAAATTTTTATACTTAAACTCTTGGAACTTTAGTATCTTATAACACTGTTGGTGTCTATTAGAAAAAATCTACTAATATAATTATCAACTCAACTATTTAGTTTCATTTTTTTAAGTCTATCTCAATAAAGTAGTGTTTCCACTCTACTTAAATTGTATGTTTAAAAAAATAAGAGTGAGAGAGGAGAAAAAGGCAATTATTGGAACTGGGGTTACTTTCTTTAATATTTGAAAAATATCATCTTTAAAAAAACTAAAGAAAGTATGGCATATAACATTATTGTTTTCAATTATTTGTTTAAGATTCTTTTAGTTACTGAACTCAAATTTGACAAGTGTCTTTTAATCTTAAATATAGCCACTTTACTGTTATTAAATGTTATTTTTGGTTAGAAACATTATAATTTATTTATTTTTATTTTATATGCATAATTTGTTTAACTATTTAAGTATTTAGTATGTTTATACATGCTTTGGTTAGTGTCTTAGTTTATGTTATGCTGATATAACAGACTTCCTGAGACTAATTGCAGGGAACTGAAATTTGTTTCTCACATTTCTGCAGATAGAGAAATGCAAGATCAAGGTGCCAGGATCTGGTGAAAGCTTCTTTTTGCTTTCTCACAAGGCAGAATGTAAAAAGGAGATGATCCCCCTTCCACAAGTCTTTTTTTATGATGGAATTAACCCATTCATGATGACAGAGCCTCATGAATTAAACATCTTCCTCTCATTAGACCCCACATCCCAGTACTGTTTTATTTAGGATTAAGTTTCCAACACACAAATTTTGAGGAACACATCAAGACAATAGCACTCCACCCTTTCCCCCAATTTAATGCCTTTACCACATACAAAATACATTCATTTCATTTCAGTAGTCCCAAAGCCTTAACTCATTTCAGCATCTAATTGTCTCCAGTCAGGAGCCTTAGTCGTATGCATCTAAAAATACAATGGTATAGTGGGCATAGGATAAACATTTACATTCCAAAAGAGAGAAAAAAAGTGAAGTAAGAAGCCCAAAGGAATTCCAAAACACAATGGGTCAAACAATATTCAATTTAAGGCTTGAGAATAATCTTTTGCTCTATCTTCCACCTTATAAAGTCACTGAGATGGGGATTGGACCTCCAGGATGCTGAGCAATCCTGCCTCAATGGCTTGGTTGGGTGAAACCCACAGTTCTGCTGTCACAAATTTAAATAAATGCCTAGGGCTCTCTCATGTTGGTGCTGCACACTGTTACATATACACAATGGAATATTACACAGCCATAAAGAAGGGCAAAATTATGGACTTCTCAGCAACTTACATGGATTTAGAGTCTATAATACTCAGTGATTTATTGTAGAAACTAAGATCTGAGTAAGACATGTTCTCACTCATAAATGGATCCTGCACATTTATCATAATACCAGAAGAAAGGGATTGGCAGGAAACTGTCAGGGGAGGGAGAGCAACAATAAGGGTAACTGATCTCAAACCAGGTGAAGTAAAGACCAAAGGGAGGCCCAAACTTTACCTGTGCAATGACCACTACCTGCCTAATCCTGAATTGTACCCCACATATTTAAAATAAATAAAAATAAAATTTAAAAAAGAAGAAAAAAGGTATTCTATGTAAATTGTATTCCAAAATATTGAAGGGAAAAAAATATTCCCCAAATTATTTTGTGAGACCAGTATTACCCTAATACTAAAGTTATATGAGAACACTAGAATAGAAAATTACAAGCCAATACCTCTGATGAATATAGATGCAAAAATTCTCAATTCAACAGGCTCTTAAGAGGATCATACACTATGATTAAGTTGAATTTATTCAACGAGTGCCAGGATTTTTCAATATATGCACATCAATAAATGCAATGTATTACATTATGATCATCTCAGTACAATCATCTTAGAGATGCATAAAAATCATTTGACTGTAGTTAACGGCACTGTTTTGCACTCAAAATTCACTAAAAGAATAGATCTTAAGTGTTCTCATCAAAAAAAAAAAAGGATAACTATGGGAAAGTATGGCATATAAGTTAGTTTTATTGTGATATTCCTTTGTAATATTCATATAGCTATCAAAACATCATGCTGCATATCTTAAATATATATAATGTTTATTTGTTAATTATGCCTCACTAAAGCTGAAAAATGCCATCAAATATATTAAAATATGATAATTTAATAATTTCAGTAACAACCTTTTTTCAGATAATTCCAACCTTTAAACATGTCAGTTTAAGTTATTTTGCTTTCAGTTTAAGTCTGCTTTGTTTTCATTTCAATGCTTCTCTGTCTCTTGGACAGTATATTATAACTGTGCATTTTGAACTGTGTTCACAAATTTTGCAACACATTTTGTTTGGGGAAACCTGATCATTTGCATGTGGGCACAATGAAAAACAGGGTGTGAGCGAGAGCTAGTATTTTACTTCGATCAGTGGATTAAGCATTCGCATCTATTTTCTCTCTCTTTCATCTTATTTTTGAAATTAGAGAAAATATGCTTCTACTGGAAAATATAATATATACTGGAAAACATAAAGCAGAACATGATAGAATCAAATTGTCTAGATATTCTGGGAAGAATTAAGGAGATTAGATTTATGAAAACAATAATGTAAATCATAATTCAAAATATGACCCTTGTCTGGGCAAACATAGGCAGTGTTCTTGGTCCTGGGTCCACAGTAGAAAGCGGTGGGTGTGACAATCATTGGAGCAAAGATGAAAGGACTGTGAAAGCCTGTGAGTCAGGGTCTTCATTCCTATTTTTCTAACCTTCCCCATTTTCCCCAGTATTCTTCTGCCTTAATATGTAATTTCCGCAATTCCTATGTAGATCATATACGTTTTAAAGCACAGGCATTTATTGGCTCATGAAAAAAATCAAAGAACATTGTATAAATTAAGCCATTGCTTGGAAAAGGCTTCTGTTGTGAACATAAGAATCTGAATGAAGAGCAGAATCAATTTTTGAGAAGCCTTCTACTATTCCAATAGATATGGCACTTGAAGGCAAAAGGAGAAAGAAAATGTAAAGCAAATCAATTTTTGACACATATACATAAAAAGACTGATAGACACACAAAAAATAAAAACTACTGAGAATGAAAGGTATTTTTAAAAATTTTTGTTGTGCAAGCAGGATTTATTTAGAGGATAGAAAAGCTCCCAGAGAGGAGGGGACCCGAGTATGTTACCCGACATTTAAATTTTAATCAAATAAATGCTTTTGACAAACTTGTGTTTGACTGACATAATAAAGTTAATTATTTATTTTTGTTCTAACAATTCTGTATTCTTACTACATGATAAAAATTTGCATCGGTTTACTCCTTCTAGTACTTTTTAGAACATCTTTGCTTCCTTCCTCTACACATATGACAATAACAATACAGTTTATTTTAAAATAAAACATAAATCATGACTTTCCTCTGCTAAATGATTTTTCCAATATCTTGTTATCTTGCTGAAAGTAAAATATAAAATTCTCACAATGATCTACAAAATCATCCTGAATCTTCCACAAGCCATTTCCATCTCTGACTTTATTCTTACAATCCTCACATTAGCTTCCTTTATTTTTTTCCTTGAATAAATAAAAAACACACTATTCTCATAGTCTATAGATAACTTTCCCTTTTTATGTGCCTCTGGCTATTTTCTTCAAATTTTTGTTTTATTTCATTTTAATATTGAAGCCATCTCACAAATCCTCGCTGTCATACATTTCCTGTCTTCCTCATTATTCTGTATTTTTCTCCATATTGTTGCAAAGTGCATGAATTAAAGGGCTTTATTTTGTTTGTAGTTATATCCTTAGCACCAAGAATAATACCTGACATTTATCAGGCCCCTAATGAATATTATTCTTAAAGATTCAATAATTGTAGGATTTGAATATTTTTTTCAGTTTCTATACAAATAACTTTCTTCAAACATATATTTTAATTCTTGTTTCTGAAATTTTATAAAATGTCTTTGCTGATTTGTTTAATTGTTTGTTACTTGTAATGCAACAGAAAAATGTGTGCACATTTTTATAGAAGTTGTTTAAAGAATGCATGTTAAAGAATGAGACAAGTCTGATTTTTTTTCATAAAGACTGATTTTAAATGTTTGTAAAACAAACAAATTAAGACTCTTTGGATATATCATCAAAAACAAGATCAGTGAAAGAACTAATTGGTAAGTTAAACACCCTTAAAGTTTAAAAATAAATAATGTAATTTCTCCCTGTAATGGGAGAAAATATTAAGAGATTGAGAAGACAAGTCACAGACAGGGAGTCGGTATGTATGTGGCATACTTGAAAAAAACACATCTTATAAAAAACTGTTATCGAAAATATGCAAATAACTCTTAAAATTCAACAACAAAAAACAACCCAATAAACAAGTAGAGAAAAGACCTGAACAGATAGCTAACTAAATAAGATAACAAAAGCAAATAACCATATGAAAAGGTAATTGATAAGTGATTAAAGAATTATGAATTAAAATAAGGTGCCACTACACCCTATTACAATAGTCAAAATCCAAAACACTGATAACACTAAAATGCAAGTGAAGATATGGAGTAATAGGAACTCACATTCATTGCTGGTGGGAATGAAAAGCTTACCAAAGTGGTGAAGCCACTTTGAAAAATGCAAAACTAAACATACTCTTATCATCTAACCCAGCAATCATACTTCTCAGTATTTTCTGAAATGCGTCAAAAACTGTGTCAACACAAAGTCCTGCACATAGGTGCTTATGCTATCTTTATTTGTGAAAGCATAAAAGTGTGTGAGATGTCCTTCAGTAGATGATTGGATAAAATGTGGTACATCAGATAAAAAAAATGCTTTTTAGTGCTAAGAAGAAATGAACCATCAGACTATGAAAAGACATAGACGAACCTTAAATCTATATTACTAAATGTAAGGAACCAATCTAAACAAACTATGTATTTTATGATTCTACTTATTTCACAATCTGGAAAAGGCAAAACTATGGAGATGGTGAAAGGATCAGTAGTTGCCACAGTTCGGAGCATAGAGAAAAACGGATAGGTGCAGCACAGAGGTTTAGGGAGGTGGAACTCTTCTGCATGATGTTATAGTAGCGCATATATGTCATAATACTTTTGTCCAACCCATAGGCTGAACCACACCACGAGTGAACACAAACTCAAACTATCGAGTTTGGGTAATAACAAAGTGTAAATATAGGCTCATTGACTCTGACAAATACACCACTGTAGTGTAGGATTTTGATGGAGGGGTGACGTGTATGTGAGGACAAGGATATATGGGGACTCTTTCTACCTTCTGCTCAATTTTTCTGTGAAGCTAATACTGCTCTAAAAATGAAGCTTATTAAAAAATAAACTAAGTAATAAAAGACAAATGACAAGCTACACACACACACACACACACACACACACACACACACACACACACTGCACAATGCTATGTGCTAATATCCTTTCACAGCCAGAAAAATTAGTCAGAAAAAGTGAACAAAACAATTGTATTGCAGAGGAAAGGACCATATTTTAAAATGCTTGGAAAGAAGGATTCTTCTAAAAAGTGAAATCAAAATGAGATATTACTTTTCAGTCCACACAAGGATTAAAGAAAGAGAAACTCAAAAAAATCTTGGCAGAAGTGTAAACTGGAGTTATTCCTTTGGAGTGTATTCTGATAACGTGCATTGGAATTTACATGAGCCTGCTACTAATTAAATTAATACCAAGGAGATACTGAGTCAAGTATGCTGAGATATGTTATAAAATATTTAACATGGAGTTTCTCATATTGAAATAAAAATTGGAGCCTTCAATTTTGGATTTATTAAATGAGAAAGATACATAAAATGAGGCTTTATGAAGCCATAAATAAGAGATCAGACTGGGCATTTCTCTCAATCCTGTAATCCCAGAATTTTGGGAGGCCAAGGCAGGAGGTTTGCTTGAGCCAGGAGTTCATAATGACATCTTATCTCTACCAAAAAAAAAATATATATATATATATATAAATTAATAGAACATGGTGGCACACAACTGTAGTCCCAGATATTCAGGAGGCTGAGATGGGAGAGTCACTTGAGTCCAGCAGTTTTGAGGCTGGTGAGCTGTAGTCAGCCTGGGCAACAGAGATTCTGACTGAGAGAGAGAGAGAGAGAGAGGGGAAGGGAGAGAGGGAAAGAGAGAGAGAAGCAATCAGTTATATCTACATAAAAGATTATGTTATCAATATTTAATAGTTGGTACATGTGAGCTAATCATAAAAACATAAACATGTGACTCTTATGCATTCTAGCTGACTTCCAGCCCTGTGATATAAAAGTATATTTGAGACCTTGTGATATAAAAGTATATGAGACTGAAATTGCTAAGTGAAAAGAAACATTAAATGGAATGTCCCCGTGTCTATCCAATTATACTTGTAAACACAGATGTACATTTATGTTAATTTGTGCAGCCATGGAAAAACAGATATATATTAATTTAATAATAGAAAGATTTTAAAGATTTTTAAAATGGCATGATTTTCAGAGTTCTTTGAATTCTTAAATTAGATTATACTATTTTCATGAAAAAATGCACATATTTTCATTTTGAGAATTACTTTACAAATGATTTGTTTCAAAAGGGTTTTAAACATTTTTGAAATAGTCATGTCATTCACCAGTACAAGGATTCTGCATTTTATGCCTCATAAAAAACAAGTATCTTCATCTCTGTCCTCCCCTCCCTTCCCCTTCCCTCCTCTCCCTTTCCCTTCTCTTCCCTTTCTGCTCTCTCTCTCTCAATGTCTTTTTCTTTCTCACTTTTTCTCCCTCTTTCTTTCCTGGACACAAAGGTTTAATAATTTCATAATAAGCATAATTTTCAGCAAACGAAATCAGTTATTCAAATTTAATCAAAATATCTTCCTAATTTAACATTATCTTCAGCAAGCATTAATACATGCTGAATTGATGAGTTATTTTAGATCAAGATACATAAGTAAATATAAAAACAGACATCTATTTTCTGTAGTGCTTTACAATCTAACTGTAAAAAATATTTTTTTACTATGCACACACACACACACACACACACAGAGACAAGTGGATCTAGTAAGTCAGTTAACTGAGGAGCAAAGTTGAATTAAAGTTGAATGAATGATTAAACAGAAATGTAGGAACTGACTTGAGCTATGAAATAAATGCAAGTTTTAATAAAAAGAGAAAGAAGAAATGTGAAAACCAAGGAGCCAGCGTAATCAAGAGAAGTAAATTGTGAGATTCAAAGCATTTTAAAACTATATTGCATTTATTTGAATGGACAACAGGCTTGACTAAAACAGAAGTTTTCTACAATGCACTTTTCAGAAATAAAAGTTTGATTAACAAATAATGGAGAATTTATGGATGTTTTTTTAATTATTAAAAAAATCATTTCCTTCCTTCTTTCTTTCCTTTTTTGTTTTTGAGACTTTCAGCCCCACCTACAAGTTAGATCCTGTTTATTATTTGAGTCATTTCAAAGAGTCTTTCAGATATAATCCTCTAGAATCTATATCAATATGACTTCAGCAATAATCAGATCAAAAGATACAAACATTGGTAATTTTCATGGCATTCTTCAACCAGAAGTGAATAAATCAGTTACACAAGTTTCCCTGAAGGATCAAGATTAATCTGTGCATCTATACATTGAGGAGGTCCATGGAGATTCAGTAAGAAAACAGTTTTGGTGGCTATATATCACTGAGTTGAATGTCTGCTAATTAAATCTTCCGTAAAAGAACTCCTATTAGGCTTTTGTCAAGTGCTATCATTTTTAAGAAGTTGCCACTTGTGTGCAATAAAAAAGTGCATCAATAATTTATTATCTACAAGTTTTGGACACATACATTTTCAATTAAAATTAACTTACACTTTTTAAACACAGAAGCAAGTTTAACTTCACTTGAAATGGCATTTAAATATCTATGAGATACTTTATTTAGAAATATTGAACTAGTAATTTGTCTGATAAGATCTTATGATTTTATGTATTAACGCAAAATATGTAAAATGGTTGAATTATCTAAAAATTTAAAGTGCAAACACTTTCATACGAACCTCTGTGAAAATATTTGAATATGTATATCTATCTATATTGACTTATTCAAATTAGTCATATAATAGTGAGTAGTTGGTATAAAAGTCTGCTCCTTTTTCCTATATCTGAGTCGTTTTCAAAATGGTATCACATTTAAATATAGACCACAGATAATAATGTAAAAACAAAATTATATAACTCCTTTTTAAGATCTATTCCAGTTTTCGTGGGACCTTAATTGAGCTTACAATGCAAATATTCAAGATATGTAGCCACCAAAAAATCAAACATATAAAATTTCAACCTTTAGACTTTTTATTGTTTAATACTTTGATGTAATTTAAAGGACTGCAATATGTTCTTGTCTTCTTTAGCTACAAAAACTGGTAACTTGAAGGGAAAGAACGCTTTTAAAATACCTGAAAGAAATACTATTTTCTTACTTTCATTCTGTGGCATTTTTAGCTGCTTCTAAGAAAAAAAAACTTCATATTCCAGAATATAGCATATGGAACAGAGTGCAACACAGCAGTGATTTTTCTAACTTTGATAACATTCTGTATCTTATGCAGATAATTTTGATTTTCTGTCTCATCATTCAGAATATGCTACAGTCTCTCTGTATACTGAGTACATACAAATAAAGTGTATGAAAGAATACTAGCTTTTATTGAGAAAGGAAAGCAAATAGAAAATCTTGAATGAAGGACATTATATTCTATTTTAAATTGGAACATTATCTTCCTTGTCAAGTTCTATGTATTAAGTATCCACATTATAGAATGCATTGTCCTTCTCTCACCAAGGAAAATAAACAGAAATTCTTTCTACTTCTCAAAGCTGATAATGTAAACTAAGTAACAGGAATAGTAAAAATTGTATAAAGCTATGCATTCCGAGCGGACTATACAAACCCTGAAAGATCATTGACTATTGACTTTATAGTTTGATATTTCATATCCTTTACACAAAAAAGGAGAAAATAAAGGACTGCGTAAAGTTTCATTGTTACTTTTTTCCTTGTGTATGTGTGTTACAAGTCTAAATTGTTTCTATGGGCATATGTTCCATGTTGTATTGTTTTAAACTTTCTTTCCTTTTATACACTGGAAAATATTTTCATCATCTATTACTTTGAACTACACATTTTCAAGCCTAAGTTTTATAAGGAGTGTATTGTGTTGTACAGAATTTGACAAGTTACTACATCTTGTAAGCATATTAAAATAATGTTATACTTTGTGTAATTTTTAAAAAGTTAATTATTTGGAAGAACAAAGATGTCATTATGACTGCAACAAGTTGTGTATGTTCTTCAAAGAATTCAGGAACGAGGAACTTTTCTTTCTTATTCCCTATGTATACAATGCCTGAACATTTCTTGAATGTAATTTGCAAACTCCTAAAGCTTAAAGAGAGAAGCATGCCAGAGGTATGGGATTTTGGACTAATTCTGGAAATGAGAGTGTTTATCTTATTATATGTATTACAATGCTAATGTCTATTTTTTTAAGTGAATATTATACAGTTTTGGAACAGATACATGAACAATTTAACATTATTCACAAAATTAAAAACCCATAGCCAACTTCATGAACTTAAAATACAACCAGTATAATTATATGACATTGTTTAGGAATTTCAATCTACTGGTTTGAGTTTAATGGGTGTAGAACGACAAAAAAGGGATTAAGGGGTGGAGTCTGCTAAAAAAAAAAAAAGCCTAATTTTAATTAGGAAATTGTATTTAGGAAAATAATTAACATCTTGATAGCACCAATTCTTCTTGTTCTCTGTCCTTTTTTAATTTTTTTTAGTTGGAGTCTCACTCAGTCACCCAGGCAGAAGTGCAGTTGGCTTGCTCAAGGCCACCCCAGCGCCGACCTGTTGGACTCAGGTGATCCTTCCGCCTCACCCTTCCAAGTATTTGGGACTACAGGTGCACTATCGTGCCCATCTAAGTTTTGATTTATTGTAGAGATGAGGTCTCACCATGTTACCCAGGCTGATCTCAAACCCGAGGGTTCAGGCAATCCAGTTGCCTCCACCTCCCAAGTGCTGGGATTACAGATTGAGCCACTGAGCCTGCCTTTTGTCATTTTTTTTATTTTTGGGGGAAAAAAAGTATCTGCCCTGTCCCTTTTCCCCTTACCAACATGTTCTAAATCGAAGCTGTAGGTTTTCCAGAAGAAGAGATGACAGCCCAGAAACATAGGGAAGGGGAAATACAAAGTAAGATTTGGGCAATTGAATTGATTTGCAAACTCACTGGTCTAGGGCATTGTTGAGTACCTGGCCTACTTGCTCTGAAGAAGTTACTCATCAAGTCAATCAGTTGTTGCTGCTTCTCATTCTTTAATGCCCTACATGGAGTTTCTTGAAAGAGAATAAGCTCCATTAGAAATCAATGCTGGGCCTTTATAATTTCTACCATTATGATGATCATTTGTTGTTTATTTAAAAAATTAATTTGATTTCTCTACCTTTGAAATACACAATGTTTAGGACATGCATTTCCTGATATAGATTTGGCATCCTCAGAGGTAATGCAGTTTCAAGTGTTTTGGAGAAGTTACCCTTTACTTAGATGAACCCTACTTTGTCCCTTATCCAAGTGGACACCTATTTATGCCATTGGACCTGTATTTTAAATCAAACTGTCTAAATTATATTCTGAATATGATGAATATCTCCCCTGGCATTTTCATATGATTTGGCAACAAAAAAAACTAATTTCATTTATATAAAAAGAGGAAAAAGAAGGCAGATAAACAGTGACAAATATCAGGACATGAAACATTTATTTATTGCCCTGTACTATCAGTAAAAACAAAAAATGTTGACTGTAAACATTGGAACTAATGCTTTGGATCCATTTTCATTAATCCTGGTAGTAGATTATGACAAATTTATAGAGACATATTGTTTATGTCTTTCTTTCCTATTTTTTTTTTCTCTAATGACTCATACTTGTGATGCATTCTGGTTATTAGATGAAAAATCAAATAAATTGAAAATACAAAAATAAAAAGTATTATTTTAAATTGATTTTGTTTTCAGTTCAAATTTGCTGTCTATAAGAACAGTAGGTACAAGAAATATTTCCATGAATGCATGCATTGTATACTGTAATATAGTGCATATTTTATTTTCCTTGAAGGAATCTATGTTCATGTATTTGTTCCAGCCAAGTTATATTTTAGATCTTCTGAGGTGGACTTTCAAAATTTATTGTTTGATTTATTAAATATATTTTAGGTGATTAGTTACAGTTTTCAGTCTAATATAGATGCGAAATTACAAAACAATGGTTTATTTGTCCCTTTCTTACCCTTCACCACTCATACACAGCTTTATATAGTGCAAGGACTAAAGAGATAACTTTACATGGTTGTTTGAAAATGGGTCAGGAAATACAGGAGGGAATACTTGAATTTATGAATCATGACAGTTGTGACATAAATAATTTGCTATTTTTTGTGAGATCTAACTGTTTCCTGAGAGATTCTTCCAAGATGTTCACCCTTACAAATAATACTCTGAAAGAAAAAAAGCCATGTGTTTAGACAACTTTATTTTAGACATTTATAATATTATTGGTAATAAGCTAGGAAAAAATATTTTTAAAATATTGATTCATAATACATTCCTCATGCTGTATCAGTTACACTTTTATTTTCATATTTTACTTTATAATTTTATTAACAAAAGTAAATTTGCTAACTCTTCACTGGAAGGAGATTCAACTCCTACTCTCCTAATGAATTTGTAATGCTCTCTTAGGACATAGCTGTAATGGAATAATACGGTGATGATTAACTTTATGTGTCAACATGATTGGGTCACAAGTTGCCTAGATATTTAGTCAAACATTATAATAAGTGTTTCTGTAAGAACGCTTTTGAAAAAGACTAACATTTAATTTAATAGACTAAATAAAGCAGACTGTCCTCCCTAATGTGGACTGGCCTCATTCATCCAGAGCAAACAGGATAAGTAAGAGAGAGCTGCTCCTGCCTAAATGCCTTTAAGATGAGACATCAGATTTTTTCCTACCTTTGGAGTTGAACTAAACATCACCTATCCCTGGGTCTTGAGCCAGTCAGTCTTAGACTGTAACAACACCCATCGACTCTCCTCTTTCTCAGACCTTCAGACTGGAACTACACCTTTGGTTCTCCTCAATCTCAATCTCTTTCTCTATCTCTCTCTCTCTCTCTCACTCTCTCTCTCTCTCTCTCTCTGTCCCCCTCTCTGTCCCCCTCTCTGTCTTCTCTCTTGTAGTTTCTGTTTCTGTTCTCCGGAGAATCCTAACTAATACACTTATAAACTAGAGCATCCAGAAAATGCAATCACATTTGTGGTCTAAATATGGCAAATAAATATATATTTTTTATTTTTTATGATACAGATGTGGGGTACAATTCAGGGTTAGATATACAAACATTGATTATGCAGGTACCCCTGTTGATGAGGTATGGGCCTCCCTCCTTAGCTGTTGCCCTCAACTGCCAATCCCACCCCCCTCCTCTGACAGTTTCCCACTACTGCCAAACGCTTTCTTATAGTATTATAATTGTTCAAGACAAATAAATCTTCATATGGACAAACGGACTTTGAAGATAATGTTACAAAAGTGCAAAGGATGAAAATACAAAGCTAGTTTTTTAAGTTAAAAAGTAAAATTTACTGGAATTATTATTTGTCTATATCTGTGTGAAAAACCAATCTACTTATATAAGAGAAATGTATTTATATTTTCTTTACTATAAATCTAGCAATTATCAAAATTATTTGCTATGGGAGACTGCAAATTTGGCTATGAAGAATTAGATTCACATTTTATTTTTAAGGTGCATCAAATAGTTTTCAAATTAATTTAACATAAGATCACAAATATCAGTAGCTTTATTTTAAAACACACACACAGACACATATACACACCCTCCCCCACACACACTTCATTGTAACTGAAAAAACAAAACAAAACAAAAAACCTTATTGATGTTTTGTTAGTCTAGGGTGTCTATTCACCAAAATCATCTTGGAACTCATGTGTACTAAGTTTCCAAACTCCTATATATTTATACATAAGTTCAAGAAAATAAAACATGAATAGGAACAATATATCTCTGAGATGAACACTTACAAACCTACCAGGGTGCTCTTCTATTTTTCTGTTCTAGTTACCTGGGATAATGAGACATGAAAGAAATCATGTACTGAACATTGCAGAGTAGATGATTGAAGAGTGTGAATCCCTAAATCATTTCACAGGAGAGAGCCCCATGCCAAATAGAAATAGTCACACTGTGTTATTATGTGAAACATTATATACTTTTTATTGACATGATATTTGTTTTGATTAATTCAGAAATTTCTGCAAGAAGTGATGTGCTATAAAAATTCTACAATAAATAGTATCCGTTTAGTAGGTAGGAGGTAGGAAACAAGGGAACAGATACTGACTAGAAAGAAGAAAACTCTTGCTGTGCCATGATGAAACATTTGGTAGACTATTTACATTTGAAAGTTTGGAAGGTGTGCCAATAATTTCCGATGGAATCAAGATAGGTACTATTAAGTTGAGAGAAATATTCAAAAAAGGAGAAGAAAAAGAGCACATTTGTGTTTCTGGCCAAGATGGGATAACAAGAATTTATCTTGAATTTATCTTCTCTATGGAGCAATTGAATTAAATAAGCAAAATATAGAAGCAAGGTTTTCAGATATTGGCAATATCCACACCATGGGAGTGATTCTTAAAAATAAGAAACAGATGAGGAATATTCCATAGCTTTCCAGCTAATTGCCTGAGGATGCATTCCAAGCTTCAGAGCATAGAGGTAGAACCCAAGTGGAGTCCCATGTTAAAGAAAAAGATCTGATGGGAGATTGGAGAGACCAAGACAGCTAGAGTTCATAGAGCAGAGTATTGGGGAGAGAAGAGCTGATGAGAGACATAGGGAAAGAGGTGAAGGAGAGAGAGAGAGAGACAGAGAGAAACTAATGATATTTAAATAAGTCTCAACAGTGTCAACAATTTTTATGTAAATTAAGTGTCCCATAACAAACTTTCAAATAAATGGAGAAATTTTAAAAATATTCAGACTCCAACAAGGTGAAATTCACAATGTCTGTTCTCCAGTCATAAACTATAAGATATGTAAACAAGCAAGAAAATATGACTCCTCATGGGGGAAAAAATCAATCAATAGAAACAAAACTAGAAATTATACAAACGACAGAATTAGAAGGAAAGGACATTTATTCAGACATAGTGGATCATTCCAGTAATCTCAACACATTGGGAGACCAAGGAGGAAGGATTATTTGAGACCAGAAGTTTGAGACTATGTACAACATAGACCCAGTTTCTATAAAAAAACAAACCAAAAATTGCCTTGTGTGATGGTGTATACCTGTAGTCCTAGCTACTTGGGAGGCTGAGATGGGAGCAAGGCTGCAGTGTGCTATGACCATCCCACTGCGTGCCTGTCTGGATAACAGGAGAGATCTTGTCTCTCAATAAATCAATCAGACATTTAGTTGTGGCAAAGTTTTCTTATATATAACACTCCCAAAAACCATATTACAAAAAAAAAAGAAAATTTTAACTTCAAATTAAAAATTTTAGTTTTTCAAAGTACATTTTAAAATTTTTAATTAAAAACTGGAAGAAACTATTCAAAATTCAGATACCAGGTAAAAGCCTTGCATCTTGATTTTATTTTTTTAAAAACTGTGGAATGCAATAATAACAAAATAGATGAACCAATAAAATGGATAAAATATTTAAACTGACACTTTACAAAAAAGAAATAAATGACAATTGCATAGAATATATTCAATATCATTAGTCATTAGAGAAATGCAATTTTAAATAAAATGAGATATTATAATGCCAGTATTAGAATAGTTAATTTTGAAAAGACTAATCCTACTAGCTGCTGTTAAGAATGTGGAACAACTGAAAATCTCCATTTCTGAAAGTAGAATGGTGCAATCCTTTGGGAAAATAAACTGTAATTTTCTCAAATACTTTGAAATATATACATACCATATATTGTAGTCATTACATTTTTAGTATTTATGCAAAAAGATGCAAAAAGACTAAAGCATATGTCTACCACCAATGTCCATGTAGTTACAGCGCCATTATTTTTAAGACAATAATTAGAAACAATTCAAATAACCAATTGATTTGTAGATAAGCAGATTATTCTATATACATACAATGAAATGTACTCAGCAATAAAAAATAGAAAACTATAATGAATATATATAATCCTTTGAACAAATTCCAAGTCAATTCTGTTGAATGACATGTCAAATATAAATTTCTATATAGTATAAGTACATTTATTTAAAATTACAAGAAATTAAAACTCATCTATATTGACTTTAAGCTCATCAGTGATTGCTTGGCAATGTGACTGGAGTGAAGATGAAAGAGAGGATCATAAAGGAGTATGAAGAAAGTTTTGGGAGTGATGGTTATATTTGTTATGCTAATTGTGGCAATAGTATAATGGTTGTATACCTATGTCAAAATTTCGTTAATTTCACATGCTAAATATTTAGAATTTATGCCACCAAAAATGACATAGAAAAAGTAAAATAAAAGTTTATATAAACACTTCCCAGGAAAGTACTTTTTTTCCCAGCACTTGGAACTAATTATAAGAAAGTATAACAGAAACCGAATACATTTTTTAGTTATTTCATTACTGAAGAGATCACAAGGCCATTAATCAAAAGATCACCACGGTTATGCTTCCAATAGATAGTTACAGATATTTTCTTTTTTCCAAAGAGGGAATACTACCCATTGAAGGAAGAATCCTTTAGACACGATCATGGATGATTATGAATTAGGAAGTACATCCAAGTGTGTAGATACAGGGATTACAAGCACAATGGACACGGAAGTTTTTCTAAGAAAGAAAATCCACATTCTAAACAAAGATCTTTCTCCACTGCGAAAGTATCCACCTTTACAATGTCTGCTAACACAGTTGGATCATTGATAGGTATATACTATTTTAAAAATTTATTTTGCTTTTTCAAGTGGTAGTTTTTTTATTTTTCACTTTATGTCTATTCATCACCATTGTATATTTAATGTATATGTAATATGAGAGAAAGTCATTGGACCAAAAGGGGCTATATCCAGACTTGATGGAGAAGATGTCACGCTGACAAGAAATCCTGAATTTTGAGTTAGATTCAGTAACGAGATGAGAGATTGGATTTCCTTACTTCTGAAGAAATATGATGATGCAACACAAATATTAAAAAGGGACAAATAGATATTTTATGTCTAGGTAGGTAGCCGGATGCAACATGGGGACTGTTCATTCAAATTCTGATTCCTCTTCTTCCTGGTTATAAACTAAGACTACATTTACATCATCTTTTATGTTAAGTGTAGCCAAGTTTACATTCTAGCTAACAATAAACAGTTAGAGGTGATTTGTGCCATATATATCCCTGACTCATAAAAACTGCCTATTGCACTTCTCAGTGTTATTTTCTCAGTTCAGGAACAGTGAAGATTATAAACACTGTAATCTTGGGAATCATATGTTGAAGTTGTCGGAGATACGTGATAGCAGTAACCCATTTCTCTGAATCACCTCATCAGAATAACATGGATGTGATTTTATAACTATTTTACATTTGTAACCATTTTATTTGCACAGATATTTGAGGAAAAATGAATATCTAGTGTGTTTGAAAATTACACATTTTGGTATATGTTTATTATGGCAGTTTACATAATCCTAACCAACCCAATCTGCATCTGCCTGGATCATATTATATGTCAACTTTCTTTTCTTCTTATAGCTGTATTATTTTCTGGAAGCTATTTTGGGAAATAGTCTATACAGTGTAAGTTCTTTTGTACTTCATTATTGAACAATATCCTCATCTTAAGGTCAACTGATTGGCAACCTTAATTGCATCTGCAAAATCCCTTTTGCCATGCATAAAATCTCAGAAGTAATACCAGAGGGAAATTTTGAATTATTCTTATTACAGTAGCCAAATCCACCTAAGGGAACCACATTCTACAATCTAATGCCAAAAGTATTTTTGATTATTTTGGCATTTAATGATTATTGGGAAATATGAGAAGTTAGTTGGATAAGGGCCATCATGAATTTTGCCTTGTACTGCAAAACAGGTAAGCTTGAATAGAAACTTCTTAATTGAGGAATAGAAATATGGGGAAAAGAGGAGTGGAAAATATTGGAGTGCCAAAAAAAAAAAAATGACACATGGACAGTAAGTCTCATTTGCAAAACTTGTTTTAACTAATTAAATTTGGCATATTTCCAAATACTTACATGTAAACTATTACACTTTTTTTTTTTTTTTGGCTCCTAAAGGATTTCAAACCTCTGGTCTTTAGCAATCACCATCAAAAATCCTAATGTTATGGTAACTTTCTTTTAAACCATATGAGATGTCATAATAGTATTCGTTTTCTAGCACTATCATAACACGGTACCAAAAACTGGGTGACTTAAAACAACAGTAGTTTATTATGTCACAGTTCTAGAGGCTCCAAATTCACAAGGTTACCTGAGCCAGACTTTGACAATTGTAGGAGAAAATCTTCTTTGCCTCTTATAACTGCTGGGGATTGCCAGCAATTCATGATGTTCCTCGGTTCATAGAAACTTCACACCAGTTGCATGCTTGTCTTCTTCCTGTGTGTCTCCATATTGTCTCCCCCCACCACGGATTTTCAGCTCTATAGCTAGTTTTCCCATTTTAAAAGTCATATTGGAGTAAGGTGTACCCTATGTTCTCATTTTAAAGTTAATTTAAAATAATAAACTAATTCCAAATAAAGTCGCTTTCTGAAGGAACCAGAAGTTAAGACATTAGCATATGTTCTTGGAGGGGACACAATTCAACCCATTGCTGTACCTGTAATCAAGATCCAAATTATAGAGTACAATAGAGAAAACGAAAGGCAAGAGTGGAAAACATAAGGTGATAACTCAAAAGATGTAAGGTAGAAAGTGAATGGCCAAAGTTCTTTTAATCTGAATAACATTGTTTCACCCTCTCTAGGCCCTACTACAATTACCTTGCAAATATTTGCCCTTAAAAAAGCAAGGTTCCACTGTGTACAGGTTAGGACTCTCGTGTCTTGAACTGCACTGCCTGGGATTGAATCTAGACTGGATGAAGGGTTGCTTCATGGTTGCTTTATGCTGTGCTTATGAAACTTTATTTATTTTCCATCTTTATGTGCCCTTTTTGATGGTAGATTGAAAATTTATGTATTAAACAGTTTGCTTTTATATAACAGTTAAATGTTTGTTCCAACAGAATCAGTATATTTTGACAATTTTATCAAAATTTAAAGGTCCATAGCGAAGTCAAATGTTAGCATTGTTTTATATTAAAAAGTAGGAAATCTCATTGATCAAAAGTATCTAAAAGAACCTTATCTAAAATAAATAATCTAAAGTATGTTTCCATTTGATATATTAACTGTATAATCTATGGCTTTCCATTCGATGTACTAATTGTGAGTAATTAATAAGCTGCACTATACTTAGCTTGAAAACTGCGTACATTTGATGCTTTATATTTCAATCTCTTTCACTTCATATTTATATACTAAATTCAGAATGGCATTAATGAGTTCCCAATTTCATTATAAACTAAGTCAGTACATGATGACTAAATTTTTACTTGACATTAGTGTCTATAAAAGAACAAATACAGAAACAAGTTAACACTCCATAATCATAGTATAGGATACCTAAAATTTGTTTAGAAAAAATAGCAAATAATTAACTACTATAAAATTGTACTGGCTTTTTATGTGCTCAACATTTTCAAATGCTATGATTTCTAAGATGAAGTACTAAGGAATAATGATCTTTTTCCCATATGCAGGAAAAAGTATTTACAAGGATAAGATCACAGAAACAGAAAGGCAATTAAAAAAATAAAATAATACAATGCTGATCATCGCATATATTTTTGGAAGATTAGATGGAATATTAG
Source organism: Cephalopachus bancanus (assembly GCA_027257055.1). Taxonomy (NCBI): domain Eukaryota; kingdom Metazoa; phylum Chordata; class Mammalia; order Primates; family Tarsiidae; genus Cephalopachus; species Cephalopachus bancanus. The sequence continues at coordinate 1,801,829 of JAPVLO010000089.1, forward strand.
GAAAATTATTAAAAAATCATAAAAGCTGCTACATTCAGCAGGATTTAGTATACTTAAATTACTGTTAGTCCAGCATATGAGTTTATTTAACTCTGTGTGTCAAGTGAAAAAGGTAAAGTCCAAAAAAAAATGAAAGATTAAAATAATCAATAGTCCACTAAAAACACAAACCATACTATCTGTCATTTATAGCTACTTAGCAATATAATTTAGTAATAAAACATATGACAGTCAGTTGAAAATAATATCTCATAAAAATAATAAAAATTTCAAAAAAGTGAAGAATTTCAGAAATTTCTACATATAAATCCTTTCAAGTTGTTGGACTTTCAAAGTTGCTAGATATTCACTATTTTACCTCAAAGGCTTATTTCAGTGGTAAAAAAAAATTCAAAAAAGGAGAATTGGTTCAGTATCTATTTTATATTTTAAAAAGTCATAAATATAGTGAAATTCTTATTTATAATAGTGTTAAAAATTTAAAAATAAAGATTGTCCTAAAAATGTAATTTTATTTGCAGTAAAAAATCTACACATACAATAAAATTAAGTCTACTGAGTTGTTATTAAAACATAAATAATTCTTTTGCTTTTTGGTGAGATTATGCCATGGATCCAGAGAATAGGCCAAAAACTGCTATGAGCACTAGTGAGAATTTATTCCTTTGGCATAAGTCCAGCAAAATTTCCTAAAATTATGCCACATTTTTGCAAAACACCAACATCAATATCCAATGATGTTGAATACTCACATGGATAAAATTCAAAATGAATAATTTAATTTATAACAGATAAAATCAAATATCAATAAAATGAAATGAAATGTTCATTAGGTAATACAAATTTAGGATTAGAAGATTATGTAAGATACATTGCCCAATATGTGTCATTCAGAATTTTAAGCAATTATTTCTAATTTTTTATTTCTAGTATATTTCTATTGCTAAGTATTATTTGGAATATTTTCTAAGAGTGACAAATAAAAGTAAGCATATTTTAGTAACCTACTTATATAAATTGAGCCTGGACAGCAATAATTTAAATAAAACTATTTTGCAAACATGCAGCAAAATTAGAGTGGAAAGGAAGTAGATTATTTTTCATAGATCTTGGAACATTTTATAATCTTAGCATTTTACTTTGTTAGATAGTAATGCAGATTACTGATTTTTTTCTTTTTTTTTTAAGACAGTATCTTACTCTGTTGTTCAGGCTGGAACACAATGGCATAATTATAGCTCACAACAGCCTCGAACACCCAGGCTCAAGGTATACTCCAGGCTCAGCCTCCCAAGTAGCTGGAAGTATAAGTGTGAGCTACAACATCTGACCAATGTTTTATTTATTTATTTATTTATTTATTTATTTACTTACTTACTTATTTACTTATTTATTTAATTTTGTGGGGACAGAGTCTAACTATGTCATTCAGGCTGGTCTTGAACTCCTGGCCTCAAATGATTCTCTTGTCCTGGCCTCACAAAGTGCTAGAATTAATGGTGTAAGCCACCACTCCCAGTCCAATTACTGACTTTTTTTTTACGTTCAAATAATTATTGATAAAACTTTGAAATGAATTGAAAAATATTTACTTATTCAACATAATTTTGAACACATAATTTAATTTATAATGGAAAAGTCAAATTAATGTTATTTTCTCAAAATCTCATTTAGATATAACATGCATAAGTCTTTGTGGAATATCTTGATATTATGATAAGTTCTCCACCTGCAAAGATTGATGAAGAAGACTTATTTCTCATCAGTCTATCTATCATTAATACTAAGTTTCAAAGTTGATTTTATTTTCTGTCATATACAACAGTATAATGTATTTACTAAAATAAATCTTTCAGTATTCTTGATAACACTTTTAAAATGAAAAATTTAAATAATTATGAATTTCTCCAAATGAGTAAAATTTTAAAGTTTTACTGACTGCTGAATACTTATTATTGGTATGGATGTATTACAAACTAAAGAACTTACTCTTTTTATAATATTATAATACATGTTTATAATATAAATCAATGAACGCATGTTTATTTGAATACTTTGTGGATTTCAGAACATATCTAAATTTGCTAGTACCAGTCTGTGTGGAAAATACTCATTCCAGTAATTGAATTTTATCAAAAAAGAATAAATGTTTAATGTCACAAAAATGTCTGTCAAATATAGCAAATTTTTATAAAAGAAGTTATTGTGTAAGTAATACTAAAATTTTCAAAAAATAAACAATGTATAATATATTAAAATATATCTCCTATTGACTTTGACATGCTAGCAAATTTGATTAAATTTATTTGATAAATTTGATTAAAGTTATATTATCTGTTATTTCTAGCTACTTAGCAATATAATTTAATAATAAAACATATGGCAGTCTCATTGAAAATAATATTTCATATAAAAATAATAAAAATTTCAAAAATATGTGTGAGGAATTTCAGAAATTTCTAAATATAAATTCTTTCAGGTTGAGAAAGCATTGTTAGATACTCATTATTTTATCTCAAAGGCTTATTTTGGTGGTGGAAAAAAAATTTAAAAAGAAAAATTGGTTCAGTATCTATCTCATATTATTAAAAGCTGTAAATAAAGTGAAATGTTTATTCATAAAAGTGTTGAAAATTTTAAAGATTTTCTTTAAAATGTAATTTTATTTGCAGTATGAAATCTATATATATAATAAAAATAAATCATATTATTTTATTTTATATTCAGTTTTATTCCTGTAATTTATGCAGCATGTTTGCATTTGACATACATTTTATTCAGTAATATTTTAATCATGATCACATTAATGGGGGAAGAGATGGTTTTTTTATTCTAATTTACATGAAAGGCCTGTATTGGCCTGTGAAGGTCTTCACTCCTACTTTACCAGCTGCATTACTGACTGTGGGTGACGTGACTAAACGTCACTGTGTTTTCCTGGCTCTCCAGGCAAAATGTGGACAATAATGGGACTGGGACATCTACAGGGGACAGGGAGCATTATTAGTACATGATAGGAAAATACCCAACAAATAGTGCACCATAAATGTAGGAAATACTCTGCTATATTTATCTACCCTCCATAAAATAGTGTGGGAATAATATCAAAATCTTCTTACCATGATTTCTAACTTATTAATGGACACATTTTCAGATTGCAGCAAAAACTGAATTACAAATGGAGATTTTCTCCTTATATTATTTTTTAAAAAAACTTTTAAAATTCTATAGAAATTTTTTCCCAATAGAATTACAGGAAAAAATTGTGCTCTGTCCAAACATTCTGAAATTTTCTCTTCTTAATGGTTTATTCTCTGTGTAATGTTTTTCATTTGTAGTATTATTTGTAAAAATAAGTATAGACAACAAAACTGTGAAGATAACATTGTATACATACATCCACTTTAAGAAACATAAATATTTAAATCATCTTTTTGAGAATAAATTTATAGTGAAATGACATCATCAGCTGCAGACACAAACTAGACTTTCTCTTAAAAATCATTTACCTCCCAATATTGTGATTTTTATGTTTGTGTTATGAGTTGCCTCTATAATTATGTTTTAAACATTTGTAGAACTATTTTAAGGATATCTAAAAATACATGACTAAAGAATGTAATATAGGAAAATAGCAGCAATAAAGACAATTCTGGAATGAATAATTTAGAAAAGTTGTAGTTTTCCAACATGGGCAAAAGTAAAGAAATTTAATTATGTCAGCCTTCATATGCAGCTACTTTTGGAGAATCACATATCAAATACAAATTGTGAAACAACTCCAGACTATGAATAATTTGATGCTTAAATCAATCAGTTAATATGTGTCCAGGCCCTTGTAGTAGTAACACCGTGCCAAAGGACAGAGTGCACACCAATACATCCTGTGCCATCATGTAATTTAAAAGTACACTGGCAAACTTAATGTTAGTAAATGTCAAGGCATCTGTCCTATTCTGAAAAATGTGCTGTGACATATGAAGATATAGAGAAAATTTGTTTTAATTTATTCAAGAAAATTATTTGATGACATTTTATAGCATGATGACAATTTGAGAGAGGAAAGTCATAGGCTTTAAAAATGAGTAAATCAGTCAGCAGCTGATGGGACTAGACAAAATGTTAACATAGGTTACATTAGTTGGAACTGATATAAGAAGGATCTAAACTATACTTTGATTAATGCATTATTCCTGACTTATTTTATCTGGCAAGTGGTCATGTTCCTCAGTAGAGGCAAACTCCTTTGGAAGTCTCAGGATCTCATCTTCCTGTCTTTATTGCACTAAGTTAGTCATGGTGGGTTCAACCCACTCACCAAATGATTGGTTCTGGCAGATCCATATGTTACAATTCTGATTGTTTTGTTATGAGAGAAAAGCTACTGGATGTTTCCTATACATTTCATCCTACTCTTAAAGAGATGCATAACCCAGTAATCTTCCTTTTGCTCCACTCTGCCTTCTTATGAGCAAGGAGACACCTGGAAAATCATGAAACACCTGGAACTAAGATGTGGCCAACCAGTTAAGCAATGATCAATCTCTAAACTGTCCAGCCTTCGAACTTATATAGGTATTCTTGTTACCTAAATTAGTTTTCTTTCTCTTAATATAAGACAGATATAATAATTAAACTGTCGAATGATTGTTTTATAATGCTTTTCAGTGAGAAAATTTTTTTTGAATATTGTGCAGGATTCAAGAAAACAGTAAGAGAGGCAAAAATATTTGACTTTCTGGAATATAAGAAACAATCTGGTAGCCTGTAGTCCAAATTCTACACTCCTTTGGTTAATATTCTATATAGATTTCACATAAAAATCTGGATTTATCCTTCCTTAAAAAATATTTAATTTTATTTGGTAGTGTACTGGATGGCAACAGGGAAGAGAAGATGTAACATCAAGTCTGGGAATTGCTTCTCTTTCCTTAGGGACACAGCTTTTTATTCTCCAACCAGGTTTTCTTATAAACACACTGAGAGGCTTTTAGAGCTTGCTCTGTACTAAGTTCTCATCGAACTTGACTGCTTACTGTAAATAGCACTGGGATTTTGGATGTATAGGATATAGGTGGAGGAACAATAAGAGTTATCTAGCTGTTGGTTTGGGCAGGTCATGTAAGTCTTCTATCTATATGACAATCCAGGTATCAAAACAGAAAAGTACTCAAACCTACATGTGACCTTGGATGGATGCAGTAGGCATTTGTCACTTTGAAATTAAACTACATCCCAGAGTGACAAAAGAGACTTTCGGGAATCTGGAACTTCTAGAGACAGATAACTGGTTAATGACTTTCTCTTGCCTCTTTATATTCTTTGCTAATCATTAGCAAATATCAGTGTTGGAAAAAAATATGTGACTTGTGGATCTTTTTTGACAATTCAACCACTTCTCTTAGTGCCAAAATAATTGGTTAGAAGTTATAGTAGGATATGTGTATCCTTTCAATGTGCTTGGCATTTGCAAATTTTATTTTAAACAAAATCCTATTTAAAATATTGTTGTAAAGTTACAAGATAATTATGGGGAAAAATACCATAATACGTGATGTCTATAAAAAATTCAAGGTGAAAAATAAACTTTTGGAAGCTTTTATATTCACTGAGAAGCAACAACAACAAAAAAGTTGTGTGATGGACTTTATTGAGATAATCACTTTATTGCAGTAGTCTGGAACAAAACTCTCAATGTCTCGAAGGCATATCTGTCTGTAAAAGAACTTCGATGATGTGGATGGAGCAAATAGTGAAGGGATCCAGCCCCTTGCCGGGTCGTGAGGTTTCCTGAAGGAGAGAAGGATAGGTGAAAGACGAAAATCTTATACTCGGACACCTGCTTCCTGAACAGATGACAATTTAATGTTAGTTAACACAGAGCTTTTATACCATTCGTAAAGGGGCAAGACAAAGAAAATTCCTTCACATAGATACGCTTTAAGAGCTACCACCATCTAGAGGTCTAGAAGCGACAAACAAGCCAAGAACACTATCTACCTTTAGTTAATGAATCTTTATCAAAAAGCCAAAAATGATAGTTTTAGTTCAAAGTCCCGAATTACAGTCCTTGAAATGTCTCAAGAAAGTTTCCAGGTGCAAAGTTCTTCATGTAGCAGTAGTTTTCCCATCTGGGGCTTCTATGACCTTCAGAGCTTTGTAATCGCCTCTCTTGTCCAGGTGTCTTCATTACTTTTCTCTTATCCTGCAGTGTTTGTTTCTAAAGAGAACTCAAAAGAAGCTTTTAGTAATGTTTCTCAGGCCCCCAAGGTTGCTTTCTGTCTTTAGCTAATCTATCATAAAAGTGTCTAATTAGTATATTATGAGTTCAGTGAAAACCCACTCTGTAAATGTTAACTTAGAGTTTTAACTATTGAATTAAGTAAAAACCTTAACGATTAATCTTTATCCTAAGTCAGTGAAAACAGTGTTATAAATCAACTACATAACTCCTAGATTAGTGTTAGAACTTATAATGAATTCATAATGAACTTACTATAAACTTGTGCTTCTAAAAAACCTTATGTCTAAACACTAAACAGCATAATCCTAAATCAAATGAGTGAATATACTTATATCATTTATTACTTAAGCAATATCTAGTAACTTATAACCAAGTGAAAGAAAGCATTCTTGATGTGCTTCAGAGTTTAACCCTTGCATATGTTAGAAAAGGCCAAGTGGCATAGTGGGAAATGGAAAAATGAACCATGACATTCTCAGGTTAGCTGTGAGTACTTCACATAAACATGCCATTTTCTTCTTCCACGACTGCACAGAATTTCTTCGGCGGTACCAAACAGCAAAGGTGGAAAACAGAAGGGCCTCAGCTTCCCAGGCTCACCCTGCAGCCCAGGGTCTTTGGCCCACCAAGGACCCTGTCAATCAGGTGGACCTCCAAGGCCGGCTCCCAACAAAATGGTACAGAGCCAAGTGACTTTGGAAATGACAAGGTCCACAGCAAAATATAAAAACTGAACATATGTACTGTACTCTAGTTGAAAAATGTTGCATTCAACAGGTGTATGGAGTTGAGCTAACAATTCTCATATTGCTATGCATGTGTGCTGTATTTAAACAATCAATTAAATAGACAACAGCTGCTAGGAGCAAAGTTTTCAACTGTTACAGTTGGCATATAAAAATGAGCAAGGAAGGGAGAATAAAATGATCCCTGTGGTAATGGATTAGAGTGGTGCCATCGGTATTAATTCCTGTTCACTTTAGTAACAGAGACAGATGATTAAATATAGAAATATTTATAGATATGCATATGAACATGGGTTAGTATATTAACATATATTATCTTGCTTTGCTAGCTGGCAGGGTCTAGAAGCAATGGAATCCAGTGAGAAAGAGCAAATTTAGCTCAGGAACCAGATAAATGGTTTCTAATGCCATTCTTTAATAAAAGGAGCTCCTTGGAAAAATGGATTTTTCTAAGACCGAGACAGGGAATACAAACATGAACCTGGAACATCTTATAGTGCCAAAAATTAAGAAAGTATTCAAAATGTACCTGCATATACATGCATATACACACCCCACTACACATATACCTAAAGACAATGATGGGGATATTTAAAGTAGGATAAAAGAGACAAATGAAAGAACTCACAATAGCCAAAGCCCTAATAATTTGAGCAACAAATTAGAGTAATATTGAATTAAAAATAGAGTACAAATTAAAGTTCATGAATATATATTGGTAAATAAGTGAATGAGTACATAATTGAATGAGGGAAGATACAAATCTCTCCTTCAGAACAATTATATGTAAGTAGTTAATCAATCCTCAAGGAGGGGGTAATATAATTCCCCATTGCCTAAGTGTAAGCCATATATAGTGACTTCCTTACAAACAGTACAGTATGCAAAGGGGAAAAAGAGTAAATTTACAGTGAAGACGCCTTACTAAAACGACCTCAGACAGGTCATGAAGGTAAACATCAACAGTGATGAGTCATTCTGCTAATGTGTACTCTTGATATGATGCGATGAAAATGACCATTACCTCTCAAGACACATAATATCAGTCTATGCATGAGAAAAATACAAGAAAAATTCAAGTTGGGGGACATTCTAAAACAGACATGATCAGTACTTCCCAAAATTATGCAAATAATAAAGAACAAGGAAATTCTGAGAAACAGTCACAGTGGAAAGCTCCACTGTGTATGTTTTGTAGAATTCTGCTGGAAAGCTATCCAGTGTAGAGTTTTCTTTTTCCTTTTTGTAGGCAGTTTTCTTATGACAGAATCAATTTCCTGGGTTGTTATTGGTCTATTTAGTATCTCAATATCTTCTTGTTTCAACCTGGGGAGGTTGTGTGATGTCAGAAAGTCTTCCATTTCATTTAGGTTATCAAGTTTTTTTCCATATAGGTATGCATAGTAATCTCTGATAATCTTTTGTATTTCTTTGGGGTCAGTTGTGATTTGATCTTTTGTGTTACTGATTGTGTTTATTTGGGCTTTTTCTCTCTTTTTCTTAGTCATTCTGGCTAGGGGTTCATCAATCTTGTTAATTCTTTCAAATAATCAGCTTTTTGTTTAGTTCATGTTTTCTGTGACATTTTTGTCTTCTAAGTCCCGTATTTGGGATCATATTTTGGTGATTTGGATTCTTCTGCTACAGTTAGGGTTTTGGTGTTCTCTTTTCAGCTCCCTTAGGTGATTTGTTAGGCTCTCAGCTTCTGAGTTTTCCATTTTCTTGATGTGTGCTCATAGAGATATAAATTCCCCTCTTATAACAGATTTCCTGGCATTCCTGAGGTTTTAGTAATATGTGTTTTCATTTTCATTTGTTTCTAGGAATCTTTTAATTTCTGCTATGATTTCTGTGTTGACCCAATAGTTGTTCAGCATCATGCTGTTTAGTGTCCATGTCTGTGTGGGCTTTGGGGAAATTTTGTTGTTTCGGCATTTATTTTTATTCCACTGTGGTCTGAGAATTTGCATGGCAAGATTTCAACCTTCTGGGATTCATTTATGCTTGATTTATGGCTGGGTATGTGATTGATCTTAGAGTACCTTCCATTTGGTGACAAGTAGAATGTATATTCTGTGGTTGTTATGTGGAATAGTCAGTAGGTATTCATTAAGTCCATTTGATCAAATGTTAAGTTTAGGTTCTGCATCTCACTGTTGATTTTTTGCCTCATTGATCTATCTAGGGTTGTAGTGGGGTATTCAGGTCCCCTACTATATTAGTGTTAGAATCAGTATCTTTTAAAATTTACTTAGTAGTTGCTTTATAAATGCCAGTGCTCCTGTGTTGGGTGCATATATGTTTAGGATGGATTTTTATTGTTGATGGATCGAACCTTTTATAGTGTCCTTTTGCAACTTTTAAGTTTTTGATTGCTTAAAACTTGCTTTGTCTGATATTTAGATTGCAACTCCTGCCTTCTTCTGTGACCAATTTACCTGGAACCTCATTTTCCATCCTTTAACTTTGAGTCTGTGTGCGTCCCTTATAGTGAGATGAGTCTCCTGGATGCAACAGTTAATTGGGTCATGGTTTCTTATCCAGTTTGCCATTCTATGTCTTTTCAGTGGTGCAGTTAGTCCATTCACATTCAGGCTGATTATTGAAATGTGATTGTTTATCCCTGTCATGAGGTTCTCATAAATTTTTTCTTTGTTTGCTTGCTTTATTTTGACTTTGGGGTTGTTGTATGTGTATCTTTCCAAGTTTCTTGGTACGCTCTATTCTCTGTTGATTCTGTGCTCTGCTATTCTCTTGGGAAGTGTGTGGTCATTCTTTTTTTCTTTCTTCTGTGCTTAAAATTTTTTTAAGTGTCTCCTGTAGAGCTGGTCTGGGAGCTGCATTATCTCTCAGGGAATGGATATCTGGGAAGGATTTTAATTCTCCATCACTGATGAAGCTGAGCTTGGCTGGATAGGAAATTCTTGGTTGAAATTGTTTATCTTTGAGGACTTTGAATATAGGGCTTCAGTCCCTTCTTGCTTGTAGTGTTTCTGTTGACACATCTGCTGTTATTCTGTTTGATTTTCCCTGGTAGGTAGGCTGATCTTTCTCTCTTGCTGCCTTTAGCATTTTTTCCTTTGTGCCTACTTTGTGTAGGTGAATTACTATGTGTCTAGGGGTTGATCTTCTCTTTTGCTATCTTGTGAGGGTTCTCTGTATCTCTTTTGCTTGACTGGTCACATCGCTGGTGAGATGGGGAAAGTTTTCTTGGATTACCTCCTGTAATACTTGCTTCAAGTTATTCTCCATTTCTTTTTCTTCTTCTGGGGTGCCTATCAGGCATAGGTTCAGCCTCTCAATATAATAGCACATTTCTTGTAGGCTTTGTTCTTTCTTTCTGAGTCTTCTTTCTATGTTTTTTACAGATTGGGTTAATTTCACATTCTAGTCTTCAGATTCTGAGATTCTTTCTTCAGCTAGATTAATTCTGCTTTCCATGCTTGTCATCTTGTTATTTATTTCCTGAATGAAATTTTTTATTGCCAAAATCTCTGTTGCAAGTTCTTTCACTGTTGCATCTTATCTTTCTTGAATCTTATTTACTCTTTCCATCCATTCCCTCATCCCTGTCATATTCTGAGGCCAGTTGTTGGTGACTTCCATTGTTTGGGCACCAAGGTCTGAATTTTCAGGAGTTTTTCTTTGGTACACTTGAAATTGCCTGTGGTCTTCCTTTGATTTTTCCTCATTTGTGACATATCTCTTGTTTTTCTCTTTATTGCTTTTATTCAGTGTTAGTGAGAGAGGCTTTCCCTTCTGATGTTTGCTCAGTTCTATATGCTTTCCTGTTCTGGGTTCTGGATTTGTTTACTGATCTCTTTGGTGTCCTTTCTAGTCCTTTTCTTGTCATATCCTTTGTGTTGCAGCTGGATCAGGGTAGGAGGAGGGGCGCCTGAAGCTTAGCACTCATCAGGTCTCTCAGAAGTTTGTGCTTTCAGGATATTCCCTCTGGGTTACAATCAATTTCTGAGTAGTTGATCACTAGTCACAGAGATCAAGTCTGTTGCTCTGTGGTTAGCAAGTCAGAGCACTTTCCTGATCCACCTTCAACATGGTGGTGGGTGCCTCTCTTGTCCTCTTCCATGGGACTTTGCCTCTGGAGTCCCTCCACAGTCCCTGATGCCAGTGCCTGCCAGGTGCTAAAGTGGTGAAGCAAAGCCTGGAGCCAGCAGTCTCTCCTGCTCATGGTGAGGGAGAGGCTGGGGTGACAGTTTTTCACTGCCGCTTTTCACAGGAAAACTTTTGTCCATTAAAAAAAATGGCATTTGACATCTGTGACCTCAGAAGTGCCAGGGACCAAGCAGAGAAGTTGCAGCACCAGCTATTGCACTACGGGCCTGACCACTTGCTCACGAGCCCCCACTTAGACACTCTCTCCCAGAATTTTCTTCCTGGGAAGAGTTTTGTTGATTAAAAAAAAAAAAAAGGCAGCCAGGCTTGGTGGCTCAGCCTGTAATCCCGCACTTTGGGAGGCTGAGGTGAGTGGATTGCCTCAGCCTGTGGGTTTGAGAACCACCTAGGCAACTTGGCAAGACCTCATCTCTACAATACATAAAAAAAAAAAAAAAAAATTAGCCGAGCTTGGTAGCACGCACCTGTAGTTCCAGCTACTTGGAAGGCTGAGGTGGAAGGAATGCCGGAGCCCAGCAGGTCAAGGCTGCAGTGGCCAGGGCGTGCCACTGCACTCCAGTCTGGGTGACAGAGTGAGACTCCAACTCAAAAAGAAAAAAAAAGCAAATAAAATGGTACTCAGCTTTTGCATCTCAGGAATCACTGGAGTCCAAGCCCAGCAGCTGTGGCACCAGTCACTTCACCAGGAGAGTCCTGGCCACTAGCTCCCTGGCCCTCACTCAGTCAGCCACTCACACACCCACTCACTCACCAGCATGTACACAAAATTTTCCATACACTCATTTGCTCACATTGGGACTCACATAGTTGACTGGCTCGGCTGCCATCTTCCCCCGCCTTTGAAAATGTGTCATTCGAGCCAGGCTCGGTGGCTCAGCCTGTAATCCCGCACCTTTGGGAGGCTGGGGTGAGGGGATTGCCTGAGGCCACGGGTTCAAGACCCGCTTGGGCAGCGAGAACTCATCTCTACAATAAATCAAAAATCAGCCAGGTGTGGTAGCGCGCACCTGTAATTTCAGCTACTCGGAAGGCTGAGGAGGAAAGATCGCCGGAGCCCAGTGGGTCGAGGCTGCGGTGGCCGGGAGCGGCCACTGCACTCCAGTCTGGGCAACGGAGTGAAACTCCTAATCAAAAAAAAAAAAGAAAATGTGTCATTTTCATTGCATCATATCAAGAGTACACACCATCAACATAACTCATCACTGTTGATGTTAACCTTGATGATCTTTTGAGGTAGTTTTTGCTAGGTGTCTTCACTGTAGATTTACTTTTTTCCCCCTTTGCAAACAGTGCTGTTTGTAAGAAAGTCATTATGTGGCCCACACTTAAGTAATGGGAAATTATGTTACCCCCTCCTTGAGAATTGATTAACTACATACATTGTTTAGAATTTTTCTGAAGGAGAGATTTACATATCATTATGTTAAATATAGTTATACATTAAAAACATCGAGCAGCATACTTTTATAAGGATATATTCTATGTGAAGGTTAAGAAACCGGCTTTCACAAGCTTGAAGAGGATGGCAGGCTGATCAACCAATATTTCAGTATGAGGTACTGAGTTTGGTTTCCATTTACTCATTCTGAACTTTGCAGCTCACATTTGTATATGGTCTTTCTTTCTCTTCTTTGAACTATTTAACTTATTATATGAGGGGGAATTCCCCAAATGGAATTTGTTTATAAAAAATTTTGTATTTATTCTTGCATGTTTAAATTTCAGTAACCTTCAAAGAACTCTCTGTTGCAATACGCCCACTGAGACATTTTTTCCACTGCTCATGACAGTTTTTGAACTCATCGATTTTGACCCCTTTTAGTGTGTTTGCCGCTTTTTTATTTCACCTCCTCCACATCTGAAAAACATTTCCCTTTGAGGATTTTTTCAGCCAAGGAAACAAACAAAAAAGTCGCTGGGTGAGATCAGGTGAATAGGGAGCCCAGGACACAAGGATCATGACATTTGTCATCAAAAACTGCTGAACACTCAGTGCAATGTGGGCAGGTGCACTCATAAACCACCCATCATGAAATGGGCAAGGTGTTGAAAGAATCTCCCCCCAAAAAATCACTGAAGCCAAACACGACCTCTCACTATAATACTAGTTGATCCACCAATGCAGATGGGCTCCTAGAACATTTACCTAGCAGGGGAAGCCTGTACTATAAGGCATCCACCCATCAAAATATAAATGTGATTTTTTGAGGGGATCCCCCCCATGTACATTATATATTATAAAATTTATTTTTTAAAAATTATTCCCATGTGGCAAAATCTTTCTTTAGTCACAGCAGAGTTTAATATGCAATCTCTTAACTAAGTCCAAATCTGCTAGTATCTAATATTGGTGTTGGGGAATCAGTTAACTTCTTTGAGTTTCATTAATATTTTTTAAGAAATGGAGGGCTGGATGTCTTAACATTATTTCAGTTTGAAGAAAGAAAATATCAAAAATGTTAAGTCAGTAAAGTTACACTGAGTAAAGCAACTAGATATGTTTTAAGTCAGTTCATACATAATGCCACTTTCAGTTTTCTGCATATATTTTCCCATCCCAATATGGATTGTCTCTCCTATGTGCCACCACAGAACATTAAGCACAGACTGTCAGGACATTTAGGTTAGTTTAAGGAAAGTTGTCCTTTCTCTTCCTCTACCCACCCCAGTAGAGAGGGTACCAAGTTTTAGAAGATTAACTCAATAAAAACATGTATTTTAAAAGGATATTCTTGATAAGAGGCAAGGACAGAACTAAGAAAGTTAGTTTGCCTATTAAGGATTATAGTTTTATTAGAATTTCAGTAAACAACTTTTAGCAACTATTTCTTGAAGCTTATAAAAAAGTCACATATACTCTATCAAAATGTGGCATAAAGACAGACAGCAATAAAGAAATAAAGCCAATAAAGATTGAAAAAAGATTTAAAAAGGAAATGAAGATAAATTAATTTAATAGAACCTAAGGAAAAGAACAAAAATTAAACAAATGTGATACAAACTATGCATTTTTTAAAGAAAAACTTATTAGACTGCCACCCAGCAGAAAATATGTGGCCCTTGTTTCCAGTATTTCAGATAAGTAAATTTATAATTTATACATTTCATTCAGCAAACAATATGCCTGTATAAATAAGTGTAAAGGTCAATAGATCAAACATGTAGTTTTATCAACAAATTATGGAAATTAGCACAAATAAAATACACCCTACAACTTACGATGATTAAAGCATGCAATTCCATTAGCTAAGAGTAGGCACATTTAAGAGAGTTAAATATGCTCTTAAATGAGCATGACTGAACAATAGCAAAAGCAGCAAACTACAAAGCCACAGATTTGGAGTCTGTACTTTATCTTGAATCCTCAAGGAATCCGATCGACTTCTGATCATGGAACAATTACTGTTGTCAGAGCAGTCCTACCTTGGATAAAAACTACAAATGCACATAAATAAATATAAGCAAGCACAAACTACTGAAAACAATTAAAAATAGGAGGCATTTGTATAAGTAAAAACACGTGGTAAGTTTCCCATTTGTAATTTGTTTTTGTCTTATGTCTGAGGGAAGGTGTCAGTTGAAACCATGAATAGCTAACACTTAGGAAGCAACCAACCGTCATACTGGCTTGAAGAATCAGAATACAGAATTCTGGGTTCCCACACCCTCAGGAAATGAGAGAGGAAATACCTTACAGAATGAATACAGCGAAGTAAGGGGAGTCCTTATTCTGTGTGTAAACTTAATATAAACTGTAAAACCCAAATATCAGACTGAATATGGAATCTCCTGCCTGTGGGACAGGTTCCCAGAGGATATCCTTAGCTGGCTGAGCGCAGAAGAACTAAACATACATTTCAGTTGCTGGCGACTTAAAAGATAATTGTGGTGTTTAGAGTTTAAAATCAAACTGCCATCTCTATTTTCTCATCCTTATTTTGCCCATAGTTTATTTATGCCATGCACAGAACAGAGTTTATTGCTATATTTAGTACTTACATATCTATATTTATTTTTATCCCTATTTAGAAATGGACCTAAAATAACTGCATCTGAATGATGTTGAGAAAGAATGAAAAAATATATTTATATAATTGGGTTAACTTGTCAGATGGTAGAGGGTAAAAAAAAAGTTTTAAATTTTTATGCCTTGTAGTATAATGCTGTCTCGTGTTAGAATTTTGTTAAATAGTTGTTTATCTAGAAAATTCAGCCATATGTTAACAAAAATCTACCAAAATTTAAAAACCAAAATTTTTAAAACCTGAAAAATTGTAAGAGTGTGTCTAATTCAATAATCTGTATGTAAGCCCAATATTGTTATTTTTGTTTCCTGGGTTCATACTTGCATGTAATATATATAAAAGTCAAAGAGATTCTGAGTCACTACCAATTTGACAAAAATCACATATCTCAACACATAGAAAACATTATCCCTGTTAGATAAAAAGATGTCTAAAAGCTGGTTACTTACTAGCACTGCTTATAAATAATAAAATAAGTAAAAATAAACTTTTAATGTAAACATATTAATTATGAATCATTGGTTTTATCTTTATAATATGTTATATTTTCTTCTTAAATATGTAAAATGATATTGTTACTTTTTGTTACATTGCATTATTAGGCATTGATATACTTTATTTAAATAAAAATACTGTATTTGAAATCACTCACATAATAGTAACTTTTATTAAACAAATATAGTGTTTTCTCAACTGAGGGGAATTTCGTCTGAGACATGTCTTGTAAAACTGGTTGTAGGATACTACTGACATCTGTGGGGTAGTTGCTAGTGATAACCACTAAATACCCTACCATGTAGATCCTCTACTCCCCAAAAGAATTATCTGACCCAATAATAACTTGGCTGAAAAACTCTTTAGCACACTAAAAAAACTCATAGTACATTTGTTTCTTAAAGCTTTTTGTAACACGAAAATGAACATCCTTTACGGATTCATTGACTACCAGTGCCTCTGAAGACAAACTGACTTGGTCCAACTAGTCACAATCTGAACCTGAATTGATTAGCATCATTTTTCTTCTCTACAAAATGGGATAGTAGAGCAGAACCTATAAGGACATTCTGCCTAAAATGGATTACAAGAATTGATTGGGGTAAAATTGCCATGAATCCTAAATTTTTATTGTAATGCATATCTACATGGACATCCTATGGGCTTGAGTTTTCTGATTACATTTCTTGACAACTATCTGGAGGATATTTTATGTAAATAAATATTTCTTGTGATGATCTAATTATGTATGCTTCAAACTCCTAACCATTTGAAATATGCAGTTATTATAGTTTCAGTCTGGGATGCATGGATATGGAACTCACTTATCTACAGGGACATGATAGCTGTTCAAAATAGATTGAACATTTGCCTCAAGCTAGAAATGCCAAGCAATGGTGGTTTCTATCAACATCCTGCATGTAACTCTGAGTATTGTCTCTTTAACAAGATGTTCTTCTTATGAAATGGCAAGGAAACAGTAACAGGAGATCTAAATGAAAGCACTGACAGTGGCAAGTCAAGAATACTTGGAGCTTAAGGAAAGAAAGGCACAAGTACTCTAGGCAACTCTGGAAGCAGTGAGACAGGTAGTAGGCACACTGGGACCCATTATGTCACACACAAACACACACACAAATCACACTGGAGAGCAGCTTCTTCAGGCAACTTGGGAAGATTATCTAGTTGACCAATAGATTAAAAATAAGAAAGACTATCAGTATCAATTTGAGAAGAAATGTAATTGACCATTCAACTAGTGTTCAGTTTATCTACTAACAAGTACTTCTACAATGGATGTTCAGAGAAACAAGCAAAATGTGAAACTGGAATTACTGTTTTCCAAATGACTTATTTGTTTGTGTTATTTTTGATGTTTGCTCTACACTCTATTTGTTACAACATGTAAATCAAAATCAATATTGAATCCCGAAAATTTGTATTTTATAACAATTAGTAGACCTCATAGTATTACTGATGTGGAACCAGAGTGTTGTTTAATTCGATATTAACTAATAAAAAACTTTTTTCAATATTCAGTCACATGCTATGTATGATGTATATTATCCCTTTATTCCTGGTACTTTAAAATCTTTATTAGGGTTTGCTGGCCAGCTTTTGAATCTGAGCTCTTCTTTTTTCTTGACCAGGGATATTGAAAAATTTACTGTAAATGACTTTGAGCAAGTTAGGAAGTGATTTAATTATCTTATAAATAAAGAGAAGAGATAGCCTATTCTGTATTTGAACACAAATGATTTTAAGTATTGAATCAAATTATTTGATATAGCTTTTAAATATAAAATGTATATGACTATTAGATTATTATAAAACTACTGCACATAATATTGCCATTGTCTTCACTACAACCACTGATAGTGAACTCTTAAGTTTGGGAAGGCACCATATTTAGTGTATCATAAATGATAAAATATCAAGTTCTTATAGGAAAAAGCAATTGATGTACTTACGATTGCCTCTCTTTGAAGAAGTTATAATTAAATTTATAGAATTCAAGTAAATTGTCTAAGGTTATGAGATTAGCGTGACAGAGTTAGGATTCTAAATGCAGTCTGCTTGTGTCAATTACATGATAGGATCATGAAGTTCAATAATATATGTATAACTAAGCATATCAAATATGTTGTTGAATATAGATTACATTAATCAGCAATTTTTATCTTCCAACTATAATATCCAAGTACAACACTGGGATAGTCATTATTGCTATTTGCCAAATAGCCCATATTTTTCTCCTCGAAAAACAGAAAAATTGTATTTCTTGACCTTTCTATGGTTGAGTGGGATTAAGGAGTTATGTCCAAGTTGCTGTGAACATAAGCAAAGTATGTCATTTACGGACTAGAGTATTTTGTTGCTACTGAAGACCCTTCAACCCTCTTTTTCTAGCAGACTGTAGATTGACAACATTTAGGGTGACAGTTTTTCTATTAGTCTGCATGTCAGTGTCTCCAACTTGGCAGAAACCTCTAGTAAACCTCTTGGGACATTTAGCATGAATTAGTTAAAGTACTTTTCTGTTGTAAGACACTAATATTTTTGAGTTGTGTATCAATAACCTCTATTGATGATTACAAATCACCCCCGTTTACATATGCCACATTGTGCAACATTCAAAAGTACTAGCTGTAATTCCACTGGTTTTTCACACAAAAAAAAAACCAAATAACTGAATCAGCATGAAAAATAGGAACATTATTATGAAAAAAACTAGAATCTAATTTTTAAAATCTTGATCACTCAATATTTTTCTTCTCTAATAGCAACAACTTTTTGTGACTAACTTCAAAACTAAAGTAAACCAAAATATTGCAGTTAAGAAATGTTGATACAAATAATACTGTTCAATATAGAATTGGTATTTTTGTTTTCAGCATTTTTGTATAAGGAAACATGAATATGTGGTCATTCTGGAGAATCAAACCCTATGTTATCATTTGAAGCAGAAAATAAAACTCCTCCTTTTTCTCCTTCCACTCAACTTCTTTTATTCATTCCTTTTCTGTGAATTTGTATGCATATATTTATGCAGATACCTATAATGCTTTTTCTTCATACAAATACTATGATTCTACATGTGCTGTTCCTGGACTTTCTTTTATCTCTTAAAAATATACCTAAGAATTGTTCTGTGTTATTATTCTAGGTCTTTAGCATTCTATTAAACACTGTCATAGTTTTCCACAGTTTGGATGCACTAAGCATATCATATCATATGGTTTATTTAACTACTGTCACATCAATGAGATTCAAAGGATTTTTATATTTAACAATATAAACAAAGCAACACAGGATTATATATCTTCTAAATATATCTTTGTACAATTTTATTGACTTTTTTAAACTCATGAACCTTATGAGTTTCATATTTTTATTTTTCTTTATTCTCTAAAATGTTTTTATATAATATAGTATTTATATCTTGCTTGGAAAATTGCCATACACCCTTAAGTTCTCCGAACCTTTTGATATTTTTTGAAAATCTAGAATGCTTATTTTCATGTTCTTTTGTGGTTATTAAATTATTCACATTTTATCCTTCCAGTTGAGGCAAATCTGTTATTAAGTTTTCTTTTCCTGTAAACTATCTAAAATTTACTGTCTAAATTTTAAAACAATTGCTGGCACAAAGTTGCACATATCATTCCAATGTATTTATTTTTCTTTCTATTGATAGTATATCCTCTTTATCATTCCCACTTTCATATTCTCTTCTATCCATTTTTAACTATTTTTTAAATTGCTGACTATAGTTTGTGAACAAAATTCTAGGTTTTTATTGATCTTAATCTCTAGTTTTTTAAAAATATTTTTCATTAAAATCAGCCGGGCATGGTAGCGCATGCCTGTAATCCCGGCTACTCGGAAGGCTGAGGTGGAAGGATCGCCAGAGCCCAGTAGGTCGAGGCTGCAGTGGCCGGGAGTGGCCACTGCACTCCAGTCTGGGTGGCCGAGTGAGACTCCAACTCAAAATATATATATATATTTCATTAATTTTTGACCTTTGACTGTTGACTGGATGCATTTAACTGAGACTTTAAATACTTTCTGACACCTATGTCTTTATCAGTGTTCTTCATACATAAATGAAAGCCTGACTTTTCAATAAGAACCTTGAAATCACAAATGTTTAACTTCGCAATGCTATATTGATACTACCATATTAACTTCTTTTATTTAATTTATCAGAGAAAATAACCTGAACTATGATCATTTTTGTCCCTGTGTAAGGTACTTAAATTTTCTCTCCTAAAATTATATTATTTTTATTTCTTCATTTAAAGTGATACATATTATTTAATTATATGTACCTTAAAAAGTCAATTTTTTTATGTTATCAAATGTAGGAATTTTTAGAACACAAGTTTAATTTAATATGTCTGAATTATTTCTTCTGCTTCAGTGTCCTAACTTCAACAACAAAAAGATCTTGTTTTTCTGGTTTGTATATACATTTAAAAAATTATCCACATATTTCTTATCTCTAATCACTTTTTTGGTATGTTTTTCTTACATCCTATCTGGAAAGGCAACTGAAATTGAACTATCATACTAATTATTTGATTTTCTCTTTTACTGGTTCTATTCCTCACTAATGAAAGTGCCAATTTTCTTTCTATTACTCGAATTTTCATTTACTTTATGCTTTTCTAATTCAATTATCTTTTCTTTGCTGTAACTAATTATTTTAGCATTCATTATGGGAACTCAACTTTCATATTTCTATAGAGATTGTCAAATAGTTTTTCTAAACTTTGGTTCTAGTTTGTACAGTAAATCCATCACATAGGAATATCCCTTTGAGATTTTAGCATAAATGTTATTGTATGCAAGAACAGTTGTCTTGCTTATGATTAAACAAAACATCATGCTTTATGATTAATATCACATTAAAACTAATGTCAAAAGACTTTTGATGGGATTGTACAAACTATTTTTACCTTTTAAAATATTTTTGTGCAATACTTTTTAGCAAGTACTACAAAAAGGCACTTACTTGTGGATAATTATGCTTTATAAAATGTTAAAGATTGTGTATACAAGTTTTTTTGTAAGTTATAGAACATAAAAGAGTGGCTCAGACAACTTAGGTGACTTGCTCAAAGTCTCTTAACTAGTATAAGAATAAAATTTGGATCAATAAAACAACCTCCAAATTCAATTTTTTCTGTGTATTCCATAACGTTACTCGGTGAGAATATTATAAATTATTTTAACTAAAAATTAGTGGATACAAAATTAATATTTTCTCAGTTGTTTCAAGAGAACACTACTAGCACTTGAATAACTATTTACATTCAAATTTCATTTGTAATTTTAAAAGGCAATCATTGATTTTACTCTTATTATTTTCATCATTACACATTTAAATGTGAACATATGGTGAGAAATATTTTTCTGGAGTATGAATTTATTAAATTGAAAAGAAATACTTTCAAAACAGCTTTAATATTTTACAAAATCATTTTATTCTTAATGGCGATATTTTTCACCTAAATTCTTCATAAAGTTTAGAGAACAGTCAATCTTGAAAAGCCAATCTTGTGTGAAGAAAATTGTTCTTAAAACCAAATCTGTGCTAATTGCTTTAGTTTAAGAAACCATAAAATAAATCCTTATCATTTATATGTAGTAAATGCCTCCAAAGTGTTAAATACAAAACAAATAAAATTCACATATTTTTGTGAGTAGTGTCTGTTTTTCACTTTTCTCACCTCTAATTGGGAATAATAATAATATTAATCTTTATAACATATTGTGAGAAGTAAATGAGGACTCTGAAAATGTATATTATTAATTTCAATAAGACCAGTAGAATGTTTAAAAATAATTTCTTAATTAATTTATGAGGCAACAGATTAAAAGTCTGTTGAATTTAGGCAAGAATATGGTATAAAAATGCCAATAAAGGTGAAGCATAATAATGTGTTATTTTTCATGTTTCTATTTAAATGTGAATTAAGTAATGAATAAAAATAAGTTGTTAGCTTTTAGAATGTTAATGTAATAGACTTTATATTTGTCTTTAAAAAGAATGAAAAGAAGCAAATTACACTTTTAAAGTTTTATACCCCAAACACATTTACCATTAATATTGTATTGCAATATACAATCCATTGTAATATACAAAACCATTTATGTTGTATTGTGCAATTGATTGACTTATAAATACAACTATCTGATAGTCATAATCAATAGAAAAATGCATATAATTATAAAACTTCACGATCATTAAGAGGTTCAAAATATATTAGTAAAATATGTAGGCAATGTGTAATGATATGAAAATATCTTGGGATAACAGAACAGAAGCCTGAGATGACTTTTTCCTTGAATGACATCTGACACTTCAGTGAAAAAAGGTGAAATTTGCCTCCAGAACCGAGAGACAAAATATTTTTCACAGAGTGAAAAAGATAAAAGTACTTGAATTTAGAGTTGGTCAAGGTTAGATTTGAAAATTTAACTCTCCAAAGATTTAAACTTAGGTCAATCTAATTTTTTATGTATAAAGTTGAATGAGAAAATTATATAATATCTTGAAATGACTTTAAGCTATTACGAAATCAAAACAGGCTCCCACTCTCCCCTAGTAGAGCATACTCTGGAGATGCCTAGTAAAGGTACTGCTTGAAGTTGGCATCTTGGAATGCTGAATGCAATTCTCAGAATGATTTCTATCTGGAAGAATTCTAAATGAGATCTTAATAGGCCAGGAAGGAATTAAAATCTATAAGTGTTCACAGACGCCTTTCTATTGCATATGTTTTGCCAGAAACAGAGAGGGAATTGCATATTTCTTGAATTTGAGTTACTATTTGACCACCACTATTGCTCTGGTGTTTTTGTTAATAAATCACAACTCTTAATAAAGTCAATGTTTTTGGGAGGTCAAGACATTTATAACTCTAGCTTAAAATTAACATATCACCTAGAGCATTCTAGATGGAACAAAATCTCTCAGTATCTATTCCATTTGAATAACTTTCATACTTTAATGTGAGTGAGAAAGGAAACCTGTGGAAGAGTTAGAACAGAGTATGTACTAAGGTGAATGTATTTGTTATTGAAGGCTGCATAATAAACCACGTCCAAACTCAATGACTAAATAAAAAATGATTGACTATTCCTTATGATTCTGGGAGACGACTATGCTTAGCCTGGCTATGATTCAACTCCACATTGCATAAGGCAGTGTTATTTATGTAATTGAGTCAGTTGATTTCATAGCTGAGACTGTAACATCCACCTCTATGTGTCCTTTAACAAGTCAGTAACTTGGCATGGACTTCTTTACTGGACAACATCTAAGCTCCAAGATAGAGGGACTGAGGTGCCGGTTCTCTTATGGCTTGGACTCAGATATTCCACAATATCATTTTGTTTTATTTTATTCAGCATATTCATTCATATCCCAGACTCCACCTTTTGATATGAATGGTGACATTAATTGAAGATGGGAGGAATTGTTTCTTACTCTTCCAGAACACTGTCTGCTAAAGAGAGGAAGGACACAAACAGGGAGATAAGTTGTTATCTTGCACTTAGGTAGTTTGTTCAATTTTCCAATTATTTTTCTTTGGAAGAATGATATTAAACAGGAGGAAAACAAATCATTACTTAAAATATTATTATCAATGTAAACTTACTGAATTATACTGATTAAAAATAATAAAGCTTAATAAAAATACTTAGAAGTAAATAAAAATTTAAAGAAGAACTTTTAGCCTCATTGACTAAAAGACCCCATCTCTAAACTATAGATAAATAAATTAATAAATCAATAATAAAAATAAATTTAACTGGGATTTCTTCATCTAATTGTAACTACTATGATTTAACATATTGAATATCATTTTAGAAAAGGGGTGATATCATTTTTAATTATAGAATTATAATGTGAGTAAAATCAAATGCAAAAGTATATAACTAGAAGTTTCCCATTTTGTGGCGTTTAACTATTATTGAATAATTTCATTTTGTTAGATTGACTATCAGGGAAAATAAATAGAATCACAGTATTCATTATATATAATAATATTTATATGGAGAAATTAAAACTTTTATAATTATGTAACACTTTTTTCTTAAATATCTTTCTATGAAATTTTATCAACTAGACCAGTATTTTATTTTTAACTTAAAAAAATGTAATTATCTATGTTTCAAAATTTGAAAGTTCAAAATACTGACGTTTTGATCTGTGATTTCAATTATTTGTTTGTCTTTATTTCCTGTCTATCACTTTTTGTCTGTCAATTGAATTTTTTTTTTTTTTTTTGAATTGAGATTTCACTCTGTCTCCCAGGCTAGAGTGCAGTGGCATGTTCATGGCTTACTACAGGCTTGACCTTTCAGGCTGAGGCGATCCTCCTGCCTCAGCTTTCTAAGCACCTTGAACTACAGGCATGTGCCACCACACCCGATTAATTTATTAAAATGTTTTTGTATAGACAAGATCTTGCTATATTACCTGGGTTGGTTTCAAACTCCTGGGTTCAAGCAATCCTCCTGCCTTGACCTCTCAAACTGCTGGGATTGTAGGCATGTGCCACTGTACTCAGCTACACTGAAATTTAATAATAGGATTTATAATATTTTTGCAAAAACAAGTTAATTGTTTATACCATTAGGAAGAAAAATCAATCTTGAGCGCTAATTGTATATAGGTTAAGGGAAAATGATCTAAACCACTTATTTAAATGAATTTTCTTTTCATATTTCCTCAAAACCTTACCACACTTTAGTTTGCTTAATTACATGACAATTTTGCATGTATTTCTGCTATTTTCCTCATGTTTTTCAAATTGCCTCTTTCCAGATAGAAAAATTGTATGCCTTGTCATAACTTTCATAACTTCCAGGCTTATAGTTGTAGTGTATTTGGAATTTTTGTTTACTTTATTTTATTTTATATTTTGTTGAATTCTCACTCTGTCGCCCAGGCTTAGAGAGCAGTGGCACACTCATACCACCCCAGCATTGACTTGCTGGGCACTGGCGATTTTTCCACTTCAACCTTCCAAGTAGCCAGAACTACAGGAGGGCCCGGCTAACTTTTTGATTTATTGTAGAGATGAGGTCTTGCCAAGTTCTCTGGGCTGGTCTCGAACTCGCAGACTCAGGCAATCCACTCGCCTCGGCCTCCTAAAGTGCTGAGGTTGCAGGCTGAGCCACTGAGTCTGTCGGAATTTTTTACTTAATTAATTTTTCATACAATTTATTAACTTCTGCTTTCAATTTGAACTTTTGTTTTTTTAAGCCTACTGTCTGGTTGTCATTCTGGATTTTTATTCAGTGCAAAGAACACCTAGATAATTTGTTAAACTGCTTATCTTATTTTGTTTTTGTGGGCACCTTTTCTATTTTACCAGATTATGACCTTGGGTAATTCTTTTCTTTTTTTCCCAGAAAGGATCTGTATTAAGTATTAAGTAAATGTTCTGATCTCTTACTGGTTCTTCTCTCTTTCTTCTTCTTCTTCTTCTTCTTTTTTTAATGTTCTCATGTCAGTGCAACTTCTTTGTGTCAGATTGGAAAAAAGAAAAAATAAATAAATGAAAGTATAAAATAATTGATTCTCATCTTTGAAAATTTTGCACCACTATACTGAATGAAAATTAGAGTGAATTTATTATTGCTGATTAAACTACTAATTTCAACCTGATTTTTTTCCACACAGGTTTAGATCTCATTAATAGACAGGATTTCCCTTAAATATAGCCAGAAATAAAAAGAGGCCCCAGGGCAAAGTCCTGGGTCTTTAGGCCAGGATGAACTGAGGCCAGCGAAAGCAACTGAAAATTGTGGCTCTAGTTGTGTGGAAGAAAAATCAAGCATTGTTGTGAGGGTCTGACAGTCAAAAATGAACATTAAGAATGCCGGGCTTGGTGGCTCAGCCTGTAATCCCGCGCCTTTGGGAGGCTGAGGTGAGTGGATTGCCTGAGCCCGTGGGTTCGAGACCCGCCTAGGCAGCGAGACCTCATCTCTACAATAAATCAAAAAAAAAAAATCAGCTGGGCGTGGTAGCACATGCCTGTAATTCTGGCTCCTTGGAAGGCTGAGGCGGAAGGATCACCGGAGCCCAGCAGGTCGAGGCTGCGGTGGCCGGAAGCGGCCACTGCACTCCAGTCTGGGCGACAGAGTGAGACTCCAACTCAAAAAAAAAAAAAAAAGAAAGAAAAGAATTGACCACTGGATTTACAACATAAAGATTTTGAGAAATTAATAAGAGCAATTTTGCTATAAAGATGAAAGTGAAAAAGTTATTTAAAAAGATCAAAATATAATGTAAGATGAGAAATTGATGGTAGTATGTACAGATAACATCTCAATAAAATCTTTCAAGGAAGAAGAGTAATAATAGGAGGCATATCCTTCAACTAACAATTTTGTCTGACAATTTTCTTACAATCCTAGGTAAATATATATGTATCAGAAAACATATTTCTCCTTATTGAGAAATATGTTTTGAGCCCGGCTATTTGAGTAGAACAAAATGAAAGTTAATATTGAAAGTTTCTTGCCACTAAGTATTATCTTAGAAAACAAATCTGAAAACATTAATAGTGTAAAGTGAACTCAATCCACTTTAAAACAATTTTCTCAACTTTAGCAAGCAGATTTTCATCATAAGTCAATAATATGGTAAGTTTATGAATCAATTTCTTGACAGTGGAGAAAAATTGTTAATTGGAATAAAAACTGGCATATAATTTAACCACACAACATGAATGGTTATGTGATTAAATCCATGTGTAAATGGATTTTCATTTGGTAACTATTATGCATTCCTGGATTATACTAATGTTTCGCCAAGATAAGTGACTTTGGCAATATTTTAAAATTTTAACTTAATAAAATAATGCCTACAGGGGGTTGAGAATAAATAGAAATTGAAATATACAGAGAAAATGGTCTCAGAGTTGAATTCATAATTCAGAGTTGAATTCGTAGAAATACATACTGATATTTATTTTACTTGTGCTTTTAAAGACTTGAGTACAAAAATAACACATTGAAAGCAAAAATGAATTAAGAAACAGATATATCATAAAAATATGATGAGATTATGTGAATACACTGTTATATGATTAAAAAGCATTTTCTTAGTGGTTGTGTTGCAGGAATTTTGAACTCCACTGTCAGTTTAAACCAGCAACCTCCAGTTCTTGTCCCATAACTGAGAAGATTAAGGAACAAAGGCTTAACATCTTGGATCTACAAGGAACTGAAATGTGCTGAAAAGAAAAGAACAAACAACCCCATTATAAAATGGGCAAAAGATATGAACAGACACTTCACAAAGGAAGACATCCGAGCAGCCAACAGACACATGAAGAAATGTTCAACCTCACTAATCATCAGGGAGATGCAAACCAAAACCACACTGAGATACTACCATACTCCAGTCAGAATGGCAATTATCAATAACTCAAAAAATAACAGTTACTGGAGAGGGTGTGGTGAAAAGGGAACACTTCTACACTGTTGGTGGGAGTGTAAACTAGTGCAACCTCTGTGGAAAGCAGTGTGGCGATTCCTAAAAGCCCTAAATATCAACCTCCCATATGACTCTGCAATCCCCCTACTGGGAATATACCCTGAAGAACTCAAATCACTCTATAAAAAAGATACCTGCACATGAATGTTTATTGCAGCTTTGTTCACAATAGCAAGAACCTGGAAGCAACCATGCTGCCCATCAAAAGAGGACTGGATTTAAAAAAATGTGGTACATATACACGATGGAATACTATGCAGCCATAAAAAAGAACAAAATCATGAATTTCACAGCAACCTGGATGGAACTAGAGTCTATAATACTGAGTGACCTTCACAAAAACAAAGATCTGAGTATCACATGTTCTCACTCATTTAGTGGACCTTGATCATCCAATGTACTACCATAAGAAAATGACTGACAGCGGTGGGAAACTATGGGGTGGGGAGGGGAAGGGAGATGGGACTAATGGTAGTAAACATCTGTCTGAGGACAGGGAGACACCTCTTATCAACAAGAGTGCCTGAACGAAGCATATTTGTGTACCTGACCCTTAACTGTACCCCATAATATCATAATAAAAAATATTGATTTAAAAAATAAATAAATGAATGAATGAATAAATAAATAAATAAAAGGAACACAGACACCAAAAGGATGAGTGAAAGAAGGAGTTTATTTAACAACAAAGCTCTCTTCAGAGAATAGAGGGGTCCCGAAATGGGTTACCGATCCTAGGATTTTGTGGTTTTATTTTATCTGTGGGCATTTTTCTTAGTTACATCTCATCTGCCCCTTAATTCCTGAGACCCGCTTCTTTTTGCTCATGTGCATCCTTGATCAGAGTTACTCCATCTTGAATATTACCCATAAGTACCACAGAAATGCTGTGGGGAGGGGTGGGGAGACCGCCATGCAAATGCTATGTTAATGATATTATAATCCAAGGTCAAGTGTGGACTTTAGTTAAGCTAGTGTGCCTGCATTTAAGCAGCACAAAGTCCCTTTTAGCAGTGCATCCACATTTCCATTCAGCAGTTATATAATGGGGGTGGTGCAAAGGGTATTTCTGCAAGGTGTTAAGTCTCTTGGAGATGCTCCCTCTGTGTCTGCCTAACCAGTTTCTGACTATCTCTTCACTCAGTTGTGCAAGTCTCCTTCAGATCATCTGAGAAAATATGGAATACAATAGTGACTCCAGGGATGTGGTCTTGCAAAAGTCTCTCTCTCTCTCTATGGCAATTTATTAGGTTTCTCCATAAGCCATAGTTTAAAAAAATACTTACATGGTCAAATCCAGTACAAAAAAATCACAAAGACAATAGTGAAGAAATAATTGTTGCATTTAAATGATAAAGAATAACACAATTTACACTTAAAAATGCAGAGGCAACATTCAGTGCTGTCTGCTTTCCACTTTCCATTTGTACAGTGGATTTTTGAAGTGATTCAAATGGCAGACAGAGAAAGCAGACAGGTTTTTTTTCCTCTATACATTTTAAAGGAGGGGTCAGGATAAAATATTCACTTAGACATCAGCGAAAGTGTACACTCTAAAGACAAAAGGATGATGGGTTTTCATTAGCAATTTATCTTAGGAGAAATTGGAGAGGTTACACAAGTTTTGGCAAAGTTTTCTGTAAACTGAAGATGACGACCTATTGATCTTGAATAGCACAATGAAATTTAAAAAGGAATGCCCTGTAAGGCAAAGCTTCATTGCATTCTGAAGGCATGATGCTGGGTTATGAACACCCATCTGATAATATTAATCTACATATGGAAGATTATATTCCTTTTCCACAGTCAAATTCAACACTATTCTGCCCATCTAAACCCAACATTTTCCCTGAACAGCAACAAAAGCATTCTAGTAAGCGATACCCAGGAACAGTTGGGCAAAGATGCTGCATGGTTAAACATTTCTTGCTCATTTGCTCCCTTTAAAATCTTCCAAAGGAAACATTGTCTCCAAAATTACTGTACTTATCGTTGACAGTTAAATAAATTCACCTCAGGTACTCACTTTGTCATTCTTTCTAACCTTCTCATTATTTCTCTGTTTTGCCCTCAGGATAATAATGAACCCAAAACTTACTTAATTGTGTCTGATAAGTATGAGAACAGTACAAGCAGGAGCTGTATATTCAGAAAGAAGAAAACCCATAAATTGTCAAGTAAAATTGGACATAATAATCAACCTGTAAATTATTAGTTCAAAGTTGTTTCTTTGAAATCTAAGTCACCTATCTACTAGTTTTTTAAAAATCTTGTCCCTCAAACATTAGCATTTAGAATACATTTTTAATCTGTATTTTCTTTAGTTCAATATATTCTTATCTAGAAATAATAGAAATAATTACAAGTAGTTAATACTCTTTGGTAAAACAATACACTTTAATACATTTATTTATTACATTAAAAAAGCAGAAGTATGTATTTTAGACATGTAATTTTTTTGTTTCCCAAAGCAGCCTTCATATAAAACACTATTTCTGTGGAAAATGGCATAGTGGGTTAGATAAAAATGATTTTTAAAATATACTTATTGTATTTTTCTTTGTTATTATATTTTTGTTTTTTCTACATGTTCAATACATAAAATCGTAATACCTTATGTTTAGTTTCCTAATGACACAATTTTTCGTGAGACAGTAGGAGTTTAGCTTCACAGTAGAAGAACAGAGCAACATATGGTTCAACACTTTCATGCTGGGAAAAGGACTACTTAACCCTGTGAGGAAAAGATAGGATGAAAAGCTTGGACTCTGATTTATCCTAGAGCTTTCAGAGGTGACATGAAGAGATTCACTGAATACAAATATAGAAAAGCAACACATTTAGTTTGTGCAGAGGAAATGCTCCATTTTAATTATTTGCTAGTTCAATTCTATTTATTTATTTTTTATTTTAACAGTGTGAGGTACAGTTCAGGGTGAGGCATACAAATGTTCTTTATGCAGGTACCCTTGTTGATATGAGATGTGCCCCCCTCCCCTGGCAGTTTCCCACTACTTCCAATCCCTTTCTTATATTTTATTATTTTAACTAATTTCATGCAGTAAGTCAGCACTTTCAGAAGCACATCAATTTCATCCAAACACTGTCGTATTATTTTAATTGAGAGTATTTTAGCAATTATGCTGAGATGTTTCTGCTTGATATTCTTCTTGAGGAATAATGCAAACATTGGGAAGTAACTTTACACTGGAAATATTATATTTAAGTGTCTTGTATTTACTATTATAGTAGAAAAAATGATAATGTATACTACAATATATTGTATAAAATGATAACTGTATAAAGTTGCAAAAATAGATATACTTATTAAAAGTATTGGGCGCAATTTAAGTAATTAGTTAAATAAAGGTTAAGATACTCATCAAACATCTCTTCCTATTTGTACATGTTTTACATTTAATTATTATATCTAATCTCACCAATAATCTCAAGGGCGTGTAATCACCTCATATTCTTTTAAGTAAGAAAACTGTAGCTAAATGAAGCTAAATGTTTTATTCAAAGCAACTAAACAGAAGAAATGGCATCAAATTTAGAACTATTGATTTTCTTCCATATGACAGTGCTTTTAGATCACCGTATTGTCTAAGGGGAGGTCACCATGACAGTTTTTGAAGGTGATAGCTCAAAGTTATTTATATGTATGTAATGTGTATATGAATATACATGTTAACTCTTTCAGAGTTCTGAAAAATATATATCATTTTGTAAACTATGTTTCTAATGATATTAGAAATGACTATTTTATTTTGGAAAAAGGGATGATTACTTATGATGATAAAAATTCTTTGTATAGTGAATAAAACGTTTCACTTCCATTGTTTTCTTCATGTAGACAGTATCTGACTGTACTACATAATAAAATAATAGTCGACAAAACAATGGTATAATGATAATGGTATATAAAATTATATTCTTGAAAATCCACATCAATTAGCCTTAATGTATATAGTGGAAATTTATGTATTTCAGCAAATCCTCATCAATATATTGTCATAGGAAAATTTAATAACGTTTGTATTTGAAGGATACAAATTTGGTCTACTTAATTTTCTTGGTCATTGTTTTCTAATCCTTTTTTTTCTTGACACACTGCAGAATAAAATGAGCATAATTAATTAATTGGCCCCAGAAAACCATTTGTAAGTAAAAAGTTTGTATCTGGATAATTAATTTGACAGTGAGACCCATTTTCCATAGAGTGAGAATAATTTCCTTTTCTACATTCTCAAATGACTTGACAAAGACTGGCAGATGAACAATGGAATAGACCAGAAAATTATCCCATTTTTCTCTACCTCATATGCAAACACTTGAGAAGCCTATTTAAAATCTCCACCTAAAAGACAGAAACAATGTCAATTAAAATGAATGGGAACACTGAGATCTCTACTTCAAAAAGATTAAGAATCTGTCAAAGGTAATTCTGATAGTTCACATTGGTAGAGTGCTGCTTAGAATGCAATATGTTTCCCCAAAGTAGGAAGAAAGAGACACAAAGGCAGCATTGAAGAACCACGGATCAAATGGAAAGGGTGAATGGATCATGCCACCATCTAGCACTTCCAAGGTCTCTAAAACAACGCTAACGAAGCCTTGGCATCCCAAGAATAGCAGCCAGTCAGAGTTTGTAGCCTAGAATCTGAGAAGCCTAGTCAGCGGCATGTTGTCTGTTCTATAGAGCTGTGTCCTGATGGGACACTGATAAGAGCTGGCAGGAGAAAGCAGATAAGCAGATTAGAACAGGCTGGCGCAGAACAATTACCAAGGACGTGTTAATCATTCCCTCGTCATTCTTCCTCACAGTCCTGTGCAGTCCACAGAAATTAATACACCAGCATTAGGAGAGATAATCTAGTTTTAGAAGTACCCAATTTGCAACTTGCCTGTGGGAAAATTTGCCTTAACATTGCAATCAATTCTCTACCTTTTCTAATGTGGTATTACTATTGCCACTGACATAACAGGAAAAAAAAACTGTAGTACAAAGAGATGTCGTGCTCAATTAATAAACAAAATTGAATCCAGGCTTTATTCCTTGTTTTATAAAACATCATAAGAATAATGCTGACTCATACCAAAATGACAACTTCTTCCTCTACCTGAGCTTTCAATGTTCTTTTTCTAATGACACACATAATCTAGATCTGCATCTAAATTATAGGGAGTCAGGATATACCAGTTGTTACAATTTTTCAAGGAAATTTTTTTCCTGTAAAATAGCAGTTAACACGGAATATTTGCAGCTACCTAAGTGCTATTTTAGGCAGTATTTTAACTCATATAATCTCCAAGATGAGCTTATTAACTGTATGTGAACAATGAGAAAAATACTGAGGTACACGGGAACATGCTCAAGATCACACAGAGAGTAAATCAAGATGTTGGACAAAAAAATCCAATCAATCAGAGTCCGAAGTCTACCATCTTAACCCCTGTACCATGCTAGTCTAAGTCCTGTGTTAGTCATGTTTTAGTTGTATGTTTGTCTTAGAGCGTTTGTATAGATTTTGCCAGTGCTATTCAACTTGTACTTGCCCTTCCCATGTTAATGTATGTTAAGGTGCAGTAACAGATTTTACAGTCAGCTCTCACACTTAAATGCATACAAAGGTTGTGCTTCAAGATATGTTTATAATTAATGTAGTGAATCACTCTTAATTGCTGCTCTAATACCACCTCCTCAACATGGCTACCACAACTTCCAACCCCTGACAATTTTTATTCACCTTTACTCATTGCATGTTTTTTTTTTTTTTTTTTTAGGGCTGTTGTAACAAATTATCACAAACTTGGTGAATTAAAAAAAAGCGAATTTTAATTTTCTCATAAATATGGAGGCTACAAGTCTTATATCAGTGTCAGCAGAAGCATAGACATCTAGACCAAGAGTGTTTCCTAGACTTTCTTCTAAGATTTTTGTAGTTGAGGTCATAGATTTAAGTTCCTTAATCTATTTTGAATGAATTTTTGTATTTGGTGAGAGAAAAAGGTTCACCTTTATTCTTCTGCATATGGCTAGTTGGTTTCCCCATCACCATTTATTGAATAATTTGCCATTTTCCCAGTGTTTATCTTTGTCAGCTTTCTCAAAGATCAGATGCTTGTAGATAAGCAGGTTTATTTCTGGGTTCGCTCTTCTGTTCCATTGGTCTAGGTGTCTCTTTTTGTACGAGTACCATTTGGTTTGAGGTACTGTAGCCTTGTAGCAAAATCTGAAGTCTGTTAATCTGCTACCTCCGTGTCCTCATGATCAAATGCAGCAAAAACAGAAATTGACAAGTGAGGCCTAATTAAACAAAAGAGTTGCAAGCAATAGCAACAGCACAAATTATTCTTAACAGTAAACATACAACCTTCAGTTGAGATAAAATATTTGATTTCACTTATTCAACAAAGAATATTAATCCAGAATCTATAAGGAACTTAAAATGAATTGACAGAATAAATGGATAAATAAATGTTCCCATTAAAAAGCGGGCACAGAATATGAACTGACACTTCTCAAAAGAAGACATACAACCAGCCAAAAAATATTGGTAAAATGTTCACCATCACTAATCATCAGAGAAATGTAAATAAAATTCTCAATAAGATACCATGTCACATTAGTTATAATGGCTATTATTATAATGGCTAATATATTTTGACTTATTTCAATAAGTCAAAAAATAACCGATGTTGGTGAGGTTGTAAAGAAATAGGAATGCTCATACACTGTTGGTGGGACTGTGAGCTAGTTCAGCTGCTGTGGAAATCAGTTTGGAGATTTCTCAAAGAAATAAAAATAGATTTACCATTTGACCCAGCAATCCCACTGCTGAGTATATACCCAAAGGAGCATAAATCATTCTACCAAAAAGATACCCAAACTCATACGATTATTGCAGCACCACGCACAATAGCAAATGCTTAGAACCAACCAAAGTGACCATTAATGGTGTGTTGAATTTTTTAAAAACGTGGTACACATGCACCATGGAATACTATACAGCCATAAAGAGTGAAATTATGTTTTTTGGCAATAATGTGGATACAGCTGAAGGCTATTATTCTAAGTGTGCCAACGCAGAAACAGAAAACTGAATAGCACACATTCCCGTTTACAAGTGAGAAGTAGACACTAGGTACACATGGGCATAAGGTTGGGAACAGCAGAAACTGGGACCTCCTGAAAGGGGAAAAGAGAAAGCAAGCATGGATTGAAAAACTGCCTTTTGGCCCCCTGCTCACCATGTGACTAATGGGCTCAATAGGAGGGCAAACACCACCATAATACAATACACCCATGTAACACAAGTTCACATGCACACTTTGAAGACAATTTTTAAAAAAATAACTGTTTTGAGTTTAATTTTATTTTTTTCCAAAGCTTTTAAAAATCTTTGTCTTCTAAATCTGTATATTCTTGCCAGGAGCACTGAGTTTTTGTTATGTTTTGCATTTCCCGCCAAAAATCTTGACATTTATGGCCACTGAGTCATGGGTCGGGAGTTGAAATTGGGATTAGGCCAAAACTTAGAAATTTTCTGTGACAGAGATGTCTTATTTATTGATTCTACAGATATTTTCAAGCACCGGATGTGTCTTCAATTTTGTGCTTGGTTTGAGGACAAGCCAGAGAATAAATGCAGACTCATCATCGGGATACTGTACTCCATTAAAAGCACAAGCTATTAAATGGAATATTTTAAAGAAGGTTAAAAAGAGTTTTGACTAAGTATAAGCAAAAGTTGATACAAGAACTCTGGCTGGAGGCCTGGGAAAGCTTAGATCCTTCCAGATGCTGGGATTGTTCTTTAACATGAAGAGAACCAATCAAGAGCCTCAGACCTAAGGAGATCTGTTGCCTTCACCTCCACATAAGGATAGCTTTAGCATTCGAACCTAAGTGTGTATCTGTGTTATTTGGGAACTCAGGAACACAACATAGCTTGCTGAAAGCTCAGGTATTTTCTAGTAATTCAACCTACTCTAACATTTAACCTGAACCAATTAAAATGTGTACATTTCCTCAATTTATTCAAAAATATGTATTGAATAGAGAACAAAACAGATAGAAATTCTTCCCTTAAATGACCTTGTATTATAATAGAGGAGACAAGAATGAAAAAATAATATTAAATAATTCATAAAGAATTATAAGTAGTGATAAATGCTGATGAGAAATAAACAGAACAGGGAGAGGATAGAAAGTGTAAAGATGAGGCCAAAATGTTGTGACATTTAGATGAATGGGGAACTGGCATATTTTCTCTTTGTAATCCTCTTAAAATACATAATATACGAATTTTTCACTAATTTTATGTTTAATAGTTAGACCTGAAAATGCTACTTATGGGCTATAAAAATAAAATAATCTGAGGTATAATTATCGAAATTAATGATTCAATAAAAATAACTAAATTTGCGGAGGCTGTACAGTTAGAAAACATATTATTCTGCAACGTTTACCATGACACAACCAGTATCTTCAGCATGTTGCTGAAGTGTTTTCTTGGGTAAATCCCTGTATTCAAGATAGCCTATGCTCACATCTTGGGATGATAAGTGTGTAGGCTCATTGGTATTAATGCACAAATAAGAAGAGATTTTGAAGGCAGATAAATTTATTTTTAAGTGATTTTATCTTATACACCATACTAACAAGAAAGGAAATTTATCTGAAAAGAAGAAAATTTGTATGCATGGACTAAGTAATGAATTCCCAGTCCTCAATTTCACCCATTAAAAATACTTTAAATATATTTATTGATTGTGTTAAATCAAAACAGTGACCCAAAAGGGATTAATAGTGCTTTTTTCAAGTAGAAAATGGTAGTCATATTCTGAATATTTGTTTTCTACATTTGTCAAAATAATTTGCATTTTTTTCAAAAAGAAATACACATATCTGTTATTTTCAAAATACTCTATTCAGATGCATTTGTGATCTGTAAAAAATAAGCATTCACTGAGAACTGAGTGTTAAGTGTTGAGTGATGATTTGGAAATAGAAATTACAGAATGATGCAGTATTGCTTCAGTGAGCATCTAATCTAGATGAAGTTTCAAAATTATATTCATGCATAAATTTTGTTTAGCTTTTAAAACTTTTTATTGAAGCAAAATACTCATACAGAAAAGTTTAACTATTATAAGTGTACTCTTAGATTAATTTTTTTTTCACAAATTTAAGACACCTATTTTATCAGCATGCATACAACAAAAAAAAAGAAAATTACCAGACCCTGGAGGTTACATTCTCTCTTTCCAGTATTTCTCAACAGATTACCCACATGTAATGACAATTTCTGTCAGTTTTGCTTGTTTTGTTACATAAATAATATCAGTAGTATACATTGATTTAAGTTTACGTTGTTACCTTAGCACATAATGTTTTTAAGATTTAGACATGTCAGTGCAGTTTTTTCTACGTTCGTCATACTGAGTATTATTTAGTGGTCCCTTGTATGAATACACCTGAAATGATGTATTTCATCTATTTTTTAGGATTTCCTGTTTGAAATATTGCAAAACACACCTCTAAGATCATCCTGGTACACGTCTTTGATGTACATTTGAACACACTTCTCTTGTGTTTATAACTAAAGAGAAATTAGTAGCTACTTGAATGAATGCATATGGCTTCAGTAGTATTGTCAGTTTTCCTAAATAGTTATTCTAATTTACATTTCCACCTGTATTAAAGAGTCAGTTGTTTCTTGTGCCTGCCAATTCTCAGTAATTTTCTGCCTTTTAAAATCTTACCATCCTAGTAACAACATATTGGAATTTTAATTTGCATTGTCCTAGGCATTATTTATTCAAGGAAGGACAAGATAAGGGAGGAACTGGGGAAAGTGGTCTGGAAAGAGTTCCCACTATTGTGTCAATTGTTTGAGTTCTCATTTAAGCTATTGTTAAGAAATATTCCACATTCAATGCAAATTTAAACATTGTAGATTTAGAGCAATAGAGAAGAAACAAGTTTTTATTTTAAACAATACAGAATCAGATAAAAGTGTGCTTCCTTTTCTTGATATCTTCTTGTCTTATAAAGTATATTTCTCTCCTAGTTTTTATGATTATATCTTTACCCTCTCTTCTGTATCTCTTTCAATTATTCATCTCTATTTGGCATTCAGAGGGCAGTTCATATTTGGATTGCAAGCTTATCTGTTTTTGTTTCTTGCTAAAAATGTGTGCTCGCTCGCTCTCTCTCTCTGCACTGTATTATCTAGCATTTATCGGAAGACTTGAAAAATAATGTATGGCACAAAATATTCATAGCTTGAAGGGATACATCAAGAGAAGAATGGTTAAATAAATGATAGCATCTACACACATGGCTTCATTTACCATCTGCAAACTGATGTTCAAAGCTTCATCTCTAGTCTGGACTTCTGAATACAGAAATGCCATGCAATGCCAATCTTCATTTTCAGGCCTTCACCTGTTCTCAAACGTTAAAATGCTTATTTTGAAACAACAACAACAACAGCAACATACACTCTCAATGTATATTTTTTCTGTTATCTCAAATACGAAAATTAGTTTTCACATTAAAAGTAGCATGGGCTCATTTTTAATATTTGTTGAATAGAACAAAATAAAAAGAAGCTTAACATGCTCAAACTGGGAGACATCACACCTCTTTTTCACTTTGCCATTTTGCTTCTCTTCTCCATCTCTGAGAATGTTTCCACCGTTTTCTTAATTAATGAAGTTTTACTGTAAAAATTATCTGGATTTTCATTTTCTCTTAACTGATGTTCTAAGAGATTAGTACATCTTTTCAATGTTCTTTCATAGATTTTATACCCCATTCCTTCTCTACCTCAGCCATAGTATGTAGTCTGATTATTTCTTAAGTATAAATATATATATATAACTGTTTATATAACTGTAATATATATATAAACAGTAGTCTTAACACATCACAGATGTCATATCAGAAATACTAAATAAATGAATAGATGCTATTAAAGGGTAGATCTTATGTTAAGTGTTCTTATAACATCATCAAAAACAAAAGAGACACAAAGTTTTTTAAGTGGTGGATATGTCACTGACTATGGATATTATATTCAGTGGCATCACTTTGCAGATGTATGCCTATGTCCAAATTAATCAAAATATATAAACTGAATATGTGTGGTTTATTTGCATATTAATTATGCCTCAATAAAGCCATTTAAAGTGGATAAATGTCGTATGTCTATATATGTATATATATGTACTAATACATGAATGATATTAATCTTTCTCTCTCTCACATACACAAGATATCAATGTCTCTGAGAACACTTTCATACTAATACAGGAAATCTCAGTATAAAGCTTCATATTTTTATCTTGAGACACTGAAATTCATTGCTTTCATGTATGATATAACTTTTGAAAGAGCAAGTTACATGTTAATAGATTTGGTCATTAATTTTGGATTGTCACAACGATATATATGATCTCAGAAATAGCAATTAAATTCTGTGGATTTCACTTTTCTAAATCTATAAAACAACTATGTTTGACTTCACCATCTTTAATTTACGTTTTGCTCTAAAACCCACAAACAAAACAAACCTACCTTTCTAAATATACCATCACACATTTTGGACCAGTATTTTTGTTTTCTTCAGTGTGATGCCAGTTGAGGGATTTGAAACAAGGCAATAGTTAATGGAGAAGATTGAAGAAGAAAGGAGTTTTCTGGAGGGCAAGAATGAAATAGTGTTGAAAAGGTGTAATAAAAGATATTCTTTTCTTTTTTGTGTTCTTTACTATGCAAACTACTTCCAATGCCAAGTTTTTTGAAGTCAAGTTTTCCTTAATGATGTTTAGACTTTGAGCTATAACTGATTATATTTTTCTTCACTTTTGCGTAATTAGAAGCTATGCTATCCATGTAATAAAGACTTCTCTTTCTCTTACATGAAAATGTATAGAATTCACCATCGTTATCTTAGATTTAGAAAATCACAATGATGTTTAGAGATAGTGTTATAAGTAACACAAATTTCCAAATCAATTTTTAAGAGAAGGTAGAGCTGAGAAATTCAGAAAATTGTCTACAAGCACAAAAATTACTTGCTTAGTTGCACTCTAAACTTGAACTAGTTCATTTTGAGATAAGGTCTGAGTTTGGGGTGTGGTGAGAGGGTTAAGAGAATCTGACCCAATACATGAGTATTAAGGCAAATGAAACAAAACAAAAATTAAATAAACCAAGAAATCTTGTACACTAGTGCTACACTAATGCTTTACTAAATTTGGAATTATGCCAACTTTTGTTAAAAATTTGGCTTATAGTGGCTGCTTATAAATAGAATATGGTTATAAACAAAATTAGTATTTTTTAATTATTCCAAAAATGTGTAACTTCCAAATATCTGACAACTTTAGGTAATGAACCTCTAT
Source organism: Cephalopachus bancanus (assembly GCA_027257055.1). NCBI lineage: Eukaryota > Metazoa > Chordata > Mammalia > Primates > Tarsiidae > Cephalopachus > Cephalopachus bancanus. Next base: position 1,841,417 of record JAPVLO010000089.1, read on the forward strand.
AGAAATCACTATGCAATAAACTTAGGATATGCAAATCTCATTGTGTAAGGCTGAGTTTAGTAAATTCCAGAGGTCTAACTAAAAGAACAAGCAAACAAAAAAAGGATAAATTTCTCCAAGTGAAATATAGATTGTCAAATGCCAGTCTTATATATATGATCAATGTGCTGACAATTTGAGAACTTTTTTTTTAGATCTCCTAGGGCTCTGCCATTGAATTCTTCTTACTATCACTTTAGCAGCCAGATTGACTGAGCTGCTACTCTCTGGAAGACAGAAAGCATGATGTAGCAAGTATTGGCTCTGAAAGGTTCTACCTGGACCTTCTATTTAGATTTAATTAGCCAAAAGAAGATAGAAACTAACAACTAACATAGTGCAAAATTATAAGAAGATGTAGTAAAATGATGTGAATATAGCTGGCAATAGATGAAAACAGAAATCTTTAACTTGCTTTAGTATTTCACAGCCTTCTCTTACTCTTGTAATATGGAAAAAATGTCTTATTTTTTTCATCTTTTTTATGATTTTTTTTCTGGTAACATTATTAAACTGCCCTTTTACCACGCTTTTTTTAACCTTTGAAATCTATACTTTTTTTTTTTTTTTTTTTTTTTTTTGAGTTGGAGTCTCACTCTGTCGCCCAGACTGGAGTGCAGTGGCTGCTGCCGGCCACCGCAGCCTCGACCTGCTGGGCTCCAGCGATCCTTCTGCCTCAGCCTTCTGAGTAGCTGGAACTACAGGCGTGTGCTACCACGCCCGGCTAATTTTTTATTTATTGTAGAGATGAGGTCTCACCAAGTTGCCCAGGCGGGTCTTGAACCTGCGGGCTCAGTCAATCCACTCACTTTAGCCTCCCAAAGAGCGGGATTACAGGCTGAGCCACCGAGCCCAGCTGAAATCTCTACTTTGATGATAGAAAAATGTCAGCAATTTTCAAATGTCCCTGAACTTCCTTTGCCTCTAAACCTTACTAACTTCTGTTCACATGGATTGAAACAACCCATCTAACCTGGTTAACTATTAATCTAATCAGTGATTCCCAAGACTGTATTTAACTATTTCTTAATCAAAAAACTGCACAGAAATACTTAATTTTACTTAAACAGTTTCTACTTCATTATCATATTATCTGTAGATACGAGTGCTGAATGGAGGCAAGCCTTCTGATGATAGATCGTTCTAAGTATTTGATTCTGCAGAAAAATGCTCTGATAATAAAAGTAGAGTGGTGAGAAAAAGAAAGAAAAATTGCAACAAGGAAATTAAGTGCTAGAGCAAATACAACTATAAACAGAAAAATGAATATGGTATAAGGTTACAGCTTAATTTTACAGCACACCAATTTAGAAAAGAATGTTAACAGTACCACAGAAGCACCCATTTTGTCCTCTTCCATACTTTCTCCAATCCTACAAGCCGCTATCATGATGACTTGTATTGTCACTGATTAGTTTGCTTTTTCAGAACATTAGATAAATAGAATCATAATGCTTATGTCTGACTGCCTTTATTGTTTTAGTGTGTCATCATATTGCTCTGCATAGGTGTAGATTATATTACCATATAACATTCGATTGCATGAATATCTTGCAGTTTATGTATCTCTTCTACTGGTGATGAATATTTAGGTTATTGACATGTTGGCTATGGATAGTACTACCAGAAATATTTTGTACTGATCTTCTAGTGAATATATGCATGCATTTTTGTATATATACAGACTGAGGTAAAATTGTTAGGCGATGAGTTATGTCTATGTTCATCTTGGTAGATTCCACTGAAGAGTTTTCCAATTTGTAAATGTATACCATCAATACAAGTGGGGACACAAAGAGAATCCCAGAATTTATTTATAGAAAATTATGTATTTATTTGTATATGTGTGCACTTCCATCACCTTCAAAACACTCTTTGTTTGATGCAATACATCTATTGAGACACAGTTTCCACTGCTCAAAATAGTTTTTGGACATTCTATTTTGATGCCTTTTAGTGCTTTTGTCATTTTTTGTTTCATCTCTTCCTCGTCTGAAAAACATTTCCCTTTGAGGATTTTTTTCAGCCAGGAAAGCAAACAAAAAAGTCACTGGGCGTGAATGGGTGAATAGGGAGGGTAAGGCAAGGGGTTATGCTGGTTTTGGTCAATAACTGCTGAACACAACACGGTGTAGGCAGTTGTACTCGTAAATAACCCATCATGAAGGACTGAAAGCATATAAAAGACCAAACAAAAACAAAAAATTCACTGAAGCTGAAGGCAGCCTCTCAAAACGTTACTAGCTGGTACATTGATTCCTATGGATTCCTAGAACACTTACCTAGTGGGGGAAGCCTGTACTACAAGGTGTCTGACCTTGGGCACGGCAGTGTATGCCCATAGTTCCAGCTACTTGGAAGGCTGAGGCAGAAGGATGCCTGAGTCTAGAAGGTCAAGGCTGTGATGCCCATGAGCGTGCCATTGCCCTCTAACTTGGATGAGAGTGAGACTCCAACTAAAAAAAAAACAACCTGTTTTTTTTTTTCCCCAGGGACTTACTCCTAGTATAATGGATTCAGTTGCTCCATATCATCACAAACACCTATCTTTTTCCATTTTAACTATTTCGTTATTTATGTTGTATTATATTTGGGGTCTTTTTCTGTATACATTTAAGGGGTACAAGTGCAATTTTGCTACAAGGATGTATTGCATAGTGGTGAAGTCTAAGCTTTCATTGTATCCATCACCTGAAAAATGTACATAGTATCCACTAGGTAATTTGTCATTATCCACCTCCCTCTTATCCCTAAGGCTTCCCAGTCTCCAAAGTGTATCATTTTACACTCTACTCTCATGTGAACACATTATTTTTTGTTCTCAATTACATGCAATATCTGACTTTGTTTCTTAGCTATTTTACTTAAGATGAAACTCCCTGACAAATAATGATTTTAAGCAGTGTTTCAAATAAACGTATTTTAATAGAGTATTGATTTAAAATATTTTTCTCTGGCTTATACTGGAATGCTTTGTTTTTTTGTTTATAAGATTTAGTTTTGCATTTTATATAATCATACAAGTATCATATTATCATATCTATATTTATATTTTAGGTTTATATGAATATATTTGTGTATAGAATATATGCTGATTTATATATGTATTATAAAAGTGTTTCCCTGATTTCTGGCTTGATTTTAACCTTTTGAATTATGTTTTCTATGAACATAATGTTCTTTTTTTTTATGTCATTTGATTAAATCTTTTTTTTTTTAATGTCATTTGATTAAATCTTTTTTTTTTTTTTTTCTTAGTTGGAGTCTCACTCAGTCACCCAGTCACCCAGTCTGGAGTGCAGTTGCCGCTCCCAACCACCGCAGCCTCGACCTGCTGGGCTCCGGCGATCCTTCCGCTTCAGCCTTCCAAGTAGCTGGAACTACAGGCACGCGCTACCACGCCCGGCTGATTTTTTGATTTATTGTAGAGATGAGGTCTCACCAACTTGCCCAGGTGGATCTCGAACCCGCGGGCTCAGGCAATTCACTCACTTCAGCCTCCCAAAGCGCGGGATTACAGGCTGAGCCACCGAGCCCGGCAAATCTTTTTTCTTAATGGTTGATTTTTTTCATCTTTTTAAAGAGATTGTTGTCTATAAAAAGACAAAGAAATATTTATTTCTAAAATTTTTTTTTGTTTTTACTTTCACATTTTAATTTCTGCTCTAAATGACTTTTTGTGTACGCTGTAAAATAGAAATCAAGACATAATTTTTTCTACATAGAAATATTAATTGATGTAGCATGAGTTATTGAAAATACTCTCCTCATGTTGTGGAGCAGTAATACATTTGTCATAAAATAAGCAATTATATATTTATGGTCTATTTATGCTTTATTATTGTTTTTGATTATTCTATTAATATATTCTTGCTCCAATAGCCCACTTTCTTAATTTAATATTTAGGAATGAAATATATATATTTGCCATCAACTTCATTTTATTTCATCAATATATTCTTAAATAGTCTTAGATGTTGATAATTCTAATTAAAATTCAGAATAGTATTTCAATTTTCACGAAGTAATTTGTTGGAGTCATCAAAAGTTTTATTTTGTTTTTAATTGGCATATTAAGATTTTTCTTATTATTATCTTGACTGAGGTTTTTCTTATTGTAATGTGGATTTTCTTGTTCCCTGATGTGGTGGACCATGTAAAGAACCCCTCCCCAAACATGACAAATTCTTAATCTTAAAATCTGTGAATATATTGCCTCTTATGGTAAGAAGGACATTGTGGATTTGATTAAAATGAAGATTTATAGACAAGAAGATTATCAGAAGTTATCTGGGTGGCTACAATATAATGACATAAGCCCTTTTATATCTTAGTTAAGAGAATCAGAGAAGACTATGTGAGGAAGGAAGTAAAGGTCCGACTGATGTGGCCATGAGTCAAGGGACGCAAGAGGCATCGAGAAGCTGGAAAAGACAAAGACTGGATTCTCCACTAAAACCTCCAGAGAAAATGTAGTTCTCTCAACACCTCAATTTTAACCCCATTAGACCCATTTCAGACTTCAAGCTATGAAATGTTTTAAGCTATGAAATGTTTTGTTCTTTGCTATACCAGCAATAAAAGACTAATGTACTTGAAGTGACCAGAATATTTTTTACATGCAAAATAACCAAAAAAGTCTTTGAAGTTGCTTAAGATTGTATATACACAATGAGTTTAAAATAATAATGTTATTTTCTGCTTGAACCTAAAGGATTCCAAAGAACAGTACCATTATATCCATTTAAATGTCAGCATCTTAATCTTAAAAATGACAACAGTTTCAGACTATTTTACATGAATCTTGTGCTGATTAAAGGAGAAATTTTTCATAATGTGATTTGCTAGTACTAAATGCAATATACACAATATCTGTTATTGGAATAAATATCGATTTTATATACCTTTTAATTTTGTACTCTCTAAATATTAGACATTATATTTAGCATTCATTGTTTTTGCAAGATATGATGATATTTATTAAGAGGACATCATCTTATAGAGGAATTATTTTATAAAACATAATTATGCAGAATTTTATGAGCGGTTGGATTTATATTACAAAGAAGGAAAGCTCCTATCTGCAAATAAGAAACCAAGGAAAAATTCATGGGGGTAATGCATATTTGAGCAATAATATAAAAATTAATACCTGCTCCTCACTTTATTGGAAGAAAATTTTTTGCATTTATTTCAATTATTGGAAGATTTGCAACAAAATATGAGAAAATACAGTTATTATAGATGCATTAATTTTAAATAATTCTTGAATAAAGAGGATTTAAAACAGGCAGGCACTGCATATGTAACATGAAAAATGCATACATAGAATTAAAGTTTTTTTATAGCCTTCAAAATAGCTGGAAGTATTTTTTTCTATATCAAAACATCACTATAGTTGCATTGTTATGATGATTTTAGATTTTTCTCACTAAATTGTGTAATTGAATTCAGCATGTGGACAATTTGCAACTTAGAAAAACAAAACAAAACTTGAACTTTTCTAAAGAGTATGTGCCAACAGGCAATAATTACTTAAACAAGCACTATCTCCTCAGTTTAATTAATCAAGCCTTTCACTTGGTCTTTAGAGTATAATTAAATCAGATAACCTCAGAATGGACTGCTTACTTGAGCTTCTTGGAAAATATGCTTAACCTCAACAATTTTCCCATCTATCAGGTAAACAGTTTTGATTAACAGCCTCAATAAGTTTTAGTGTTGAGTCAAAACATCATATTTATGAGAACCAGGGCTAAGCAAGGATCAAAGCAATTTTTCTTTAAAATTAATTTTATAGATAAAAATTTTATAGAAAAATATAAAAATATATTTTTATCAATCATTTATCAAATCAATTTTAAAATTTTAAAAAGTTGAAAATATTCAAGTCTTTTAATTGACAAAGAATCAAGCAAATTTTATTAAACAATGCAGTATTATTACTATATTTTCCTCATTGCACATCAATTTATTTTTTACAAAAGAAAAAATAATCAACTGCAAATACCATAATTATATTGATGTCCTATTCAGAATTAGTGATGATACACAATTTATTACTGCACAATTTGTAGTGTAAAAATGTGTGGTGTGCCATGTAAGCTAAATATTTGTTTTAGTTTGAAAAATTATATCTGGGACTCCAATTAGTAACTGAGAACATGCAACATTTAGTTGCTATTAGGCTTGATAGTCTTTTGATATTTATATATTCTCTTTGGTTCTTCATAGCAAAATCACTTCTGGCTTCAGCCCATTTGTCAATTTTTCCTTACTCTTAGAAAAGACATAGAATTAATTGGGAGAGTATAATTCTTATTACTTCAAATCTGCAACTCATATGGAATCAATAGACAAAGAAGAATTTCAGTTCCAATAATCTTTATATGTTTAACGAGACATATCGTCTCTTTACTTTTAAACAAGAAATCAAAATTAGGTATAAACCCTTTTTATTAATGCAATTTATACCTACTAAAATAATGAAATAATTATACAATTTTGTAAAAACAAACACAAGCAACAACTTTCAGATTCAAAATTGATAATGCTTTCCAATGTTCCTTGGGGAAAAATGCTTCAGAAAGAGGAAATAACTCCAACAAAATACTCATTTGGAGGACGATTCCCCCAGAAATACGATATAGTATTATCAGAACTTTGATGGGTTTCTATAGTTCATTCCTGGTTCTAACCACTATAATTCCCAGAAGTAAATGCATCCATGCTGCATTTGTTTTTAATGACTTTAAGTTATTTTGTGAAAATGTATTTGTAAATGTTTATACTATTTTTGCACCATCATTGCTTAACAATATTGCAGTAATAAGATTTAAATAATGAAATATATAATTGTATGTCCTGATGATATGAGCAACGGATTTTTGTTAATATGTAATAATTTAGACTAAGGTTAAACTGGGCTTGGTGGCTCAGCCTGTAATCCCGCCCCTTTAGGAGGCTGAGGTGAGTGGATTGCCTGAGCCCGCGGGTTCAAGACCCGCATGGGCAACTTGGTGAAACCTCATCTCTACAATAAATCAAAAATTAGCCCGGCATGGTAGCGCGCGCCTGTAGTTCCAGCTACTTGGAAGGCTGAGGCGGAAGGATCGCTGGAGTCCAGCACGTCGAGGCTGCGGTGGCCGGGAGCGGCCACTGCACTCCAGTCTGGGTGACAGAGTGAGACTCTAACTCAAAAATAAAAAAAAAAAAATTTAAAAATTAAAAAATAAACTAAGGTTAAGTCTGAAGTTAAACGAGGGGCTTGATTAAGGTTATATTTTTAGAGGATAAAGCAAAACAAATGTTGATTACTGGATGCCATTCCAAGGACAGGAGAATGAGTAGTTTCAAATTACAAAACATGACAGTGGTAATAACTCTGTGGATAGTAGGTAGCGTGAAATTTTTGGAAATACATCCTAAACATAAAAACAGAGCTCAGTAACCAGAGATCAAAATGAGACAAAAGGATTCAGATATACATAGTCACCACTTTGCAGCTGCTGTCTTATACTAGCATGAGTCCCCTTCAGACCTGAATGTATTTTTCGTTCACCTTCAACTCATTTTCTCCTATAAATGCAATATGCATATGTAAAAAAGCTTCTGTATAAGTTTTTATTTTTATTTATTCATTTTTTGTAGAGGTGGAATCTTGCTACGCTGTTCAGGTTGGTCTTGAAAGCCTAGTTTCAAGCTATTTTTCTGCCTTGGCCCCCCAAAATGCTGAGAATAATTATAGGCAGAAGTCACCTTGCCCAGCTGGATTTCATACACATTTTAAGATTTTGTATTTATGACTTTTGTACCATGTATAATTATATTTTTGCCACAAAAAAATGTTGTGTCAGCATATATCTTTCCATTTTTGACCAAACTCAAAACTCTAATCCTTTCTATCAGTAAAAAAAATTTGATATGAAAATACACAAAAAGTTTTATAGTTTATTTCATTTATGTAGTTAAAAGCTTTGCAGTTTTTTAAAAGCTTAAACCTTATATAACAGCAGCAATTCTAATTAGTCACCTTAGTGTTTATATTAAATAATTAAATATTAGTCTATTTTTCATATCTGTTGTATGAAGAACTCTCTAGTGTCAGCATATTTAATAAATAAGGCATTAATATGAAAGAAATCCTGTCATCAACTGCTTCTACTTTTTTAGTTCTGCTAACTAGTTGGATCATAGTGTGATCAACTGAGATGAAGAATGCTGAATTTAAAAAAAGATGATGGTAAAATTTGATGGTAAAATAGATGATGGTAAAATTTGAAATATTGATAAGTTTCTTTGGGATACCAATATTGTAGTATATGTAGTCTAATTACATAATAATTAATAAAATAGGCACAGGTTAGGGACTCATCAGTCTTTAGTACCGACCAATTATGAAAGTACCTAGAATCAGTTAAGATGATCCTGAAAGGCCCAATGACTGTAATTGACAAATGAATAAAAGATAACAATAAAAGGAAGTGGAAGGAGAAATAACAGATATTAATAAGCAAGTAAAAAAAGGCATTTATTGTAATTTCAGAGACAAAATGTGTGTTGACCCATAGTGAGAACACATTGGAAGGAAGAGGTGACTGATAGGACAACATTTAAGAGAAAACATAGCCGGGTTCGGTGACTCAGCCTGTAATCCCGCGCCTTTGGGAGGCTGAGGTAAGTGGATTGCCTGAGCCCGCGGGTTCGAGACCCGCCTGGGCAGCGAGACCTCATCTCTACAATAAATAAAAAAATCAGCCAGGCGTGGTAGTGCATGCCTGTAATTCTGGCTACTTGAAAGGCGGAGGCGGAAGGATTGCCGGAGCCCAGCAGGTCGAGGCTGCGGTGGCCAGGAGCGGCCACTGAACTCCAGTCTGGGCGACAGAGTGAGACTCCAACTAAAAAAAAAAAAAAAAAAGAGAAAACACAATGAGTGACTGAGAAGGAAAAAAAAAATGCAGATTATATATTTATAGAAATTGCATATATTTATATATCAAAAAGGATTTATTTTTTTCTCCTGGAAATGGGCAGAAAAAATAATGACTGGAATTAAAATTGGATATTTTATATATCAAAAAGGATTTTTTTTTCTTCTGGAAATTATAATAGACATCTAGGTAGTAGAAAGGTTGTCAAAAAGGTTTAGGAAACTATGCAAAATAAGTTTTAGTTCTTCAATTAAGCAGTTTCCAAGCTGGGAACATAATGAGAAAAGCAATGGACAAGTATTTGTAGCACGAAATTATCTTCTATTTGAAAAAAGTTGGGCAGCATTGAAGACGCAGACAGGGTTAAAAGTCATTTTTTAAAAGGTGAAATAATCAAAATATATTATTTTCTATCAGTACTGGATGCTTGTATTTAAAAGTGGTGGCAATTAAATATAGCACAGACACAAGGCTGGCATAATCCAGAGTGTTCATTGTGTAAGCAGAGGAGTGTAAAATAATTAGGAGTTTGGTGCTCAAAAAACATTTATTAGCATTATATCCTTTTACAAATGTTGCAAACTTGATTTCTTCCTTTTCCTCCTGTTTCATCCGCATGGTTCATTAGCCCCAGCTGGACTGCAGCTACTCTTACAGGTGTAACTTTTACTTGTTAGTTCTCCCAACTAAAATTATACATTTTAATCTTCTGAAGAAGAGTTGTATTATGAAACTCTTCTGCTCCACACTTGTTTTGGTTCTACTGATCTAAGAATATCCAAATTCCTTAGCTTTAATGCTATTACAATCATATTTAATTAATGTCATGAAGAATTCATAAGGTAAATCTAGTTTGTAAAAAGTAACTGCCCCAACCAAATCAGTAGTTGCTTTTTTGTCCTCATTTATTATTTTTAAATAGTCTTTATTTTAATGGTTTTAGGGTGTAAATTGTTTCTGCTTACATGACTGCTTTGTATAGTGGTATAGAATTCTGGACTTTAAGTGTACTTGTCACCCTCGTCAGCACATTATACTTGATAAATAATATTTTATTACTGTTCCCCTTCTCATTCTCCCCTTTTGAATTTTCAATTTTTTTTGTGGCATTCTATATGCCTTTTCAGACTCTCAGCTTAGCTCATAATTATAAGTTAAATCATGTAGTGTTTTGTTTTCTGTTCCTGTGTTACTTCACTCAGGTTAATGATCTCCACTTCTATCCAAATTGCTGCAAAATACATTATTTTTTTCTTTCTTATAGCTGAATAGTAGTCCACAGTACATACAGACATTTTCATTAACCCCTGATTACTTAACGGACATTTAAAATTATCCCACATCTTTGCAATTGTGAGCTGTGCTGCTATGAAACATTCAGAGACTGTTGTCTTTTTGTATAATGACCTCTCTCTTCCTTTGGGTAGACGTTAAGTAGTGGGATTATGGATCAAATGGTAGATCTGCTTTAAGTTTTTTGAGAAATTCCCACACCGATTTCTGTAGAGATTGTACTAATTTATACTCCCACTAACAGTGTACAAGTGCCCCCTTTCGACTGCATCCACAAGAACATCTATTATCTATTTGATTTTTTAAAAATATGTTTTATTTTAAAGATGTGGGGTACAATTCAAGATTAGGTATACAAGTGGTTATTGTACAGGTAAAGTTTGGGCCTACCATTGGTCCCCACTTTGCCTGGTTTGAGATCAGGTACCCTTATTAATGTTATGTGCCCCCTCTCCCCTGGCAGTTTTGGCTAATGATAATCCCTTTCTTTTTTTTTTTTTTTTTGAGTTGGAGTCTCACTCTGTCGCCCAGACTGGAGTGCAGTGGCCGCTCCCAGCCACCGCAACCTCAACCTGCTGGGCTCTAGCGATCCTTCCTCCTCAGCCTTCCGTGTAGCCAGAATTACAGGCATGCGCTACCATGCCCGGCTGATTTTTTGATTTATTGTAGAGATGAGGTCTCGCTGCCCAGGCGGGTCTCGAACCCGCGGGCTCAGGCAATCCACTCACCTCAGCCTCCCAAAGGCGCGGGATTACAGGCTGAGCCACCGAGCCCGGCTGATAATCCCTTTCTTATAGTATTAGGTGAATGTTCAGGATCTGCTTACAAGTGAAAACATGTGGTACTCAGTTCTTTGTTTCTGTAATAAGTCACTGAGTATTACAGACTCTAAATTCACACAAATTAGACTCCAAATCCATTCAAGTTGCTGTGAAGTTCATAATTTTGTTCTCTATGGCTGTGTAATATTCCACTGTGTATATGTACATTTATTTATCCAGTCCGGTTTTAATGGGCAGCACAATTGGTTCCATGTTTTTGCTATTGTAAATAGTGCTGCAGTAAACATGTGTGCGCAGGTATCCTTTTTGTAGAGTGACTTAAGTTCCTCTGGTATATTCCTAGAAGGGGGATAGCTGGATCATATGGAAGATCAGTTTCTAGTTTTTTTAGGAATCTCCACACTCTTTTCCATAGAGGTTGATCTAGTTTGCATTCCCACCAACAATGTAAAGCATTTTCTTTTTTTCTTTATCCTTGCCAGCATCTGTTTTTTTTTTATATTAATAATGGACATTCTTATTAGAGTTAGGTGGGTATCTCAATGTTGTTTTGATTTACATTTCTCTGATGATTAATGAGACTGAGCATGTTTCTCTTATGTCTGCTGGCTGATCCTATGTTTTCTTTTGATAAGTGTCTATTCATGTCTTTTGCCCACCTTTTAATGGGGCTGTTTGTTGTTTTCCTTTTGGCATGTTTGAGTTCTTTGTAGATCCTGGATGTTAAACCTCTGTCAGATATGCAGTTGACAAATGTTTGTTGTTGTTTTTTTTTTTTTTTTTCCCATTCTGTGGGCTGTCCTATTGCTCTCTTAATGGTTTATTTTGTTTTGCAGAAGTTTTTCAGTTTGATGAAGTCCCACTTGTCTATTTTATTTCTTATGGCATGGGCTTTTGATCAGGAATTGATTGCCTGTTCCAATTTCCATAAGGGTGTCTCCTGCATTTTCTAAGATTCTTAAAGTTTGGGGTTTTACATTTAGTTCTTCAGTCCATTTGAAGTTGATTTTGGTGTATGGTGATAGGTAGGAGTCCTGTTTATTCTGCATGTGGTCAGCAAGTTTTTCCAGCACCATTTATTAAATAGGATCTCTCACCAAAACCCTAACTTCAGCAGAAGAATACAGATCACAAAAATAAAAACCCAAATGTGGGACATAGAAGACAAAAATACCATAGGAAAAATTATTGGAAAAAAAAGCTTGTTCTTAGAAAGGATAAACAAAATTGATGGACCTCAAGAAAAAGAGAAAAAAGCCTAAATAAACACAAACAGATATACAAAAGATCAAGTCACAATTAACCCTGAAGAAATACAAAAGATTACAGATTACTATGCACATCTGTATTGAAACAAACTCTATATCCTAAACGAAATGGAGGGATTTCTTACATCACACAATCTCTCCAGGTTGAAACAAGAGCAAATTGAGACACTAAATAAACCAATAACAACACAGAAAATTGACTATGTCATAAGAAAACTACCTTAAAAAAAAAACAAACCCTTGGATCAGATGACTTTCCAGGAAATTCTACAAAACATACAAAGAAGAACTGATACCAATCCTATTGAAAGAATTCCAGGCAATTAAGAAAGATGGAATTCTCCCCAAAACATTTCATGAAGCTAACGTTACATTCATATACAAACCAGGTAAAGCTCCAACAAAGAAAGACAACTACAGGCCAATATTTCTGATGAACATGGATGCTAAAATTCTCAACAAGATTCTAGCAAATTGGATCCAATAACACATATCAAAAAATCATCCACCATGACCAAGTAGGCTTCATTCCTGGGATGCAGGGCTTGTTCAACATCCCAAGACCATAAATGTAATTAAATGCATCAACAGATGTAAAAACAAAAACCACATGATTATAAGACGTGGAAAAAGTTTTCAATAAAATTCAGCATCCCTTCTTGATAAAACCTGTGGAAACTTAGGCATAGAGTAAGCATACCTCAGAATAGTAAGAGCCATCTGTGATAAACCCACAGTCAAGATATTGCTAAATGGACAGAAATTGGAAGCATTTCCCCTGAAAACCAGAACAAGACAAGGCTGCCTATTCTCATTCCTCCTGTTCGACATCGTGTTGGAAATTCTAGCTAGAGCAAGCAGACAAGAGAAGGAAGTCAGGCATTTCCAAATAGGAAAAGGAGAAGTCAAGTTATCTCTCTTTGCTGAAAATATGATCCTATACCTTGAAATCAAAGATAATCTGTCAAATACACCGGCAAAGGACTTAGGCAAAGTCTCAGGTTACCAAATCAACATGCAAAAGACAGTTGCATTATTTTTCTCTCTTTTTTTTGAGTCAGAGTCTCACTCTGTCACCCAGGCTGGAGTATAGTGGCATGCCGCTCACAACCACCACAGCCTTGACACGCTGGGCTAAGGCAATCTTTCCACCTCAGTCTTCCAAGTAACTGAAACTGCAGGCATGCACCACCATGCCCAGCTATTTTTTAAATTTAGTGTAGAGATAAGGTCTCACCAAGTTGCCCATGCAGGTCTCAAAACTTTGGGATCAGACAATCCTATCACCTCGGCCTCAAAGTGCTGGGACCATAGACATAAGCCATCATGCCCAGCCTAAATAAACTTGGTCAACAATTGCCTTCTTATATACCAATAACAAACAGGCAGAGAACCAAGCAAATGCAAATTCCCATTCACAATTATCACACACACAAAAATTAAATACCTTAGCACCTTTCTAACCAGAGAAGTGAAAGATCTTTACAATAAAAACTACAAAACACTGCTCAAGAAGTCCAAGATAATGCAAATAAAGAGAAAGATATTCCATGTTCATGGATTGGAAGAATCAACATTTTAAAGATGTCCATCACACCAAAGGCAGTCTACAAATTCAGCACTACACCTGTTAAATTACCAACATATTTCTTCTCAGACCTGGAAACTACAATACAGAAATTCATATAAAAACACACATGATCATGAATAACCAAAACGATCCTTAGCAAAAAAAAAAAAAAAAAAAAGTGGGAGGTATCACACTTCCAGGCTTTAATGTTTAGTACAAGGCTACAATAATCAAAACAACCTGGTATTGGTACAAGAACAGGCATATAGACCAATGGAACAGAACAGAGATTCCAGAAGGAAAACCTCAATTTCTCAACCAATTCATCTTTGACAAAGCCTCCACCAACAACCACTGATTTTTATAAATGACTATTTTGACTGGTATAATGGCATAGCATTGTGGCTTTAATTTTTCATTTCCATGATGATTAGTGATGCTCAGCATTTTTCATGTTTGTTGACCATTTGTATGTCTTTGTTTGAGAGATGTTTATTCAAGTCATTTGCCCACTTTTTAATTGGGTCGTTTTTTACTGGATGATTTGTTTGAGTTTTTGGTAGATTTTGGATGTTAGTTCTTTGTCAGATGTATTATTTATGAATATTTTATTCCTGTCTGTAGGTTGTGTATTTACTCTGTTGATTATTTATTTTGCTGTGAAGAAACCTTTCAATTTAATTAAGTGCCACTTGCTTTTTTCTTGTTTTAGTTGCATTTGCTTTTGTCATTGTAGCTGTAAACTTTTTGTCTAGTCAATGTGCAGAAGAGATTCTTCTAATTTCTCCTTTAGGATTGTTACTATTTCAAATCTAACATTTAGGTCTTTATTTCATCTTGAGTTAATTTTTGTATGTGGGGAAAAATTAAAATTTGCTTTTATTTTCCTGCATGTAGCTTTCCATTTTCCCAGCACCATTTCTTGCATAAAGTGTCCTTTCTCCAGTGACGTTTTCATCTGCTATGATTGTAGGTAGTTGGGTTTATTTCTTAATTCTTCATTCTGTTCCATTTAGCCATGTGTCTGCCCTTACAGCAGTACAGACTATTTTGGCTATCATAGACTTGCAGTATAATTTGAAATCAGGTGATGTGATGCCTCCAGCTTTCCTTCTTCCTTCCTTCCTTTTTTCTTCCTTTCTTTCACTTAGTGTTTCCTTGGCTGTTTGGGCTCTTTTTTGGTTTCCTAAGAATTTTGCGATTTTTTTTCTTTCTTTCCAATTCTGTGAAAAATAACAGTCGTAGGGATTGCACTGAATCTGTCAATTACTTTTTGTAGTAAGTTCATTTTAACTATGTTGATTCTTTTCAGTCCATGAGTGTATTTTCATTTGTTTGTATCCAAATATATTTTCATTTGTTTGTATCCTATACAATTTCTTTTATCTGTGTTTTGTAGTTGTCCTTGTAAAGGTGTTTATCCTCCTTGGCTAAATAAATTCTCAGATATTTTGTATTGTTGTCAGCTATTGTTCATGGGATTGAGGCTTTTAATTGATTCTCAGCTTGGTCATTATCAGTATACAGCACTGCTACTTTGCTCCTCACATATTTTTATAGAATTTTTTTTTCAACCTGATGACGAAAGCTTTATTGTGGGGAGAATTTGAGTAATAAAGTATATTTATCCCTAAATCTAGTGACAACAATGACACATTCACTTACATGTGCCATGAGAAGATCTTTTGGTTGGTTACAATGTCTACTGGGTTTGTATATTTTTATTTCTCAAGAATAACCTCAGAATTGTAGGGCTGAAACAAGTACATAATTCAAAGGTAAAAATATAAGTTGTGTTACTTCAAGCAAATTAAAAAAACTGGGAAACAAAATATTATTATAAGAAAATTAAAAGTTGAATTACTCAATGAAAGTGTCAGATTAATTTTCCTGAAAAAAACTCACCATGAATTCAATTTAAAGATATAATGGAGAGAGACAACATAATTACTAAGTAATAAAAAATTTGTAAAAGTTTTTATGATGGTATATTATTGAATAAACTCTATTATCATTATTATACCCCCTAAATGTTTTTGGCCTTTACATTTATTTAATTTTCTACTGTGCTATTTTTACTCTTTACTCATTATTACTTTACATCATTTCTGATGTAGCATTTAGTGTTTATTTCCACAATAATATTAATGTCCCTTTGTATCTAAATTTTCTTTTATTTATCTTGGTCTCCTAATTTATAATTTTGAGACCATCTATTAAATGATATCTAAAAAAATCTCATTTATCAAAACAATGTATTAAAAGTATATTTATCTTTTCTCCCTTACATGTTTTTCTTAAATAATTTTAATGCTCAATTACATACTTTGTACAGTTTAATAACTGACATGAGTATTATATTATTGAGTTTATTATAAAATACTCTGTATTATAAAATACTCTATTATTTTAAATCAATAATATATTTCTGAAATGTGCCAATTTTGCATGCAATTTTGTAAAAGTTAAAATTCTTTCAAATAAAATTAAAAATATGAAAATATTGTCTATTTTCAATACTTGGAAAAGTAATGAAGACATTGGTAAAAATATATACTATATTTAATATACTCATCAAGACAGTGTAATTCAATGAAAAAGGACAAAGATTTGTGGAAAGAAATCTTTTGAGTTATTCTGGAGTTCTCACTGACTACATGAACAAAGTTTAAATAATATAACCCCTCACTGTATATATTAGCTTTGAATACAAAGAGTGAAGAGTGTAAACTAGTAGATATTTATGGTGCTTCCTAAAACCGCTATGATTTTGGTAATGTAAATATCTGTATACTAATCACTCTACATAGAAGATATGTATCTGTTGTATACAGACTTCAGCAAAGTGAAATGCCTTGCATGATATCCTTTTATAAAAGTAAGCTAGCACTTATCAAAACTTTCTTAAACTATAGATAGACTATTTGAGTGACTGCTGACACTACAGATGAGATGGACTGGCTTGAAGACAAGTGCAGGATGCTGTAAGGAGTTATGCATTCTCTTTTGCATTGTTGAACCTGGCTGGATATTCCAACATGACTAGCTATAGAGCATCTCTTATCTCCACTATATAGAAAGCCACTTCAATGAAATAATCTACAAATTTGATAAATATGTGACAATGGAATCATTAGAAAACACATAGTCACATATCACCTTTTCACTTGAAAATAACTAATAAAGTGTTCAAAGTTGTTGACATTTCAATATACTTTGTGTGTGCTTTTTAATTTATTCTCACTTTTTTTTTTTTTTTTGAGTTGGAGTCTCACTCTGTCGTCCAGACTGGAGTGCACACCCGGCTGATTTTTTGATTTATTGTAGAGATGAGGTCTCGCTGCCCAGGCGGGTCTCGAACCCGCGGGCTCAGGCAATTCACTCACCTCAGCCTCCCAAAGGCGCGGGATTACAGATTGAGCCACCGAGCCCGGTTTATTCTCACTTTTTAATATAATACACAAGATACAAAATTCCATTTCTTTTAAATATTTGTTATAAGCCGGGCTCAGTGGCTCAGCCTGTAATCCCGCGCCTTTGGGAGGCTGAGGTGAGTGGATTGCCTGAGCCCGCGGGTTCGAGACCCGCCTGAGCAGCAAGACCTCATCTCTACAATAAATCAAAAAAATCAGCCGGGCATGGTAGCGCATGCCTGTAATTCCGGCTACTCAGAAGGCTGAGGCGAAAGGATCGCTGGAGCCCAGCAGGTCGAGGCTGCCGTGGCAGGGAGAGGCCACTGCACTCCAGTCTGGGCGACAGAGTGAGACTCCAACTCAAAAAAAAAACAAAAACAAAAAAACAAAACAACAACAACAAAAATATTTGTTATATAGCATTCTTTTTTGCTTAATTTCATTGTATGAATTAATTTTACTTATTTTTTAGTACTTTTATTATCTTCTCTCTCTTCCTTTATTCAAAATTGACTTTAAACATGTTAAATATTAACTGATTTGTCACTGTTCTTGATAGTTTCCTTTATCGGGGCTTATCTATATTATGCCAGACATTTCATCTGACACACACCTTGCTTACAACACTAACAAGAGTATTCTAGCCTGGCTTGGTGGCTCAGCCTGTAATCCCACGCCTTTGGGAGGCTGAGGTGAGTGGATTGCCTGAGCCCGCGGGTTCGAGACCCGCCTGGGCAGTGATACTTCATCTCTACAATAAATCAAAAAATCAGCTGGGTGTGGTAGTGCATGCCTGTAATTCCAGCTACTTGGAAGACTGAGGCGGAAGGATCACCGGAGCCCAGCAGGTCGAGGTTGCAGTGACCAGGAGTGGCCACTGCACTCCAGTCTGGGCGACAGAGTGAGACTCCAACTCAAAAAACAAAACAAAACAAGAGTATTCTATTAACATACACTGGGTCTTTGATGACCTTAAAGCTTAAAATTTTGCTTTTAGGGGGAGACAGATGATAACATAATTCAGTTTTATTTTATGTCATATTAGTCAAACCTTGAATTCACACAGACATAATTTAGATTTTCCATTAGGTAGAAACCTGCTTAGTAGTATCAATGAGAACTCTCAAATTAGAAATCATATTTCCTAAATTAAAATAAACTATTTTGTCTTCTATCCTGTCTGAAATATCTGCATTTTTAAGTTGGATTTGCACTTTGTCTTCAAAATTATCATTTTATTCTATAGAAGCTACAGAATAAATTCCGAAAACACACATGTTAAAAATAGGAAAAAATTGAAGAAAACTGGCAAAATTATTTTACAACATATCATCGGACATGTTATAAATATGACATTTACTATAATAAAAAAGTACTGCTTACTATAAGGCAGATAACCAGATAACCTAAATAGGAAGAAATCTATTCCCAAGTTATTGCTGAATTGTCCCATACCAACTTTTTCATCACTCATTCTTGATTTAATTTAAACACATTTCCTCTTAAATATTATTGGTCCAAAAAGAAGACCTTTTTAAATGATATGTATTACAAAGATATATTTCAATTTTATTAATCATAATATCACACCTGTAAAACACCTATATTTCATTAGCATAAAAATAATTTATAAGTGGTGAGATTGGGCATCCTTTTCTTGTTTTGGTTTTCAGGGAAAGTGGTTTCAATATCTGTCTGTTTAGCAGTATGTTGACTGTGAGTTTCTTGTAAGTAGCTCTTACTGTTATTATGTATGTTCCATCTATGGCTAGATATTCTAGGGTTTTTATCAAGAAGTGATGCTGGATTTTATTGAAAGCTTTTTCCACAACTAATGATATAATCATGTGATTCTTGTTTTTACATCTGTTGATGTATTTAAGTATGTTTATGGTCTTGCAGATGTTGAAACACCCCTGCATCCCAGGAGTGAAGTCCACTTGGTCATAGTGAATGTTTTTTGGATCTGGTTTGCTAGAATCTTGTCGAGAATTTTAGCATCTATGTTCATCAAGGACATTGGCCTGTAGTTCTCTTTCTTTGTTGGATCTTTACCTGGTTTGCATATCAATGTGACTTTAGCTTCATAAAATGTTTTGGGGAAAGTTCCATCTTTCTTAATTGCCTGGAATATTTTCAATAGGATTGGTATCAGTTCCTCTTTGTATGTTTTGTAGAATTCTGCTGGAAAACCATCTGATCCAAGGGTTTTTTTTTTTTTTTTGAAGGTAGTTTTCTTATGACATAGTCAATTTTCTATGTTGTTGTTGGTCTATTTAGGATCTCAGTTTGTTCTTGTTTCAACCTGGGGAGGTTGTGATATATCAGAAAGTCATCCATTTCATTTATTTTTTCAAATTTTTCCATATAAGTATACATAGTAATCTCTGATAATCTTTTGTATTTGTTCAGGTACTTGATCTTTTGCATTTCAAGTTGCATTCATTTTGGCTTTTTGTCTCTTTTTCTTGGTCAGTCTAGCTAGGGGATCCATCAATCTTATTTATCCTTTCAAAGAAACAACTCTTTGGTTCATAGATTTTTAGTATCATATTTTTTCTTCTATGTCTCACATTTGGGCTTTTATTTTGATGATCTGGATTTTTCTGCAGAAGTTAGGGTTTTGATGGTCTTGGTTTTCCAGCTTCCTTGGGTGATTTGTTAGGTTAAGTTGTGATCTTTCCATTTTCTTCATGTGTGTTCATAGAGATATGAATTCTTAGTACTGCTTTTGTGGCATCACAGAGATTTTGGTAAGATGCTTCTTTGCTTTCGATTGTTTCCAGGAACCTTTTAATTTCTGTTTGAATTTCTGTATTGACCCAGGAGTTGTTCAACATCATGCTGTTCAGTATCTGTATCTTTGTGGGTTAGGGTGTACTTTGTTGGTGTTGATATTTATTTTTGTTCCACTTTGGTCTGAGAAGATGCATGGAAAAGTTTCAGTCTTATGAAACTTGTTTATGCTTGACTTATGGTCATGGCTGTGGTCAGTCTTAGAGTATGCTCCATGAATGGTGATGAGTAGATTGTATATTCCATAGTTGTTGAGTGAAGAGTTCTATAGGTATCTATTAAGTCCATTTGGTCAAGCGTCACATTAAGGTTCCAGATCTACTTGTTGATTTTTCATCTTGATGATCTCTCTGAGGTTGTTAGTGGGGTATTAAAGTCCCCATCTAGTGCTGGAGTTCTGCTTCCGCTGGGTGTGAAGTTTGCTGAAGGAGAGATGGAATAGATGAAAGAAGGAACTTCTGACAAAATGATATACTTGAACACCTGCTTGCAGGACAGATGTCATTCTTTATTAGTTAACAGAAAGCTTGTGTACCATTCATAAAGGGGCAAGACAAAGAGAATTCCTTCACTTACATGTCCTTTAAAAGTTACCACCATCTAGTTGTCTTAGAAGCAACAAACAAGCCAAGAACACTATCTACTTTTAGTCGATTAGTCTTAATCATAAAGCCAAAAATGATAGTTTTAGTTCAAAGTCCCAAATAACAGTTCTTGAAATGTTTCAAGAAAGTTTCCAAGTGCACATTTCTCCATGTATCAGGAGTTTTCTCTCTGGGGCTTCTATGACCTTCAAAGCTTCGTAATTGCCTCTCTTGTCCAGGTGTCTATTATTTTTTCTTATCCTGCAGTGTTTATTTCTAAAGAAAACTCAAAAGAAGCTTTAGTGATGTTTCCCAGACCCCCAAGGTTGCTCTCTGTATTTAGTTAATTTATCATAAAAGTATCCAATTAGTATATTATGAATTCAGTGAAAACCCACTCTATAAACGTTAACTTAAAATTTTAACTATTGAATTAAGTAAAAACCTTAACGATTAATTTTCATCCTAAATCTGTGGAAACAGTGTTATAAATTACCTACATAACTCCTAGATAAGTGTTAGAACTTATAATGAATTCATAATGAACTTACTATAAACTTGTAAAAACTAAAAACCTTATGTCTAAATGCTAAACTACATAATTCTAAATCAAATAAGGAGTGAATATACTTATATCATTTTTACTCAAGCAATATCTAGTAACTTATAACAAAGTGAAATAAAGCATTCTTGACATGCCTTAGAGTTTAACCACTGCATACATTAGAAAAGGCCAAACAGCATAGTGGGAAATGGAAAAATGAACCATGACATTCCTAGGTTAGCTGTGAGTACTTTGCATAAATATGCCATTTTCTTCTTCCATGACTGCACAGAATTCTTCAGCCATATCCACAGAAAAGACAGAAGACAGAAGGGCCTCAGCTGCCTAGACTCACTTTGCATCCGGTGGTCCTCAGCGCACCTGAACTTTGTCAATCAGGCGGGCCTCCAAGGCTGGCTCCCAACAGTCTAGGATCGTGTTAGAGTCCATATCTTTTTGTAGTTTACCTAAAAACTGTTTTATGAAAGTTGATGCTCCTATGTTGGGTGAATATGTGAATATATATATATATTTAAGATAGATATTTCTTGTTGATGGATTAGAACTTTTATCATTATGCAGTGACCTCTTTTTTAATATTTATAGCTTATGGAGTATTTTTTCTGATACCATGATCACAACTCCTGCTTTCTTTTGTGTTCCATTTGATTGAAAATTTATTTTCTATCCTCTTACTTTGAGTCTGTGAATGTCCCTTCTGGTGAGATGAGTCTTAGAGACAGCATATTGTTTTACCATGATATTTAATACAATTTGCCAATCTATGTCTTTTCAGAGGTGCATTTAGTCCATTCACCTTCAGACTAATTACTGGAATTTGAGAGTTTATCCTTGTCATGAGTTTCTTATAGAGTTTGTTTTTGCTGTTTTTTTTTTGTTGTTGTTGTTGGTTGTCTTGCTTTTGATTTTTGGTTGATTTATGTGTGTTTTTAACCTTTTTCCTGCATTCTTGGGAAAGGCATGGTCATTTTTTTTTCTTTTTTCTGTGTCTTAAGTGTTTCTTGAAGAGTTAGTCTGGAGGCAGCATAAACTCTTAAGGATTGAGTATCTGGGAAGGATTTTAATTCTCCATTGCTGAAGAAACTTAGCTGGGTAAGTAATTCTTGGATGAAATTGTTTATCTTTGAGAACATTGAAGATTGGACTCCAGTCTCTCCAGGCCTGAAATGTTTCTGTAGATAAGTATCCTGCTATTCTAATTGGTCTTTCCTGGTATGTCACCTGACCTTTCTTTCTTGCTGCATTTAGGAGCTTTTCTTTTTCTTTCTTTTTTTTTTTTTTTGAGTTGGAGTCTCACTTTGTTGCCCAGACTGGAGTGCAGTGGCCACTCCCGGCCACCGCAGCCTTGACCTGCCGGGCTCTGGCAATCCTTCCTCCTCAGCCTTCCAAGTAGCTGGAATTACAGGCATGCACTACCACGCCCGGCTGATTTTTTGATTTATTGTAGAGATGAGGTCTCGCTGCCCAGGTCTCGAACCTGCGGGCTCAGGCAATCCACTCACCTCAGCCTCCCAAAGGCGTGGGATTACAGGCTGAGCCACCGAGCCCGATTAGGAGTTTTTCTTTTATACATACTTTGTGTAGGCAAATTACTATGTGTCTTGGAGTTGGTCTTCTCATTTTTTGTCTTGCTTGGGTTCTCCGAATCTCATGCTTGAATGGTTGCATCACTGATGAGATGAAGGTGGTTTTCTTGGTTAATTTCATGGCATGTTTGTTCCAGGGTGGTCTCTGTTTCTCTATCTGCTTCCACGACTCCAATTCAGGTTCAGCCTCTTGTTTAATTGCTCATCTCTTGGAGACTTTGTTCTGTCTTTTTAAATTTCTATTCTATGTTTTTAACAATTTGGGTTATTTTCATATTTTGGACCTCTAGTCCTGAGATTTCTTTTGGTTGGTTAATTCTACTTTCAGGGCTTATCAGTTTGTTATTTATTTTATTCACTGTATTCTTTACTGCTACTATCTTTGTTATTAACTCCTTCATTCTTTCCTCCTGTCTCTCCTCATTTCCATTTATCTTCTCTATTAATATTTTGGTATCAGGGTTTGAGACCAGTCATTTTGAGGTCTCTTCATTGTTTTCTTTCCAAAATTTCTATTCTCAGTTTTTGTCTTCTCAGGGGCTGGTATGAAATCTGTATTGTTTCTTTGGTTTTTGTTCATTTGTGAAGGATTTCTCCTCCTTTTTTTTTTTTTTTTTTGCCTGTTCTTTAATTCTGTTTTTTTTTTTTTTTTTTTTTTTGGTGATGGAGGAGTAGATTTTATTTCTGTTTTCTCCTCTCCTATTCTTCCTTATGTAAATCCTCTGACTTTGTTCACTTTGAAGCTGGACTGGGGATGGGGGCTGTGTTTTTTGCAGTTTTGAGATTTGATTATGGGGGAGCCATGGCTCAGAAGCTATCTGCAGATTCCAGTTTCAGCTAACAGGTGTGTTGGACCACTGGAACCCACTTTTCACTGCCTTACAATCTCTCCATGCAGTGGAGGTATATGTTTGCCTCCTGAAAGCAAAATAGAATAAGAAAAAGGAAAAGAAAGGAAAAAGAAAGGAGAAACATGAAAGCTAGGTGAAGAGAGAGAAAGAGAAAAGGGAAAACAGAGAGGTACACCAACTAATGAATAAACAGAGAAACAAATACAGAAAAACAAAAACAAAGGGACAAAGTAGGGGTGTATATTTGCCTCCTAAAAACAAAATCAGATAAGAAAAAGGAAAAGAATGGGCAAAGAAAAGATGAAGATGCAAGGAAGGTGAAGAGAGAGAAGGAGAAAAGGGAAAACAGGTGCACCAACTAATGAATAAACAGAAACAAAGACAGAAAAACCAAACAAACAAAAAAACTCCACTGATGCACTCATTCTCAAAAATATCCAAACATAAACAGAAAATCTTAAACAAAACACATTAAAATAACAGATACATAGCAATTAGAAAAATGTAAACAAAAACAGAGAAAAAAACAAAACAAAAAACAAACAACAACAAAAAACACCTCACTCTATGGCCGTTTCTGTGACTCCAGGTTCCTTCTGGAAAGTATTGCCACCACTTTTGGCTGCTGTCATTTTTGGCTGCCTCAGTTTTTGGATGTCATAGCTTTTGACTGCCTCCACTTCTGGTTGCCACGGCATTAGTCTCCCGCCTGATACTTCTACTCTTAGCACAAGCTGTCAGGGTTGCTCTTAGCACAGGTCAGAAGCCCTCTAGACTACTGTGGGGGGAGGATGGATCAGATCTACTCTGGACTCACTCACCTTGTCTCCTGCTGCTTCTGTCAACTCTCCCACTCAGATCAGATGTGTCTCTGCCTATTCCTGCATGGGAGAAGGGTGTCTGTCTCTCTGAGTCTGATGGTTGTTCCCAGAGGGATGCAGGGATAGCCTCTTGATCTCAGGTTGGAGGCTGGATAGAGTTAGGTAGGGCAATGCAGGTCTCTGTCTGATTCCGGAACAAAGAAAATGGCACCAGTTGGTGTTTCCTCACTGGTGTCAGGGCTCCATCCTGACTTCTCCACGGTGCCTGTTGCTAGTGCCTGGTATCTGCTACTGTAGGTGATGGCATGGGTCAGGTGCCAGGTGGTGAGGAGCAGCTGCTCTCTGCTGCCCCCACTCAAGAGAGCCCTGAGAATGGCAGACAATCCTGCATGCTGGGGGCTCCAATCTCAGGGCAGTGGTAGTTTGTAGTCAACTCCAGAGGAGAACCCCAGGTGCATGAACCTAAGTCTCCCCTCCAATGGCTTTTACTTACCCACTGGCACATTTCCACTCACATAGGGAGTTTTTATGGACACTCACTTTTGTAGAGACTCTCACACTCCAACCAGTTCCTATGCCATCTTGTGTCTCTCCCAATATTTTTTTCAATTACCATCTAGAATCATGTCCCTAGGAATGCTCCAAGCTGGTAATCGAAGCTACTTTTTATTTTATTATTATTATTTTTAAAATAGAGAATTTTCAGAAAATAAAAAATAACAGTACATTAAAATAACACAAATAAAAATAAAATTAACAATTATTTACATAGCACTTACATTGTATTATGCATTATAGGTAATCTAGAGATAATGTATAGATATAGGAGGAGGTGCATAGATTTTATGTCAATACTACACCTTAATATGTGAGACTTGATTGTCCTTGGATTTTGGTAAATGCAGGGGTCCTGGAACCAATCCCCTATTTGCTGTTGATACCAAGGGATAACTGCACAATGTTGTACTGGCCTTAGAAGAAGATTTATTTCACAGGGAAAATAATTGCTACTTGTGGGATGAAGATCTGAGCATAAACTTGATTCAACTTATTCAATCATTCATGTATTAATTCCACAAATATTTTATTCTTACTGTGTTGCTATTTGCAGATCCAGAAACACTAACATCTTCAATATGTGATCTTTCCTTTAAGGTAACTTAAAGCCTGGTAGAGTTCATTCACATATACAACAAACAAGTGAAACAAAGTGCACAGGGGTTAGAATGGGAGTAAAGATGGTTTACAGGTATGCTAGTGGTTTAGGCAAATAAAGCACCAATGCATTGTCCTTCCCTTCTATAGCCCAATCATCCCTCATTTCATGTCTTGTGGTAGTTGTCCATTTGTCGAGATGTACAACTTCAGGGGTGGGATGGGTACAGAGACTGCAGTTGCCAATGGAACAGACAAAAATGTAAAATTAAGTTTTGAACCTAAACTGAGTGAAGACACTGCATCTATACCCATTTATTTCTAGGCAAACTTACCTGCATAAAATAGGAGAGGAATTTATTCAGCTGCAAGAAGGAGGAACAGTTAATATCAGGAGATATATGTATTTTTTTAATGACAGAGTTGGGAGAAATATTAAAGAAGGATTTTCTTTAAGCATATGACTGAGGGGGATATAGAACAATTGATTTGTGTTCAATTGTTCATTTTCTTCTCACAGTTCTCTTTGATGTCATCTTTATTAGAAATTTTCTGTCAAAGTAGGAAACAACTTTGTATTCTCATTTGCAACTGAAGAGGTTAATTGAATGATTGTAACATATATGCGAACATATTTTCTGATTGTCTTCTAAGCTAAACTGACATAATGACATTTTATTTTTCATAAGAATCAATACAATGTTATGTTTCAGGATGTGTTTTATCCACGCATAATGTTTAGTTTAGGTATCTTCAAGCTAAAATTGTTACTCCATAATCTCTTGCTGGATTTCAACATGAATATATACATGTTACCTCATTAGTCTGCATGCACAGTATATGTGAGACACAGCAAGTATCAAAGGCCAGAGTGTAGTGCTATAAAGAAAGAGAAATAGCATAAACAAATAAGAAGAAAAACCCACAAATGTCAAATAACAAATACTATAATGCTTTAAAAGAAAATAAGTGTCCCCTAACATACTTTCAGCAGTTACTTTATGTCCTGAAGAATGGAATATAACTATTCCCATATTAAAATTCATAATAATATTAGTGACTATAAATGTATTTAATTATTTTTTAAATATCATTTTACTCTATTACCTTCCTAGCAGTTGGTTGTATGGCAAGATTTGACTTCTCTGTCTTTCTTGAAATACTTTATCTTAATTTGGCCAAAAAAGTTGTAAAATTATTATTTAAAAAAATTTTAAAATATATAAAATTTCTTGAATGTAAAATTTGGTATACTACTTTTAAAAATGTATATTTTAAAATAGTTTTATTTTTATTTTTATTTTCGTGATTCACTCCTGGGATTTGATTAAATAGAGCCGTATATTAATACAAGATTCTTTCACTGTTTTTAATTAGGATAGTGCCTAAGTTATTGAAAGATGAATTTTATAGCATTTTTTTTTTTAATCCAGAAGAAAGGATGCTGGAACTTCCTCTGATAACACATTCTAGTGGTTTAAGATACTCACAGTCAGGAAGTACTTACTTTTCTGCAATTTAAACCTATTCCCTCTTGTCCTATATTCAGTGAATAGAGAGAAAAAACTATTCACTACTACTGTACAAGACCTTTTTCATCTAAAAAACCAAACTATTGATGAGTCTTTTCAAGCTATCTCTTTCTTCTTTGAATAAACTCATTTCCGTTTACCTATCCTCTATTATACATTTTCAGTAAAGTTTTTTTTTTTTTCTTTCTCATGCAAGCCTACTCCAATATCTCCAAATCACATATAGGCTTTCACTCAGGTTCTTAATGACAAGACATACCACTTGACATTTCTTTACTAAAACATCTCTCTACCTTAGAGACCAAGTTATTTTTGAGAAGGTAAAATTAACCAAGAAGAGACAGTTCTATAATTTGCTATCATCTGCATTCATTAAGTCTGGACTATCAGAAGAAAATAATATTTCTTACAACGACCTTGAAATGGCAGAGAGCAGAAGTCGCATATGCTATCACTCTAATTCCTTCCAATGAAACCATTTTAGTGCAAAGCTGAACTGTAACATTTCACAGGTAGCTAATGCTTCGATGCAGAACTCAATCTTTCAGTGTTTGTATTAAGGAAGCATTTTTCTACTATGACAACAGAGCTATTAATTATGCATCAGTTCATAAAAAGACATTATATATTTTTTTTCATCAATATTTTGCTTCTAACTTGGGGAATCAAGTTAAATTTGGATGTTCAGGTTCACTTTATTATAGAAGATAATTTTTTAAAAAAATGATAATATGAATATGCATGATACAAGCACTATATATATATTGTAATTTTGTTGTCTAATGTTATTTAAAGAAGATTGACAAAAGTTTGTGAAGAACTTGAATTATCAAACATAATTAATTTTTTTTACCTACCAGAGTTTGAATATGAATACAGTTAGCATGACAGAAAAAAAAAAGTTTACAGCCTAGAATCTTCTGAAATCCTGTGAATGTCTGTTATATAATCTTTATAGCATCACCTGAAATATAACTAGGCTATGGAGAATATTCTCTTTCACTGTTCTCATAAGTTACAAAAGTAATATAATAAGAGTACAATGGCAACAGAGAACTGCTGATTAACGTTTTAAGTTCCTCCATGCAATATGTTTTTAAGAATGACTTTAGGCAACTAAATTCTTTTTTCCCATGATTGCTGAGGTAAGAGTCTTAATGTAGTCATGTCAAGTATTAAATAATACAAAATGAAGTGGTTGATTTTATGCCATTACTTCACCTGTCTTCCCAAATTTCGTTTTGCTTTAACGGCATGTTAAAAATTGTCTTTCAAATCCTAGCCTGAAGTTTTATTTTCATACCTTCTTTATAGCAAAGAAAGTCTTTTTACTCATAAGAGGCAAACCATATTGAACCTCCAGATATAGGATAGAGTACATTTCTGAAACATTGATTCAAAAATTAAATTAGTGTAATTATAAATACTTCAGAGATTCAACATATATTTATTACTAATCTCAAGATTAATAACAATGGCACTAAAGAGATCTTAAAACTCAGCAAAATAAGACATTAAAACAAAACTCTTTATCTGAGAACCCCAAATTTTGCAAAAATGAATTGACCAATCTCATTCTGTATAACCACAATATCGTAACAGAGCTTTTTTCAGGTAATTAACAACCATACACGTTGAAATTACAATAATTCTCACAAACCAATAGAATATGTATTTTCCACACTTTACTACTGAGGAAATTGGGGTTCAAGGATTGGATGACTTTTCATATTTTGAAATGAATAAATTAAGAAAAAGATCCAAGTTTCCTAAATTCATTTCTTTTTTACTCTTTCCTCTATGACATCATGCAGCACTCATGTTAAAACCCTGCATTTATTATTATTATTATCTCTGTGTGCCCTCTACTTCATTAAGTTTTAAAGGTAACACATTACAAAACCCAGCAGCTTAAAATGTCACAAATTAGTCTCACAGTATTTGTGGAAGCCCAGTCTCACCTAAGTAGCCTCACTGACTGGGAACTTACAGTGGTACAAATAATGTGTCAACTGGGTTGTGTTCTCATTTGAACACAGGGAAGGATCCACTTCCATGTTCACTCATTGTGAACTTTTGTTCTGAACATTTGTTGGCAGAGTGTAGCACCTTGTGGTTGTAGAACTGACAGCCCCAACTTCTTGCTGACTGTCAGTTGGGGGATCTTGGAGAGGACGGTAGTGTTTGTACTCTGCATGATTACTCCTCCTGGTATTATCAGTTGATTATGATGATTAATTATTGTGATTATTAATAGGCTGTATTGCTGCTATCGAAAATTATTATTTCGATGCCAAAAAAGTTAATAAATGCAATTGAATTCTGGGTTCCAATCTCAATATACTACATGAACAAAAAAAAAATGCTCATTTTCCATTCTAGCCAGAAGATACTAGTTATACAAAGGTCTTTGTATACTACAATATGAACAGAATCTTTCATTTGTAGAATGTCCAGAAAAATAAAAATATTTTGAACATAATATGTAAAATAACCAATAATCCCACCTATTTAGCTATTTGACAAAATTGTTTCATGATTTACTATAATTTTTATATAATTTGTAATTTCATCTAAAAACCACCCCAAAATGTACATTAGCTTTATCCAGGTACACTTTAAGCCCATGAATTAAAGCAGAAGGGAAAAAAAAAAGCTTTTGATTATTGTTTTTTTGTTTGCATCATTTCATCATAGTGCACACATTTTAATAGTTCTTTTTTTCTCTTTTTGACATTTTGATGTCTATTTATTTTCTTTTATATTTGAAATATAACAATGACTTTGTTTTTCAAATTACTTTTCTTGAAAGACTGAATGGAGTTATTTGGTGTTTTAGGATGTGTTTCTGTATCATATTTAATTTCGCAGGAAGCCATTTGAGAAAACACAGGAAAAAGAAATACATTGAGGGTGTTCAAATTCTGTCTTTAATCTTCCTAGAATTGCAGGAGGGAAATGTTGAAAATTTCAAGGAAACATACTTTGAAAACTATTGTTGTTGCTGCATGAACTAATACATTTTCTGTTAGGGAACTGAAATTTTTTTTTTTTTTTTTTTGAGTTGGAGTCTCACTCTGTCGCCCAGACTGGAGTGCAGTGGCCGCTTCCGGCCACCGCAACCTCGACCTGCTGGGCTCCGGCGATCCTTCCTCCTCAGCCTTCCAAGTAGCTGGAATTACAGGCATGCGCTACCACGCCCGGCTGATTTTTTGATTTATTGTAGAGATGAGGTCTGGCTGCCCAGGCGGGTCTCGAACCCGCGGGCTCAGGCAAACCACTCACCTCAGCCTCCCAAAGGCGCGGGATTTCAGGCTGAGCCACCGAGCCCGGCTGGAACTGAGAATATTAAATGGGTTGATATATAATTTGATTCTATTAATGAAACTCATATAATCTAAATTTAAAACACAAACTTACTAATGTTTGTTGAATCAATAAATATACTAAAATATTTTATGTATTTTTATATCCACCAATATGAAAAAGAACAAAGAAGGGCACGTTTATTCAGCTAGAATAAGCAGTACTCAAAAACTATTCCAACTAATGCAAAATCAAAATATGCTCTGATGTAAAACATTGGCAGGGAGACTAATGTGAAAATGACTGAGCTATAACCGCTTCACAAATACTTCAGTGATGTAAAAATAATAACGCTATATATATTGTTATACAAATCTACTTTCATAATTCACAATGTGATGAACACATTTGACCTTCAGGCTTAAAACATGTGTTAATGTGACTTTGGGGGTATTTGAATGTTGTAGAGGAAATAAATGTCTTTTGCGCACTTTTTAATGGAGCTATTTTTCTTTTTTTCCTTTCGACGTGTTTGAGTTCCTTGTAGACACTGGATGTTAGGTCTTTGTCAGATATATAGTTGGTAAAATATTTTTTCCCCTTCTGTGGGCTGTTTTCCTGTTCTCTTGATAGTTTCTTTTGCTTTGCAGAAGTTTTTCAGTTTAATGAGGTTCCACTTGTCTATCTTATCTCTTATGGTATGGACATCTTGGGTTTTGATCAGAAATTGGTTGCCTAATCCAATTTCTGTTAGGGTATCTCCTGTGTTTTCTAAGATTCTTATAGTTTGACATTTTACGTTTAGGTCTTTGATCCATTTACAGTTGATTTTTTGGTATGATGATAGGTGTGGGTCCTGTTTCAATCTTCTGCATGTGGTCAGCTAGTTTTCTCAGCATCATTTACTGAACAGATTCTTCTTTCTCCAGTGGTTGTTGGTGGAGGCTTTGTCAAAGATGAGTTGGTTGAGAAATTGAGGTTTTGCTTCTGGAATTTCTGTCTTGTTCCTTTGGTCCATATGCTTGTTCTTATACCAATACCAGACTGTTTTGATTATTATAGTAATTTAAACTTTATTATAGTAAAGTTTAAAGTCTGGAAGTGTGATACCTACCCCTTGTTTCTTTTGGTAAGGATTGTTGAGGCATTCGTGGTCATTTATGTTTTCATATGAATTTCTGTATTGTCATTTCCAGGCCTGAGAAGAATGATTCTGGTAATTTAACGGGTATTGTGTTGAATCTGTAGACTGCCTTTGGTAGGATGGACATCTTAACAATGTGGATTCTTCCTATCCATGAGCATGGGATATTTCTCCATTTGTTTGTGTCTTCTTGGATTTCTTTGACAAATGGACCCTGAACATTTACGTTAATACTATAAGAAAGGAATTGGCAGTAATGAGATACTGCCAGGGTGGGTTGTGGGAGTACACAACATCAGTAAGGGTACCTGGTCTCAAGCCAGGCAAAGTGAGTACCAAAGAGAGGCCCAAACATTACCTAATCCTGAGCTGTACCCCACATCTTTAAAATAAAATACTAAATAAATAAATAAATGTACTTAAATCTGAAAACCTTCTCCCTTGTAACATATTTTTTAATCAGTAAAGGAGATTAAAAGTAAAAATTATGTAAAATTAATAAAACTTTATTAAACTTTAACACCACACATTTTATTTTCTTATTTTGTTCATTCAGTCTCATTTCCCCACAAGCTGGAAGACCTTAGAAAAGTGGAGACTCCTTTTTCCCCAGTCTTCAGAGTTTCAGAGGAGTTTCCATGGTTCAAACAGCTTGAAATTCCCTTGTAACACTTAGCTCAGAGTTCCCTCTTTAATAAGTCCTAACAATATTAATCACTCCTGCCTTTGCATTTCAATAACTGCTGTTCCTCTCTTTTTCTGGTATAGCACTCATCATATTTTATGAGTCATATAGCTGCATTTAAGGTCCCAACCATCTCTTCAGCTTTATTCCTACCATGCCCTCAAATACACTGTATCTCCTATCAACTCCTACATGCATGCCCCCCTTATATCATGCTTGTTTTTATAAATGTCTGTGATCTTGAACATTCTATTTCTTCTGCTCTCCCTGATAATTGTCTGGTTTGCAATATCTATTCACATTTTAGAGTTCATCACCAAACCAGTTGCCTGTGAACATCTTTCCCTGACTACACAGGCAAAATTGGGTGTTTTCTAATTATTATTTTTAAAACCTACTCTTTGTATTTTACCTATATATTTATTTTCCTTCTAAATATCAATGTTTTAAATGACATTAACTACTTCTATATTATATTAACTTAAATGCTAAAATCTTGCTAAATATTCATATTTTAAATTTCGAATAAAGGAGATAAAATAAATGAAAGAAAATTGGAGCTGGGCTCGGTGGCTCAGCCTATAATCCCAGCATTTTGGGAGGCTGAGGTGAGTGGATTGCCTGAGCCTCCAGGTTCAAGACCCACCTGGGCAACTTGGTGAGACCTCATCTCTACAATGAAATCAAAAAAATTAGCCGGGCATGGTAGCATGCACCTGTAGTTCCAGCTACTTGGAAGACTGAGGCAGAAGGATCGCCGGAGCCCAGCAGGTCGAGGCTGCAGTGGCCGGGAGCGGCCACTGCACTCCTGTCTGGGCGACAGAGTGAGACTCCAACTCAAAAAAAAAAAAGAAAATGAGAATTGTAAAGGCAAAGGGACAAGTTACATAAATTCCATGAATATCATTTCCTTGAAAAATTACATTTGTCAACATTCTGTTAAGAACTAGTGATAAGGTAAGTGAATTCTTACTTTCAATACAGCTAACATTCTGTAAAAGAGTTAAACAAAATAAATCTGTAATGCACATTTATGGTATATAAAAGAAAAAGGAACTGAGATATATTGAGTATTATATTTATATTAGAATATATTATTTGAATTTTGCATCTACTTTTGTAAAGAATATACTTGGTGGGAATGTTGACAAATGATTTAAGAAATGTGGATGAGATGAATGAATGAATGAATGAGTGGACAGAATCCTTCCATATAAACTGTAGTAGATGCACTCTAAGCTAATGCAAATAAGGGCATTTCATGGCTTGTGATTTCTAATACTATTTCATGTAGCTAACAATGAGTAAGAAGCAGTATAAATTTCTTATCTAAAACTTTTAAAATAATAATTTTATGTGATGTATTTGGGGACATGGAAAAATAACATGAACAGACCACAACCTGCTGCATGATCAATGAGTTTATGTTACAGTGGCGGTATCTTGAACTTAAAAAAACTGAAAGCTTGACCTGGGTTGGTGACTCAGTCTGCAATCCCAGCACTTTGGGAGGCTAAGGCAAGTGGATTGCCTGAGCTGGTGGGTTCAAGACTAGCCCGGGCAACCTGGTGAGACCTTGTCTCTACAATAAATAAAAAATTAGCCAGGTGTGGTAACACATGTCAGTATTTTTGGCTACTTGGAAAGCTAAGGTAGAAAGATCACCGGATGCCAGCAGGTCGATGCTGGGGTGGCCATGAGTGTGCTGCTGCACTCCAGCCTGGGCAACAGAGAGACACTCCAACTCAAAAAACAAAAGAAAAAGGTGAAAACTTTAAAATGTTAGCAAACTTGCTCATCATTTGTTCCATTGGGGAGCATTTTCCTTTAATTGTCTTGGACAACAAATAAATCTACTCTTGCCTGGGAAAGAGGTACAATCTGTGTCTTTCATGGCTGCTCACTATACAAATATCCTTGAAAAGATAGGCTGTAACAAAAGCTATCACAACACATGCAGAAACTCATGACCTACAAAGAACTGTTGTCCAATGACTGCATCCCTGTTTTCCCAACCACTACCACACTCTTACCTTCTTTTTTTTTAAATGACCGGAAGAGATAAGGCTTGTTTATTGACTAGCCAATGTTGGTCATTAAAGTTAAGGCTTGTAGTGACAAGTTTCTAGGAAAATCACAAGGGGGTAGCTGTTAAAGCAGTTTTAAATGGACAGAAAATGTTGAATATTTACAGGGTCAAAGAACCACTGTATACACAAAATAAACTTATTTTTACAATATTGTGGTTTGTTACGCTATCTTTGCTTATCTAATTTTCTGATTAGAAAAAGCATAATGAAATTTTCCAGCATTTTTTTTTATATTTAAAATTCCTGGGTTCTTGACATAACCACATGGTTTTGTTTTGTTTTACATTAGACCATATAAAAGTTTGTTTTACACCAGTACCTTCTATTCTTCCAGCTTGGGCTTTGGCAGGTACACAAACAATGTAATCACATTTCTGTCCATTCATAGATATGATACTCTGGTATACTACTGTGTCAAAAAGTTACATTTAAAAAAATTGACAAATAAAACCGAATTAGGTCCAAAATTTCATTCTACTAAAGTTTTTAAAAATTGAAAAATTATTAAAAATAAATCATTGGGAAGCCGACTTCTAATTTATTATGCAATTTTTGTTTCCTCACTTGGTGGTAGATTACAGAAAAACTTCCCAGTTGATGCAAGAGATCAGATTATATAACCTAAATTTTTTCTATGGGCCATATCTTCAAAAAGCAAGTTGATTTTGCAAATTACACACATGTATATAAATTTAATAGTTATTGACTGTTTAGTATAAGTATGCTTTGTACCTATTTATTTGTTTCTGTGAATTAGTAGCTCTTCTGATTGCTATTGTCATGGCTATTGCATTCTTGAATTAAAAAAGAAAAACAATGAACAATTAGATTTTAGGTTAAAATAATGCACTTCCATCACTTTGTATCTCCACTTTCATTACCAAGAACAAATGGTATTTCTTATTTAGCTAGTTTTAAGGGCAATTTATAATTTTTAAGTGCAACTTGTTAAACTATTTTGCATTATTGGTAATTTTTCACTAGGTTATACTGTGATAATATCTCCATATATTGGTGATTTACAATAGAAATTTTTTTGGTTGTTTCATTTTGTTTTAAGTAAATTGAAACATTATAACTTGTTTTCATTACTGAGTTCAATATAAAAGAACAAACTTCTTTTTTTCTAAACTCGGAACAAACTTTCTTTGAGACATTTTATTTCTTAAGGAAGAGAAAAAAAATTACAAAGAAGCATATGATGACACTTAAATTTTCTACTTAAACATGGCATATGCCATATGTGCACATGTTATTGTCCAGTGAGAGTTTACAGCCAATCCTGATTATGTAAACTCATCCCAGAAAGAAGGAAGTTGATAAAGGTAGCTACATAAACAAGCCAAGAAGGGAAAAGTGATGAATAATTAGGAAAAACAATGCAATTTGACACAGGCACACATGGGAATAAACAATCTACCTCTATTTCTTCCATGAAATATTTTCATTTGCTGAATATCTCAACTTCAAAGATACCACTGAACCCAATAAATTTTGTTCTTTCCAAAAATGATGTTCAGCTGGCTTGTGTAGCCTCTGTAGAATTAATAATTGTCTTTTATTTGTCTTTGCTTTCATTGATGGCAAATAAATTGATTTTGCCACTTGTCATGACAAGAAGAACTAAGACATAGTTTTAGTTTTGATTTGGAGGCATTTATTAGCAATGTATCTCAACATAACTAACTAGAGGTCTACATTTTGTCTCTTTAGCCAAACTTATCAACCATAATATTATTGGGTGATTTTCTGTATAAATCTTTCCTTCAGGAACATTGTAGAACAGGATGGTTTATCTGGATCTCATAGTAAAATACTGTCTTCCTTTGATCACATTAGGTCCTTATCTGTAGGATAGGCTCTTTATTTTACGTATTTGTAATAGAAGACTTTATTCACAAGCTTACAGAGGCACAAAATATGAGCAGAAACCATTCCCAATAGTTCTTTATAAAAAAGTGTTTAAACAAAGTTTATTAGAGGAAGAAGGGAGAAAAGAAAGGGTGATATGCCAGAGCTGGCATGGGCGAAAAAAACTTCCTCTCCTAGTTCAATTGGCTGCATGGCCAACTGAGTTCTGGCTTACTAGTAATGTGTTCTGGGTTGGGCATTGAAGGAAAACTAGAAATTAAAAGAGTTGGGGAGGTATATGATAGGATGAAACATGCAAAAGGAAGAAATGTGAACAGATTCAGGGAAGGAGGTAAAAATTATTTTACAAAAGTTGTCTGTGTGCTTGTTTGCTTAAAGATCTTTAGAGAACCAATTTAATATAGCCAAAAGTAAATAACCTATTCTTTTCAGGATCTCTGGCATCTTAAGGATAATTATAAGAATGTTACAATAGAGACTTATGAAAAAGACTGAATTATTCCAATTACATCAGTGAATGTGAAATATATAAACAGTTCTCTTAAGTTCACCAGTGACTTCAGTTACCAAAATTTACATATATATATATATATATAATATATATATGTGTGTATGTATATATATATATATTTTTTTTTTTTAAAGTGGAAAAGCAGGTTTATTCAGTATGCTTCAAGGGAGACAGGCAGGTGGGACAGTGATAAGAAAGTTGTCTGCTGTCTGCTTGGAACCAGTCACTTGAAATTTCTTCACAGTAGAGCTGACTGCCTTTTTGGTTAGGACCCCTGTCATGCATTAAGGTTTCCACCATGCAAAGGAGAGACTAGAATTTGGCAGTTCTGATTGGTAGATGTTCGACTTTGATTGTAGGCCCGTTATGGGTCAGTCAGAGATTAACACAGGGCAGAATGCATCCACATTCCTCCCTGACAGATCAATAATGAAAGATCTTTGACACTTGGGTGAAGGTCTCATCCTCTCCTTCTCATGCTTTATGCTGAACAGGGACTTTGCACTAGCCCTACCTAGAATTGTTGGCTTGTTAGGGGTTATTGTGAGCCAGTGAGTTGAAATAAGAGAATAATATGGGTAATTTGGGGCATTTTGAGTAAAAAACAGTGTAGTTTGTTTTTAAGGGCTCGGAGGAAGTGGTGTTTTTGATGTTGTGGGTTGGAAGCCTTTTAGAAGCATCATCTGGATATGGAAATGTTGGAGTCTGGAAGAGACAAACTTGACAAGAGTTAAAGTGTGAGGGACCTGTAATTAAGATGGACCTGCAATCTGCAGATGATGAGGAGTATTGAAGTGAGGGAGTGCCAGAAAGAGAAGGAGCCAGAAAAGTCAGGACCATTTTCTTTCCAAGAATTCTATCTGTAATCTTTTGGCATTATCTAAAAATAGTCAAAGATGTTTTTGTGCCTGTCTTATTTGACTTACCCCAAAGCAACTTTTTTTTTAGTATAGTACAGACCCCTTCATATGTAGCAGTAATGAGATCTAAAGCTCTATAGTTCTGTAGGACTATGACTACTAGAGAATTGATTTGTCTCTGGATGATATGGAGTGAGGATGCAATTTGTGTATTAATAGCAGCAAATTTCATTGATAAATTGGCAGATATTTTGTAAGTGGGTTTTTTTCTAATAGCTGATGTAGGTCAACATATTTTTAATAAAATACTTTTTATGAAGACAGAAGAAAAACAAAGGTTAATGTCTGGAATAGTTGATACATTATGTTGTAGTTTTTGATGTATCTTCAGGTTGCAGTAGCAATCTCACAGATTCTTCTGGACTGTAGTTTAAACTAGGCATTTAAGTGAACTTTTTGTGAAGCTTATATAAAATCTGAAGAAAAAATTGGAAATGTTAGTCTGGAGACTTGTAGTCAGGATGCAGCTCAAACTGTAGAAAATAATAAAAACTCAACAACAATGAACATGATATTATAAAAATATAATTGTTTCTCTCGTTCTCCATTTCTAATAAAGATAAATCATAGTAAGACCAATTTATTTGCAAAATAAACTTTAGAAAATATAGATCTTATTTGCATAAAGTACAGCAAGTATAATTATTTGTCACATAATTTTTTAAAAAGGCTTTGTTGGAACTCTTTCCTTAAGAATCTTAAATTAGATTGTCCCAAATCCTCTGAGCCCTGTAAA
This sequence comes from Cephalopachus bancanus, assembly GCA_027257055.1. Taxonomy (NCBI): domain Eukaryota; kingdom Metazoa; phylum Chordata; class Mammalia; order Primates; family Tarsiidae; genus Cephalopachus; species Cephalopachus bancanus. Next base: position 1,879,866 of record JAPVLO010000089.1, read on the forward strand.
TACTTGTATAAATTGGGTGAATTCTACTTTTTGAGGTTCCAAGGAACTTGGGGTTCCTGGACCCATTAGTAAGCAAACTCCTTCACCCACCACAGAGGATAAGCCCTGCAGTGCTGAGAAGGTACTAGGCTAGCCTTTCCAAGGACTTTTTATTGACTCATTATAGATCATAATCTTAATTCCTTAAAGCAGTCTGCTCTGAAATGTTATTCCAGCCAAAACCTTGGTAAAATAATTAGCATTTCCAATCACATCCTGTTACAAAAGAAAACAGATTCTTATTGAACTTATGCAAATAATTATACTGTGATAAATCAATACTCACAAATAGTTTCCAAATTCTGGAGAAATCAGGTAGAGGGAAGATAAAAATTATCTTTAAATAGCCAAAAATAAACTTTGCTTATAGAACACCGATATAAAGCCACAAATGCCTGCATGTAAGGAATTCTCACCATTTCTGTCCTGTTTCTTACACCAAGCTTTATTATCTGAACTTAAACTTCATGATAATAAAGTATTACTCTTGGTCACAAATGAAGTCTAATTAGAGGCTTCCCAACATTGCCGTTTTAAATGGTCTAATGAATAAACGTTGGAGTAACCGACCATTAGGATGAATGGGTTATCTTTGTATTCAAGGCATTTACAATTTAAGAGAATTAAATTTAGTTAAATGGTCTCCTTTCACCCACCCATTTCCAATCATGAACAGACAGATTCGCTAGAACTCTCTATAGATCACTGAGTTGCAGGTTAAGTGATGCTGGAAGATGCAAAAGATAGGATGACATGGTACTTTTGGAGAAGGCATCATGAGGTGTGGGCAATCAGGAAGGAATGACCAATTCCCATGCCTCAAGCACAACGTAAACAGCACTCAGAATCTAAGGCTTCATCTGTCCAACAGAAGAAACTGGCCAGGTGTAGTAAAGTGACCAGACTTTCTTTTCTGAAAGTGGTTTAGCAAACCTTATGCAATAAACAGTGATGCCTTGATATGGAGGAAGGGCAGTCCATTCAGAGGGAGCAGTTATTTCTTCCAGTGGGTATGGGTCCAAGACGTAGTAAAAAAGGGGATATTTAGAATGTAAGAAGAGTTAATAGGCTTAGAAAATTTAGCTAAGGTACATTTGGCAATTTTTACACAGGTCAGAATTTTGAGATAGAGCCATGAAATCTTCAACATAAGGAACATTAGACTATTTAGAAGAGTTGCAACAGAAAAGATCAAGCTGCAGAAGAGTTTTATGAGTCCAATGTAAACGTTAGGCCTCTTGGTTCAGAAGGTGGTGTCTTAACCAGGTTATATTGCATTAAAAGACTTTCTTTTTGAGAGTATGAAGGTGAAACATATTCCAATTCTTTAAGATGCAGTGCAGAGGTGAGTCCGAGGAGACAGAAGGGATTTGTCTTATGATGGGAATGGGGAAGTTATGGGTCACTATTTCTTTCAAAGTGTTCCCCTGAGGGAAAAGGTGTTGGGGATTGACCACTACTTCCCTCAAGGTATTTCTCCAAGGGAAAAGATGATGTGACACCTGCTATGGGACATGAAGTTTGCTTTCTATAAGGGCATCCCACCTGATAGAGAGGATGTTCCAGCACTAAGGCTAATATCACTCAGGCTAATGACGCCGAATAGTCAGTTCAGGTCTGGAGAAAGAAATGGGATCAAGGGGAACGGAAACTCACTGAATGAGGTCATGTGAGATCACCTGTTCTGGTAACATCCAGAGCAAGTTGGTCATTCAGGTCCGTGGCAGAATAGCAGAGGAAGATGGCTGAACACAAGCAATATGTGGGTGGGATTTGGAAACCAACAAAGAGTGGCCTCCACCAGGAGGCCAGGAAATCCACTTCCTGCTACCTGTAGCCCACTAAGTTGGGAAGAAAGAGAAATCAAAGCTTCACATAATGTGTGAGGATTTGCCCTTGAAGAGCTGCTGCTGTCAGCTGTGTTACATGTTGGGAATGGAGATCTCAGCAACAAAGAGGAAAAAAAAAACAAAGGGGAAGAAGGATGTTGGTAGAGTGGGCCTTTCTCCTTACTTGGGAAGGCAGTCTAATTTGTTCTCCCTCAGGCCTTCAGGTCACACCAGGGAGTCATCCTGGTCAGAGACTGCCAGTTGCTGGTGGGGGGGATCCAAGAGTTGTCTGCTGCAAGACTGAAAGGAGCTCTGCTTTCTAACCCCTAAGGTTGATGGAAATCCTGCTCTAGAGCACAGAGACCTCCAGGTCATACCAGGGAATTGCCCAGTCAGAGACCATCAGTTGTCCCCAAGCTTGGATGCAGCTCATGGGCGATCCAAAACTAGGAGAAATAGAGAATGTCCTAATCCTCGTATGCTGGGTCCCATTTGTTGGGTTCCTGTATAGGCCACCACATGTCACAGGTTGTGAAGGAACTCATTCACCTAGATCAGATTAGAGTAAAAAAACAAATTATTCAAGTAAGCTGCAAGGGAGATAGTGGGCAGGACAGAAATAAGGGTACTGTGTGCTGACAATTTATTTTTTCCAAAATGGCTAAATTTTTCAATAGATATCTTCTTTGTATTTCTATGTTGGAAATACATTTATATTCTGGAATTATGCTATTCAGATATATGCTGGCATGCCTGTCTGAGTCACAGTGTTCAATTTATCTATTAATACTTTTCTAATTAGTAATATAAGACAATAGAAAGGTGTGTATCATGTCACTCACAGCCACATATCCCATATTAAATACTGAAGTGAGATGACTCGATAAAAACAAAAAGAGGAAAGAGACAGAAGCATAATTATTCCTCCCTGCAACGTACTTATGTAAAATTTCATCACATATATTATCTATGCAGCTTTGACCATTTAATAATTTATGTTGTTTTTGATGAAACAGATTATAGACACAGAGACAACTGTGCATTATCCCTAAAATAGTTCAGCATGACTATCATTGGCTTTGATTCAATATTTGTTTACCTATTGATTTTGAATTGCTATTTTGCAATCAATGAAATGAACAAATTTGTGTGCACAGCAGCTAACATTTGACAAATGCATGCACATTTGTATATGCAGAGTTCCAGCCAGCCTCAATTACTTTATAGAATATTACCATACATACAGAAATTGTCCTTAAGCCCCATACAAGACATGTTCTTGCCTCAACCTTCAGAAGCTCTCCTTTTTTAAAAATTTTCTTTCAAATAAAAATTAATCTGTCTATTAATTTTTGTTGCTAAGTAGTATTCCATTATATGAATGTACCATATTCATTTATCTATTATTATATTGTGTGATACTTGTATGTTTTCTGTTCTGGCTACTAGTAGAACCAAGCTGCAATGAACACAATGTGCAAGCTTTTATTGTGGACATGTGGTTCTATTTATTTTAGGTAAATATTTAGGGAAAGTTATTTCTGGAAACTTGGGTAGATGTATGCTTATCTTTTTAAGGAAATGTCAAATACTGTTCGTATGTAGTTGCTTTAAATTAAATTTCATTATATAACACAGATTTATTTTTCAACCATCTATTAAGTACAGTCAAGTTAACTAAAGTACAAACCAGAGTAATGTCAGTTAATCCGATTTTGCTGTTGTATTCTTGTGGAGTATTTGTCTCTTGAACTGTGTCTATTTCCTTTCCTTAGTAATTTTGACTGAATAGGTCCTGAATCTCTTCTTTAATGCTTTAATTATTAGCTTTCTATTGTCTCTGATAAACTCTGAACTTATTCACATGACTTAAATGTAGCTCCTTAGAAAAGGGTATAGAATTTTCCCCCAAGATGAGAATGGAAAATATAAAGAAAAAATATATACATTTTAAATCTTCAGAATCCAAATAATCACTAAAGATAGCCTGTGTCTCCAAAACTTCTACAGGAAATCAGCAAAACTTTTGCCAAGTTGTTGTAGTCTGCAATTGGAGGTAAAATTGTAAGACACTTTTATGTTACTATAAAAGTTCAGTGGTCAAAATAGTGATATTATGGCAAATCATTAGGCGGACAGACCAGTGAGAATGCCTTAATATATAAGGAAGTTTAATTTATAATAAAGATAATATTTTATATCTCTTGGAAAAAGATGGCCTTTTCAAAAAATTTGCTGGGGCAACAAGTTAACTTTTTTGAAAATTATAGAATGAGATTTAGTCCTTATATCATACTAAAAAATAAACTCCAGTGATATCAAATAAGGAAACAAACACAGTACTGGAAATAAAAGATTTAATCTAATATGACTCAAAATTTAGGTGAGATGGAAGAAAAGATTGGTAATTTTGACTATATAAAAATATACTTCTATGTAGAGAAAATTCAGGATAAAAAACTAAAAAAAAAAAAAAAAGCCTGGCAAACAGAATGAAAACATTTACAATATATAATGCCAATAAGAAGTGTTTTTTTTAGTGAGAAAATTTTTTTTTAAAACTTGATTTTAAAAATGTGTAAAGGTAATGAATAGCCACTTTTCCAGTGAATATAATAATGGTCCTTAAGTGAAAAAATTATTCAGGTTCATTCATAATATGACAAATGAAAATGAAAATGAAAATTATTCACTTGTCAAATGGATACATAAGTTAAAACAAAATTGCTTTGTTGGTAACCTGTGGGGAAATATTCACTCATATGTGTTTTCAGTAAGAATGAAATTAGTTATAGCCTTTATACATCAGACTTTGGAAATACCTAACAAAACTACATTTTGATGTTTTTACTCATGAACTCACTTCCAAGAATTGACTTTGAAGATTCATCTTTAACAAATTAAAATGCCTATGGATATCATTCATTGACGCTTGACTGTAATTGCAAATATTGCTACTCATATAAGGGAAAGTTAACTGAATAAACAGATACCTTAAGAGGAAGGCATCTGTGGAGTGATGTGGAGTGATTTCCATAATATATTATCCAGTGAATAAATCAAACTATAAAAGAGTATTTATAATTTGTATCCTTTTATACAATAAATAAGAAAAAAGTATTAAATTATATATTTGTTCATTTGACCATAAAGAAATATAGAGAAGTTAACTAGAAACTAGGAATATTAGTAAACTATGGGGCATTGGTGAGAACAAACTTAAAGAGCTACAAGTCTGTTATTAGATATATGATTTTTATTTTTTCATCTCGTGTGTTATATTTTCAGTTTCTCAATGTTCTTTGAAGCACAAACTATTTGATTTTGACAAAATTCAATTATTTTACTTTTTCACATGTCATGAGTGCTTTTAGTCTTATACTTTAAAGGCTTTATCTGATTCAAAATCATGAAGATTTAGTCCCATTTTCTTCAAAAAGGTATATAGATTTAGGTCTTATGTTTAGATTTATGATTCATTTTGAATTAATTTTTGAGAATGCTACAAAAAAGGAGACCAACTTTATTTTCCAAAGAAATGTCAATTGTTTGGGCACTATTTGTTAAAACTGTTATTTCCCTTTTGATTTTTTCTCACATATACTATAGGCATCATTTTTTTAAATTGAAAAATTAATGCCTCTTCATTTCTCTTCCCAGTTCCTGACCCCAGTCATTCCACTTTCTACTTCTATGATTTTGACTTAAGTTAGACTCACATATAAATGAGATCATGGGATACTTGTCTTTCCATTTCTGGTTTATTTAACTAACATAATAACTTCCAGATTTATTCTTGCTGTTATATCTTACAGGATTTTCTTCTTTTTAAAGGCTGAATAGTATAGCATGGTGTAAATGTACCACAGTTTCTTTATTCATTCATTCATAGACAGACACTTATGTTGATTCTGTATCTTGGCTATTGTGTATAATGCTACAATGAACGTGGTAGCACAGATATCTATTTGACATCCTGATTCTATTTCCTTCTGAAATACACACCAAAGTAAGGTTGCTGAGTCATATGATAGTTCTATTTTTAATTTTTTGAATACCCTTTATATTCTTTTCCGTGATAGTTATACTTTTTAAAATTATCACCAGCAGTGCACAAGGGCTCTCTTTTCTCTATCTCCCTACTAATACTTATCTTTTGTAGTTTTGATGATTGTCATTTTAATAGTCAAGAAGTAATATCTCATTGTGGTTTTAATTTTCATTTTTCTGATGATTACTGAAATTAAATATTTTTATGCATAGTCATACATCACATAACCCTGTTTCAGACAAAAAAAACCTCACATATGACAGAAGTCAAATACAATTATGATATTGTATTTTTACTCTATCTTTTCTATGTTTAGATGTGTTTACATGTGCCAATAACATTGTGTTACAATTGCCTGCAGTATTTAGTACAGTAACATGCTATACAGGTTTGTAGCCTAGGAGTAACAGCCTATACCTTATAGTGTTGTTACATAGTAGGCTATACCACTCAAGTTTGTGTAAGCATATTCTATGATGTTTGTACAAGGAAGAAATAACCTAACAATCCATTTCTCAAAAAATATCTCTATAGTTAACTGAATCATGACAATTCCTATTAGTCATTTCTATGTCTCTTAGGGAGAACTGTCTACTTAGGTCCTTTGCTCATTTAAAAAATCAGTTTGTTTTCTTCTAGTGTTTGGGTTTCTTTTATATTTTGAATATTAGCTCTTTATGAGATGCATGGTTTGAAAATATTTTTCCCAGTCTGTGGGTTGGCTCTTCACTCTATTGAAATATCTGTACAAAATATTTTTAGTTTGATGCAATTGTATTTGGCAATTTCTGTTTTTGTTACCTTAGCTATTTGGGTTCTATTAAAAAAAGTCTTTGCCAAAACCACTGTCATGGAGCTTTTCCCCTATTTTATACTCTCATAGTTTTACAATTTCAAGTCTTACATTTAAGTTTTTAATTCATTTTGAGTTGATTTTTGTAAGGCATGGGATATCCAGTTTTATTTTATTATTTTGCATGTAGATATCCAGTTTTCCCAGCATCATTTATTAAAGATATTCTCTACTCCAGTTTTGCCAAAAGTCAATTGAACATAATGCATGAGTTTATTTCTTGGCTCTCTATTTTGTTCCACTGGTCAAAGTGTCTGTCTTTATGCTTCACTGATTACTACAACTTTGTAATATTTTGGAATTGGGTAATGTGATGCCGCCTGCTTTGTTATTTTTGCTAAAGATTGTTTTGGCTATTCAGAGTATTTTGTGGTTTTACATAAATTTTAGGGTAAATTTGATGAAAAATACTGAAATTTAGATAAGGGTTGTAATTAACTTGCAGATTGCTTTGGGTAGTGTAAGGTTTTACCTATTTCAATTCTTGGAATCCATAAACATGGGATATCTTCCCATTATTTATGTCCTCTGCAACTTTGTATCAGTATTTAAGAATTTCCAATATATAGATTTGACAGATAAATTGCTGTTGGGAAAAGCAAAATGGCCACCTAGAAGCAGCTGAGCTGTGCTGTTTTCATGGAGCAAACCAAAGAAGTGAGAGACCTCCAGCAATTGTGGCAGATTGAGACAAAACACAGCACATTACTCACAAAGGAACAACTCACAGAGAGCAGGGAGAAGAGAGAACGAGCAGTCTGTTTTGGAGCCCCGGATTGTGTGAAAACAGAGCAGCCTCTGGACATGGGGAAAAGGTGAGGGTGGTAAATGAGGAACTCAGTGCAAATGCCATGGACTTGGAGGATCCTCTTAGCTTTGCAGACCTCTATTCCCACAAGGGAAATGGCCTGCAATTGCCCAACTGTGTACTGCCAGAACCCATGTTGAGTTGTGTAGCCACTGGAGCTCTGCATGCCTTCAATTGGGTCATCACCTGAGAACTTGACCACTGCAGGCAGTTCCCAATTCAGAAGGCAATGGGAAGTCCAAACTCTTCATTTGCCCAAAAGGCAGATTCCATTGTTACCAGTAGTTTCTGTGTGGAGAAAAACAGAGAAAGACCCTGTTGCTGGATGAACCTTTAAGTTCTGAGTACAGACAGCCTTTGGCAAGGGAGGAGAAGCCAAGTGAAATATCATTGTCCTGGCAACCTTTCTTTCCCCACATGAACATTTCTGTGAAACAAGAGACACTGCCATTCTTGCAGTGTTGCCACAGCAGCCAAGGGACCCTACTCTCTACCAATTCCCATTGGGTACACACAAGTGGGAAGCTGGAACATGAATCAGTTGGACCCAGCCTGAGAGATAACGCTTGCTGCTGAATGAACATTTGAGTTCTAAACACTGATAGCCTCTGGCAAAGATAGAAGAGCTGGGGGAAATTTCTTGCATGTCAGCCCCTCTCACTTTGGATGAGCTCTTTTGTACAACAGAGATGACTTAGTCATTACTGGAGTGGTGCAACAGTAACCAGGAGATTTCTCCTCCCACACGTTTCCTACTGGAGTAGCGACTTGCACACACAGAGAGAAGCAGAAGAGTGGTATGGTCTGAATTCACCCTCCCCGGCCAGTTTTTCCTCTCCACTCCTTTCAAAAGTCCAGAGATGGAAGAACTTTGGGAACTCCCATAGCACCTAGGTCATCGTTGTATTTTCCTAGAGCAAAAAATGCTGACCTGAAAGCCCACCATCACCACCACAATAGACTATCACCTTCAGTGCCACCTCCTAGCTGGTGGCTAACTGGCATAGCCCATTACAATATCTGAAACAATAATATAACCCTTAAGAAGAAGATAAGAATAAAGTCATGCCACCAAACATCTCTCAGACTAGTCTATAAGCTTAGAAATTAGAGAGCTTCCCCAGTCTCCTACATCATGGCCGAGGCTTTAGCCCTCTATACAATCAACTACTTCATCTGCAAACTATTGTGATGATTTCTAAAAGAACTGAAAATTAAACTTCCATATGACCCAGCAATTCCCCTACTGGGAGTATATCTGGGGGAACTCAAATCATTCTACAAAAAGGATACCTGCACCTGCATGTTTATTGCAACACTATTCACAATAGCAAAGACATGGATCCAACCATGCTGCCCATCAAAACTGGACTGGATAAAACAATGATGCATATACATGATGGGATATTATGCAGTCATAAAGAAGGACAAACATATGGACTTTGCAGCAACATGGATGGATTTGGAGTCCATCATACTCAGTGATCTATCACAGAAACAAAGAACAGAGTACCACATATTCTCGCTCATAAGTGGACCCTGAACATTTACCATAATACCGTAAGAAAGGGAATGGCAGCCAGGCTCGGTGGCTCAGCCTGTAATCCCACGCCTTTGGGAGGCTGAGGTGAGTGGATTGCCTGAGCCCGCGGATTCGAGACCCGCCTGGGCAGCGAGACCTCACCTCTACAATAAATCAAAAAATTAGCCAGGCGTGGTAGCGCATGCCTGTAATTCCGGCTACTCGGAAGGCTGAGGTGGAAGGATCGCCGGAGCCCGGCAGGTGGAGGCTGTGGTGGCCGGCAGCGGCCACTGCACTCCAGTCTGGGCGACAGAGTGAGACTCCAACTCAAAAAAAAAAAAAAAAAAAGAAAGGGAATGGCAGTAGTAGGATACTGCCAAATGGGAGGGGGATACAACATCAATAAGGGCAACTGATCTCAAACAAGGCAAAGTGAGGACCAAAGGGAAGCCCAAACTTTACCTGTACCATGATCACTTTTATACGTAGTCCTGAATTGTGCCCCATATCTTTAAAATAAAAATTGAAAAAGGAGGAAATTCTCCCTAACTCATTCGTTAAAGTCACTATCACCCTAATACCAAAAATACCAGGAAGAAAAATAATAACAAAATGCACACCAATATTCTTGATGAACATAGATGAAAACACTCTTAACAAAATAATAGTAAACAAAATTCAACAACACATAAAAACAATAATCCACCACGATCAAGTGTGTTTTATTCTAGAAATGCAAGAATTGTTCAGCATACACAAGTCAATAAATGTGATCCACCACATAAACAGAATTAACAACAAAAATTATATAATCATTTCAATAGACACAGACAAAACATTTGATAAAATTCAAAATCACGATACAAGCCCTCAGCAAAATAAGAATAGTAAGAACATATATCAAATAATAAAAGGTATATATAATAAACTCACAACCAATGTCATCCTGAATGGGGGAAAGTTGAATGCATTTTCCCTCAGAACCAAATAAATAAATAAATAAATAAAGTAAGAATGTTCACTTTCACTACTTTTATTCCACATAGTACTGGAAGTCCTAGCCAAGCAATCATGCAAGAGAAAGAAATGAAGAATGTCCAAACTGGGAAAGAAGAATCAAACTATCTTTGTATGCTAACAATATGAACTTATACCTAGAGAATCTTAAAGATTCCTCCAAATGACTACTGGACTTGATACATGAATTCAGTAAAGTTGCAGGATACAAAAATCAACACACACAAATCCACAGCACTGCTATACATCAATAGTGATGACTGAGAATCAAATAAAGAACTTAATTTCACTTACAGTAGCTGTCAATGATCTAAAATACCTAGGAATATACTTAATCAAAGAAGTGGAAGATCTCTCCAAGAAGAACTACAAAATACTGATTAAAGAAATCTTAGAGGAAAAGAAAAAGAAAAGAAAAACTATTTTATGTCCATGGACTGGAAGAATCAGCACAGTTAAAATGACCATATTGCCCAAAATAAACCTCAGATTCTATGCAGTCTCTATCAAACTACCAATGCCATTTTTCACAAAATTAAAAAAACTCACTAAAATTCATATGCAATCAAAACAAAAACACAAAAAACCCCGCCAGAATACCCAATGCAATCCTCAGCCAAAACAGAAAAGCTAGAAGTATCACATTACCTCACTTCAAGTTATACTACAAGGCTATTGTAACCAAAACAACATGGTACTGGTACAAGAGAAGACAAAATGACCAATGAAACAGAATGAAGAATCCAGAAATAAACTCAAATACCTACAATCAACAGATCTTTGATAAAGCAGAAATAAAAATACATTGAGGAAAGGACACCTTGTTCAATAAATGGTGCTTGAAAAACTGGATAGCTACATGCAGAAAAATGAAACTTGATTCCTGTTTCTCCCCATATACATATATTAACTTAAGCTGAATGAAAAACTTGTGTCATACCTGAAAAAAATAAACATCATGGAAAAAATCACAGAAAAATTCTTCTGGATGCTGGCTTAAGCAAACAATTTATGGCTAAGGTCCCAAAAGCAAATGTGACAAAAACAAAAATAAACAAGTGGAACTTTGATTGTGCAAGGTTTCTGCACAATCAAAGAAATAATCAACAGAGTAAATGAGCAACCTACAGAACAGGATAAAATATTCACATACTGTACATTTTGACTGGGATTAATATACAGAACATACAAAGAAATCAAACAAATCAGCAAGAAAAAGTAATTAAGGCCATTAAAAAATAAACTAGTGACATAAACAGACATGCCACAAAATAAGATATACAAATGACCAACAAACGTATGAAAAAATGCTCAACATCTCTAATCATGAAGGAAATGCAAATTAAAGCTGTAATAAAATATCACCTCATATCAGTTAAAATGGTCATTACTAAATAATTCCAAAACAATAGCTCTTGGTGCAGATGCAGTGAAAAGGAAATGTTTATACATTTGTTGGTGAGAGTGTAAACTAGTGTAGCCGCTATGAAAATTAGTAAGGCGATTTCTCCAAGAACTAAGTGTATGTACCATTTATCCAGCTATACTGTTAGTTAGTATCTACCTAAATGAACAGAGGTCGTTATACAACAAAAACACCTGCATTTGCATGCTCATTCCAGTACAATTCACAATTGTAAAGATGTAGAATCATGTATTATGCAGCAACTTTTTGGAATTGGAGACCACCAATCCTAAGTGAAGTAACACAGGAACAGAAAACCAAATGCCACATGTCTTCTCTTAAATGAGGGAGCTAAACTCAGGAACTTCAAATGCATATAGAGTGGCATAATAAACATGGAGGTCTCAGAAGTTAGAGGGTATGTACAATGTGTGCACATGAGGATGGAGGATACACTTAAAGCCCAGGCTTTACTATACAATGTATTTGCATAACCAAAAATCATTTGTGCTCCCTAAAGCTATTTAAAAAATTGATAATATTTGACATCTTCTCATGATAAAAACTCTCAGCAAATTAGATATAAAGGAATGTAACTCAGTGCAGCAAAGGTCATGTATAATAAGCCTAAAGCAGTTAGCTTATTCAAGGATGAAAAGTGGAAAGATTTTCCTTTATAATGAGGAACAAGACAAGAATGTACACTCTCTTCACTTCTATTTAACATAGTGCCATAGGGACTAGCAAGAGTAATTCCATAAGAAAAATAAATAAAAATTGTCCAAATAGGGAAGGAATAAGTGAATTTTTTTGTGTTTCTGGACAACATATTCTTACGTTTATAAAACAACAGAGACTACACAAAAAACTTTTCAAATTAATAAAAAATAAAATTCAGTAAACTTGTTGGCTATAAATTTAACATAAAATAACTGTGTTTTTATACACTAACAGTGAACCCTCTTAAACAGAAATTAAGAAAATAATCCCATTTACAATAGCATCAAAAGAATAAAATATTTAAGGAATAAATTTAACTAAAGAAGTAAAGAATCTATATATTAAAAACTACTAAACATTGATGACAAACATTGAATAAGACAATAGGTTGTTAAAATGTGTCAAGATTTTACTGTTCACAAAACGAAGAACTGTGTATTGGAAATTTATGCAATTTGATTTACTTATAAATATTTTCATAATCATTTACAGGGGATATTACTTATTAATAAATTTTCATGAACCTTAACAAACACATCTAATGATGTGCGATAAGCTATCAGGATCTTGGTCCTGGTTTGCTTAACATTAAATGTTTGATAGTACAGTTATTTGAGAAACAATGCCAAAACCATTGGATAGCAAAATTTTTGTCATAACATTCTTGAGAGACTGGAGTAATAAGACAGTACTAAATATATGCATTTTAATAAGAACATTTGCACAGTTTTAAAAGAAACACATGATAAATTATGGCTTTGTCTCACAGTGGATAATGAAAGATAAGTAATTTCAATATGTCATTGGCACAGGAAGTAATTTAATCTTGAGCTGTATTCATTAAAATGCAATGCACAGAATGAAAAAGTTGATTGTTTCACTCTCCTTTGCATTGCAATAGAAATATATATGTTGTTTATTTGGTTTTAACTAAGGGCATTCATATTTTTCATTTTTGTGCTTATGCATTCTTTGAGATGTTTTTTGCTTCTTTTTGAAGATAGGTATTTCTTTTTCTCTCATACAGTTTCAGACCATATGCAAATCAATGCTTTTTAATATTAGTTTCCTCTTGATAACATCTTATAATTACAACAGAAAAATATTGTATTAATATCTTCATTGAATTACATTATCAATAAGCATTATTCTTATTAAAATTTAATTAAATCTAAATCAATGAAGTAATTATTCTAAGAATTTATTAGAAGTTCAAATGAATAATGATTTATACTTCTCTTTTCCATTGCTTTTTTTTAAACAAGTGTTAGTCTAATAAACCTAAGAACATAATTATTTCACAAGACCAGTCATTAACCTTAATATACAATATGCATGCATCCCACAAATATAACTGTAGTACTTTGAAATCAGGCTATCAATGACACATATCAAAACAGTTCATATGAGACACTGATTTTATGTTCATGATGCCAAATCTATAGAGATACTCATTTGCCATAGTGTTAAGACAAGATATGTTTAGTTCATATCTGATAATCTTTCCCATTGTGATATTATTATTTTAGAAATTCTTAATGTTAGTATATTAAAAGTAGTGTCTTAATTTACATATTTTGATATATTTCAAATTGTGTGCCTATACAAGATAAAATTTGGAAAGTGAGAAAATGTTTATAGATAAACTGAAGTATGGATCTTGAGAAAAAAGAATCAGATTGAGAATACAAATAAACTGTAGGTACTGATAGAAGGCAACAAATCTGAAATACCTTTAGTGAAAACCAAATAAACAGTATATACATTTCAATTTCAATATAACTAAAAATGTTCTAGGAAATGTGTGTAAATACTCATATTCTCATGATAGTCAATATTTGCATTGTGTTGCAACTACTTATATTATGGGTCCTCATATTTCATAATTTGGATGACAATAAATTGAGCTTAGTTTGTTATATTTAAATTTGTTTCTCAAATGTGATATTCAAAACCTTCCTGTCTCTCTCCCTCTCTCTCTGTATATGTGTATGTATGTATATATATTTATATTTATGTTTACTTTCTAATTCAAATATACAGACTTTATGCACTAATTCAGAAATATTGTTCAGTAACTTGCACTGAGGAAACTCATTTTAAAGCTAAATTATTGTTGTTATGCTTTCTATTGCATGATTGGATCCAAAAATTATTGAAATTTTGTTCCCTAAGGGATTTTTAAAAATCTTTTTTTAACACTTAAGTTGCTTTTAGAGGTATATGCTCAATCACTCATCAATTACATTTAATTCATTTCCATAATAATTTAGAAAAGTAGTTGTTTTCATTCTACTTATATTATGGGACAAATTAGAGAGTTAACAACTGTGCTGTGTGGATTATGAAGTTGTCCTTGTCTCTTCTAAAACAAGGCTTAGATACCACTTGGATGTCATCACCACTTTTCCCCATTAAAGTCATAGAGATAACTTCAATCATAGCATTATAATACCTATGACATTCTCACATTTCCATCATCAAAGTAGTTCATAACACTTGCTAGATAATAAACAACATAAAATGTATAGCAATACTATAATCTATAACTATAAATATAATATTCATTTAGTATTGTACATTTTAAAAATTAATATATTTATTAACAATAAGTACATAATATGTGTTGTGATAATAGCATATTTTATATATGCACGTATATATGTACATTTATATATCACAAATTAATTAAATGGTCTATGATATTTTGTTAGGTTTTAGTATGAAGATAAATGTATGTAACCTAAATAGCAAATAAAGCTCTATGACTAGCAAAAAGATATATGTATGTTGAATTTAGATCACCGTACATAACAATGAAACATGTACAGTATACATAGCATGGTGTATAACAATATGTATCATTATACTTGTAAGAGGTTTAGTCATGGTCATTTTTCTCTTTTTTAACATTAAAAAAGGTATTTGAGAAGTCAACCAAACTTAATCAATCTGATGTGCTGATTAGCAAAAAAAAAAAAAGAAAAGTACAAAAAACAAAGGGCTCTTCTGGCATAAAGTCAGGTTAAAATGATGCGGAGTAAAAATCCATGAACACCTACCTTTCTAGTCTAAATGTTAATGATTTGCAGCTATACAAACACACATCGATCACTTACATACCTAAGAAAACACATTTCTGCAAACTGAATGACACCAGAAGCTTATGTATGAATTCAGAAATCAAACCTAAGAATTTAGTTCCAATATAGAAAATTGTTGCTTGGAAGTATTTGTTTTTGAATGTGTGCATTAGATACCTTTTAACTGCATTTGTTTATTTCGAGTATTTAAGAAATAAAAGTGTCAAGTGAATTAAGAACAATCGAATGGATACAGGTAGCATAGAACATTAATTAGATATGGCATAAATGTGGCAAAAAAATGGAAAAACGTATGGTAAAATTTTACAGCTTACAAATAAAAAGCAACTCGTATTTGTTTACTTGCTTAGGATCTTAGGTGATACATATGTTATATGATTAAATATATTTCTAATACTTCTAATATTATTTTTCTGATACATATATACATTTATATGTATGTACCCATGCATATACATACTTATACATGTATTCAAATATTTAGATGAAAATATGGAAACTTTAAGGGTCTTCATGATTTTGCCAAGTTAGACTCACAGCTTCAAACTAAAGTACGTGTGACAAGAAAATTCAAATCTCTCTTATAATCCCATGGTGCCTAATAAGGCTTTTTTCATATATAATTCCTTAATTAACAAAATAATCTTTCAAAATTAACCTTTATGTTTTCCTTTAAGTTTATTCAAAAATAGAAATTGTATACATATATAGGATTAAAATTAAAATATTGTGAACATCAGAATCTCTATATAGATTCAGAATATATACATATTGAATATTCTGAATGTGTGTGTGTGTGTGTGTATGTGTGTGCATGTGTGTGTGTGTGTGTGTGTGTGTGTATATGTGTGTGTGTATTTAGGGTTTTTCAAAATATAAATGTGGGAACCCTAAAAAAACTCGGAATTATCTTTTGGAGGGCAGGCTCCCTGCAGTACAGTTCTCCCATAAATTGATTAAAAAGTAAAGTTAAATGAATACTTGAATATTTTGATTCTTTTTCAATCACTGCATTTTAAAAATATCTTCTTATTTTTATTTTTTTTTAATTTTTATTTTAGGTTAGAGGGGTGCGTGTGCAGGTTTGTTATACAGGTATATAGCGTGATGGTGAAGTTTGGGCTTTTATTGGGTCCATTGCCCAAGTGATGAGCATGGTACCCAACGAGTGAATTTTCCAAACTTCCCCTTTTTAGGAGTCCCAAGTGTCTGTTGTTTCCATCTTTATGCCCATGTGTACCTAGTATTTAGCTTCTCCTTATTAGTGAGAACATACAGTACTCGGTTTTCTGTTTCTGTGGCGTTCACTTAATAAAATAGCCTCCAACTGCACCTATGTTGCTGCAAAGGATATGATTTTGTTCTTTTTTATGACTGCACACTATTCCACGATGTATAAGTACTACGCTTTTAAAATTTTATTTTAAAGTTGTGGGGTACAATTCAGGGTTTGTTTTACAAATCTTTATTAGGCAGGTACCCTTGTTGATAAGGTTGACCCCCCCAGCAGATTTCCACTACTGCAAATTCCCTCCATCCCCAGCAATTTCCCACTGCTGCCAATCCTTTTCTTAGAGTACTATGATAAATTGTTCAAGGTCCGCTTATGAGTGAGAACATAAAATACACTTCACTGTTGAATGGGCACCTAAGTTGGCTCCATGTTTTTTGCTATTGCAAATAGTGCTGTAATAAGGCTGCAGATTTTATTTTTGGTAGAATGATGTATTTGCCTTTGTGTATATATCCAGTAGCGGGATTGCTGGGTAGAATGGCCAATCTATTTTTAGTTCTTGGACAAATCTCCAGATTGCTTTCCACAAGGACGGAATTAACTTACATTCACACAAATTGTGTATGAGTGCTCCCTTTTCTCCACAATATATCTTTTAGACCGTGAATGAATATAATAATATTGACCTGAAAAGACATGTGTGCATGGTGCTTGGATGTAGAACTAAATAACTAGTATGGCAGTTTTGTATAGGAATCTGTTGTGCAGTGAATTTTCACCTTAGCCTCTCCCATTAGATGTCAAAGTGTAAACTGATTTGCTTGAATAGATTTGGGTGTAATATACCATAAGGAAAACGATGTTAAAGAAGAAACGTCACAGAGTTTTGCCGAGAATCAACTTTGACTCTAATACAGGGTATAATTTGACAAGTTTAATTTTTTTCAAGAGTAATCTCTTTGATGCAATTTTCTTTCCTGAATTCTGATGATACTAGTACTTACACAAAAGAATGCTTTTAGAAATAAAACAGAAAATGTGTCAATGCATTCATTTAGCAAACATTTAATTATTGTCTACTATATCAGACAAGTTAGGTGCTTAACTATTTTATTATGTATTTTGATTCCTTCAGTTTATGTTAAAAATTTCAGCTACATTGGTTGTGTTTTATTCAACTTGTTTAAAAAATAAGAACATATCAAATATGTAACACTGAGCTAGTAATGTAGCGGTTGATTTGACCAAAAATTAAGGCTTTATGAAGAATTCCTCAGCTAGTACATTTGAAATGGCATTTTTAGCTCATCTCTAGTTAATGATGTACATATACACTTGAAATGCTTACCCAAATGTTATGCGAGCTAAATAGAAATTTAAGTCCCCCTCCAAAAGAAAACATTGTAAAAATGAAACTGTATTTGTCTGTTTATATAACTCCCTGTATTTTTATAAAACATTACAGTATATGAATAAAGTATACTTATTAATAAAAAATACAAGTAAATAATTTATAGGTGACTAATCTCATGAGAATGAAACCGGTTCTTGTGCTAATATTACTTTAATTAAAAAAAAATCTAACAGGATTAATCACACCTTTCTTTAAATCTCTGTTCTACAGAGAAAAAAGTAGCCCTACGTTAAGGAACTACATTCACTATCCTTCTACAATTTTTCTGTTAAAATGCAGGCTATCTAGCTAGCTAAATATAGCTTACAAATAAGATTTGGATGAGATAGAAAGCATTGTTGAGACAATTTGATTAACAATGTTTATTTTGCACTTAACAAAAATAAATATACAAAAACCATAAACTTAGAGAGAATAAAAATACATCAAATTGAAAAGTAAATACAAATTGTTTGGTTCCAAGGACTGAAAACTTTCTTAAGATAAAATATGTTAGCCTTTTACATTTAATTAGATAAAATTATGCACAAGTTTGTTTTTATTCAAATTTTGAAAATAAAAGTTTTCCCTTTAAATGGAATATCTGCCCTTTGACATAAAAATGTAGAGCATTATCTGTTTAATTATCTGCAAAAAACTTAGCTGTTTGGATATGTATGCTGTATGTAAACACTATAATTACTATAGTTTGATTTAGAAATTATGTAAAAAAGCATGAGTATACAAAACATTAGTGAATATTTCCAAAATAAGTCTATTGCAATTAAGAAAAAAATAGATAATTTCTCAATCAGAACTCTGTGAGAATTAGGAAATTCTGTTTTTAGTACTTTATCAGCACATGAATTTTAAATAAAATTTTACTGATGATGTTGGTTTTGCAAATGTACAAATAAAAAGAAATATAGTTAGAAAATATAATTGCAATGCTTTTGCTTTCTTTATGAAAATATAAAACATTTTTTCATGACTAAGTAGGCTGTACACTATCTAGAATATTTTACATATTATCCAGGAATAAATACTCTCTTTGTATATTTAGCACAAATCTCTATCATAGCCTACTAAATTTATTATTTATTGTATTGTTTTCTTCTATTAGGCAGAATAATTTGACATCTAGTTTTGTGATTTAATCATCACTGAGTCTCCAGAACTTGGGCACAGGTAAATTACTTTTGGCTGGATAATTGTTTTATGTCAAAGAGATGAATGAACGAAAGACCACTGTCCATTAGAACTCACAATATAGAATGTTCATGAAATACTCAGCAACAGCTAAGAATTCTGCCTTTAGAAATATGGTTTATAAAACTAGATCATGTTCAAATCCAATTGACATCATTATTTAATTATGACTGGTATGAGTCCCATCATACCAATATCAGGTGCCACAAAATCTGTGAGATAATATGCTATATGTATTGAAGTTAAATGTTAAGTAATGGGGGAAATGCGTTTTATATTCTTTCAGATGTTCTTAAATTAAATACATCTCATGGAAAATATGCATAATATGTAAGTGATTAAATATGAAGAACTACTCTAAACTATTTTCCTTATAGTTGAAATGAAAACAAATTGCCTTCTATTTTTTGTTTTACTGATTCGTTTCTTATAGGGAAATGCCTATGGATTACTATACATAAGATTTTAGAGTACATTTAAAAACGTTAATGAGTGACTGCATGGAAGTTGAAAATATTAGTAGCATTGAGTAAAGGTTTTTATTTTTAAAATTACACTAAATTTATTCATTATATGTTCATTTATCTTACAGTAAAATCTAATTTAATCTAGGTTATTTCCTCAATGTGATCTCCATTGCTGGGTAGGAAGCAAAAACTCTAAAACCCTGTCTACAGTGATGTAGGAGAATGATAGCCACTTAAAAAGCGTTTAATGACTAGCATCCTGGATTTGCAACATTTCTCTCAGGATAGCCCTATTCCACACCCACGACCTGTTTCATTTCTAGGGGCTTTTTCCTCTCCACACTTTTGCTATTTAGGGTGATCTTTCTCTTTTGCTTTTTTTTCTTACTGTTCCCCCAATTCCTTCAGTTTCAAAAATAATAGACTGTATTTTTTTTCTTGGCTTGGTTATTTAAAATAAACTTCTTTATCTGTACATTTTTAGTTCTTTCTTGCTTGAGATCAGGATAATCTTTCAGCAAAAAATTTTGGGTCAAATTATTTACTAAGTGAGAATCAATATTAGGCCTTCCAGGTATTGGAATCTGATACAATCCAGGGAGAAAATTCCTCTGACAGTTTATACTTCAAAGAAAGTATATTAATTTTAATAAAATGCCAAAAGCAAAGTTCAATTATACATAATTCTGTTTTCATTTATGATTGGTTCATGTTTTCTTGAGATTTTAGGACCAGGGTATATCCTATCAGGATAATAGTCTCCTTTCAGTTAGGGGCAGTGAGATTTAAATACCAGAAGCTATTTTTACCTTATATACCAAATATCTCTTTGGAGATACAGGCCCGACTGTAGTATTTGGTGGTCCATGTAGGTCTACTGCTGGAGGTATAGTTTTAATCATGTATAGGTGCTGTTTGTATTGGTCAGGAACAGAATGTATATAAATATTAAAGTTTTCTTTTTCCTTCCAAGTTCCTTATCTGTTGCTGGAAACTGATGTAAGCCCAGACTTTTGCCGTATGACAAATGATGTCCATATCACAGGAACTCAAATAAACTAGGGTTAACATTTAAGGAAGGAAATTTCCCTTATAAGTATTACCAAGATGCACCACTTGTAGAAGACACCTTAGCCAGGCTCGGTAGCTCAGCCTGTAATCCCAGCGCTTTGGGAGGCTGAGGTGAGTGGATTGCCTGAGCCCGCGGGTTTGAGACCCGCCTGGG
Source organism: Cephalopachus bancanus (assembly GCA_027257055.1). Taxonomy (NCBI): domain Eukaryota; kingdom Metazoa; phylum Chordata; class Mammalia; order Primates; family Tarsiidae; genus Cephalopachus; species Cephalopachus bancanus. The sequence continues at coordinate 1,900,742 of JAPVLO010000089.1, forward strand.
CAGGTGAGACCTCATCTCTACAATAAATCAAAAAATTAGCTGGGCGTGGTAGCGCGCGTCAGTAGTTCCAGCTACTGGAAGGCTGGGGCGGAAGGATTGCTGGAGCCCCGCAGGGCGAGGCTGTGGTGGCCAGGAGGGGCCACTGCACTCCAGTCTGGGCGACTGAGTGAGACTCCAACTCAAAAAAAAAAAAAAAAAAGACACCCAAGATAGTTATGACAGAGGCAGCGCAGGACAATTTGTAGTAAGCGTTATGGCTAATTGGGGAGAACATTAAGACATTGTCAAGTTATAAGATCAGCCTTTAAATATGGCAGACGAGCCTTTGAGGAGTCTGAAGATATAAGCTGCCAGAAATATCTTTTTTTTTTTTTTCTATTTGCTTCCACTCAGGTCCACACTTTTAGTAGGTTTTAAAAAGCTAGAGGCTCAGTGTCATTAACTTATTCCAATGTGATAATACCTCCATAGAGAGGTTATTTAGATAAATTCTTTATAAGTAAGATCACAGTTTTGATCACAGTATTACCTGGGTTTGCCTGTGACTGTAAACTACTAGTGGGTGATTTGGGTCATTGATTATGCTTCTCCAGGCTTTATGCTATGCTCTGAATGTAGGAGTAGTCCCAAAATGTTAATGTTCAAACCCAACCTCCAAGGTGATAGTATTAAGAGATAAAGTTTCTGAGAGGTGACTAAGTTATGAGGGTAAAGCCCTCATGAATGGATCTAATGCTCTAATAAAAAAGATCTCGGAGAGATATTTAGTTCCTTCCACCATGAAAGAACTCAGCTAGAAAGTGCCATTTATAGGGTTGAGAGTCCTCCTCAGGCATCATATCTCCCTAACTAGCAAAAGTGTGGAGAGGAAAGAGCCCCTAGAAATGAAACAAGACGTGGGTGTGGAATAGGGCTATCCTGAGGGAAATGTTGCAAATCCAGGATGCTAGCCATTAAATGCATTTTAAGTGACTATCATTCTCCTACATCACTGTAGATAGGGCTTTAGAGTTTCTGCTTCTTACGCAGCAATGGAGATCACATTGAGGAAATAACTTAGATTTAATTAGATTTTACTGTAAGATAAATGAACATATTGTGAAAGGGGCCTGAGAAAATGTAATAAAATAAAATGTTAAAAGTTAAGCAAGTGTGTACTTAACCTTTCACACAGCTTCTTCCTGGAAACTAGAAACAGCACCTGCTGGCTATTGTTAAACTGTCTAACAGCTTTTTTTCTGCTTCTGTAAACCCTGCTAGCATTGCTTGAAAAGTACCTAGGCCTCCAGGATGCTGCAGTTTGGCTTGCTTAGAAAGTCCCAACGAGCCAGGCCTTGCCAGGATGTGGTTTTGCCCTACTTAAACCACCCTGTGCTGCAGGTCGGGGCCCTTGCTCTGGGACTTGCATTGTCCAAGCAAGTGGTCACCAGCCAGCTAGTTTTGGCTAATCAGCCTCTCTTTCCTTAACTTAAAATTTTGATGTTGGTGTCTGTGGATTAAACGCTCGGACCCTACTTCAATATAATAAATAAATTTAGTGTAATTTAAAAAATGAAAACCTTTACTTAATGCTGCTATTATTTTTAATTTCCATGCAGTCACTCACTTTTTAAAATTTGTATAAATTTAAGAGATACAAGTACAGTTTTGTAACATACATGCAATGTATAGTGGTGAAATCTTGACTTTTAGTGTATCCATCACTCAAACAGTCCAGATTGTACCCATTAAATAATTTTTCATTACACATCCTTCCCCCCCTTCACTTTTTTGAGACTTGTCTGTTATTCCCCACTGTATGACTACATGTGCATGGTATTTAGCTATTCAACTTATAAATGATAATATGAGTTATTTGACTTTCTGTTTCTTAGTTGTTTCACTTAAGTTAATGATCTCCAGTTCCATTCATGTTGCTGCAAAAGATATGATTCCATTCTTTTTATGGCTAAATATTATTCCATCGTGTATACATACCAATTTTTAATCCAATCATTTATTGATAGGCATTTAGGTTGATTCTATATTTTTACTATTGCAAATGGTGCTGCAATAAACATAAGACTGCAGTTATTTATTTTCCTTTTAATTCATACCCAGTAGCAAAATTACTGGGTTTGTCAATTCCAGTTTTTTTAACTTTTTTTTTTGAGAAATCTCCATATTCTTTCCCAAAAAGTTGTATAAATGTACATCATCCTCAGCAATGTATGAGTTCTCTTTTCTTTGCATACTTATCAACATCTGTTTGTTTTTGTTTTTCTCCTTTTTAATAATAACCATTCTAACTGGTATAAGATAATATCTCACTGGGTTTTAATTTGTAGTGCTCTGATTATCAATGATGCTGAGTAAATTTTTGTATGCTTGTTGGCCATTTGTATATCTTTTGGTGAAATATGCCTATTCATGCTCTTTGTCTACTTTCTGTTGGGGTTATTTGTGTTTTTATTTTTGTTGTTTTTGTTAAGTTGTTTGAGTTTTTTGTAAATTCTAGATATTAGACCCTGTTGAATGTATAGTTTGCAAATATTTTCTCCCACCATACAAGTTGTCTATTCACTATTTTGAGTATTTTCTTTGCTGTTGTTTATAGATCACCCAGTCTAAGATATTTTGTTAGAAAGAACAGCAGGAACAAAAAACTACACCTTTACAAAGTAAGATAATAATATCTAACTTTTTAAAAATTGATTGCGTTAAATATAGTTGAATAAATAACTGTTTATATACCATAAATAATGCTGTTCAATATTTTAATGGCAGAAAATACCCTTGGTTTAAATATCAGCAGATAAGAAAAGCACTGCATATTGAAACAGTAAGATATAGCTTGATCTTACACATATTCTGGGATCAGTTAAATAAAATCTTATTTACTTAAGCACAGTAATTTTGTTAGTACTGAGTGACTTGTAAGTATTTTAGTTGCTTTTGATAAAAATATTCCAACATGATTTTATTAAATTTTTGATTTGTTTATTTACATTTGTTTTATTTGACACAAAAGCAATATACACAACAGTAAACTTTTAAGAAAGCCTTAACGTTGATTTTACCAAGAAGGGGAGATCAGCAAAATCAAAACTCTTTCTTAGATAATTTTTACAGAAAATATTATTGACACTTTCTGGAATTTACACATTTTATTTACAAAATCCATAATAAATATGCCTTAATCAAAACCAATCCTAAGTTGCAAATAAGCATTTGAGGCAGATATTGATGTGAAATTTATTTATTTGAGAGTTTTATTATTTTTTGTAATAAATAAGTGAAGAATTTACATATTTGGTTAATAGTTAAGGTAGATTCAAAAAATAATCAATTGTAGCCTGGGTATGATTGTTCACACCTGTAGTCTCAGTACTTTTGAAGCCCACATGAGAGGATTGCTTGAACCTGAGTCTGAGACTAGCCTAGGCAATATAGTGACATCTTGCCTCTACAAAAAAAAAACAAAAAAAAACACACAAAAAAAACAAAAATAAACTGGGCATGGTGGCACATACCTGTAGTCTCAGCTACTCAGGGGGCTGAGGTGGAAGGATTGCCTAAACCAAGGAGGAGGAGGCTGCAGTGAGCCCTGACCATGCCAATGCACTCTAGCCTAGTTGACAGAGAGAGAGACCCTGACTCTAAATAAATAAAGATAATCAGTTACATTTAGAGAGATTATGCTGAAATCTACTGACTATTCATGAACAGAATGGACATATTTTAAGTGTTTAAAAATTTATTGAATTAAATAATTTAACATTAGGAAGAAAACCAAATATTTTTGCAATATATTACATTAAAACATTTGTTGTAAATATAAATGAAAATAAAATAGCTAAGCGATTTATCTTATTTTATTTTAGAGTTGTGGAGTACAAGTAAGGATTAGCTACATAGGTAGGCTGTACACAGGTGAAGTTTGGGCTTCCAATTGGCCCTCACTCTCCCTGTTAGTGGACCTAATATTCATTGTGTTGTCACATGATCCCCACCATACTCCCTACCGCCCTGCCTAGCAGTGCCCAGTGACTGCCAATCTTTCTCTTGTGTTCATGTGATGATTGTTCAGGGTCTGCTTATGAGTGGTGACATGGTATTCAGTTCTTTGTTTCTGTGATAGATTACTCAATATGATGATCCCCAACTCCATCCAATGTGTTGTGAAGTCTATGATTTTGTTCTTCTTTATGGCTGTGTTATACTCCATTGTGTATATGTAACACATTTTCTTTATCCAGTCCACTTTTAATGGGCAGTAAGGTTGGTTCCATGTTTTAGCTTTTGTGAATAGTGTGACAATAAACTTGTATGTGCATGTGTATTTTTTGTACAACAATTGATGTTCTTCTAGATATACTCCCAGGTGGGGCTTACTGAATCATATGGAAGGTCCATTTTCAGTTCTGTTAGGAATCACCACGCTGCTTTCCATGGAGGTTGAACTGGTTTGCACTCCCACCAACAGTGTAGAAGCATTCCTCAGCCGGGCTCGGTGGTTCAGCCTGTAATCCCATGCTTTGGGAGGCTGAGGTGAATGGATTGCCTGAGCCTGTGGGTTTGAGACCCGCCTGGGCAACTTGGCGAGACCTCATCTCTACAATAAATCAAAAATTAGCCAGGCATAGTAGCGCACACCTGTAGTTCAAGCTCCTTGGAAGGCTGAGGCAGAAGGATCGCCAGAGCCCAGCAGGTCGAGGCTGCAGTGACCGGGAGCAGCCACTGCACTCCAGTCTGGGCGACAGAGTGAGTCTTCAACTCAAAAAAAAAAAAAAGCATTCCCTTTTCTCTGCACTTGAACCATCATCCATTGTTTTTCAAGTTATGAATGATGGCCAACCTTACTGGAGTTAGGTGATGACTCAATGTGGTTTTGATTTGCATTTCTCTGATGATTAGTGAGATTGAGCATTTTTTTCATGTATCTGTTGGTTGCTTGTCTTCTTTTGAGAAGTGTCTATTCATATCGTTTGCTCACTTTTTAATGGGGTTGTTTACATTTTTCTTTCACTCTGTTGCAACCTTCTTGTACATTCTAGAAGTTAGGCCCTTGTCAGATGGTGACTTATAAATATTTCTCCCATTATGTGGGTTATCTCTTTACTCTCCTAATGGTTTCTTTTGCTATGCAGAAGCTTTTCAGTTTGATGAAGTCCCACTTGTCTATATTAGCTTTCATGGTGTTTGCTTTTGGGGACTTGATCAAGAATTCATTGCTTACTCCTATGTGCATAAGCATGTTTCCTGAGTTGTTTTTTTTTTTTCTTTCTAAGATTGTTATAGTTTGAGGTTTACATTTTGGTCTTGATCCATTTTGAGTTATTTTTTTGTATATGGTGATAAGTAAGGATTCAGTTTCAATTTTTTGCATGTGGTCAGCCAGTTTTACCTGCACAATTTCCTAAATATTGTCTATTTTCCCCAGTCATTTTTGCTGGTGGCTTTGTTGTAAGACCATGTTTTTGCTTCTGGAATGTCTGTCCTGTTCCAGTGGTCCATGTGTCTATTCTTGTACCCGATATCAGGCTGTTTTAGTTTAACTGTAATAGCCTTGTAATAAAGTTTAAATTTTGGAAGTGTGATATCTTCCACTTTATTTATTTTGCTGAGGATTGTTTTGGCTATGTATGCTCTTTTCTGTTTCCATAAGAACATCTGCACTGTTGTTTCCAGGTCTGAGAAAAATAATGTTGGTAATTTAATGGGTATTGCATTAAATTTGTAGATTGCCTTAAGTAGGATGGACATCTTGACAACATTGATTCTTCCAATCCATGAGCAAAAAATTATTTTTCCATTTGTTTGTGTCATCTTTGCTTTCTTTGGGCAGTGTTTTGTTGTTCTCAGAAAAGTCTTTCAGTTCTTTGGTTAGGTGAATGCCAAGTTATTTATTGTATTTTATATTATATTATATCATTTTAATTTCATCTGTGGCTATTGTGAATGAGATTGTGTTTTTGGTTTGGTTAACTGCCTGCTTGTTGCTGGTGTATAGAAATATAATTGTCTTTTGCTCATTGATTTTATACCCCAAAACTTTACCAAAGTCATTTATCAGTGCAAAGAGAATTTGATGGACTCCCCTGGATTTTCAAGGTATAGAATCATATCATCCACAAAGAGGGAAAGTTTAACTTCCTCTTTTCCTATTTGGTTGTCCCTGATTTCCTTCTCTTGCCTGACTGCTCTGGCTAGGATTTTCAGAATTATGTTGAACAGGAAGGGTAAGAGTAAGAATGCCATTCCCATTCTTAAAGGGAAAGCTTTCAACTTATGCCTATTGAGCAAAATGTTAGCTGTGGGTTTATCATAGATGGCTCTTAATATTTTGAGGAACGTTCCTTTTTGCCTAGGTGTTCAATTGTTAGCAAGAAGGGATGCTAGATTTTGTTGAATGCTTTTCTGCATTTAATGATATAATTATGTCATTCTTGTTTTCACATCTGTTAATGTATTAAATTACATTTATGGTTTTGTGAATGTTGAATCAGTCCTGCATCCCAGGAATAAAACCCACCTGGTCAAGGTGGGTGATCCTTGCAATGTGTTGTTGGATCTGATTTGCTTGTATCTTGTTGAGAATTTTTGCATCTATGTTAATCAAGGAGATTGTCCTGCAATTATCTTTCCTTGTTGAGTTTGCCAGATTTGGGTATCAGTATGATGTTAGCTATGTAAAATTATTTGAGAAGAATTCCATCTTTCTCTATTGCCTGGAATACTTTTGATAAGATTGTTATCAGCTCCTATTAGTATATCTTGCAGAATTCAGTTGGGAAGCCATCTGGTCTGGGAAATTTTTCATGGAGAGATTTCTTATGACTGAGTCAATTTCCTGTATTGATATCAGTCTGTTTAGAGTTTCAATTTCTTCTTGTTTCAACCTTGGAAAGTAGGGTGATGTCAGAAAGTCCTTCATTTCCTTCAGACTGGCAAATTTATTTGCATACAGGTGTACATAGTAATCTCTTGAATTCCTTGGGTGTCAGTTTTGACTCATCTTTCACATTTCTAATTGTGTTTATTTGAACTCTCTCTCTCAAGTCAATCTGAACATGTCAGTCAATCTTATTTATTGTTTCAAAGAACAAGTTTTTTGTCTTGTTGATTATTTCTATGATATTTTTGTCTTCTATGTCCTAATTGTGATTTTTAACTCAGTGATCTAAATTTTTCTGCTGAAGTTAAGATTTAGGTAATTTTGTGGTACATATACACAATGAAATATTACACAGCCATAAAGAAGGACAAAATTATGAACTTCACAGCAATTTGGATGGATTTAAAATCTATAATACTCATGATCTATCACAGAAACAAAGAATTGAGTACCAACTGTTCTCACTCATAAGTAGACCTTGAACATTTACCATAATATTATAAGAAAAGGATTGACAGTAGCTAGAAATTGCCTGAGGAGGAAAGAGGGTGACATACAACATCATCAAGGGTATCTGATTGCAAACAAGTCAAAGTGGGGACCAAAGGGAAGTCCAAATGTTACCTATATGATGACCACGTGTATACCTAATCCTGAATTGTACCCCACATTTTTAAAATAAAATATACAAAATAAATAAATAAAATAATAAATAAATTAAAATATTTAGGTAATCTTGTCTTTTCAGCTCCCTTACATGTGACATTAGGCTATCTATTTGCGATCTTTTTGTTTTCTTAATAAGTGTGTGCAAGGCTATGGATTTTCCTCTTAACACTGCTTTCATGACATCCCAGAGTCTGATAAAATTTGTTTATTTTCTATATTTTATTTTATTTATGACATCACACTACTTATGTTTTCATTTGTTTCTGGGAATCTGTTTATTTCTGTCTTGATTTCCATGTTGACCCAGAAGTCATTTAGCAGCATGTTGTTTAGTGACCATGTCTTTGTATGTTTTGGGGGGATCTTGTTGAAGGTGATATTTATTTTCATTCCACTGTAGTCTGAGAAGGTACATGGTATTATTTTGATCTTTTGGAATTTGTTTATGCCTGACTTATATCTCAAAATGTGATCAACCTTGGAATATGTTCCACGTGCTGACGAGTAGAATGTGTACTCTGAAGTGTTGAGTGAAGTATTCTCAAGATGTCTTTTAAGTTCATTTGTCTGAGGACTGAGCTGAGATTCTAGATCTCCTTATTGATTTTTTGTCTTAATGATCCACCTAGAGCTGTTAGTGGAGTATTTAAGACTCCAGTTATAATTGTGTTAGAGTCAACTTCATCTCTTAGTTTACTTAATAGTCGTTTTATAAAACCTGGTGTTACTGTGTAGGGTGCATGTATGTTTAGGAAGGATATTTCTTGCTGGTGGATTGAATCTTTTATCATTATGTAGTGTCTTTCTGTATCCCTTTTCAAATTGATTGCTTGAAGTCTGTTTTTTCTGATATTAGAATATCTATTCCTGCCTTCTTCTGTTTTTTGTTTGTCTGAAAGTTCATTTTTCAGCATTCAACTTTAGGTCTATGGGTGTCCTTTGCAGAAAGATTAGCTTCCTGGAAGCAGCAGATTGTTGGATTGTGCTTTTTTATACAAATGGCCACTCTATGGTCTATTCTTTTCTTTTCTTTTCTTTTTTTTTTGAGTTGGAGTCTCACTCTGTCGTCCAGACTGGAGTGCAGTGGCATGCTCCTGGCCTCCACAGCCTCGACCTGCTGGGCTCTGGTGATCCTTCTGCCTCAGCCTTCCAAGTTGCTGGAACTACAGGTGTGTGCGACCACACCCAGCTAGTTTTTGATTTATTGTAGAGACGAGGTCTCAAAAAGTTGCCCAGGTGGATCTCGAACCCACGGACTAAGGCAATCCACTAGCCTTGGCCTCCCAAAGTGCTGGGATTACAGGCTAAGCCACTGAGCCTGGCCTATGGTCTTTTCAATGGTGCATTTAGTCCATTCATGTTCAGGTTGATTGTTGAAATGTGAGAATTTATCCCTGCCATGGGACTCTTAAAACGTTGCTTTGTTTTCTTTTAACATTTGTATTTATATATGTGAGTGTTTTCACTTTGCGGGTTGTTTTATTGTGTGGATGTTTTCATTTTGTGTATGGCTATTATTCTGTGTTTGCCTGTACTTTTGTGATGAGCATGATCACTTTTTTTGCTCGTTTTCAAGATCTTAAGCATCTCCTGAAAAACTGGTCTGGAGGTAGCATATTCTCTTAAGCATTAGATGCCTGTGAAGGATTTTATTTTTCTGTCACTGATGAAGCTTAGCTTGGTGGGGTAGAACTTTCTAGGTTGGAATTGCTTATCTTTAATAACATTAAAAATCAGACTCCGGTCTCTGCTGGCTTATAGTGCTTCTGCAGATAAGTCTGGAATGATTCTGATGAGTCTTTCCTGGTAGATAGTCCAACTTTTCACTCTTACTGCCTTTAGGATTTTATCTTTAATGCTTACTTTATGTAGTTAGATTACTATGTGTCTAGGGGTTGGTATTCTTGTGTGATACCTTATACAGGTTCTCTGAGTTTCTTATGCTTGAATGATCCCATCTCTGGTGACACAAGGAAAGTTTTCTTGAATTACTTAATGGAATGCTTGTTCCAAGGTTCTCATTTCCCTTTCTGCTTCAGGGATTACCAATCTCTCTCAGAGGCCTTTTGAGTTCTTTTTTCTATGTTTCTAATGCATTGAGTTAATTTCGTATTTTGGACATTTTACTCTGTGATTCTTTCCTCTACTTGGTTGATGCTGCTTTCTATACTTGTTAGTTTGTTATTTATTTCAAGGATGGAGTTCTTTATTTCCATTATTTCAAAAGTGACTTTTTTTTAAAATTGGTCAATTCTGCTCTTTATGTACAATTTCACTGAGTTTCACTTCTTGTTTCTCTTGGTTCCTGTTCATTTTTGCTATCTAATTTCTGATTTTTGTGGCTGTCATCTGGTACAGGTCATTCAGTAGAGTTTCCATTGTTTGTACTCAAATGGCTGTTTTGGGGGGTTATCTCTTTAGGACTTTGAGGGTTGCCTGTGTTTTGCCATTCATTCTTCTTCATTTGTGACAGGTCTCTTTTTCTTCTCGATAAATACATCATACAAGGAGAGGGAGAAGCATTCGCTTCTGCTGTTTGCTCCCCCGGGTGGCAGGTTACCATAATTTTAGTTTTTCTGTCCTGCTGCTAAACTAGTTGAACCAGTTTTCAACTTCTGTTGCAGTGGTAGGGGTTGGGGTGAACAGACTAATCTTAAAATTGCTCACTGTGGGTCATATGAAAGGTCAATTTCTAATTCTTTTAGAAATCATCACATTATTTTCCATAGAGTTTGAACTTATTTTGCATTCCCACCAACAGTGTAGAATCGTTCCCTTTCCCACATCCTCACCAATGTCTGTTTTGTTTTGTTTTTTACTAGTGTCATTCTTATTGGGGTTAGGTGGTATCTCAGTGTGGATTTGATTTGCCTTTCTTTGATGATTAGTGAGGCTCAACACTTTTGCATGTGTCTATTGGCTGCCCCTATGTCTTCTGTTGAGAAGTGTCTATTCGCGTCTTTTGCCCACTTACTATTGGGGCTGGTTTTTTTTTTTTTTTTTCCCCTTTCAGTTCATTTGACTTCCTTGTAGATACTGGATGTTAGACCTTTGCCAGATATACATTTGGCAAATAATTTTTTTTCATTCTGTGTGTTGTCTCCCACTCTCTACATGGTTTATTTTTATTTTTATTTTAAAGAAGTAGGGTACAATTTCAGGGTTAGGTATACAAATGTTTATTATGCAGGTACCCTTATTGATGAGGTATGCCCCACCTCCCTTGGCAGTTTCCTACTACTGTCAATTCCACTCTTCCCTCCCCTGGCAGTTTCCCACTACTGCCAATCCCTCTTTTACAGTATCATGATAATTGTTCAAGGTCTGCTTATGAGTGAGAACACGTGGTATTCAGTTCTTTGTTTCTGTGCTAGATCACTGAGTACTATAGACTCTAAATCCATCCAAGTTGCTGTGAAGTCCTTAGGTTTATCCTTCCTCATGACTGTTTAATATTCTATCATGTATAATTCTATCATGTATATCTTCATATATCAATATTGTATCATGTATATCCACTTTTTTTTATCCAGTCCATTTTTTAAAGAAAGGATTTATTGGAGAGTCACAAAAGCTCCAGAGCAGCAGGGGACCCAAGGGGGTTGCCCTCCAACATGGTTTTGATGGGCAACAGGGCTGGTGCCATGTTTTTGCAACTGTGAATAGTGTTGAAATAAATATGTATGTGCAGTGTCTTTTTGGTAGAATTATTTGAGTCCTACATGTTCTCACTCATAAGCAGACTATGAACATTTACCATAATATTATAAGAAAGTTATTGACGTAGTGGGAAGCTGCCAAGAGAAGGTGGATGACATAACATCCATAAGTGTACCTGATCTCAAACCAGGCATATTAGGGGTCAAAGGGAGGCCCAAACTTTACCTGTATGATGACCACTTGTATACCTAATCCTGAATTGTACCCCACATCTTTAAAATAAAATAAAATAAATTGCTCACCACATCTTTCATGGAGCAGAACTCTTGACTTTGTTCAAGCCTGGAATAGGGTGGGAGGTGTGTACAAAGAGACCCATGCTGTGTGCAAGATGTATTGGCAACTGGATCCCTGTACTTTGCCTTGTTTTGGCAAGAGAGGTACTGGTCTGCATCTTCACTAGCTGGTGGTGGACATGCCAACCAGACTCACTTTGCAGGTGGTTCTTTTCCTGTTGTGGCCTGACCAAAACTCCTCCCTGGTGGGACTGAAGACTCCTGCAAAACTGAGAGGGGGTGAATTTACTCAAAAATTCTTAAAATCACTCACTTCTCCTGTTTTTAGCAGAGCTTCCAACTTTGTCTGAACCTGGAACAGGGTGGGGGCTAGGGCACCAGTTAAGCAGTTTTTAATACATTTATGAAGCTCTATTCTCTACAGCTTGTCAAGTAATATGCTATCAGTGTCCCTTCTTGTCTTTAGAAATCAAAGAAAATCCTCAATTCATCTCATTCATTCTTGTTCCTGTTAAAATATTTCAATCTCAGTTATTATCCTTGATATCAAAGATTTGTTAAAATTAAAATCTGTATTCAATCACTCAGGAAATTCTTCCAAAAAAATCTCAAAGTGTCATCATCATCATTTCTATCAGGGGAACATTATTATACCATCAGATGGCTCACTTTCTCAAATTCTCAAACATTTACTTAGATATCACATCCTTGTTGAGACTGCATCTCACCACAGGGACTTATCTTTGTAGCTGTTCTCCCCAAAGCTCTCCCATCTTCCTCATTTTTTCTCATAGTACTTTATGATGTTGTAACTTAATAAATTATTTACTTATTTAGTCATTCTTTCTCTACTTGAGAAGAAGAAAATTTTGTTGTTGTTTTCTGACATATCCCTAGATGATATCTGGAACTTCGTAGGTTCACAATAAGTATTGACTGACTGAATAACGCATCTATAAACATATTTCAAGACTCTGGGCCTTGAAATATTACCTTCAATTTATTTTTCAAGTAATACCAAATTGTGTCATCAGATGACACACTGAGATGACGTTCAGCTACCTTTGTCAAAGCAAGTTACATAAGATCTACTGGTCTATGAGGTTAACAATGCCTATGTTTTGGATGGTACTGAGGTAGCAGACTAGAAGGTTAGCTTTTTTATGGTTCTTCCATAATAATGCCATTCTCACTGTAATGTCAGGTGCATTTTTTTAAAGGTTTTTATTTTCTTTGAATGGGTATATAGTTGATAACAATGGTTGGTATAAGAAGACACAAAGACTTTTAAACCTGTTTTCAGGTTTGTTTTTTTTATTGTGAAGTTGTGGGGTACAGTTAAGGGTTAGGTATACAATTGTGTTTCATTCAGGCACCCTGTTGATATGGGATGTTTCCCGTACCCAGACAGATATTTGCTACTGTTAATCCCTTCTCCCTCCCCCCACCATAGTTTCCCAGTACGGTCAGTCATTTTCATATAGTATTGCATTGGATGTTTAAGGTCCATTATATGAGTGACAACATGTGATACTCGGATCTTTGTTTCTGTGAGAGGTCACTCAGTATTATAGACTCCAGTTCCATCCAGGTTGCTGCGAAATTCATGATTTTGTTCTTTTTTATGGCTGCATAGTATTCCATCATGTATATGTACCACATTTTTTTAATCCAGTCCTCTTTTGACGGGCAGCATGGCTGTTTCCAGGTTCTTGTTATTGTGAACAATGCTGCGATAAACATGCATGTGCAGGTATTTTTTTATAGAGTGATTTGTGTTCTTCAGGATATATTTCCAGTAGGGGGATTGCGGGTTCATATGGGAGGTTGGTATTTAGACTTTTAAGAATCGCCACACTGCTTTCCACAGAGGTTGCACTAGTTTACACTCCCACCAACAGTGTAGAAGTGTTCCCTTTTCACCACACCCTCTCCAGCAGCTGTTATTTTTTGAGTTGTTGATAATTGCCATTCTGACTGGGGTTAGGTGGTATCTCAGTGTGGTTTTGATTTGCATCTCCCTGATGATTAGTGAGGTTGAACATTTCTTCCTGTGTTTGTTGGCTGCTCAGATGTTTTCCTTTGTGAAGTGTCTGTTCATATCTTTTTCCCATTTTATAATGGGGTTGTTTGTTTTTTTCTTTTCAGCACGCTTGAGTTCCTTATAGATCCAGGATGTTAAGCCTTTGTCGGACCTGGAGTTGGCAAATACTTTTTCCAAGTCAGTGGGCTGTCTCCCTACTCTCTTGATGGTTTCTTTGGCTTTGCAGAAGCTTGTCAGTTTAATAAGGTCCCACTTGTCTATTTTCTCTCTTATGAGCTGTGGGTTTTGGATTTTGTTCAGGAATTGGATGCCAGTTCCGATTTCCATGAGGGTTTTTCCTTCATTTTCTAAGGTTCTTATGGTTTGAGGTTTTACATTTAGGTCTCTGATCCATTTGGAATTAACCTTTGTGCATGGGGATAGATAGGGGTCCTGTTTCAATCTTCTGCATGTGGTCAGCCAGTTTTCCCAGCACCATTTACTGAATAGGTTCTCCTCTCCCCAGTGGTAGGTGGTAGAGGCTTTGTCAAAGATGAGTTGGTTGAGAAATTCAGGTTTTGCTTCTGGAATCTCAATTCTATTCCATTGATCTATATGCCTGTTCCTATACCAATACCAAGCTGTTTTGATGATTGTAGCTTTATAGTAAAGTTTGAAGTCTGGTAGTGTGATACCACCTGCTTTGTTTTTTTTGCTGAGGATTGTTCTGGCTATTCTTGGACGTTTGTGTTTCCGTATGAATTCCTGCATTGTTTTTTCTAGGTCTGAGAAGAATGTTGCTGGTAATTTGATGGGTATTGCATTGAATTTGTAGATTGCCTTAGGTAAGATGGACATCTTCACAATGTTGATTCTTCCGATCCATGAGCACGGGATATTATTTCACTTGTTTGTGTCAACTTTGATTTCTTTGAGCAGTGTTTTGTAGTTTTCCTTGTAAAGGTCTTTCACGTCTCTGGTTAGGAAGATGCCAAGGTATTTCATTTTTTTTGCAGCTATTGTGAATGGAATTCTGTTTTTTTGGGGGGGTTTCTGTTTGTTTATTATTGGTGTAGAGAAATGCGATTGTCTTTTGTACACTTATTTTGTATCCTGAGACTTAGCCAAAGGCCTTTATCAGTGTAAGGAGGTTTTTGACAGATTCTCTTAGGTTTTCAAGGTATACAATCATGTCGTCTGCAAAGAGAGATAACTTGACTTTCTCTTTTCCTATTTGGATACCCCTGATTGCCTTCTCTTCTCTGATTGCTCGAGCCAGGACTTCTAATACTATGTTGAACAGGAGGGGTGAGAGTGGGCATCCTTGTCTTGTTCCAGTTTTCAGGGGAAATGATTCTAATTTTTGTCCATTTAGGAGTATGCTTGCTGTGGGTTTCTCGTAGATGGCTTTTATTATTTTGAGGTATGTTACCTGTATGCCTAGATGTTCAAGGGTTTTTATCAAGAAGGGGTGCTGGATTTTATCAAAACCTTTTTCTGCATCTAATGATATAATCATGTGGGTTTTGTTTTGACATCGTTAATGTATTTAATAACATTTATGGTTTTACGAATGTTGAACCAGTCTTGCATCCCAGGAATGAAGCCTACTTGGTCATGATGGATGATTTTTGAGATGTATTGCTGAATCCGGTTGGCTAGGATCTTGTTGAGAATTTTAGCATCTATGTTCATCAAAGATATTGGCCTGTAGTTCTCTTTCTTTGCTGGATCTTTACCTGGCTTGGGTATCAATGTGATGATGACTTCGTAAAATGATTTGGGGAGCATTCCATCTTTTTCAATTGCCTGGAATACCTTCAGTAGGATTGGTATCAGCTCCTCCTTAAATGTCTTGTAGAATTCTGCTGGAAAGCCATCTGGTCCAGGGCTTTTTTTTGTAGGAAGTTTTCTTATTACATAGTCGATTTCCTTGATTGTTATTGGTTTATTTAGGGTCTCAATCTCTTCTTGTTCCAACTTAGGTAGGTTGTGTGATGTCAGAAAGTCCTCCATTTCCTTAAGGTTTTCAAGTTTGTTTCCATACAAGTGTACGTAGTAGTCGCTAATGATCTTTTGTATTTCTTCAGGGTCTGATGTGACTTCATCTTTTGTGTTTCTGATTGTGCTTATTTGTTTTTTTTTCTCGTTTTTTCTTGGTCAGTCTAGCTAGGGGACCATCGATCTTGTTTATTCTTTTGAAGAACCAGCTTTTTGTTTCATTGATTTTTTCTATTATCTTTTTGTCTTCTATGTCCTGGATTTGGGTTTTTATTTTGGTGATCTGGATTCTTCTGCTGAAATTAGGGTTTTTGTGGTCTTGCTTTTCCAGCTTCTTTAGGTCGCTTGTTAGGTTGTGAATTTCTGTTCCTTCCATTTTCCTCACGTGTGTTTGTAGGGATATAAATTCCCCTCTTATTACAGCTTTTAAGGCGTCCCAGAGATTTTGGTAAGATGTTTCTTCATTTTCATTTGTTTCCAGGTATCTTTTGATCTCTGTTTTGATGTCATCATTGACCCAGGAGTTATTTAGCATCATGCTGTTTAAAGTCCATGTCTTTGTGGGTTTTGAGGGGACTTTGTTGGTGTCAATGTTTATTTTTATTCCACTGTGGTCCGAGAAGGTGCATGGTAGAATTTCAGTCCTTTTAAATTTGCTTATACTTGATTTGTGTCCAATTATGTGGTCGATCTTAGAATATGTTCCATGTGGTGATGAGCAGAATGTGTATTCTGTGGTCTTTGGATGGAGTGTTCTATAGTTATCAATTAAGTCCATTTGATCCAGAGTCTCACTGAGGTTCCGGATCTCCTTGCTGATTTTTTGTCCTGATGATCTGTCTAGGGTTGTGAGTGGTGTATTAAAGTCCCCAGTTATTATGGTGTTAGAATCAATGTCTTTCTTTAGTTTCCTAGAAGTTGCTTTATGAATGTTGGCGCACTTATGTTGGGTGCATATATGTTTAGGATAGATATTTCTTGTTGATGGAGTGAACCTTTTATCATTATGTAGTGGCCCTCTGTATCTTTTTAAATTTTTAATAGCTTAAATGGTATTTTGTCTGAAATTAGGATCGCGACTCCTCCTTTCTTTTGTGTTCCATTTGCCTGAAAATTTGTTTCCCATCCTCTTACTTTGAGTCTGTATATGTCCTTTCTAGTGAGATGGGTCTCTTGAAGGCAGTATATTGTTGCCTGGTGATATCTTATCCATTTTGTCATTCTATGTCTTTTCAGTGGTGCGTTTAGTCCATTCACAATCAGACTAATTATTGAAATGTGAGAGTTCGTTCCTATCATGGAGTTCTTATTGAGTTGTTGTTCTTCCACTTGGTTTTTTCTTTTTCTTTTTTGTCTTTCTTTTGGTTTGGGGGTTGGTTCATGTATATTTTATTCTTTCCCCTGTACTCTTGTGAAGAATGTTTTCTTTTTTCCTTTTCTTCTGTGTTTAGTACTTTCTTAAGTGTTTCATGTAGAGATGGTTTGGTGTCAGCATAAGTTCTTAGGGATTGGATATCTAGGAAAGATTTTAATTCTCCCTCACTGATAAAGCTTAGCTTGGCTGGGTAGATTACTCTTGGTTGAAATTGTTTATCTTTTAGGACTTTGAAGATAGGGCTCCAAGCTCTCCTAGCCTGCAGGGTTTCTGCAGATAAATCTGCTGCTATTCTGATTGGTCTTCCATGGTAGGTGATCTGGCCTTTTTCTCTTGCTGCCTTTAGGATTTTTTCTTTTGTGCCTACTTTATTTAGGCGAATTATTATGTGTCTAGGAGTTGGTCTTCTCATTTGTTGTCTTGTGGGGGTTCTCTGAATCTCTTGTGTTTGAATTTTTGCATCACTGATTAGATAAGGAAAGTTTTCTTGAATGATCTCATGGAAAGTTTGTTCCAATGTGGTCTCTGTTTCTCTTTCTGCCTCAGGGAGTCCGATTATTCTTAGGTTAGGCCTCTTGAGGTAGTCACTCATCTCTTGAAGGTTTTGTTCTGTCATTTTGAGCTTGTTTTCTGTGCTTTTAAGAGTTTGGGTTATTTCTATATTTTGGTCCTCAAGCTCTGAGATTCTTTCTTCTGCTTGGGTAATTCTGCTTTCCATGCTTATCAATTTGTTATTTATTTCATTCACAGTATTATTTATTACTGTTATCTCAGATATCAGCTCCTTCCTAGTTTCTTCTTGTGTCTCCTCAATTCTTTTTAATCTCTCCATTATTGTTTTGATATCTACATTTGCATTTTGAGACCCTTCATTCTGGGGACTTTTCATTGTTAGCATTCCAAAGTCAGTTTTCTCAATGTTTGCTCTCCCAGGCGCCTGGAGAGACCCATACTCTTCTTTTGGTTTTTCTTCATTTCTGTAGATTTTTCTCCCTCTCCCCCTTTCCCTCCCCCTCTTCAATTCTGTTTTTGAGGGAAGGTGGGGTTGCTTTTATTTCTCTTCTGCAATGACCTGTTCTTCCTTATGAGGGTCTTCTGGCTTTGTTCACTTTTCCCTCTGCTTTACAGTCTGTCTATTCAGCAGTATGCAGCCTTGGTCCCTAGATTTAAAAAGGGGGCATATAAAAGAGGAAAATAACGGAGGAAGGGGGGGTCAATAGGGAGTTAGAAAGAGAGAAGTGCGAGAGGGAAAACAGATATACATATCAACTATCAGGTGAAAGAGAGATACAGGGCTGGGAAGAAGTGAAGAAAGACAGGTAAGAAAAATTCCCTAAAGAATACTGATAGTTACACAGAGACAGGCCAATATAATCAAGAAACAGTTTAAGTCAGAAGGTAAACACCAAACATAATCTAAACCAACAGTTTCAATGATAAAATCATAAGTCAAAATAAGTGATCAGACAAGAGTCACTTCTGTGTCTTCTGTTTTGCACTGTTGCCTTAGGAACTGAGGTAAAGTTTGTTGATAAGTGGGTGGGGCAATGGAAGTCTCTGCCTGGAGAATAGAAGGTAGTTTACCCAGATCTGTTTTTCTCCACTTGTCTGAGTCCCCTGGTTTGGGGTCTTGCACTGAGTGCCTCAGTCAGGGTGGGCCCGGAGTTCCAGAGCTCCAAAGCTCCAAAGGACAGGCAGTGGGTGGCGAGAGTGGCTCTGGGCCCCTCACGGGGGTACTCGGCCAGGAAAGGGACCAGAGTCTCTGAGGGGCGGGCACCCAGAGCCTCCCTGTGTGACCGGTGGTGCTGGGTGCCGGGTGTCGGGCTGGAGACAATGGAGCCGGGGAGAGGGCCGGAGGGAGCAGGGACCCAAAACTTCCCACACGCTGCAATATCTGGCCTTAGGAAATGAGGTAAAGTTTGTTGATAGGTGGGCGGGGCAATGGAAGTCTCTGCCTGGAGAATGGCGAGGCAGTTTAAGCAGATCTGTTTTTCTCCTCTTGTCTGGGTCCTCCGGCTTGGGGTCTCATGTTGAGTGCCTCAGCCAGGGTGGACCCGGAGTTCCAGAGTTCCAAAGTTCCAAAGGGAAGGCAGTGAGTGGCGAGAGTGGCGCTGAGCCCCCTACAAAGTACTGGAGCCAGGAAAGGGACTGGAGTCTCTGAGGGGCGGGCACCCAGAGCCTCCCTGTGTGACCGGTGGTGCCGGGTGCCGGGTGTCGGGCTGGAGACAATGCAGCCAGGGAGGGATCTGGAGGGGGCTGGGACCGGAGACTTCCACACACGAGTAGAACAGCAGCAGTGGTGGGGGGTGCGCAATATCTGGCCTTGCGTGGGAAGTTCCCAGGCCTGGCACCAGCACGGTTGGTGGTGGGCTGGGGGATGGGGGAAGAGAAGTAATAGCCTTTTGGGAACTCACGTTCAGAGAATCTTACCAGTTCACGTATGCCATCGCCATCTTGCCCCGTCTCCTCTGTTTTCAGGTTTTAAACTTAATGAATCTTTCTTGATATTTGTAATTTGATGACTTAAAATATGTCTGAGAGATAAATTTATTATTAATCCATGATTTTCTTATAATCACTTCAAAATAGTGTTTATGATAGATGGTATAAATCATGCACTATTTGTAGCCCTGTTTCACTCCCTTGGAGCTAAATAATGGCTTTTGCATAGCACTTCTAAGTCATCTAGTTCAGTCTGATTTGATACCTCCATTGGGAAGTATAGATTATTCTGGGTTGATTGCTTTGGGGAGTCTCAACAGATATTTCATATTCAATGGATTAACATAAGTAGCAGGCTGTGGTGTTACATCTTGTTTCAAAGGCCAACTATAATTTGGACCCAGCACCGCCCCATTTCCAGGCATAATGCAACATGATAATCTGTAGAGCTCTGTGAAAACATAGGTGATTGGTTGTACTCATGAAAATTCTCATTTTGAAGATCTGAATGTACACAACAGTTTCTTAAAAAATAAAACTTATTAAGTAATTGCAATCTTCATACTCACTGGGGATCATAGAAAAAATAAAAAATTTGAGCTTTTGATTAAAAATAATCTTATATTGTTCAGCTTGAATTCATCAAGCTAAAATTGGTTCATTTTTGGCTGTGTAAAGACAAATGGAAATCTTCGTTCATGACCATAATTGTACTGTTATATGGAATCTCCTGAAACAAGATTATTAGGCAGCCTACAGAGATATGTTCTTATTTGTATTCTTTTGTCTAACTAATATTTGCATATTATATACTAATTGCTAAGATTTGTTAGATAATAGACTGATGGACAAGAAAGTTAGAATTTTTAATTTCATGGAACTTTTTTCTAAAGGGAGATTGGAATAATACTCCTGCAAACAAATAAACAAACCACAAAAAAACTGAGAAGTGCCTTATAAAATATGACTTACTATAATGAACAAAAAGTATGATTGTCATGGTGATGGGTGTGTGTGTGTGTGTGTGTGTGTGTGTGTGTGTGTGTGTGTAGAATTGTGATAGAGGTTGGTGCTGGCATAAGTTCTTACATTGGTTCAGAAAGGGCTCTCTGGAGAGGTAATAGATAACTGGGACCACATTTTATAATCTATGGAGAATCTATGACTTTTATTGTGAAAACCATAAGAAAGTTTTGTTTTTTTTTTCAGCAGGAATGTAGTCTGAATTAATTTCTATTATTAAATGCATTTTACCTGCAATTTGGAGAATGGATTTTTGGCATCCAGAAGTAAAACCATAGAAATTTGGTAAAGATTACTTTCAGTAGAAAACATGCATGTAAAAATATCAAAGAACAGGCATACATTTTTAACTTAACACAATATAGAAACATAACAGGAGCAACAGGAACTTATTACAGAAACATGAGCTTTCCAAGAAAAGTACTAGCAAGTACTCAGAAAGTCAGAATCTATTGATATTTTGCATTACAATGTCACCTAATTGTCACCACACATTTGTGGAGTAGATGTTCTTTCTCATTTTAGAGATAAGAACACTATGGCATGGGGTGTTCAACCATTGCAAGATAACACTAGTAAGTGAAAATACATAGAAATGGGTGCATAGAATTCTATTCCAAAGCCTAAGTTGTTAGCTATTATAAGTCATCTCTGATTGAACTACCATGCCCTGGAGTAATCTCATGCAGTCTAGTGAGCGCAGCATGTTTTTATCCAATTTTATGTCTTAGGGAATCCAATAGAATCTTGTGCTCACCGTGTGTTTCCTTCCCAATTCCTAAGTATTTGCATATTATTATTTCTAAAATACTAAATTAACTTAAAAACTGATTAAAAGCAAAGTATTACTATGTTAAACATATAAAAAAGTAACATTATGAATTAAAACCAACACTTAGCTTTATAAGTTTATACCACTGTATTTTTCAGTATCATGCACAATTTTTGATTCAAAATCTTCCTGAAAACCTAGAACTAATATGTGATTATAGCAAGATTGCAAGATAAAGGCTAGTATACAAGTCATTTATTTTTCTGTACACTAACAAGTAGGATATGTAATTTAAAACATATTCTAGTCAGAGTTCTGTAGATACACAGAACTAATAAGACATACACATATAGATATATAGAAGGATATTTATTATCAGAAATTGACTCAGGTGACTATGGAGGCTGAGAAGTTTCACAATTTTCTGTCTGCAAACTGGCTACCCAGGAAAGTGTAGTTTCAGTTCAAAACTGAAGACCTCAGAACCAAGATAATCAATGATGTCATTCCAGTCCTAGACCTAGGTACAAAAACAATGAGCACAGGTTTCTGAGGGTGGGAGAATATGGATGTCCCTGGTCAAGCATAAAACAAATTTGCCTTCCTCTGTCTTTTTGCTCTATTCAATATCTCAACAGATTGAATGATGCCCACCTGCACTGGTGAATGAAATCTTCTTTACTTAGTCTACCAATTCAGATGCTAATTTTTTACAGAAATGCCTTCACAGACACAGCCAGAAACAATGTTTTACCAGCTATGTAATCCAGTCAAGTTGACACACAAAATTAGCCATTAGACAGACTTAACCCTCTTCCCAAGTATTAACTCAAAATGGGCCATATACCTAAATGTAAAACACAAAACCATAAACCTCCTAGGAGATAACACAGGAGAAAACCTGCATAGCCTTGGTATGGTTAGGTGCTTTTAGATACAATGCAATGGGAATGGTTCATAAAAGAAGCAGTTGATAAGTTGGATTATTTTTAAATGAAAAACCTTTTCTCAGGTACCTGCATGATCAATGTTTGTATACCTAGCCCTGAAATGTATCCCACATCTTTACATTTAAAAAATAATAAATAATAATAAAAGAAAAACCTTTTTTCTGTGCAACACAGTGACAAGAGAATGGGAAAATAAGTTACAACTGGAAGAATATGTTTACATAGGCACATTTGATAAGGAGCTGTTACCCAAATTTACAAAGAACACTTAAAACTCAGCAACAAAAAATTGAATAATCTGATTATATAATAGGCCAGACACCTCACCAAAGAAGATACATAGGTGGCAAGTAAGCATATAAAAAGATGTTCCACATCATATGTCAACAAGGAAATGCTAACTAATAACAATGTATCACTACACATCTTTAGAGTGACCAAAAATGAATACAGGAGAGGAACAACAGGAACTCTTAATTATTGTACTCCCTGGGAATGCAAACTGGTTTAGCCACTTTGGGAAACAGTTTAGTATTTTCTTACAAAATAAACTTACTCTTATCATACAATACAGCAATTGCACATTTTGGTATTTACCCAAATGAACTAAACAATCGCATTCATACTAAAACCTACATGTAAATGTTTATAGCAACTTTAATTATAATTTCTAAAACATAGAAGCAGTGGAAATGTCTTTCAGTAGGTGACTGAATAAATAAAAAGTGGTACATACAGGCAATAGACTATTATTCAGTGCTAAAAGAAACAAGCTACTGATCTGTGGAAAAGTATGGAGGAAACGTTTAAATGCATAATACTAAGTATAATAAAACAATCTGAAAAAGGCTACATATTTTATGACTCCAAATATACAACATGATGAAAAAGGCAAAACCATGGAATCAGTAAAAAGATTAATGACTGCCAGGGGATGCGAGGAGAAAGCAGTGAATAGGTAGAAACGGAAGAACGTTTAGGGCAGTGAAAGTATTTTGTAGGATACAATAATATTGGATACATATTATTACACATTTGTTTAAACTCAGCACACACAGAAGTATGTGAACTCTAATGTAAACTATGTAGGACAGGTGATCATTAGGTGGCAACGTAGGTTCATTGACTGAAACAAATGTACCACTCTGGTGCAGGATATTGAGGAGTGGGGAGATTGTGTGTACCTGGTCACAGGTAATATGTGATGATTCTTTTTTTCTTGTTCAGTTTTGCTGTAAATCTAAGAAATTCTAAAAAATAAAGCTTATTACTTTTAAATTTTTAAAATTCAGCTTAACCCTGGTGCTTAAGTACATCAGAGGGATCTACAGCTTTTCACTATAATTTTACAAATGGCATATCTTTTTTATGCCTTTAAAACATACATAATATTTACAAAAGGTAGAGGATTTCATTCACTTTTGCTTATTTGATTATATCCATATGTCTTTATTTTTTTGTAATGAATTAGACATTACTCAAATTTAGCTTCTTCTAAAAATCAACTGAAATAATTGAAAGACAGATGTTTGTGAAGGTACATGACAATTAATTTAACCACGTTCACTCCGACCTTTGAAAATATTTTAAGACATTTGGCAAGCCAGTTTTATCACCCTCAATTTCATTGCCTCATACATACGAAATAATTCAGCTACACTTTTTTTTTTGGTAAAATAAAGTGCAATTTTTAAAAAATTGTAATCATTCTTTTAAAAAATAGATGATTGTCACCAAATAAACAAAAAATCTGTGAGTTTCATTTTTCTAGTCAATAACATTTACTTTGCATAAAATGTATCAAAGCTGAAAAGTTCTAAGTCTGTGCTCCTCAGAATGCACACTTTTCATTGCAATGCTATGTAAAATGAATTTTTTTTTCAGTTTTATGACACTTAGAACATCTAATTCAAGTTAAGAGCTTATGTGGTTTCATCAGTGCAACTAAATTAACTAATGTGACAACTAAACAAAAAAGTTGTAGGTGTAACTGGTTGACTTTCATAGTTGTAACAGTCAATAAAATTAAACTGTTCAGAAATGCATGTTTTTCTAAAATAATTTTATTTTTGGCTTCAAACTCTTACCCTTGCTGATGACAGGAAGCTTAATTTAGTTAAAACTGATCTCTTACTCAAATACATTAATTTCTCATCAAAATTGGCTTAATAATTTCTATAGACTAAAATTTTTTTTACCAATAATCCTGTTTCACCCCTCCCCCCACCACCATAATCGGGCGGAGATTGATATGTGTCGGTTTCTATTATGCTGAGAAATTTTCTTTAATAATAGATAGTGCTTTCTTAGTAAAATTTGTCAGGCCAAACAGCACACAAACTTCTTTATGTATACCTTTTTAGCTTTGCGGATCCAATTGAGACTTAATCACTTGTTCCCTCAAAAATGATTTGCTACACCATTTCCAGAATAACTGCCTTTTAGTCCTGCTCTGTCTTTAAATCGACATTCACAATCTCTTGCTGTCTTGTAACTTATCTAGAAAAAAGAACTCCTGCCCAAGCATTTGTTGTATTATCTCCTTGTCTCTGGCACTGAGAGAAACCTATCTATAAGTAAATTTATCCTATTGCCCACCCTCCCCATATTTCTAACATTGAAGTGGTGTGGAGAAAGAATGGACTTTACACAATTTCTAAGTCTTTTCCCCCAAAATATCTCTTTTCCTTTATAGTTTGGAGCTTTTATCTCCCTCTGAAGACATAAAGGCACAATCAAAGTATAATACACATTGTTGTCATACTAACCACATTTTTTTGTCACAAGTTTTATGTTGAATTGACGAAAACAAAAAAGACTGACATTTATGTTATGTGGTATTCTAGACAGACAGTGAGAATTGCAAACAAAGCATGAAATTCTCCCTTGAAGTTTTAATCCTTAGGAACATATTTTATTATCTCCTTATAACAAGCAGAGGGAGGGTTCAAAGTCACTTTTTAATACTTACAACACTGTGTTTCCTAAATCAAGAAGACACAGGCTTAGAAATAAAAAATATAGATGTGTACTTCTCATGATTTTCCCTAAAGTATAACTTTCGATATTTTTGTCTTTCATCCAAAGTAGTCTGAGATTATCTGTTCTTATGATTATATCTGGAACCAGAAAAATTTAGTGGAAGAATATTTTCAATTTTTACTTTCTTCCTTTCATAATCTTAGTTAAAAAAAATAGAAGAATATAGTGAAGAAATGTCATGATAAGCCATGATTGACATGATATCAAGAACAAATAAGATTGACACTATACTACCAAAACTGTGAGATATATGGCAGAGAATCAGAGAGTCTAGGGCAAATTAAAGACTTGAAAGTCTATTGACTAACAGCATGAAAATCAGCATGAGAATCATAGATACTTGGCTAAGTAAAATTTTGAAATAATTTTAGAGTCATGACGATAAATCTCTTGATTCAGTAATCTTTCTAAAGAAAAAAGGTAATATTGAGAGAAGTGAGACAGAAAGATAACATTTTTGGAAAATTCAACATGTTGAGGGCCACGTATGATAGGATTATTTAGTGTAGTTTTCAAGAAAGTCAACATGCAATAGCAATAACTTTTCACCAAGAAACCATTTGTCTACAAATTTTCTTAAAATTAAAGCAGATAGCACATTATAAATGATACTTAGGAGTTATTTAGCAGAAAAAAATCTATGTTTTTTACCTGAAATTCAGATATTATTGTGTACCAGAATTGAATTTATGGTAATAAGCATTTCAATTTTGTGACTATTATCTACAAGCTATGTTGTCTTAGCTTATTATCATTATGAGAACAAGGGCAAGCAGTCATCAGATGAATCCCACCATATATTATTCCGAGTTTGTTCTAGTGGCAAACAGATATATTTATCTTAATTAATCCCAAGATAGATGTATATGGTCACCACATCTAGCTATATCTAACAAGAATTAAAATGTTTAAGTGATTACTAAAGATGATAGGAAAAAGACATAAAGTAATAGTCGTAATGGAAAGATTTACTTCATTTTCAATAAAAAATTAGTAAGTAAACATTTTTTGAACACTAAATCTGGTAGAAAGCAGTATCAATGGTTCTTTGAGATGTGGAAAAATAGATTCTCTAAAAATATGTGTTTACAAAAATAAAAGTTAACTAGTAGAACAGGTTCCCTTATTTATCCTTATTTCTTAAAGAGCCATGCTGGATTCTTGATCTTTGAATCACTTTCAGAAACATTCCCTTCCCTTAAAGAATAGTATACAGCTAAATAGCTCAATAATCCATCTTTAGAGAATCCAAGAAGTCCAACAGCCTTTCTTCATTCCATCCCATGTTCTTTTTCTCCGTACGTTTAAGCTGGCATTGTCTTTGTTGGAATAACTTCTCTATTCTTGGCTTCAGTCTTATTAAGTCCATGAGTTGCACTCATGGTCTCTTTAGCAAATGATTGTGCATCCACACCTTTAGTGTTGTCTTAACGCAATATTCTTCAAAGTTATGCAAAGTACATAGGATGAGAATTTCCAAATCTTCAAATTTTGGTTTCTCTTTTCTGAATAATTCTTAAATTTAATTCTATCTTTTCATATTTTACTAAAAGCTATCAAGAAGAACAAAGTTGTTTCTTCAAAACTTTTAGAAATATTCTCAGCTAATATGCAATTTTATTTTTCATAAGTTCTGCCATTTACAATAAATGAGCACTGTTCAGTCAAGTTCTTTGCCAATTAATAACAAGTATTGCTTTTCCCTCAGTTTCCAATAACTTATTCCTCATTTCCACCTGAGTCCTCAGCAGAATTGTCTTTAACACCCACATTTCACACATGTATGTCAAAAATTTTTCCAGCTTCAACCCATTTCTCAGATTCAAAGTAGTTTCCAAATGTTTAAATATTTGTTACAGTAGCATCTCAATTCTTCATACTAAAATTAGTATTACTTTGCTCGGGGTTGTCACAAAAACATATCATAGACTGAGTGACTTAAACAACAAAATTTTATTTCTTATGGTTCTGGAGGCTAGAAAGTCTATGAATATAGTGCCAGTTAATTTAGTTTCAGGTGAAGGTTCTCTTTCTAGCAAGAAGGCCACCTTCTCACTGTGTCTTGGATGAGACAGAGATAAGAAGAAAATCTCTGGTATTTCTTCTTATAAGAACACAGTTGGTTTGGACTGCCATAACAAAGTACCACAGACTAGGTGTCATGTACACAACAGATATTTCTTTCTCACAGTTCTGGAGACTGGACGTTTGAGAACAAGGTGCCAATGTAATCAGGTACTGGTCAGAAATTTCTTCCAAGTTGAAAATTGCCAACCTCTGATTTTATCCTCATCTGATGGAAAAAGAAGAGAACTTTCTGGGATCTCTTTCATAAGGGCACTAAACTCATTCATGGGGCTAGACACTCACAACTTAATCCTTTTGCAAAGCCCGCACTTCCTAATACCATCTCATGGAGGGTTAAGATTTAACATACACGTTTTTTGAAGACAAAAATATTCAGTCTGTAACAGATATTAATCACGTTATTGATAACATAAGGCCCAAATGTATGACCTTATTCAACATTATTTATCTCTATATGGATCTCATCTCCAAATACAGTGATCTTAAGAGTTTTTAGGAGGTGCAATTTGGTTCATAGCAGTGTTTCAAACTGTAAGTTCTATAAAAATGTTTTTTGAAAGACTGAAAAACTTGAGATTTGAATCATGAAGAATGTGATGTCTGAATATAGATATCTAGGATGAGAAGGAGATTCTTTTTCTAGCAGGATATCTAATTAGTGTCTATGCTCAATCTACTCTCTGAAAAAATGTAAAACACTTGCTTAAATGTTTTGAAACACTTATTGAAACATTCATAGCCAATGTTCCGAGGCTAGATATCAGGGGAATATGGAACGTGGAGAAGGAAGCATAGATAGAAACTTGCATTTACCTTGAAGGCATTTAATGACTTGGATGAATTCAAGTTTTGTTTTCATGGCCTCAGGAAAAATTGGTTTAGGGCCATCAAACTACATTACAAGACTTCAGCTTTCCTTTCCCTCATGCAAAAAATAGGTATTCTGTGGCCCAGAACATTAATTTCAGTATAAATTTTAAATAATATTCTCCACTGCTGAGGAGATTTCCAGGAAAAATTCCTACCTGGAAAATATTGCTAAGTGGACAGAAAAGTCTCCCAAGAGATTTAGTAAACACAAACAAGCCTCCAGGCAAATTTTCAGCCCTAATACATGCACCTTGCTTGTCATTACATTTTTAAGTTATGAATATATTGCAGTTTAATAATAAGAATTATATTGTCTCATGCGTCTGCCAGTAAAAATCACAGCTCTCCTGTGTAGGAACCCAACGACAACTTACGCGTCAATAAAACCTACACAGAGCTTTCTAAGAGATATGAGCTAAAAGATATAAAACAATAAGACATCATAAACAAGAAAAGAAAAGACAATAAAGAGGATAACCATTAGTGTTATGACTTCATAACTGGAAGTCAAGAATATGAAATAATTATATGTAATGTATATGGCAAAACAAAATATTGGACCCAATAGGCAAGGAAGAACTATCATAAGACGTCAACAATAATCAAGTATATTTGAAAATAAGCAATATTTCTCCAAGAAAAATATTAAATTAGAACTCATTAGTTAGATTTAGCAACAAATTTGAGTCAACTCAAGTTAAAATTTATGATTTTGCAAGCAAACAAGCAAATAAGGACAACAAAAAACCCCCAAAATGCTACTAGTTCATTGGTTAGAGAGAAGTCATAGGCCTTACCCTTACTCAAGAGGAGGATATGGAAATGATTGGGGTCCATCTTAGAATGTATCTGCTGCAGCCCACCATCTGCCCCTTGCATACTCTCCAACATGCAATGATGGGATATGTGTAGCATGACAGCTATATTCCCATTCAAACAGCAGGCAGTTTAGAGATAGAAAGTACACACTAGTCTAGAGAAGTTGCTGGGAATTTTCTGAATAGATTTTAAAGGCTGGGAATACTTTTCACTGACTTTTAGATCTTCACTCTGAACTCTGGTTTCTGCCAAGTCATTCTTTCTGTTTAATGAAATGTATCACATATTTGCAGCTAAATACTTTACCAGACTCCTACCTGACATAGAATCTTGGGCATCAAAATACTTTTTATCATTTTGTGTTCTCTCTATCTCTTTCAATCAAGTTGGTAGTGTCTTTGGTAAAATAATATTCTCAAATAATATTTGAATCTCCTGTAAATTTAAGGTTAAGAATCAAGTCATGATTTCTTTTTGTTTAGTAGTTTATTCCACAGTTTATCTCTATTCTATTTTATGATGTACAACATGAAGAAACCAAGCAATAGCTTCAATAACTTTGCCTGAAAATCTCCTTGACTATAAATCAAATGTATCGGACACATGTTTTGCTTTCCACTTAATTCTAGGCAACACTTTTGGTAACTTTTCTGCCACTACACAGAAGTAATTCTTTCTCTTTTGGTTTTCAGTAATATGTTTCTCATTTCCAGTTACATTTTTCTTTTTTTTTTTTTTTGAGTTGGAGTCTCACTCTGTCGCCCAGACTGGAGTGCAGTGGCCGCTCCCGGCCACCGCAGCCTCGACCTGCTGGGCTCCGACAATTCTTCTGCCTCAGCCTTCCGAGTAGCCGGAATTACAGTCATGCGCTACCACGCCCAGCTGATTTTTTGATTTATTGTAGAGATGAGGTCTCGCTGCCCAAGTGGGTCTCGAACCCTCGGGCTCAGGCAATCCACTCACCTCAGCCTCCCAAAGGCGCAGGATTACGGGCTGAGCCACCGAGCCTGGCTTCTAGTTACATTTTTCAAGTCTCAATTTTTATTTAATACTATCTTGTTCAAGGCAAATTAGATTCTTTATAACATATCAACAATACTTCAGCCACAGTGTGTCGCCTAATTCCAAAGCTACTTCCACAATATTAGATATTTGGTGCCAAAAATCTCTACTTTAGGTATTGCAAATGTTTACATAATATATTGTTATTACAAACATAAAACCATAAACTTAGCAGCAAAAAAAACAAACAAACAAACAAACAAAAACCCATGTATTTATGATCTCACATTTTCTGTGGGCAAGAATTCCAAACACAGCTTAGCTTGATCCTCAGTCTGCAATAAAGATGCCATTTGAGTCTGTGTACTTAACTGAAAGAAAAATTAAGGAAAGACCCCCAGTTCCTTGTGCTTTCAAGTTCATATGGGTAGTTGGTAGTGTTCCATTCCATGCAGGCTTCTGTACTGAGAACTTCAGTATTCAACTGTGTATAAGCCAAAGACTGTCTTAAGTTCTTTTCCGTAGAGCAATATACAGCAGAATCACAGTTTGCTTTTTCAAAGCCAGGGAGTTAGCTTCCAGGTCAAAGATGATAATTGTATGAAACATGACCATGAATGTGGCAACTTCTTCTTCAAAATCTATTAGTTAGAAGCAAATCAGAGATCTTGTCCTCAATCAAGTGTTGTAGATTACACAAGTAGATCAAGGAGATGGGGCTAATTGTAGCCTACCATAAAGTCTGTCTACCTCCTCATCTCAGAAATAACAATGGAGGTTATAAGACATTGGACATATGTCTTTAATATGTAAAACATTATCTGAGTAGAATTCTTGAATAGGATAAAAAGAATTATTTTAAACAAACTATGTCTACTAACTGACTCTCATTAAATGTAATTATAAAGATAATTAAAAGAAAAAGAATATTCAAGTAGACAGCTTAGATTGTAAGCAGAAAGGAGCAAATAAAATGAAAACTATAAAGTTAAACATATATGATTATGGAACAGAAAAATAATAATCATCTTCTTTTGAATTTCAGAAGTTAAAACAGCCCAAACAAACAAGCAAACAAAAATTACAGGAGGGAGGTTAGAGAATAAAATTGTTAAGAACCTTTGTATTATTTAAAATTAGAGTACAGGTTAACTTAAAATATTAAAAACCATGAAGCATATTAAAATTTTTAGGGTAAATACTCTTAAAGCTGCATTCAAATGTTCAACCTTTAAATGGCTGAAGGAAAATAGCTAAATGAAAAATATATCCAATATAACAATAAAGCAGGAAAATTGAAAAATAAATATGAAAAGCCAGAGGTGGGGAGGGGCACAAATAAGATGGTAGAGGCAAATGCAAACAGGGAGAAGACACATGATTATCAATGTAGTTTTGAATCATAAATAACTCAAAGAAGAAAGACTAGCACAAATGAGAAAATATGACAAGTTGAATAGTAGTAAAAATGCACAGCTTGTGTATTAGTCAATGCAATTCATACTGTTATCTTATGTGGTCATCCTGATAGATGCAAAGGATGCATTAAAAAAAAATTTGCCATCACTTATGAACTGAAATAATCTGATTAATCTTATAATACTAGGAATAAAAAGAATTTTTCTTTTTCTGATAATGCATTAAACAAAATCATCAGGAAAACTAATGTTTAATAGCACATTATAGGGTTTTTATTCCTGAACTGGAAATAAAAATCCTTAAAAAGACCAGTTGAGTTCAACATTACGTTGGAGATTTTAGTTAATACTTTAAAGCAATGAAGACCAATAAAAGTCATAAGAAGCATAAAACTGAATAAAAATGTGTTTCAAAGATAATTTGATTATATTTTTTGAAAGCAATTAAAGTTATCTAAATAAATTAAAAAATTATGTTATATATTGGGCAGTAGGATTTAATATAATAAACATGCCAATTCTGCCAGCACCCATCTGTATGTTTTGCATAAGTGCAATGAAAATACTACAGGCTTATGAGAAATGTTAAAAGCTGGTTCACAATGCATGGAAGGACAAAATTCTACTGAAACCAAGACATTTAGTACAATGAACGAGATACTATAGTAAACATAACTTACCAAATGTCAAGCATTTTTGTTAATTATCACAATATTTTGTGTGTGTGGGAATAAACAATTTGATGAATGCACAAGAAGCCTTATTTACTGCAAAGCACCAAGTCAGAATGATAAATATTTATGATACATTTAAATACATCAAAATTAACTGTATCTGATTGAACAAATTAAGAGAAGATATTATAATACACATAGATAACGAAAGACAAATTACTCTTGCATATTTTAAGAAAAAAGGCAAAAAAATCTAATAGGTAAATGGGCAAACATTTTTAGCTGGTTTATTATAAAAGAAGAAACCTATATGACCTGTATATATTAAGAATATATACAAAATTAGGAAAATATTAAAAATAAATATAAAATGTAAGTAACAGAAATGTTTACCCAGTTTATAATCCCCCTTTTTCAGGTTCCCCACCTAACCTGAGCTAATAATGACTCATTCAAAGTAGAAATAACAAATAATTGACTCCCATATCATTCAAGAATGAAAATGCCAGTAAAATGCCTCAAATACAAACAATACAAGAGTAAAGGAGATATCATGCTGCTGAAATAGTAATTTCAATGAAAGAATTCCTGTAAAAACCCTTTAGAAACACAAAAGTACAAAAGTATTCATTTTCCATATCTTTAGTATTCTGGTCTTGACCAAGGACAAATAAAGACCATAGAATATTACCAACTGCTCTGCTAAAAGCTGAGTCCTTCCCTTTCATTTTGCTTGTCACAATGCAGCAAATTTCCTGAAAGATAACTGTTGTTTTTTCACATGTGATCTGAATTTATTTTAAGATAATTTTATAAAAACTGTGCTATTTGGAAAAAAAGGAATCTTAGTAATCATCATATTGCTGAAAAGTCTTATTTGTTATACTGTCTTGTTAGATACTTGCATGAATTAGAAATTCACTATTTTAACATTTTTGTTGTCATTTAACCAGAGAAAAGTTTTTATTTACTGTCTAAGCAAACTGTTTAAAAATTAAATATGAAGTCTCTTATTTCAAACATGTAGCTGAAACAAAGGCTATGTAAGATACTTTTTTCAATTCTTCCATTTAATGTCCATAATGCTCACATAGTGAGAAGTAAAAATAATTTGTGAGCAAATGCTACCCCTAATTAATGCAAGCAAAATACATTCAAATAACTCTTCATTTGTGTATATTTTGAAACTACTCTTGCCTCTAATGAAATAAAAATTATTCAAATTTCTCACATACAGACACATACACACAAACAAAAGCAACAGCAGCAATATATTAGGAACAGTAGCTTTCTTACAGGAAAAGCATTGTCAAGTCTTCTGGCTTTCTTTTGATATAAAAATTGAGAGTATATTTGTAATTTTAAAAATTTTATTAATGAAAAATATCACTTTCTGCTTTTAGAAGATATGACTTTCTCACATCAAATAAAGGCCACAACATGATTCAGCAGAAGATTGGAATCTGAGAGACTATAAATTCTACTGTTTCCATAGATTGTGGATGGGCATAATATCTTTGCTATGTTTTTATTTCTCTGTTTCCAAACTGAGAATTTTGTGTTTGTTGAATATCCCAAAAAACATTATCTTTAAAATTTTAATAGAGCAGTGCTTACTTTTATTAATGTTGATCCATGAGAAAACCATATTTTAAACATCTTTATTAAGAGAATATTAATTTTATATATGCCTGTTAATTTCACTAAGTGAAAGGAGAAAAAATTTTGTCAGATTAGTGTTCTACAAATAGTTAAAATTAGATCTTTATGACCTACATATGTTAGGTGTCTTGTATATTAAAAACTGTTTTGGATAATTCAACACAACCTACATTTTTTTTTTTTTAGGTTATACACCTACTTGAGTATTGGAAATTATCATTACAGCTAACAAAATGATATTTACTTAGTATTCATTATTAGAATGTTTCAAAATTGCAACAGAATAGATACAATTTTTTTAATTAAAAAAATAAAATTTGGGGCACATATATATTTATTATTTTTGTTTTTTAAAGAAATCTTTGGATGTAACAATGAATTTGATTTAGGTGAGTTATAACTATTAAAATATGAATGTAAATTTAAGATTTTAGTATGTGTCCATTTAAACAATATAAATTTGAAATTTAAATTACATGGTTACATGAATTGCCAAAGTTCCAGACTTTTATTTTTGACAGATTCAAAAGTTCTGGCAAGGCACATATAAATTAATATAGACAAAATTTTTTTCTTTAATCCAAGTTTACCAATTAAATACAAAAGATGCTAATTCTAAAATAATGGAAGAATGACATAGGGCTATGCTTCTATGAAATGTATATATTGAGAACTGAGAGTATAAAGTTAATTTAGAGTAAGGCATATTAGAAATTGAATATATATATAAAACAAAACATATCAAAGTGAGCATGATGAAAGGAAAAGATCAAATACTAATACTATAGACAAAACAGTAAAAAAAAACAACCAGAGCCAGCATCTAGTAATCTTTAATTTTAGTAAGTTATCCGTAATAGGTTGTTGGTGTATTTACGATCTGGAGGAGGTTATCTTTACCTTCATAATAATGCTATGAATTTTTAATTGTTGCTATTATTACATTCTAACTGAATTTGTAAAGCATTAACAATACAAACATGAGAAAAAGAAGACGTTTACATTCAAAGATAGATGAAACAACATAGATGGAGACTGAAAAGTGAAACATACAAAAATCGATATACTTTAAACAAAATCATATTGAGTTTAAACTTAGGTCACATAGATTCACATTAAACAATAAATGGTTTTCCATGTGCTCAAAGAGAATTCAAAGTGTTTCTACATTTATATAACATTATGTCCTGGGAAACCCCTCCTTTCAGTAGTTCAAAAATACTCATATTAGGGAAGTATTTGCTAATGTGAGCTTAATTAGGTATTAAGATAATCTGTTTCAAAATAGATATGTTCTTCCTATTTCCATGTAAACCTAGAAATGTAACAACACAGGCTTAGAACTAATACCAAAATATAGTAATATTAGATCTCACTACACCAGTAAGCCAACTGCATATTTAGATAAGTTAAATTTTCCTTAAAGTAACTGTAATAACGTCACATAATATGATTCCTTAAAAATAATCACATGAATAAAAGCATTTTTTTGCAGCAAGTCAGAGTTTATTAGAAGATAGAAAAGCTCTTGGCAGAGAGAGAAGACCCAAAAGTGGGTTGCCTGCATAAAAACATTTTATCCAAAATTGATCTATGTAAACTAAATTGAAAGAATAAAAGGATTGTAGTAGTAGAGGAGAAATAATACAATCATGAAAAGGAGGAAAAGTTATCTTCAAAGTGTCTAGTCATAGCATAAAATAGAAATGAACAAGATGAGGAACAGGTAAATGTGACTGAAAGAAAACCGTCTCGCTGCTTAGATACTTGTATATTATGCTCCAGAAAAAAAGCGCTTTAATTATTATCTATTTATTAAGAATTAGCATCATTCAAGAGTGGTGCACTAGGAGAAACGATGACAATTAAGGCAAAGCAAAACAAATTGAAGGGGATGCGTTAAGAGCCTGCCTTCCTCCCTCCCTTCCTTCCTTTCTTCTCTTTCATTCTTTTTTTTTTAGATTAGGAAAAGAAGATAATTGAGAAAGTAGAAGATAAAAAGAGTATCACTTCTGCAAGATAGGAGAAAGGGGTTGGATGCTTAAGAGAAACATGACCAAGAACCCTCCTTTCTTTGAGATTTTTCCATGAGATTTTAGGGAAAATCATCAAAGAAAGGCAATATTTTTGTGGAAGCAAATTAGAAACTAAACACAATGCTAATTGGTAATCCAAAGAGTGACCCTGGTGAAATAGATAATTTTTTTTTTGTTTTTTGAGTTGGAGTCTCACTCTGTCACCCAGGCCAGAGTGCAGGGGGCGCGCTCATATCGACCTGCTGGGCTTAGGTGATCCTTCCAACTCAGTCTTCTAAGTAGTTGGAATCACAAGCACATGCTACAACACCTGGCTTATTTTTTTAAATTATTTATTGTAGAGATGAGGTTTCACCAAGTTGCCTAGGCTGTTGTTGAACCCCCAGATTCAGGCAATCCTCTCGCCTTGGCTTCCCAAAGTGCTGGGATTACAGGTTGAGCCACTGAGCCTGGTAAAGAATGTTTTTTAATGTCTCTATTGCCAGCCAGAATAGCATACTGAGCAATCTTTAGACCATTAAAATACTCAGATAAACTTATATCAGCATGGTGTTATTATTTGTTATACAAATTTGCATACTTCTAAAAGCAAAAGAGGAGTTTAAATTATTGTCTATTGTAGCATAATCATTTATTTTATGGAAAAATTGATTATTATATTGATAGATTTATAAAATCAGTCTACTCTAAAGATGTTTAAAATATAAAAAAAATAGCATCTTTGTGCATTTAAGATCAATTAAGTCTTTTAAATATTAACTAATTAAACATTAACACTAATTTAGGCAGTTTTAAGTGTTTATTTCCTAATATGTATATTCTTATCTTATTGTGGTTTTAATTTGTTTTTTCTGCATAACCCATTGAATTGCAGACTTTGTCTTTTTACCACTGAGACTTCCTTATGTGGCAAACATTTTTAAATCCTGGTTTAATTTTGAAAAGCAGATATTAAAACACTTATGAAATCAAATTTATTTTTATTTTATTATTGATTACTGCAACTATCAAGTGTTGGCATAAAATTTTAATGTAACTGCCCATATTGCTGAAGTGAATAAAAAATGGCACAGCCATTTTGGATATTTCTAAAAGTTAAGGATACATTAATACTAAGTTTCATCTATTTCACTCCTAGGATTTCAAAAAACACTTGTCCATTTGTTAGTAGAAATATTTGTAGAATAATATATATAACAACTTCTTTCAGATAACCAAAAAATGAAATGAAACAATACAAAATATGGGAAAAATTGTAGTATTTTTATGCATAATGGAAAACAGTAAATGTTTGTTATTGGAAATACAGCAGATCTCTAGAACTTATCTTGCATAATTGAAACTATATGCCCTTTAAATAACAACTTCCTATTTTCCCTTCCACAAGTCTCTGACAATTACTATTTTATTCTCTTTCTGTGCGTTTAACTATTTTAGAAAACTTATATAGGTGAAATCATGAATGGCATTTGTTTTTGTGCCTGGCTTATTTTACTTAGTATAATGTTCTCCAGGTTCATACTTATTTTACTTAGTATAATGTTCTCCTGCGGCATATGGCAAGACTTCCTTTTTTTTGTCTCAAAGTATTCTACTGCATTTATATATCAAAATTTCTTTACTCACCTTTTCACTGATAAATATATGAGCTGTTTTCATATCTTAGCTATTGTGAATAATGCTGCCATAAACACAGATGTCCAGATCCTAATTTTAATACTTTTGTATAAATATTCAGAAGTGGAATTGCTGGATCAATATGGAAATTTTATTTTTAATATTCTGAGAAAACTCCATATTGTTTTTATAGCAATTGCATCATTTTACATTTCCACCAAAATTGTACAGAGGTTCCAACTTCTCCATATGCTTGGTAATACTTGTTTTACTGATAATACCAATTGTAGCAGATGTAAGGTGATGTCTTATTGTGGCTTTAATTTTAACTTCCCTGGTGATTAGTGATGCTGAGTTTCTTTTTTTTTGTAATTAATTTGCTTATTATAGAGTTGTGGAGTGTAAGTGAGGATTTATTACTTAATAGGTTACAAGCAGGTGAAGTTTGAGCTTCTAGCTTGCCTTTACTCCCCCTGGTAATGGACCAGGTATGTTTTGTGTTGTCATATACCCCCTCACTCTACTCCATTCCTTCCTCCTCTAGCAGTGTCCTGTGATGGCTGATGTGTGAGAGCATGTCATATTCAGTTCTCTGTTTTTGTGGTAGTTCACTTAGCATGATAGTCTACAATGTCATCCAAGTTGCTACTGAGGTCATGTTTTTGCTCTTCTTGATGGTTGCATAATACTCTTATCATGTATATGTACCACAATTTTTTATCTAGTTCACTGTTGATGGGCAACACAGTTGGTTCCATGTTTTTGCTATTGTGAATACTGAGGGAAAAAATGTGTGTGCAGGTGTCTTTTTGGTAAAGCAATTTATGTCCTTCCATGTATATTCCCAGGAGAGGGATTGCGGACTTGAATGGAAGATCAATTTTTAGTTATTTTAGAAATTGCCACACTGCTTTCTATAGAAATGAACTAGCTTACATTTCCATCAAGCATTCTCTTTTCTCCACAGTCATATCAGCACCTGTTGTTTTTTGACTTATTAGTGATATCCATCCTTACTGGAGTTAGTGGTATCTCATTGCAGTTTTGGTTTGCATTTCTCTGATGATTAGTGAGGCTTTTGAGAAGTGTCAAAAGAGAGAGTATGACCTTTACCCACTTTTTAATGGGGTTGCTTGTTATTTTTCTTTCATTTAGATGCAGAAATAACCTTCAGAAAATATCCAGCCTACCTTCTTGATACAAACTCTCAAACTCCTAGGCTTAGATGAACTATTCCTCAAAACAATAAGAGTCATTTATGATAAACCTTCAGCTAACATTTTGCTCAATGGGCAGAAGAAGCTAGAAGCAAGAACTGAAACAAGACAAAGATGCCTATTCTCACCCCTCCTATTTAATATAGTCCTAGAAATCCTGGGCAGAGCAATCAGAAAGAAGAAGAAAATTAGTGGTATCCAAATAGGAAAAGAGGAAGTTAAGTTTTCTCTCTTTGTGGATGATATGATTGTATACCTAGAAAACCTCAGTGAGTCTGTCAAAAGTCCCCTTGCACTGACAAACAACTTTGGCAAAGTCCCGGGTTACAAAGTCATGTGAAAAAAGCAGATGCATTTATATATACCAGCAAAAAGCAGGGGGAGTATCAAATAAAAAACACAATCCCATCACAATATCCACACACACACAAAAGAAATACGTTGGCATCCAGAAAAGTGAAAGACCTTTACAAATGAGAACTACAAAACTATGCTTAAAGAAACCAAGAATGGCATAAACAAATGGAAAAACATACCATGCTCATGGATTGGAAGAATCAATGTTGTCAAAATGTTCGTTTGCCCAAGGCAATCTACAGAGTCAATGAAATACCCATCAAATTACCAATATCATTCTTCTCAGACCCAGAAATGACAATAAAAAAATTCATACAGAAACAAAAAAGAGCATCAATAGCCAAAATAATCCACAGCAAAAGGACCAAAGCAGAAGGTATCACACTTCCAGACTTGAACCTTTATTACAAACTACAGTAACCAAGATTGCATGGTGTTGATATAGGAATAGGCACATAAACCAGTGGAACAGGACAGAGATTCTGGAATACTTTCAAGAGAATTGGCATTCTCTCTCTCTTATATGTTTTGTATATTTCTTCTGGAAATCTGTCTGTTCCAGGAATTTTGTTTTTGTAGGTAGTTTTCTTATAACAGTCAAATTTCCTTGGTTGTTACTGGTCTATTTCATATCTCAATTTTTTTCTTGTTTCAACATTGGGAGGTTGTGTGATGTCAGAAAGTCCTCCATTTCATTTAGGTTATCAAGCTTGTTTCCATACAGTTGTGCATAGTAATCTCTGATAACCTTTTGTATTTCTTCAGGGTCAGTTGTGACTTGATTTTTTGCATTTCTAATTGTATTTATTTGGGCTTTTTCTCTCTTTTTCTTGGTCATTATGGATACTGTCCATCAATCTTTTGTATCCTTTCAAAGAACCAGATTTTTGTTTCATTGTTTGTTTGCCCCCCCCCCGTGGTATTTTTGTCTTCTATGTCCCATATTTGGGTTTTTACTTTGATGATCTGGATTCTTCTGCTGAAATTAGGATTTTGGTCATTTTGCCTTTCCTGCTCCCTTAAGTGATTTCTTAGGCTATTATCTTGTTATTTTTCTATTTTTTTGATGTGTGTTCATAGAGATTTAAATTCCTCTCTCAGTACTGTTTTCATGCATCCCAGAGGTTTTGGTAAGCTATTTGTTCATTTTCATTTGTTTCCAGGAGTCTTTTAATCTCTGTTTTGTTTTCTGGGTTGACCTAGTAGTCATTCAGCATTACGCTGTTTAATGTCCATGTCTTTGTGGATTTGGGGGAATTTTGCTGGTTGTGATATTTATTTTTATTCCACTGTGCTCTCAAAAGGTGCATGGCAGTATTTCAATCTTGTGAAATCTGTTTATGTTTGTTTTATGGTCAAGGATGTGGACAATATTGGTGCACATTCCATGTGATGACAAGTAGAATGCATATTCTGTAGTTGTTGGATAGAGTGTTCTGTAATATCTGCTAAGTTCATTTGGTAAAGTGTCAAGTTGAGGTTCCAGATCTCTTTGTTGATTTTTTTTTTTTGCCTTGATGATCTCTCTAAGGTTGTTAGTGTGTATTTAAATATCCAACTATGATAGTGTTAGAGTCAATAACTTTTTTTTTTTTTTAGTTTACTTTGCAGTTGCTTTAGAAAAGTTGGTGTTCCTATGTTGGGTGCATATCTGTTTAGAATGTATACTTCTTGTTGATGGATTGAACTTTTTATCATTATGTAGTATCTTTCCTTATCTTTTTAAATTTTTGATAGCTTAAAGGTCATTTTGTCTGATATTAAGATCATGACTCTTGTCTTTTTTGTGATCCGTTTGCTTGGAAATTCGGTTTCCATCCTCTAACTTTGAGTCTGTGGGTGTCGTTTGTGGTAAAATGAGTTTCTTGGAGACAGAAAATTACTGAGTTAATTTTTTAAATCCAGTTTTCTATTGTATGTATTTTCGGTGGTTCATTTAGTTAATTCACATTTAGGCTGATTACTGAAATGTGAGTTTGTCCCTGTCATAATGCTCTTATCTGGCTTTTTCCTTGTTTGTTTAGCTTTTGTGTTCATATATGTGTGTATTTTCATTTTTGTGGGTATGTTGAGTTCTGCTTCTTCTGTGTTTGTGATGTTGTGAAGTGTATGGTCTTTCTTTTGTTTCTTTTTTCTTCTGTGCATAGCTAATTTTTATGTGTTCTGTAGAGCTGGTCTCGAAGCAGCATATCCTCTTATGGATTGGATGTCTGGAAAGGATTTTAATTGTCTCTTACTGATGAAGTTTAGGTTGGCTAGGTAGGAAATTCTGGGTTGGCATTGTTTATTTCTGAGAACATAAAAGATTGGGGTCCAATTCATTCTGGCCTGTAGTGTTTCTCCACCGAGGTCTCCAGTAATTCTGAGTGGTCTTCCCCAATAGGTAATTTGACCTTTTCCCCTTTCTGCCTTTAGGATTTTCTCTTTTATATCTACTTTGTATAGGTGAATTACTATGTGTCTAGGGGTTGGTCTTCTGATAAGATGTCTTGCAGGGGCTCTCCAAATCTCTTGTGGTTGTATAGTCATCTCTCTGGCCAGATATGGATGACCTTATGGAATGTTTGTTGCATTTCTCTTTCTACTTCAGGTATTCTGATCAGATGTAGTGTTGGTTTCTTGATGAAATCACACAGGTCTTGGAGAGTTTCTTCTTTTTCTTGTTTTTTTTCTATATTTTTAATAGATTGGGTTAGTTCCATATTTTGGCCTTATGTCTCTGAGGTTCTTTCTTCTGCTTGGTCAATACTGCTTCCCATGTTTGTCAGTTTGTCATTTATTTTGGATGGAGTTCTTTATTTCTGTTATTTCTAAGTTTGCTTTCTTGAGTTTGTTCAGCTCTGTTGCAATTTCATTTAGTTTTAGCCCTTACATTTCTTGATTTTTATTCAATCTACCCAATGATTCTCTGATCTCTGCAAGTACCTTCTGGGTATCATCATTTTCAAGCTAGCCATTATTTATGCCCCAGTAACTGTTATTTCTAGGACTCACTCTTGGTTCGGGCTCTGCTTACCAGCAGTTCTTGGTTTTTCTTCATTTGTAGCAGTTCTCTATCTTTCTTTTTAATTCTGTTGCTCAGTGGAAAATGGAAGAATATTTGCTTTACCTTTTGTCTTTCCTTGAGCTGGGCTCCAGGTTTGTTAAATTATGAAGTAGGGCTGAGGTGGAGTATTGTGCTGTCTCTTTACAATTTTGAGCACTTACTAAGGGAGGGGAACTGCTTGAATTTAGAACCTATTGGTAGGTAATAATATTATTATGTGGTGAATGAGCCATCTGGGACTTGCTCTCCATCTCTGTACAATATGCTCTTACAGTGTCTATGCTTCCATAATCCCTGAGTCCAAAAAAGATATAAGAGGAAAAGGTGAGAGGAAAATGAGGAAAAAAGGGGAAAGGAGGAGAAAGAAAAAGAAGAATAAAAAATAGAAAAAGAATAAGGGAGAGAGAAAGAGAGAGAGAACAAAGAAAGAGAACTAGATGAAGAAAAGAGATAACCAACAAACAAATAAGGCAACCAAACAATATAATCAAATAATGAACCAATACCACTACCACGCTCCTTCTTGTTCAGTTCCACTGTCTGCATCTATCACCCAGAAGCTGGCTCAGGGTGGAGGGTGGATCTTCTGGGGTTCCACATCTGTCATTACTCACCAGGACTTGTGCCTGGGGGTGATGTTCTTGAGGTTGCAAAGAGCAGCCCATATGCAATCTAGCATTTGGTCTCAAGATGCAGTTCTGCTATTTCACAGAGGCCATCCTGGAGCACTTCTCTGCCCAGGCATTTGAGAGTCTGCTCACTTTCTCTGCCAATAGCTATTGCCCTCTCTCTTCAGTTACCAGTTTCCAGATCTGGATCCTAGTGGCAAGGCTCTGGACCCTGTCCAGGCTCAGGGTGGGCTCTCCTCATGGCTTCCTTGAGAGTCTGTCTCAGACTCCCTCCCTGCATTTCCTCTGTGGACCTCATTACCAGTGTTCATTCCAGCAGATTTTCCTAAGAAAAACTCCCAAATTGTCCCAAGGTCACCTGCTCTGATAACATGTGTCCATGCTTTGTTCATTGTGGGGGTAGGGCATCTGTCTCTCTGGACGAATGATGATCAATTTCAGAGGGGTGCAGAGTTCACCTATTGGTCTCAGAATGCAGGCTGTTCAGGATTCAGGCAGCTCAGAACTAGGCAAGATAAAGCAGGTCTCTGCCCAGTCCTAGGACAGAGAAAATGGTGGCAGTCCATGTTTTTTCCTCCAGAGGGTCTCAGCTTCAGAATTTCTCTCCCCACTTTCTCTACAGTACCTGCTACCTGGGCATGGTCTGTTGTTGCAGTTGGTGGTATGGCAGGTGCCAACTGATCACTTCCTCCTTTTCCTGAGAGATGCCCCAGGGATAGTAGAGCCTTTTCCATGCAGCGGGTGCTGAATTCAGAGCAGTGGCAAATTGTAG
Source organism: Cephalopachus bancanus (assembly GCA_027257055.1). NCBI lineage: Eukaryota > Metazoa > Chordata > Mammalia > Primates > Tarsiidae > Cephalopachus > Cephalopachus bancanus. Next base: position 1,944,079 of record JAPVLO010000089.1, read on the forward strand.
CCATTTCTGCAGGGGGCATGGGTTGCTTGATACTGTGCCTCTCCTCAGTTGGACATTTGCTCACCCACTTGCACACAAACAGATGCAGATTAGCTTTTTTGTGCACTCACCCCTTCAGAGACTGTCACACGCTGACCAGATCCGATGTCATCTTGCTCCCAAGTCAATCAGATTATTTTCACTATTGATTTAAATCAGTTTTTAAACAATATATTTTGAATATTAAACCTTTATTATATATGTGGTTTTCAAATAATTTCTCCCATGTTATAGGTTGACCTTTTACTTTATTGATGGCTTTATTTTCTATGCTGAAACTTTTAATTTCATGTAGCCCAGTTGTCTATTTTGCCATTGTTGCTTTTACTTTGGGTATTATTATCCAAGAAATCATGGTTCATTCCAACATCATAAAACTTTCTGCCTATTTTTTTTCTAGAAGTTTTAGAGTTTCAGGTCTTACATTTATGTTTTGAATTTTTTAAGTTGATAGTGTATGGTATAGAATAAAATACAGTTTCATTCTTTTGTATGTTAATATTCAGTTTTCTCATAACCATTTGTTGAAAAGAATAGTCTTTCTCCATTTTGTACTATTGGCACATGTTGACTGTATAAGGGTTGGATTATTTATGAGTGATTTATTCTGTTCCATTGGGCTACATGTCTATTTTTATGCCAGGATTATACTGTTTTAATTTATGCCATTTTGTAATATATTTTAAAATCATTAAGCATAATATATTCATTTGCTCCTTTTTCTCTAGATTGCTTTTATTATTCAGGGTCTATTTTGAGTCCCTGTGAATTATAAGATTTCTTTTTTGAAAAACAGAATTTGAATTTTAATAGAAATTAAGTTGAATCTATAGACTGCTTTGGAAAGTATAGGCATTTTAACAATATTAAGTCTTCCAAACAATACACTTCAGGTGTTTTTCAATCAATTTGCATCTTTCATTTATTTTATCATTTTTTTTTGTATTTTTCAGTTTATAACTTTCATAACTTGATTAAGTTTATATCCTAAATATTTTATTCGGCTTGATACTGTTGCAAACATATTTTTTTCAAATTTATTTTTAAATAGTTTTAGTATATAGAAACACAATTGATTTTTATAAGTTGATTTTTTATTCTGAAACTATACTATATTTGTTTATAAGTTTTAGAATATAGTATCCCTACTTTATGGAGGGTGTTTATCATGATATGGTGTTGCATTAGTCAATTGCATTTTCTGCTTTTGAGACAGTCATGTAATTTTCAGTTTGCATTTTGTTAATATTGTATATCTCACTAATTATTTTGCATATGTTGACCTATCCTTACATGCCAGGGATAAATTTCACTTGGTTTTAGTGTAAAATTATTTGAATATGCTGTTGAATTTAGTTTGGCTATTTTGTTGGGCATAATTGTACCTATATTTATCAGGGAAAATAGCTTCTACTTTTGTTTTCTTGCAATGTCTTTGTTTGGCTTTGGCATTTACAAAATTTCAAAATTAAATTTGTATACACTCGAGACTTCAATAACCCCTTTGATTCTTTCACTTTAGGTATAATTTTTGCTATTTTTTTCTTACCTTGCTAGTTATTTTATAAAATTCATTAAAATCATTAAAATATAACTTTTTGACATTTCACTCATGAAATATTTATTGAAAGATGTCTAACTTATATTCAACAAAGAATAATAAAAATGCAGCAAAATCATTTAAAAGGATATTTGATATAATTGCAAGATGTTTAATTTAATTATTCAAGTGGCTCTTCAAAGGCCCAGACATTGCTAAAATAATGACTTCTGTTTCTGGGCATATTGGACTGGGAGCTACCAGAAGTATTCACCTATCATAAACAACTACCTAAATGGACAAAATATTTGACATGTGTTCTCAGTCATTATACAACAGGCAGTACAAGAATGTGATTCTTAAGTATTAGCAAGTAAAAATAAATAAATGAGGAAAACTGAAAAGCGTATCAGTTAGGTTGAGTTAATACAAGAAAACATGTTTAGGGAATAGATGCTGCCAGAATTTATAAGTCAGAGTATTGGACAGGAAGGCCAGAGAAAGAACTCTAGAAACCTGTTTGCAGGTTTCCTTGGGCCTGTTGCTGAATTCTAAACCACTAATATGTAGAATGAAACTTCACAAAGTTGGGCAAGGAACTACTGGCACCTAGAGGGAGGACCACTCGCACAGCATTCACAGGACTTAAAGATATTTGAGCTCCAATCAATCACAGCAGAGATAGTGAACACCCAGGAAATTCAGTAGAAATTCTAGAATCATCATGCTTATAGTAACAATAAACTAGCAACTGAGTAAAGTAAATTTTAGCTCTGGCTCAACACAGGTTAAAAATATATAACAACTGGGTGTGGTGGCACGTGACTGTAATCCTAGCTACTCTCGAGGTTGAAACAGTATGATTGCTTGAGTACAGGAGTTTGAGGCCAGCTTGGGTAACATAATGAAACCCTATCTCTTAAAAATCAGCCAGCTAACCAATCAATCAACCAAAAAACAAACAAAAAACATATTTCATAAGACTCAATATATTTCAAAATTTACTCACATATCTGACAAATAAGTACAACGCTCTTTAAACAAATGGTAGTGAAAGCAGACACTCAACAATATGTCATTACCAATTTCAGCAAATATACAAGAAAGTATTATTATTGTTATGACAACAGAAAAAAATCTGCCAATCACACAGACACAGAAAACAGACAATTATTGAAATTGATATGAAGAATTTTTGAGTGTGTGTGTGTGGTTGGAGTCTCACTCTGTCGCCCAGACTGGAGTGCAATGGCCGCTCCCGGTGACCGCAGCCTCGACCTGCTGGGCTCCGGCGATCCTTCCGCCTCAGCCTTCCGAGTAGCCGGAATTACAGGCATGCGCTACCACGCCCACATGAATTTTTGGTTTATTGTAGAGATGAGGTCTCGCTGCCCAGGCAGGTCTCGAACCCTTGGGCTCAGACAATCCACTCACCTCAGCCTCCCAAAGGCGTGGGATTACAGGGTGAGCCACCGAGCCTGGCTGATATGAAGAATTTTTAAAAGATGTAAACAATATGCTGAAGAATCTAGAATAAACTATGATCTTGAAAGATATTAGAGATATAAATAAATTGATTTTGCTAAAAAAAAAGTTTCATCAAGAAAAATACAGATTCAAATGATTTTTCTAAGGATTCGAATAAATATTGAAGAAATAAATATCAGTCTTTATCTATTTTTTTTTTTTTCAGAAAATGGAGAAGAATATAGCTGTTATCAACAAATTTTATTATACCGGAATTTACCTGATACAAAAAACAATGACCCACCTGGGTAACTTGGTGAGACCTCACCTCTACAATAAATCAAAAAATTAGTTGGGTGTGGTAGCACGTGCCTGTAGTTCCAGCTATTTGGAAGGCTGAGGTGGAAGGATCGCCAGAGCCCAGCAGGTCGAGGCTGCGGTGGCCGGGAGCGGCTACTGCACTCCAGTCTGGGCAACGGGGTGAGACTCCAACTCAAAAAAAAAAAGAGGAGAAAACACTTAAGAAAATTATGCAATCTAGCAATTTTTTATTAAAAATATCATGATGCAATGAGGTTCATCTCAGAAATTCAAGGTTCCTTTCCTTTAATATAAAAAGTAATGTATTAATATTAACAATTAATTATTCATATTAAAATATAAAGATGGCAAATGATAATCTTAATGCAGTATTTGTTTTATTATTTTACTACCTACTTAAAATTTTTAAAATCCACAATGTAAGTAATCTCTCTTTTTAATCACAAATTTGTCATATATTTCATACACACACACATGCATGCACATACACACAAATACTTTTACTTCTTTACATAAATCTCTACTTTCTTGAAAGTGGTAGTTGTGACTCTGGTAGAATAACATCGTGGCAGATATTAAATATCAAAGCATTGTACTTTGTAAATATTAAGCAATCAAGTTTTAGCAGACAGAAATAACTAATTTTCTGGGTATTATTTTTGTTTTTATTTACTTTAGCAAGGGTACAAACAAAGCAATTAAGACTATATGGCAGCACTTATTATGATTTATGTTATCTTGGTTCAGAGAGTGGGAGAAGAAATAGACCAGTAGAAGCAGATTCAAAATTTCTCTTAAAGATGCATGCCCAAGAAAATTATTTTTTTAACTGATGCATACCTTTTCCTTCAAGATGAAGTTCTCGTCTGCAAACCACACAATGCCATATCATCACTATAAGTTGTCACTGATACTAAGCCACACATTAGTATGTTTATTTCACTTTGTGATTTGTTTGTTTGACTGGTTTATTATAATGATGCTGCCATAAAATTGTTTTAACTTTACTAGGGAGTTTAGTTGTAGATTATGTGTAGTTCAGCATTGATAAAGATATTTAACATATTTTAATGAGACGATTTCTGTGAATTACATATTTTTGTAGCTAAAATAAGCCTGTATTCACAGTTATGTCTTTTTTTTCATTTGTCCGCCTCCTCAAGTTCTAGGTTACCTGTACAGTATTTTTTAAATCAGCTTACTACTTTAATATCTTGAGGCCATTTCATCTTCCTTTAAAATAAATCCTTACTTTGATCAGTACTTCTTACCCAATATCAGAGTAATTAATAATATAAATGTGATAATTAACTTACATTAAATTCTAGAATGCAAGCACTTCCAGAATGTGTATTTTTGTGTAATAATACCATACTATTTTGATCATTTTCATAAATACACAGATGCCATGTATAACACAGGTCAGTAAACATGTTTTGTAAAGTGCTTCCCTAGTTTTTCAAGCCATTTTGTGCTTATTTTGCTATTCAGCTCTGCCACGCTGAAGGGAAAGAAAGTGTAGATACTCTCAATAGTGTTAATTCCATTGAGGTAATGGAAAATTGCCACTAGTTGTATATAACATAAAATATAGATTATATAAAATATATAAATTTGTAGGATGTAGTGAAGCAAATAAATCCATCAGAAGAAGAATAAATTTCATGAATAAATGTCTACAACAGAAGAAATACAGCAGGTTAATAACAATGCAAAATATTATTCAAATGTACTAACGCACGAAAAAATATAAGTTGAAATAATACTAAAGTAGCTTTTATCATCAAATTTAAAGATGATTTTTTCCCCAGAACTGGACAATAGTGGGGTGAAAAAAAAAAAGTATCACATACTTTTTGTGTGATATAAAGTTGGGACAGCACATTTAGGCAGCATTGTCAAAACTATGCAATTCCATTTCAAGTCTCTATGAAAATGGTTACTTGTATACAGAAACATGCACACACCATCAAAATAACAAAACAATGAAAAAGCACAATCTACAGTATCCATCTGCATTACTTTTTTCAAGCTGAATGTATTGACTCACAGTTCTGAAGACTAGAAGTTGAAAATCAACGTGTTAACAATCCCACACTTACTCCGAAATCTGTAAAGGAGTGTCCTTCCTTGACTTTATCTAACTTCTCATGATGATTGTCATTTCTAAGCATTTCTAACTTGCAGCTGGAGCACTTTAATCTCTGTCTTCATTGTCACATGGTGGTCACCCTGTGTCTTTGTCTTCACCTCATTTTTTTACTTATTTTAAGTAACTAATCATATTGAAGCAGGATATCACCCTAGTCCAGTATAATCTCCTTTAATTAATTACATCTGCAATGACCCTATTTCTAAATAAATTCACATTCTGAGGCACTGGGGGTTAGGACTTTAACCCCCAGTTAAAGGGGTTACACAACTGGGGAAACATAATTGAACTCTTGACATTGTTATTTACATGATTTGGGTATATCAAAAAACTGATTGCTATACAGATAAAAAGATATATGATTAGCCAACATATACTAAAATGAAAAGATACTACCAATATGTTCTTAGAGAGAAACTAGTCATAGATTGCTATGTATCATATAATTACTTTACACTAAAAATGAACATATCCATGTGCTCTTACTCAAAGATTATATTTAGTTATGCAAGAATATGTATGTCATGGCTTAAGAAATGCAAAATAGAAAGCAGGAAGATGGTAGTAGAGCCAGTCAGACTATGTGAGTCCCTGTGTGAGTAAGTGTGTATATGGGCAATTTTATGAATGAGTCTGTGAGTAAGTGGGTGTGTGAAGGGCTGACTGATTGGGGACTCAGGAGCAAGTAGTCAGAGCTTTCCTGGGGAAGCAGCTGGTCCCACAGCTGCTCTGCTTGGTCCCTAGTGTTCTTGGAGCACAGAAGCTGAGTACCATTTTGTAAAGCCCTTCCTGGGAAGAAGCTGCAGGGAATGGCTGTCAGATTCAGTCTCTGCCTCACCACCACAGTACCTGGCCAGATACTGACTGCCAAGACTGTGGAGGGAGTGCAGTGAGGAAGCCAGAGGCAGAACCCTACTGGACAAGATGAAGCAGGCACCTTGCCACCATCTTGAAAATTGGGCAGGAAAGTGCTCTGGTTGTCACCACAGGGCGATAGACCTGATCTCTGTGACCAAGGGGTTAGCTACTCAGGAGTTGATTGCGACCCAGAGGGAATATCCTGGAAACACAAACTTCAGAGGGCTTGGATGAGTGCTGAGTCTCAGGTGCCCCATTTGCTACCCAGGTTCATCTGTGGGACAAAGGATGTGAACAGAAAAGGACAAGGAAGACCCCCAAAGAGATGAGTAGTGAGTATGGGGCTGACCCAGCCCTCTCCTCCCCAGCAATTCTCTGAATGCCAAACCCATGCTTCTAGGGCATGAATAAGAGCGACAAACCCAGGTGGAGCCTGAACATCAGCCATAATAGGAGAACTCTACTCCCAGACAAGCTTGGCTGGGACATACCCTGCCAGGAGGAGGAAACAATCTCATACCTCCTCACAGAACAGGATCCCTCTAACCATATGAGAGTAAGAAGGAGGACTAAAGCCCTACCCACCATCATCCCCCTCTTTCCCTGGACTGGGAACTGGAGAGACTGTGAATGAGGCCGCAATTGCACAGGAGACGGCATAGTAGCTTACCTGTGAGCAACTGAAAGGAGCAATGACAGAACCTGCTGAAAGAGGCTGCTTAGTGCCCAGAAATATTGTTTGTTAATTTTTGGGCATGAATGTGTATGTGAGGATTTTATTTGCATCCTCCTCTTTTTTAAACTTTTTGTTTCTCTCTTCTTTTTTTCTCTCTATCTTCTCTTGTTTTCCATTTTCTGTTTATGTGTGTATGTAAATGATTGTGTTCATCTTTCAGTTTGTTTTATATTCTCTTTTTTTAGTTTGATATGTGCATGAATGTATATGTGAGGGTTTGATTTGATTTGGATTTCTTTCCTTTTTTTGCTTTTGTTTTTTCTTCTATCCTTTTGTGTTGTGTGTGTGTGTGTGTTTGGTTTTCAATTTTTTGGGGGGGTCTTTTTCTGTTTTGTTTTTCCATTTGTTTTGGTTTTTGTTTGATTGTGTGTTTTATTGTTTTTTGCTTTGGTTTCTGCTTTTGATTTTCTGTGTTTTGTTTTATTTTATTAATTTTTGTCCTTCCTATTTTATTCTACTTTTCTCTGTCCTCCTCCTTGCTGCGACTTTATCTTAGACTCAGGGGGTACACACATGTACCCATTGCATTGTCATATAGAGTGGTGGGGATGTGGGTCTCAGGGAACCCATACTTCAGTCAATCAACATTATGATTTGCAAGTAGTTTCTGAATTCTAGCTCCCCACCCTCCACCTTATTTGACTCTCAAAACTACAAGAGTTAGTAAAGTTTCCCAACCCTAACCCTGTTTCAAAACAGAACAAATTCAGATCCCTGATCGAGGAAGAAGAATAGAGGGCTAAGCAAACATCAGAAGTCAAAATCCCTTCCACTGCTACTAAATAATGGAACTGAAGAGAAAGAAAGAGATCTGTCACAAATGAGGAATAATTCAATGGAAGACCACAGGTAATTCCCGGTGTACCAAGAGACAAAACTGAAAAATCAGATCTCAGAGCACAAAACATGGAAGTCATCGACTGAACACAGAATGCAAAAGGAATTAAGGAATGGATAGAAAGAGTGAATAAGACTGACAAGATGCAACAATGAAAGAACTTTTAACAGAGCTTTTGACCATAAAAAATTCATCCAGGAACTAAATAACAAGATGACAAGCATGGAAAACAGAATTAGTTAAGCAGAAGAAAAAAATCTCAGAATTTAAAAACCAAAATATGGAATTAATCTAATCTGCAAAAAATATGGACAAAAACTGAGAAAGAAAGAATAAAGCTTCTAAGAAATGTGTAATTATGTTAAAAGGACAAATCTACATCTGATTGTTATCCCAGAAGAAAAGAGAATGAAGAACAGCTTGGAACAAGTATTTCAGGAAATTATCCAATAAAACTTTCCCTATCTCATTAGCGATGTGATCATCATAACGTAAGAGATACAGAGAACCCTCACAAGATATCAAATGAGAAGATCAACCCCTAGAAATATAGTAATTTGCCTACACAAAGTAGGTACATAATACAAAATTCTAAAGGCAGTAAGAGAGAAAGTTCAGGCTACCTACCAGGGTAGACCAATCAGAATAGTAACTGGAGTATAATTTTCTTTTCTTTCTTTTTTTCTTTTTTTTTTTTTTTTTTTTGAGTTGGAGTCTCACTCTGTCGCCAAGACTGGAGTGCAGTGGCCGCTCCTGGCCACTGCAGCCTCGACCTGCTGGGCTCCTGCGATCCTTCCGCCTCAGCCTTCCGAGTAGCCGGTATTACAGGCATGCATTACCATGCCTGGCTGATTTTTTGATTTATTGTAGAAATGAGGTCTCATTGCCCAGGCAGGTCTCGAACCCGTGGGCTCAGGCAATCCACTCACCTCAGCCTCCCAAAGGCGCGGGATTACAGGCTGAGCCACCGAGCCCAGCTTGGGGTACAATTTTCAAAGTCCTCAAAGATAAGCAATTTCAATCAATAATTCCCTACCCAGCCAAGCTCAACTTCATTAGCAATGGAGAATTAAAATCCTTCCCAGACATCTAGTCCCTAAGATATTATGCAGCCTCCAGAGCAACTCTACAGCAGAAACTTACAAAGGTATTAAGCATAGAAGAAAGAAACAAAAAAGAACAAGCATGTACTTCCCATGAAAACAGGAGAACACAGAATTAACAGAGTACATCATGTCTACAAAGTTGAAAGCACACACATACTTCAACCCATAAGTTAAAAACATACAAACAAATGAGGGAAATACTTTATAAGAATCTCATGCCTGTAATAAATATTCACATTTCCATAGTCAGCCTGACCATGAATATGTTAAATACACCATTGAGAAGACATAGATTGGCAAACTTGATTTAAAACAAAAAGGTTCAATAATTTGCTGCATCCAAGAACCGCATCTCACCACAGGGGACACAGAGACTCAAAGTCAGAAGATAGAAAACAAATTTTCTGGTGAATGAATCACAAAAGAGGCAGAAGTTGCAATCTTAATATCAGACAAAACAACCTTTAAGCTATCAAAAATTTAAAAAGATATAGGAGAACACTACATAATGATAAATGACAAAAGCTTCAATCTATCAATAAGAAATATCCATCCTAAATATATATGCACCCAATACAGCAGAATCAGCATTTATAAAGCAACTACTAAGCAAACTAAAAAAAGATATTGACCCTAACACTATCATAGCTGGGTACTTAAGTACCCCCTAACAACCCTAGGTAGATCATTGAGGCAAAAAAATCTCCAAAGAGATCCAGAACCATCAAGATCCTTGATGCTTGACCAAATGGACTTACTAGATACCTACAGAATACTTCACCAAACAATTACAGAATATACATTCTACTCATCACCTCATGCAGTGTACTCCATGATCAATCACATAATCAGTCATAAATCAAGCATCAACAAATTTCACCTGATTGAAATACTGCCATGCACCTTCTCAGACCACAGTGGAATAGAAATAAATATCAACACCAGCAAAATTCCCCCCAAACCCAGGAAAACATGGACAATAAAAAGCATGATGTGGGATCACTCGTGGATCAACACAGAAATCAAAACAGAAATTAAAAGAATTCTGGAAACAAATGAAAATGAAGAAACATTTTACCAAAACTTTTGGGATGCCATGAAAGCAGTTGTTAGAGAGGAATTTATATCTCTATGAACTCACATCAAGAAAATAGAAAGATAACAAGTTAACAGCCTAACAAAACACCTAAGAGAGCTAGAAAGGCAAGACCACCAAAACCCTGATTTTAGGACAAGAATCGAGATCACCAAAAAAACCCAAAAAAAGGGACATAGAAGACAAAAACACCATAGCTATATCAACAAAACAAAAAGTTTGTTCATTGAAAAGATAAACAAGATCGATGAACCCCCTCACCAGAGTGACCAATAAAAAGAGAGAAAAAGCCCCAAAACACAATCAGAAATGCAAAAGATCAAAGCACAACTGACCCTGAAAAAAATAAAAAAGATTATCAGATATTACTATGCACACCTGTATGGAAACAAACGAAATGCCTTAAATGAAATGGAGGACTTTCTTCCATCACACAACTTCCCAAGAAGACATTGAGACACTAAATAGACCAATAACAACTAGGAAATTGACTCTGTCATAAGAAAACTACCTAAAATAAATAAAATTTAAAAAAAACCCTGGACCAGACAGCTTTCCAGAAAAATTCTACAAAAAAAAAAAGGAGAAACTGATACCAATCTTATTGAAAGTATTCTAGGCGATTGAGAAATAATAAACCTCCCCAAATCATTTCATGAAGCTAATATTACACTGATATCCAAACCTGGTAAAAATCCGACAAAAATAGAGAACTACAGGCCAATATCCCCAATGAAGATAGATGCAAAAATTCTCAACAAGATTTTAGCAAATTGGGTCCAACAACATATCTCAAAAATTATCCATTATAAACAAATAGGCTTCATCCATGGAATACAGGAGTAGTTCAACATCTCCAAGACCATACATGTCATTAAATACATTAACAGATGTAAACACAACTACTACCTGATTTTATTATTAGATGCAGAAAAACTTTTGATAAAATCCAGCATTCCTTCTTTATAAAAAAAATCCAGACACTTGGGCATAGAAAGAACATACCTCAAAATAGTGAGTGCCATCTATGATAAACCCACAGCCAGCATATTGCTAAACAAACTAAAACTGGAAGCATTTCCCCCGAAAACTAGAAAAAGAAAAGACTGCCCACTCTCACCCCTCTTGTTCAACGTTGTGTTGGATTTTCTAGCTGGAACAATAAGACAAGAGTAGACAATCAGGAGTATTCAAATAGAAAAACAGGATGTTAAGTTATCCTTCTTTGCTGATGATACTAACCTATACCTAGAAAATCCATGAGACTCTGTCAAGAACCTCATTGCAAGGTCTCAGGTTGCAAAATAAATGTGCAAAGACAGTCACATTCTTATACACCAACAACAGATAGGCTAAGAACCAAAAAAAAAAAAAAAAAAAAAAAACAAAAAACAACTTGGCATCTTCCAAACCAGAGAAATGAAAGACCTATATAACAAAAACTACAAAACACTGCTCAACAAAATCCAAGAAGACACAAACAAATGGAAATATAGTCCACGCTCATGTACAGGATGAATCATCATTGTTAAGAAGCCCATCATACGAAAGGCAATCTCTAGATTCAACCCAATACTCATTAAATTACCAACATCACTCATCTCAGAACTGGAAATGACAATATAGAAATTCATACGGAAATATAAATGACCATGACTAGCCACAACAATCTTCAACAATAGAAATAAAGGGTGAGGTATCACACTTTCAGACTTTAAAAGACTTTACTATAAGGTTACAATAATCAAAACAACCTGGTATAGGTACAAGAACAGGTCAATGGAAAAAGAGATTCCAGAAGCATAACCTCAACTTCTTAACAAATTCTTCTTCCACAAAATCTCTACCAACAATTGGGAGAAGAGAGCCTGTTCAGTAAATGGTGCTGGAAAAACTGACTGAACACAGGCAGTAGATTGAAACAGAACTTCTACCTACCACCATACACAGACATCATTTCTAAATGGATCAGTGAATGAAAGTAGAACCTCAAATGTTAAGAATCTTAGAAAATGTAGAATACAACCTTACTGAAATTGGAGTAGGCAACTAATTTCTGATGAAAATCCCAGGAGTCAATGCCATAAAAGATAATATAGACAAGTAGGACACCATTAAACTGAAAAGCATCTGCAAAGCAAAAGAAATCATCAAGAAAATGTGAGACCACCTGCAGAATGGGAAAATATATTTGCCAACTGTATATGTGACAAAAGCCTAACATCCAGGATCTATAAGGAACTCAAATGTGCCGAAAGGAAGAAACAAACAGCCCATTGAAAAGTGGGCACAAGACATGAACAGACACTTCTCAAAGGAAGATATACAGGCAGCCAACAGACACATGAAAAAGGTGCTCGGCCTCACTAATCATCAAAGAAAAGTAAATATAAATCCCATTAATATACCACCTAACACCAGTAAAAATGACCACTATTTTTAAACAAAAAACAACTGGTAATGGATGCTGGAGAGGATGAAGAGAAAAGGAAACAATTCTATACTGCTGGTGGGAATGGAAACTAGTTCAAACTCTAGGAAAAACAGTGTGACAATTTCTAAAAGAACTGGAAATTGACTTTCTGTATGACCCAGCAATTCCCCTACTAGGAATATACCCGACGGAATGCAAATCATTCTACCAAAAAGATACCTGCACATGCATGTGTATGATAGCACTATTAACAATAGCAAAAACATGGAACCAGCTGTGCTGCCCTTTGCCACTGGACTGGATAAAAAAAATGTGGTACACATTCACAATGGAATATTAAACATCCATCAAGAAGGACAGATATATGGGTTTTGCAGCATCTTGGATTGATTTAGAGTCTATAATACTCAGTGATGTATCACAGAAACAAAGAACTGAGTAGCACATGTTCTCACTCATAAGCGAACTCTGAACATTTACCATAATAGTATAAGAAAGAGATAGGCAGTAGTGAGATACTGCCAGGCAAGGGAGTGGGGTCACATAACATCAATAAGCATACCTGATCTTAAACAGGCAAAGTGGGGATCAAAGGGAAGCCCTAACTTTACCTGTATGATGATTTCTCGTATACCTACTCCTGAATTGTCTCCCATATCTTTAAAATAAAAAATAGTAATAAAAGATCAGTGTGTATATACAAATTCAATATTAAAATGCTAAAATAATATAAATAGATCGTATTAAATATTTTACAACTTGTAAAATGAGAAAGTATGTGAAAGCAAACCTCTATTTTCAACTGTCCATAGGTGTTATGTTTTAAATCAAAATAAGCAACAAATAAGATGTATTACTTGATAATTTGAAATCGTTCAATGCAAAAAATAATGTAACAGATATTGTCAAAATGGAATGAAGTAGACCCAGTTAATTCAAAAAGAAAAAAGAAAGGTGAGAGAGAAAGGAGAGAGAGAGAAAGAGAGAGGAGAGAGAGAGAGAGAGAGAGAGAGAGAGAGAGAAGGGGCAAAGGGAGGAAGGGAGAAAAGAAGAAAGGGAGGAAGGGAGGAAGGAAGGACAGAAAGAAAGAAGAAAGAACTAGAAGATAATAATTTGAATATTCCTAGAGTACAGAAAAGACGAATATTTAAGGTGACATATTCCAATTACACTGTTTTGATTATATGAATTTATTAAATTATCATATATACACCAAATACATATCTAATATATATTAATAAATTGACGCAATAGTGAAATTTACTAACAGTCAAAGGTAGATTCCATTTTTCTTTTCTTTTGAGTTGGAGACTCCCTCCGTTGTCCAGGCTGGAGTGCAGTGGTACGTTCACAGTCACCCCAGTGTTGACCTGCTGAACTCCAGCGATCCTCTGCCTCAGCCTTCCAAGTTTCTGGAACTACAAGCGCCCGCTACCAGGCCTGGATACTTTTTTGATTTATTGTAGAGATGAGGCCTTACTATGATGCCCAGATTGGTCTCAACCCCGCAGGCTCAGGCAATCCTCTCTCCTCGGCCCTCCAAAGTGCTGGGATTACAGACTTGAGCCACGAGTCTGGCATTCCATTTTTGCTTACTATTTAAACAGTATTGATATATTTGTCTAGAGTGAGTAGGATGAAGGACTTGAATATTTTCAATATTTTGGAAGAGTATAAATTGTAAAAGGGTATTTTAAAGTTTCACAGTAGTTTTCACTGTCAACCAACTGCAGTATTGGTGTTCTTTAACCTTTGAGATATTGCTATTGCTGGAAACTGACTAAGGGAAAAAAACTCAATGATACATGTAAAACTTGTACTCCATTAAGATTCATAGTCACACATATTTATGTGGGCATGCAACATAGTAAAAATAGTGAGTGATGACTGAGATATTATATCATCATTAAAATATTTTAAATAATAAAGATATAAGGATGATTGATATATTAAATGAAAAAGGATTTGTGAATGTTTTATATTCAGCAATATAGACAATATACATGTAATTCAGACAAAAACTCTAGGAAAAAAGAGTAGAAGAAATAGCATAAAATATTAACAATAATTACCTAAGTGATGGAAACTATTTTTGTTTTGTTTTTCATACAATTTACCCTTTTATTTTTCAATTTTTACCCATGAAATACTTATTACTTAAGATAAAAAATATTTTTTAAGATGAGTAAACTTGGAAAGTTTTATCATAAATTATACCAGCAGAAACATAATAATGGTTTTCTTTACTCTCATATTCATCACCGTGAAAATGTTAAATTATTTTACGTTGTTTAATAGAATAAATGTTTTTGATTTCTATAATCTATAATCTAGAAGTCAGTGTGATTCCTGTTTAAATAGTCACAATTCTAAGACAAGGACAGATGTAGTCAAAGTCAGGTTATTTTATTATGGGCATCAGGTTTCTCTCATCAATTCATTGTCTCATGAGTAAGCAAATCCTAGTCTCTTCAGAATTCTGCTGGATAATCTTTTAAGACTCATTAGCTATTTTATTTGTACAATGAAGTTTCTCTACTGAATTATAAACTGCTTAGTTGTAGATATACTTTCTGATGTTCCTTTTCAGTTACTTTCTACCAAAATTAAAATTTTAATAAATATTTAAGTACCATTAAAACTCTGTTACTCTCCTCAGCATATTTGTGTCTTTGGGTTTCCCCATTGAGACTTAGCTTTTTTTGCTTACATCTGAGCTCATTTAATTTCTTGGGTTTCACACTTTTTAAAAACGTATGGTTTAGGTGTAGTGTACTTTCTATTTCTTCTTGGGAACTGAGATACCAGTTTCAAGTAATTGAGCAAATATCTTCTCTATCATGAGATCTCTTTATATTAGCATATCAATCCAATACATTGATATTAGATTTTAACATATTTCTTACTTATAAATGAAAGTACTTGTATAGAAAAATTCCATACATCTAAAAACATTTTGATTAAATATTTTTACTATTGCTTAATGTTATGGGAAATATAGAAGAGGTACACACATATGATATATTTTAATATTTATTTTCCTTTGCCTTTTTTATAACTATTTCTATTGAGAATCCAAGAATCTTTTATTGAGATTTACTTATACAGAACTATAGGGGCTTTTAAAAGGACAGGCACTTGGGGTTATAAAGCACTCACCTTATCAGACAATGCACTTTCTATGTTAAGTTAATAGTTTTCTCTAGACTAGGTTTACATGACTAAAGATAGTGGTTGCAGGCATTTCCCCAGAGGAATTATTTTGTATACTACTAGTTGTCACTAACAGGAGGCACATTCAAATACTGATTCTGATATTTATCTGTGGAAGGATTTCTCCTGGGAAAGTAAGGAATGATCCCTGACTTAATAACATGAAACCTATTCCAAACAACTTTTAATCTAGTTTAGAAGTAAACTGAAAGTTTCTAAGCAAGATGTCTTCAGAGGACTCTTTTATCACTGAAACCTATAATTTTAGAAGTAATATTATTTATTATACTGGAGTTAAATTTATTTTTTCTTGTTTTGTCTTCACAATATATTTATATATACTTTCTATTATTTTTCTGTATTTGAATACCTTAAATAATTTTTCTAGAACAATTTTATGTGAATCAAATTGATAGAAACTTATTTAAGGAATTATTTTTTTTGTTTATGTTCTAAACAAACCAGGGCAGTTGTGGCTGTCAATCATTTGTTTTGGTTTTCTGTCTTTACTGCAAATTTGCTTTGCTGTCTTGCTGCTATGGGTGGAAATGGATTTTCTTCAGTGTGATACTTGAATATTTCAGTAGGTCAATGTTCAAGCCTGAAAGTGTGAAGTCACAGCCATGCAGGGAGAAGCTGTTTTTAGGGCATTAGAAAACACATTGTCAAGAACATCAGCGGAAGCAGACTGAGTTGCAGCTGTTCTCCTACATTATATAAGAGAATACCCATATTTTAACTCTTGGCTGTCACAAGCAATTAACAAGAATTTTTTTATTTGAAGAAAATAACTTCAAATATTCATAATATTTTTTATTTGAAGAAAATAACTTCAAATATTCATAAATAACCAGGAATTTTTACAGACATTGAAACAGGCAATTAGATACTTGAAGTTTTTCTGTCAAAATGTTCAAAACTTAATTTCACTTCAGGCAATTTTTTAAGACAATTTTTTGTTGTTTATTCTTTTTCTGATGCATTATAACAGCTATGGGATATACTAGGTAATTTAATTTATTAAAAACGATGTATTTGTTTTATTCAAATATTTGACATTCAAAGAGGTATTTGGCATATTCAATTTCTCCATTAATAAATAACTAAAATAAGAAAGTAGTTGTGTGAAAAAAGAAAATGGATTCTGCAAAGTGTACTGTTCACTAATTATTACATTTGCTAACAATGAAGGGTGATAGTGAAGTTCTTGTGGAAATCAGAAGTTGATCTTCATAGCCAGCTGTGAAATCTGTAAACATTGTTTGTTGAAAATGAGATAAAAGCATTTTAGTTAATGCATTAAATTTAACCTAGTGTCTATTTTGCTAAGTAAGCAACAAGTCTTCCTAAGAATAGAATGGTTCAGATGGTACTCAAATGTACTAAAAAAAAGAAAACAGTATACTGAAATGCATAAGTATCTATAATTTCAGTCAATTTTTCAAAAATTAAAAAACATAACTAAATGTCATATAATAATCTACAGATTTTGAATTTCATTTTTTTAATTTTATTTTGGATTGATGGCTTATAGTATCTGCAGTTCAATATGATAATGAATTTTCTTTTATCTGAAGGTTTTAAATATAACTATAGATAGTCCTTTATTCTTAAAGACTGCAAAAAGCAAATTTAAATTATTCTCTCATTTTGTAACATTTTTGCTTAGTATGCAATTTTTATATTCATAATTAAATATTTTAAAACATGCAATTTATCTTCTTGATGTCTTGGCAGAGATCATAAATATGAGTAAAAATCTGTATAACCTCTACATATTAAAAAGTATGGTGAATTTTAAATAAAGGAATAGATTGTTTTGCTAGCTATTTATTATATTCAAGTAGGTTTGGAATAGTATGGTAGTTGGAACTTACTAAATTTTATAATTGAAAAATTAGGAAAAGTGAAAAACTGAAGTGTTGATAGTGGAATAAATTCATATAGATTTATGAGATGTTGTGGTATAATTTAGTCTTACTGTGTGAGTGAATTAAGCAAATAAAAAAATATTGTATGTGCCTAATTGAACAACGTAGAAAAATAATTTTTAAAGATCAATTGCCAGCAAACTGTGGAGTGGTGTTTCACCCAAGGTAGGGAATATAAATTTTATTTAAGAATTGGGTATCATACTTTAAAATGATTAATTTGATGGTTAGCATGTAAAGGTTGAAAGAAAATTTTGTAGACATGTATCTCAATCGCCCACACATTTACTACTGACACACAATAAAGGGGTTACTAAGACGTAAACATGCTTACTAATAGATATTTCATATATAAAGTTAGGTATGTATAAATATTGAATTTAGAATTTGTATTAAATTTCTTTTAATTATTCTTAATAGCCAAAAATAGAAATGCATCGTAGCTTCTGGTTTAAAGAATCAATACAAATAAAAAATTTGAACAATGATTTTGAAAATTAAATTTTGGAAAATAATAGACAAAAATAATTTTGAGATTGCTAATTTTTGATTAGCAATAGCATGATAAAAATGGCACACAGTTCAAGATTAAATTTTTCCTGGAATCAATGATATATGTGTTTGCAAGTATGTCTATGTGCTGTTTTTCCCCTATGTATACTTCTCTGATAGTTCATCTATTATTCCTTAAAATAGTCTGTTCCTTAAAACTAAAACAGATTAGTATTAGAGAGTTTCTATATAAGAAAGTATATTTGTCAATTCTTTTTTTAAATAAAGTCTCTTGCTTTTTGAGTCGAAATAAATGTGATGTCTCCTACTATGGCACAGTAGTTCAATGCTACTGTGAGCAAGTAATCAATAAATACTGAGTCCTATTGTTTTACTGTAAAGTAGATATTCCTGTACCTTCCTATGTTAAACATTTCTTATTCTTTACAATGTTTCCTGAATTTCAAAAGTGGTGTTATAGTATTTACTAAGTTTAAAATCCTCCAGAAAGCAACATTTGCATCATGTCCTACTGATTGCTGTTATTAGCAACATAATGCTTTCCTGCAGAAACTGTTTTAAACAACATGATACCTTGTTTTAGAAATTGCCATTATGAGCTCTGGATGGAATAGAATTTGAGTCATGGTCGGGCTCGGTGGCTCAGCCTGTAATTCCGCGCCTTTGGGAGGCTGAGGTGAGTGAATTGCCTGAGCCCGCGGGTTCGAGACCCGCCTGGGCAGTGAGACCTCATCTCTACAATAAATCAAAAAATCAGCTGGGCGTGGTAGCGCATGCCTGTAATTCCGGCTACTTGGAAGGCTGAGGCGGAAGGATGGCCGGAGTCCAGCAGGTCGAGGCTGTGGTGGCCGGGAGTGGCCACTGCACTCCAGTCTGGGTGACAGAGTGAGACTCCAACTCAAAAAAAAAAAAAAAAGAAAGAAATTCAGTCATTTGGTATATGGCATATTAATATGTAAACATCTTTCTTGATGCAGGGTGTTGATATATAAAGTCAAGTCAAGCATTTCAAAACAACAAAAATTATCACATTTATATTTCAAAAGGGCCTTTATTAATGAAAATTTTAAAATGTAACATTTAATAAAGATTATTTGAAAACATGAAGAACTCACCCACACAACCTATATAAAAATGAAGCTTATGTGAGCTGAAGATTTAGGGACTGATTTTTTCCTCTTATGGAACCAACCTTTGTTTCTCTGTCTCTCTTTTCAATATACATATTATATCTCACTTTGGGCTTTTGCCCAATGCATCATCTCTGTTATTTATACTTTATATACACTTTCCCACACC
This sequence comes from Cephalopachus bancanus, assembly GCA_027257055.1. NCBI lineage: Eukaryota > Metazoa > Chordata > Mammalia > Primates > Tarsiidae > Cephalopachus > Cephalopachus bancanus. Next base: position 1,963,622 of record JAPVLO010000089.1, read on the forward strand.
ACAATTTTCTTTTTACTCATAGTTTCTTCTTTCTTGTAACTTAAGAGTGTCCAGGAGAGCTCATAATTAGAGGTCTATGCCAACCTTTGATCCCCACTGTATTTTTATTACTCTTCACTTCTGCTTCTGATATTAAAAGTATCCTTAACCTGATAATTTACTTTTGTGAAACTTGATAAAGATGTAATAATTGAATTGGCCCAGTTCATTTTCTTTTTTTTAGCTGAAGATATTGCTCCACATATAGATGCCATTCATAGTTTAGGTGTCCTATGCTAATTAGTTATTGAAATTGAGAGAGGCATTACATAATATGAAATATAAGAACTTATAGTTTGGGAGAAATAACTTTACCTTGCCATAATGCTAACCACTGTAACTAACATTTTTTTAAGTGCCAGTAAGTCCTAAATAAATCAATAAATAAAATTTATCATGAAGTCAAACTTTGGCAAGAGATAAGACAATATCAACTCTTACTAACCTTTTGAGGTTTAGTCTACATGTAGATGCATACATGCAATTCATAAGATACTATTTTTATCTGTATATACAAGTGGCTGGTGAATTTTTGAGAGTATCTGTGGATGTGGGGGGGAGAAAACCAAGCAGTGAGTCTCATACAAGTACAATTTCCACAAACTCCTGTGTACCCTTTTCCTTCTGGCACCTGATAAATGTGCCTAGAATACAACTAACCCCTTTCTTCAGATACTTCTATTTATTCTTCACACTTGGTTTATATTTGACCTCACTTAGGAAGTTCTCATGAGATTTCTAATATTGTTATCCCAACTTTATATGAGATGTTACATTAGGAGACTGAAGTCTGTATTGAAGCTGCCAAAGTCTAGAGATTCGAAAACTCTCCATATCAAAGATAGTATGCATAGCAAAGAAATAGAAATAATGACTATTTACCTTCTTTATTCAAAAGAAAGAAAAGTCATCCATGCATCTGCAGTATATCCTAGAGAAAAGTTACAGGAAAATAAATGTATTCTCACTTTTCTTAACATTTTCATTATGTGGTTTCTGTGTAAGAGAAGAAACTGTCCTTATTCTCGAAAAAGTACCTCTCTGTCAATTGCTTAAACAAAAATGATTCAAATATCCATACAGAAACATATATTTCAAGAAGCAAATTTGATCATGTACAAACGAATTATTTATGAAGAGAATTTAAGTCTCTACTTCATTAACATTATAATTCAATAATAAAATCATTCAACACCTTATATAATATATAATACAAATTTTTCTTTCTTAAAACAAAAAAGTAAGCAAATCATAAAACAGGAATATTAAAGTTATTAAATATTAAATAATTAAAGCAGAAATATTAAATAATAAAAGAAAGGCACTCTTTATTCTGTTTTTATGCTTAATGGGTTGAATATGAATGATTTGTTAGCAAAGCAAGCAGATGTAATACTGAGGGAATAACCAGTCTGGAAAATTTAAACTGCTGTTGTCAGTTATCATCTTATCATTTAGGATGTAGCTTAAAATAAATATGTATCAGAGCAGTTAATATGATTTATAAAAAAGAATATCTCTCTTTCAATAATACCAACACTTGTTGATTCAAGTATGAGGTAATAGATATATTCAGCACTGAGATGTATAAGTTATGTATCTTTTCCACAAGAATATTCCAGTAAATAGGAATTATGGGGAAGAGAAATACTGGGGAAGGATATATTGCTATTTTGAAAAAATGTGGGAAATACTTAATTGTAGTTCCATCAATAGAAAAAAAAAGAGCAAAATACTCAGTACAAGGTTACTGAGCCATGAAGGATGAAGGGAACAAATCCTGGAGAAAAAAAGACTTTATCAAAATGCACAAACATAATGATGCAATTGGTTTCCAAAGTGTTTGGGGGTCCTAAACTGTCATTCATGTTATTTGAGTCAAAGACATAATATAGAAATTTAATTGCTAACATGTCAAAAGTAAGTTAAGATTTTAGCAGTCTCACAGTCAGGCAAGTCAAGCCAGGATTAAGGGCATGCCCAGGACACTAGGAAATATACAAAGTTTCAGATGCTACCTTCAAAGTTCTATGTGCACAGAATTACGGCAAACTAGAAATGGTATGACCTTTCCAGATTCTAAAGGCAACCTTGACTGTATCAAACTAATAAGCTTGCTGTAATTGACAGATAGAAAAATTAAAGGAGAAAAATAATATACTCCAACTCTACAATTTTTCATTCATTAAAACTACACTGAATCATTTAAGTCAGGCTAGGAGACAAAATAATCTGACAAACTTCATAGGAGAAGAAAAAGCAATAGGGAGATAACTAGAGGCATCTGTATTTTGTAGTTTTAAGACACACTTTATGTATTTTGTAGTTTTAAGACACACCATTTAGCTATTATTAAAATATTGAATAAAATCAGTGGAAAGGTAGCAACTTGACCAGAAAGGTAGAATCAAGTGAAAATTCTACAACTAAAAAAATACGGTAATTAAAATTAATAAGTTAGCATTCAAATTTAAAAAACATATTAGAAACAGAAGAAGAGAGGATAAGTAAACTGGACCACGGGCATAGAAAATATCCAGTTTGAGAAAATATAGAAAAATGCAGAGAAAACAAGTGACTATGTCATAACTTTCTAAAGAGGCATATGGATTGTACATAACAGTGTGTACCAAAGTAACAGAATTAATAAAATTCTAACAATATTTTCACAGGAAAAATAAGATAGGCAGTGATTGGGAAATCAATTTAAAAGGTTATTGGTATAGCTGCTACAGAAATTAAAAAAGACTAAGTAATATATTATTTTAAAAGTCAATACATTTTGAGAATGTAGTTTTAATGATATTTGTGTGAAAAACAGAATGAATAAAACTTTATAGAAGAAGAACAATGTGTGAATAATGTTATATGTATTAAGAAATTAAAAAAAAATTTTTTTTTTGAGTTAGAGTCTCACTCTGTCGCCCAGACTAGAGTGCAGTGGCCGCTTCCAGCCACCACAGCCTCAACCTGCTGGGCTCCGGCGATCCTTCCGCCTCAGCCTTCCAAGTAGCCAGAATTACAGGCATGCGCTACTACACCTGGCTGATTTTTTGATTTATTGTAGAGATGAGGTCTCGCTGCCCAGGCAGGTCTCAAACCCACGGGCTCAGGCAATCCACTCACCTCAGCCTCCCAAAGGCACGGGATTACAGGCTGAGCCACCGAGCCCAGCTAAACAAAATTTTTTTAAAAAAACTTTTACAAAAAGAATTCTAGTCTTAGATGGCTTTACTTGTAATTTCATCAAACATACAGAATGAAATAATAACTTTACTTGAACTTATTTATGTTATAAAAAAATAAGAACTATTTCACACAGCAATGTATAAAAAGAATATAGCATTCCTGTATAACTTTGCTGAGAATATTTCAAAAATAGGAAAAATATAATCTAACATCTCACATGAAAACACATGCAAACAACAAAAACAAAAATTATTATTCAAATTTATTTTATTTAGTTAGCTACATTAAATATTATGTATACTTTTTTTCATAGTTGAATATATGTGAGAATTTGCTACATAAGTAAAATGTGTGCAGGTGAAGTTTGTCTTTCTGGTGAGCCCTCTATCCTCCTGGTAGTGGACATAATACACAGTGGGTGGCTGTGCTCCTCTTATCTCCCCTTCAAATATTATTACATATTGAAAAAATATGAGACGGGAACAAGATGGTGACAGCATAGGTGAATTGGTGAGATTCTCCGAACGTGAGTTCCTAAAAAGACTATTACTTCTCTTTCCCCATCCCCCAGCCCACCACCAGCCATGCTGGTGTGAGGCCCAGGGACCTTCGGTCCCACACAGGGCCAGATATTGCAGTCCCCTGCTGCTGCTGTTCCACTGCATGTGTGGGAGTCTCGGGTCCCAGCCCCTCCCAGCTCCCTCCCTGGCTACATCGTCTCCAGTCCGGCACTGGGCACCAAGCCGCCGGTCACTCAGGGAGGCTCTGGGCACCCACCCCTCAGAGACACCAGTCCCATTCCTGGCTGAAGTACCCTGTGGGGGGCCCAGAGCCACTCTCGCCGCTCACCACCTGCTCTTTGGAGCTTTGGCATTCTGGAACTCCAGACCCACCCTGGCTGAAGCACTCAGTGCGCGACCCCAAGCTGGGGACCCAGACAAGTGGAGAAAAACAGATCTTCATAAGCTGCCTTACCATTCTCCAGGCAGAGACTTCCATTGCCCCACCCATCTATCAACAAACTTTTCCTCAGTTCCTAAGGCAACTGCGTGAAACAGGAGATAAAGCCCCACCCCTACACTGCAAGGAAAAACAAAGGGAAGAGGCCAGAATCGGAGATCAGAGAAGTGACTTTAGTCTGATTATTTATTTTGACTTATGATTTTATCATTGTAACTGTTGGTTTTGATCACGTTTGTTGTTTACCTTCTGACTTACACTGTTTCTTGATTTTATTGACCTGTCTCTGTGTAGTTATCAGTACTCTTTAGGGAATCTTTCTTACATGTCTTTCTTCACTTCTTCCCAGCCTTGTGTCTCTTTCTCACCTGATAGTTGGTATGTATATCTGTTTTCCTTCTCGCTCTTCTCTCTTTCTAACTCCCCATTGACTGCCCTTCCTCTATTATTTTCCTCTTGTATACCCCCCTTTTTAATCTAGGGACCAAGACTACATACTGCTGAATGGACAGATTGTAAGGCAGTGGAAAAAAGGCTCCAGTGTGCTCATACACACTGTTCATGGATGCTAGAATCAGCATTCTGAACCACAGCTTCCCTCTCAATTAAACCCAAAACTGCAAAAAGTACAGATTGCAGCCTATGCAACCTGAAAATGAACAAAGCCAGAAGACCCTCATAAGGAAGAACAGGACATTGCAGAAGAGAAATAAAAGCAATCCCAACTTCCCTCAAAAACAGAATTGAAGAAGGGGAAGGAAAGGGGGAGAGAGAGAGAAAAATCTACACAAATGAAGAAAAAACAAAAGAAGAGTATAGGTCTCTCCCAGACCCCTGGAAGAGCAGACACTGAGAAAACTGACTTCAGAATGCAAACAATGAAGTGCCCCCAGAATGAAGGGTATCAAACTACAAACGTAGATATCAAGACAATAATGGAGAGATTAAAAAGAATTGAGGAGACACAAGAAGAAACTAGGAAGGAGCTGATATCTGAGATAACAGTAATAAAGAATACTGTGAATGAAATAAATAAGAAACTGATAAGCATGGAAAGCAGAATTACCCAATCAGAAGAAAGAATCTCAGAGCTTGAGGACCAAAATATAGAAATAACCCAAACTCTTAAAACACAGAAAATAAGCTGAAAAAGACAGAACAAAACCTTCAAGAGATGAACGATTACATCAAGAGGCCTAACCTAAGAGTAATCGGACACCCTGAGGCAGAAAGAGAGACAGAGACCACATTGGAACAAACTTTCCATGAGATCATTCAAGAAAACTTCCCTTATGTAATCAGTGATGCAAAAATTCAAACACAAGAGATACAGAGAACCCCTGCAAGACAACAAATGAGAAGACACATAATAATTCGCCTAAACAAAGTAGGCATAAAAGAAAAAATCCTAAAGGCAGCAAGAGAAAAAGGTCAGATCACCTACCATGGAAGACCAATCAGAATAGCAGCAGATTTATCTACAGAAACCCTGAAGGCTAGGAGAGCTTGGAGCCCTATCTTCAAAGTTCTAAAAGATAAACAATTTCAACCAAGAATAACCTACTCAGCCAAGCTAAGCTTCATCAGTGAGGGAGAATTAAAATCTTTCCCAGATATTCAATCCCAAAGACCTTATGCTGCCACCAAACCACCTCTACATGAAACACTTAAGAAAGCACTAAACACAGAAGAAAAGAAAAAAAAAGTTATTCACAAGAGTACAGGGAAAAGAATAAAATATACATGAACCAACCTCAAAAACAAAAGAAAGACCAAAAAAAAAAAAAAAAAAAAAAGTGGAAGAACAACTCTATAAGAACTTTATGATACGGATGAACTCTCACATTTCAATAATTAGCCTGAATGTGAATGGGCTAAACACACCACTGAAAAGACATAGAATGGCAAAATGGATAAAATATCACCAGACAATAATATACTGCCTTCAAGAGACCCATCTCACTAGAAAGGACATACACAGACTCAAAGTAAGAGGATGGGAAACAAATTTTCAGGCGAATGGAACACAAAAGAAAGGAGGAGTCGTGATCCTAATTTCAGACAAAATACCATTTAAGCTATCAAAAATTTAAAAAGATACAGAGGGCCACTACATAATGATAAAAGGTTCACTCCATCAACAAGAAATATCTATCCTAAACACATATGCACCCAACATAGGTGTGCCAACTTTCATAAAGCACCTTCTAGGAAAACTAAAGAAAGATATTGACTCTAACACCATCATAATTGGGAACTTTAATACCCGTCACAACCCTAGACAGATCATCAGAACAAAAAATCAGCAAGGAGATCCAGAACCTCAGTGAGACTCTCAACCAAATGGACTTAATTGATACCTACAGAACACTCCATCCAAAGACCAGAGAATACACATTCTACTCATCACCGTATGGAACATATTTTAAGATTGACCACATAATTGGACAAAAATCAAGCATAAGCAAATTTAAAAGGACTGAAATTCTACCATGCACCTTCTCGGACCACAGAGGAATAAAAATAAACATTGACACCAACAAGGTCCCCCCAAAACCCACAAAGACATGGACATTAAACAGCATGATGCTAAACAACCCCTGGGTCAATGATGAAATCAAAACAGAGATCAAAAGATACCTGGAAACAAATGAAAATGAAGAAACATCTTACCAAAATCTCTGGATGCCTTGAAACCTGTAGTCAGAGGGGAATTATATCCCTACGAATACACATGAAGAAAATGGAAGGAACACAAATTAACAACCTAACAAGCCACCTAAAGAAGCTGGAAAAGCAAGACCACAAAAACCCTAATTTCAGGAGAAAAATCCAGATCACCAAAATAAAAGCCCAAATCCAGGACATAGAAGATAAAAGGATAATACAAAAAAAAAAAATCAATGAAACAAAAAGCTGGTTCTTCGAAAGAAAAAAAACAAGATCGATGGTCCCCTAGCTAGACTGACCAAGAAAAAATGAGAAAAAAAACCAAATAAGCACAATCAGAAACATAAAAGATGAAGTCACATCAGACCCTGAAGAAATACAAAAGATCATTAGAGACTACTACGTACACTTGTATGGAAACAAATTTGAAAACTTTAAGGAAATGGAGGACTTTCTGACATCACAGAACCTACCTAGGTTGGAACAAGAAGAAATTGAGACCCTAAAAAGACCAATAACACTCAAGGAAATCGACTACGTAATAAGACAACTTCCTACAAAAAAAAAGCCCTTGTCCAGATGGCTTTCCAGCAGAATTCTGCAAGACATTTAAGGAGGAGCTGATACCAATCTTACTGAAGGTATTCCAGGTGGTTGAAAAAGATGGAACTCTCCCCAAATCATTTTACAAAGCCAACATCACATTGATACCCAAGCCAGGTAAAGATCCAACAAAGAAAGAGAACTACAGGCCAATATCTTTGATGAACATAGATGCTAAAATTCTCGACAAGATCCTAGCAAACCGGATTCAGCAATAGATCTCAAAAATCATCCATCATGACCAAGTAGGCTTCATTCCTGGGATGCAAGGCTGGTTCAACATTCGTAAAACCATAAATGTAATTAAATAAATCAACAGATATCAAAACAAAAACCACATATTATATCATTAGATGCAGAAAAAGCTTTTGATAAAATCCAGCATCCCTTCTTGATAAAAACCCTTGAACATCTAGGCATACAGGGAACATACCTCAAAATAGTAAAAGCCATCTACGAGAACCCTACAACCAGCATACTCCTAAATGGACAAAAATTGGAAGCATTTCCCCTGAAAACTGGAATAAGACAAGGATGCCCACTCTCACCCCCCTGTTCAACATAGTATTGGAAGTCCTGGCTCGAGCAATCAGAGAAGAGGAGGCAATCAGGTGTATCCAAATAGGAAAAGAGGAAGTCAAGTTATCTCTCTTTGCAGATGATATGATTGCATACCTTGAAAACCCAAGAGAATCTGTCAAAAACCTCCTTACACTGATAAAGGCCTTTGGCAAAGTCTCAGGATACAAAATAAATGTACAAAAGACAATTGCATTTCTTTACACCAATAATAAACAAGCAGAAACCCAAATGAAAAGCACAATTCCATTCATAATAGCCACACAAAAAATGAAATACCTTGGCATCTTCCTAACCACAGACGTGAAAAACCTTTACAATGAAAACTACAAAACACTGCTCAAAGAAATCAAAGATGACACAAACAAGTGGAAAAATATCCCATGCTCATGAATTGGAAGAATCAACATTGTGAAGCTGTCCATCTTACCATCTAACAAATTCAATGCAATACCCATCAAATTACCAACAACATTCTTCTCAGACCTAGAAAAAACAACACAGGAATTCATATGGTAACACAAATGTCCAAGAATAGCCAGAACAATCCTCAGCAAAAAAGAACAAAGCAGGTGGTATCACATTACCAGACTTCAAACTTTACTATAAAGCTACAATCACCAAAACAGCTTGGTATTGGTATAGGAATAAGCCTATAGACCAATGGAATAGAGTTGAGATTCCAGAAGCGAAACCTCAATTTCTCAACCAACTCATCTTCGACAAAGCCTCCACCAACTACCACTGGGGAGAGGAGAACCTATTCAGTAAATGGTACTGGGAAAACTGGCTGACCACATGCAGAAGATTGAAACAGGACCCCTATCTATCCCCATGCACAAAGGTTAACTCCAAATGGATCAGAGACCTCAATATAAAACTTCAAACCATAAGAACCTTAGAAAATGAAGGACATACCCTTGTGGAAATCGGAACTGGTCTCTAATTACTGAACAAACCTGAAACCCACAGGTCATAAGAGAGAAGATAGACAAGCGGGACCTTATTAAACTGACAAGCTTCTGCAAAGAGACCATTAAGAGAGCCTACAGACTGGGAAAAAGTATTTGCCAACACCAGGTCTGACAAAGGCTTAATATCCTGGATCTAAAAGGAACTCAAACGTGCTGAAAAGAAAAAAACAAACAACCCCATTATAAAATGGGAAAAAGATATGAACAAACACTTCACAAAGAAGACATCTGAGCAGCCAACAGACACATGAAGAAATGTTCAACCTCACTAATCATCAGGCAGATGCAAATCAAAACCACACTGAGATACCACCTAACTCCAGTCAGAATGTCAATTATCAACAACTCAAAAAATAACAGCTGCTGGAGAGGGTATGGTGAAAAGGGAACACTCCTACACTGTTGGTGGGAGTGTAAACTAGTGCAACCTCTGTGGAAAGCAGTGTGGCGATTCTTAAAAGCTCTAAATACCAGCCTCCCATATGACCCCGCAATCCCCCTACAGGAAATATATCCCGAAGAACACAAATCACTCTATAAAAAAGATACCTGCACACATATGTTTATCACAGTATTGTTCACAATAGCAAGAACCTGGAAACAACCATGCTGCCCATCAAAAGAGGACTGGATTAAAAAAATGTGGTACATATACATGATGGAATACTATGCAGTCATAAAAAAGAACAAAATCATGAATTTCGCAGCAACTTGGATGGAACTAGAGTCTATAATACTGAGTGACCTCTCACAGAAACAAAGATCCGAGTATCACATGTTCTTACTCATATAATGGACCTTGAATATCCAATGTAATACAATAAGAAAATGACTGATGGTACTGAGAAACTATGGGGGAGGAGGGAGATGGTATTAACAGTAGCAAATATCTGTCTGGGGATGGGGAAACACCTCTTATCAACAGGATGCCTAAATGAAACGTAAGTGTATACCTAACCATTAACTGTACCCCACAACATCATAATAAAAAATATTGATAAAAAAATAAAATAAATAAAGAGACCACAAATCCTGAAAAAAAAAGAAAAAATATATCATAAACTAAGTTTACTGCAGAATAAAACCATATTTTTCTATAAGATGATACAAAAGAATGTTTTTATGCTATTGGGGGAGTCAGATTAGCTTCTTTTAATCAAGAACTCAAACAACACAAACTAAAAGTCAAAGATTTATAAAATGAATTTAATTATTTTATGGTCTTTTACTTATGAAAATATACTATGAAAATAGTTAAAGGACAAATCACAAAGTGGGAGAATATATTTGCTGTGCATCTATCTGACAAAGGATGTTTATGCTGTCCATAATACATAAAATACACAATTTTATTTATAAACACAGGTAATCCATTTAAGAATTGGCAAAACGTAAAAGGTATAATACAAAAGAGAATATCCTAATTACCAAGAAGCACATAGAAAGATGTTCAAATAATAAATCATCGTGAGAATGAATATTAAAACTAGTGTCATATTGCTGCACCTCAACATGAGAATAAGAACAAAAAGTTATTATTATCAGTATTAGTGAAAGCATGGTGTAACAGGAGGTCTCACACTAAAATATACAAGGCTGTTTATGATACAAATGTCTTTGAAAAGATATTCTGAAACAATGAAAAGCTTTTATGGCTTTTGCTCTTGTTCGCAAGAGACTTGTGGAAAGCTGTCTTCCAGCAATCCATTAACTGGAATAAGTCTAATCTAATAGTTTTTCCATTTTGAAAAATGTTATCTGGAATCTGTGAAAGGTCATCCATGCTTGGATATAAGAGCAACTGTCATTCTCATATAACCATGGAAGGAGTGTGAGGAAAGTGGTAATTGGTGACACAAGAGAGAAGGTTTCTGAGATATGCTATTCTTCCTTTTCATGAAGCATAAATATTCAAACCTCACAGGGTACAGTGTTGAGAGTAAATGAGAAAACTGATGCTGGTAGTTTTATAGGGATTGTGTTGAATGTGTAGATTGCTTTAGGCAGTATGGACACTATAATATAATATAATGTAAATATAATATATTAATAATGATATAATAATTAATAATATAATAATAATGACAATAATATAATAATAATGACAATAGTCATTATTCCAGTCTAGAAAAAAGCAATACTTAAATTCATATAGAAGCAAAAAGAGCTCAAACAAGAAAAGCAATCCTTGTCAAAAACAACAAAATGGGAGGCATCACATTATCAGACTTCAATCTCCACTACAAGGTTACAGTAACCAAAACAGTATGGTATGGTACAAAAATAGACACATAGACTAATGGAACAGAATAGAGAACCATATATAAAGCCGTTAACCTATAACCAACCTGTCTTTGACAAAGTTGACAAAATAAACATTGAGGAAAGAACATCCTAATTAATACATGGTGCTGGGAAAACTGACTAACTGTATACAGAAGAATTAAGCTAAACTAATTCCTCTCACAATACACAAAAATTAACTGAGGAGGGATTAAATACATAAATTAAAGGAAACACTGTTTTGGACATCTGTTTAGGCAACAAATTTATGTCCAAGTTCTAAAAAGCAAACGCAGCAAAAGCAACAATTGAGAAGTGGGACCTCATTAAACTAAAGTGCATCTGTATAGCAAAAGAAACCATTAACAGAATAAATTAAAAAAATACACAGAATGGGATAAAATATTTTCTTTTTTTTTTTTTTTTTTTTTTTTTTGAGTTGGAGTCTCACTCTGTCGCCCAGACTGGAGTGCAGTGGCCGCTTCCGGCCACCACAACCTCGACCTGCTGGGCTCCGGCGATCCTTCCGCCTCAGCCTTCCAAGTAGCTGGAATTACAGGCATGAGCTACCACGCCCAGCTGATTTTTTGATTTATTGTAGAGATGAGGTCTCGCTGCCCAGGCGGGTCTCGAACCCGCTGGCTCAGGCAATCCACTCACCTCAGCCTCCCAAAGGCGCGGGATTACAGGCTGAGCCACCGAACCCGGCTAATAAAATATTTTCAAACTACACATCTATCAGATGACAGATATTCAGAACCTATAAGAAGCTCAAACAAATCAACAGGAAGAAAGCAACACCATTAAAAAGCGGGAAAAAGGTTGCAGCTCTATTCACAATAGCAAAAACATGGAACCAACCATGCTGCTCATTGAAGCAGGACTGATTTAAAAATGTGAGCCGGCCTCGGTGGCTCAGCCTGTAATCCCGTGCCTTTGGGAGGCTGAGGTGAGTGGATTGCCTGAGCCCGCAGGTTCGAGACGCGCCTGGGCAGCTAGACCTCATCTCTAAAATAAATCAAAAAAATCAGCCGGGCGTGGTTGCGCATGCCTGTAATTCTGGCTACTTGGAAGGCTGATGCGGAAGGATCGCCGGAGTCCAGTAGGTCAAAGCTGGACTGCACTCAGTCTGGGTGACAGAGTGAGACTCCAACTCAAAAAAAAAAAAAAATGTGATACATATACATAATGGAATTATGCAGCCATAAAGAAGGACAAACATATGGACTTTGAAGCAGCTTGGATGGATTTAGAGTCTATCATACTCAGTGATCTATCACAGAAACAAAGAACAGAGTACCCTATGTTCTCACTCATAAGAGGACCTTGAGCAATTATCATAAGAAAGGGATTAGCAGTAGTAGGAAACTGCCAGGGGAGGGGATGGGATTGGCAGTTGAGGGAAACTGCAGAAGAGGGGGGGCACACCTCATCAACAAGAGTACCTGCATAATCAACATTTGTATACCTAACCCTGAATTGTATCCCACATCTTTAAAACAAAAATAAAAAGTAGGAAAATGATATGAATGAACAGTTCTAAAAGAAGACATACAAGCAGCCAACAAACATTTTAAAAAATGCTCAACAACACTAATCATCAAAGAATTGCAAATCAAAACTACGTTGAGATATCACCTCACACCAGGCAGAGTGGCTATTATTAATAAGTAAAAACAAAACAAAACAAAAAAGCGATGTTTGAGAGGTTGCAGAGAAAAGTGTACATTGATATAGTTTTAGTGGAGATGTAAGCTAGTTCAACCCCTGTGGAAAGCATTTAAATATTTTTAAATGACTAAAAATAGTTTTATCATTGGCCCTAACAATCTCACTACTGGGTATATATTCAAAAACATAAATCATTTAGCAAGAAGCAAGCAAGCAAACAAACAAAAAATCACCTGTCCTTGTGTATTTATAACAGCACTATTCACAATAGCAAAATCATGGAAACTAACTAGCTGCTCATCAATGGTGAATGGATTTAGAAAATGGTACAAATATGCCATGGAATACTATCTAATCAGAAAAAAATAATGCAAACAGAAAACCAAATACCACATGTTCTTACCTATAAATGAGAGCTAAACACTGGGTACCCACAGTCATGGGGACAATAGACACTGAGGACTCTGCCCAGATTCCCCTCCAGATATGACTTGCTTTATGACTAGGAAGAAAACTAACACTCAGACTTCATTTTCAATCCCTTCGTGCTCTAATTCAGCTTCATATGCTACCTCATCTGAAGTAATTTACTGAACAGGTTGGAGCTATAAATACCTGGTCTTCTCAGCTCAGTATAGAAAGCTATTTGTTTTAGAGGCCCCCAACAATTTGGCAAAGGCTTTGTGAATCATGTATAATTGATTAATAATCCTTGCATCTTTTCCTTTCTTGAACATTTATTCATACATAATGAACAACCGGTTCCTCAAACTCTATTCCAATTTTTGTTTCTAGGGCACTGCAAGAGTTGATGCCAGAAGGGGCCAAGAAAATAAAGTATAAGACAATCCAACTGGAAATGGTGAACTCCATTACTGGCAGAAGGTAAAAACCAGACAGCTTCTGGCCAGTCAACTTTTAAAATATTTCCTTGGGGGGGATGACTATTCATTTTATACTACAGGTTTGTTTTGATTGATGAAATATTTATCAATCAGGCCCATTGTATTATTATAGTAAACGGGGAATCCATGGTCACTTGAAAACTCTCTGAAGCATATTGACAGACATCATAAATGTACATAATTTTAAGGTACAAAAGTATTTGATATTATAGAATTAATGTTGAGTTTCAAATAAGTTAAAGTTTCAGTAAAAATATTAAGAAAGCTCTAATTCTTTTTCTATTTTGGAAACAGAATTATTTTTTAAAAATATGTCAAGTTTTTATTGCATGAGTATTTGGTACTATCTGCACATACATGTGACAACTGTCAATTGTCCCTTTCTATGGTTTGTATGGTCTCTTCAAAAATCATCAATTTTGAAAAATCAACATATACATTTTTATTTTACCAAACATGTTTTTTTTAAATTTTTACTCTATTTTTCTAAATTAGAAATAATACACTGTTTTTCTCATTTTTAACATATGATTTTATGATAGTTCAACATTTTAACATGTTTATTTGGCCAACAATTATAATAGTCACCTTATATAAACAAATTTAAAGAGTTCTCACCTTTCTTTTATACAAAGTAGTAATGTCTTACAAAGTTCTTCGGTATGGTTTAAGAAAAGTGAAAAGTAAACAAAAGCATTAATTAAATAGCTGCAATAAAACAATCAAGCAAATTACACTCACTATTTAGAAAATCAGTTTTGTGTATAAGACATGGAAGATAATCTGATTTAAATATTATTTCATTTTCTTTAGTGAAAACTTTATATAACAAGATGTTTTCCACACTTTGCATTTGCACATTCTGTCAAACATTCTGATAGATAAGCAAAGTCTAGTTTATTTTAACAAGTTATTAGTCATCTTCTGCTTTTTTTTTCTGTGACATTACCTAAATTCTTATAAGACTCAAGAAGATTATTTGAAAGACCATTTTTCAAATCAAATAATTTAAGAACTAGAGAGAACTCTCTTGTTGTTTGCTGAATCACTTGATACGATGTAGAAAGTATAATGAATTGTAAGATCTGACAGAATCTGCTCTACACCACAAGAGGTCATACATGTTATCAAAGTTCTTCTATTTGCCAGTAGGATATTTTATTTACCCCTGAATCAGAAATTGTAGCTTTACTCAGTTTTTTTTTTTTGAGTTGGAGTCTCACTCTGTCGCCCAGACTGGAGTGCAGTGGCCGCTTCCGGACACCGCAGCCTCGACCTGCTGGGCTCCGGCGATCCTTCCGCCTCAGCCTTCCGAGTAGCCGGAATTACAGGCATGCACTACCACGCCCGGCTGATTTTTTGATTTATTGTAGAGATGAGGTCTCGCTGCCCAGGCGGGTCTCGAACCCGCGGGCTCAGGCAATCCGCTCACCTCAGCCTCCCAAAGGCGCGGGATTACAGGCTGAGCCACCGAGCCCGGCTGCTTTACTCAGTTTTATAAAGCAATAAAATAAATTATATTTTAATATGTGTTGAGCAGTGTGACATGTTTGAGTTAATTTGACTCAGTTTTGATATCATTTAAGGAATGATTTAAGGGGGTTATTTATGCTTTTTCCCCTTGGTTCCCTGATTCTATGTTTCAATTGGAGACACAGTTCCATTTAAAGGTCTTTGATTCAATGGGTATACTGCATCTTGAAGGATGACTTCCCATCATCATAGAGTATTAAGTTGAAAACGTTTCATCTGTGCCTTCAGGAAGTGATTCAAATGTTCCATAAGGCCTTATTAAATGCACTTCTAAGATTAACTTTCCAGATTGGGGATATGGTTTATCTTTGATGATAATTCAATTAAATATATTTTCATATACTAACTTCTGAATATTAACACATCTATACATTTATCTATATTTAACCGTCTACATAAACATTATTTCATACTGATATCTCCAGCTCTAATCCATGGCCACATGAATTGTAATAATTTTTTCTTGTTTATCTCTTATCTCCTACTCCACCAGTGAGAAACCTGGCTCCCACCATCTACCATGCCTAGAGTTGTTTAATTCTGGCATACATTTATATTTGTTTCAGAATTATTAACTCATACTCTGTGCAAAAAAGAACATTATACTTTTTGCAACTTATTTAGTTTTAGTATTATGACTCCATTCATTCCCAGCCACTTAGCATCTCTTAGTTCAATTTCTTCTGTCAGGTTTTTTTTATAGATTTTATTTATTTTTTATTTTTTTGAGTTGAAGTCTCACTCTGTCACCCAGACTGGAGTGCAGTGGCTACTCTCGGCCCCAGCAGCTTCGACCTGCTGGGCTACGCCGATCCTTCTGCCTCAGCCTTCCAAGTAACCAGAATTACAGGCATGCGCTACCACGCCCGGCTGATTTTTTTATTTATTTTAGAGATGAGGTCTCACTGCCCAGGTGGTCTCGAACCCTTGGGCTCAGGCAATCCACTTACCTCAGCCTCCCAAAGGCGTGGGATTACAGGCTGAGCCACCGAGCCCGGCTTTTTAATACATTTTAAACATAGATATATTCTTTTGTCAATACACATTCTTTCTTGGGTCATCTGACATCCCAAATGAATTTTCTAATTTTCTCATATATTACAATTTACTCTTTGAGTTGTAAACTTCTATGGGTTTCAACAAAAAATGTATCATGTCAGATATCAATTATTACAGTATTATACTAAATAGTTTTGTTACTCTCAATGATATCCTATATTTTACCTGTTTAAACTCCATTCCACTGCACCTTCATATTTTGACATGCATTGATAAGTTTAATATCCCTATAGCTTTGCTTTTTCCAGAACATCATATAAATGGAATCATACATATATCATACAGCATTTTCAGACTGGCTTATTTCAATTACAAAATGCATTGACAATTCATCATTGATTTTACATGGTTAAATAGCATTTCATTTTTGGGTGATCTATAAACTTATCGAGAGATGTCTTTGTTGCCACTTTTCTGGCAAGTGTGAATACAGCTGCTATAAAAATGTGTATGTTGGTCTTGGAGTGGACATACTTTTCAAATCAGTTTGATAGAAAACTAGGGGCATGATTGTTAAATTGTTTAGTATGAGTATATTTAGCTTGCGAAGAAATAGTCAAAATGTCTTCCAAAGTTACTATTGCTTAAATATTTCCAGCAAAAATAAATGAGAATTTTAGGCATTCTAACAGATATGAAGTAAAATCTCATTGCTGTTTTCATTTGTAGTTCCAATGACAAATGATGGTGAGCTTCTATTCATATACTTATTTTTCATCTTGATTATCTATTTTTGTCTCTAAATATTTTACTCAATGTTTAAGTTATTTCTTCTATTATTTGGCTTGAAGGGTTATTTGTATGTTTTAATAAAGTATTTTATTGGATACATATTTTGGAAACGCTTTCTATTAATCTAAGTTATATGCTTTCATCTTTTTCTGCACAGAAATATCTACATATATATACACAAACATAAATAATGTTAATAAAATTTACTTTTTTCTGCTTCTATATGTTTGATTCTTTTGGTGTTTTATCTACAAATTCGTTACCAAAACTAAGACCACATAAATTTTTTTGGTTATTTCTTTTAGAAATTTTAGGCTTAAAATTTATATTTCTCTTTAGTATCAATTGTGGTTAATTTTTTTGTGTAAGGTTTATGTTCTGTATATAGGATGTTTAAAAACATATATACATCCACTTTTTTAGCACAATTTGGTGAGAAGACTATCACTGAATTTTATTTTCTTCAGTTTATTATGTTTATGTGGATCTATTTGTGGATAGACTATTCTGTTTCAGTGACCTATGTGCCCACCTTTTGCCAATATCACATTATCTTAATTACTGTAATGTTATAGTAGACTTTGTTCTTCAGTATAAATAAAAGGAAATGAAACAGCAACTTTAGTTTACATAATGAGAAAGAGCACTAGAGATGGCAATCACATAGAGAAATATAAAATCCAATAGAAATAAATTTTGGTTATAATTTCTTACTTCTCTCTTTAAATCTACAGACTAAAACTACAAAGTTTTGTAATTAAGTGAACAATTATAAATTTGTGTTGATGAGTACATGAGGTAAAATTATGCATTTTATGACAAAAATAATACAAAGGGGAAATAAATAAATGAAGCTATGTAGAAAAAATTTTTGTATGATATTACTATTGTTACTAATCTAATCTAACCTACTTACAAATTGAAATGATGTTTCTAATCACCGTGGTAAACGCTAAGAAAATAGAAAAAAAAAAGAAATAAAATTAAAATGGTATACAAGAAAGTAACTTCTTAACACAAAAAGTAACAGCAATATAGAAATATAGAAATGAAAAAAGTAGACAAACAATACAATGTGGTATATGTAATCCCCATTATATCAGTAATTGCAATACATATGAAAGAATTGATCAAATATTAACAGTACATTGTCAGAATGCATTAAAAGAAAACATTAACCAACTATGTACTGGCTACAAAAAAGGTCATATTCAAAAACACTAATAGTTTGAAATATTAAAAAATTGAAAACATTATAAAAATGTAAACAAAAGTAATCTTTAGGGGCTCTGTTGATATAAAAAAAACCTAGATATTCAGAAAACAATTCATATTAAGATGAAGGACATAATATAATGGTAAATTGGTCAATATATCAAGAAGACATATCAATTATAAGCATAAACATACATGTACTTATCAAACAAGTCCAAAATATGTGAAACAAAAACTGACAGAGTAATAGGAGAAATAAATAATTTAACGATAATACTTGGAGACATTAATACCTTTCAATAATATATGAAAAGTTGGAAGATCAACAAGGAAGTAGAAAACTTTAACAACATTCAAAACCAACCAGATGTAGCAAGCATTTATAGAATATTCTACTCTATCAGCAACAAAATGTACCTTCTCATATGCACATGAAATGCTCTCCAGGAGAGACCATACTTTACATCACAAATAATTTTAATAAATATGTGAGGACTCAATCACACAAAGTATGTTTTCAGGTCACAATGGGATTAATAAATAACACAAAATAATTTGAAAAATTCATAAATATCTGAAATTAAACATTAATTAACAAATGGGAAAAAGGAGAAATTGCCAAGGTTTTAAAAATACTTTGAGTTAAATCAAAACAGCAAAATAATATATCCAAGTGTATGGAATGTAGTAGAAACAGTTTATAGAGGGCATTTTATATCTGTAAATGTTTGTATTAAAAAAGGAAAATTTTCTTGGGTAAGTTTCTTCTGCAGAGTCAAAAATAGAAAGAGTTTCCTCAACAGCCAGGTGGGAAGAGGTCCAGCAGCATGCCACATGTCTCCTTAAGGGAGTGATAATAACCACTTAGAGCAAAGAAGAAGAAAAAAATTCTATTGCCCTGGATTGAAACTAGCTAGGTGAGAACCTGCATCACCACAGTCCACTACTGCCTCTGGACACAATGAGGAACGTGTGTGAAGGGAAATCAGGATTTCTGTGCTCCTGCTGTGAACTTTCAGGCCCCCCTGACCTCATGGGAAACTGCCTTACTCACAATGGTACTCTGCCATAAGTGGTGCAGGACAAACCCTTGAGCAATGCAAGCTGCCATTTTTCTAGAAATCAATCTTTGCTGGCATTGCAGCTGCTTTTGAACCAGCCTGGGACTGGACAGGCCCCAAAATCAAACTTCATGACTGCTGATGTTCCTGGCTAGGTGGGTTGCCTGAGAACACCTGAGGCCCTGAGGCTGGCTACACTTGGTCATTCAGATCAGAGATTGCCTGAGGTCAAGGCAGGAGCTAAATTGGATATATAGCCATAATAACTCTCCATGTAAACATGTAAACACTTCTGTGTATGCCCTGCACAATAGTGTTACTCCAGTGACCTGGGACTTCCTTCTAATCCCCACTGGGGTAGCCAAGAGTGCACACCTGAAGAGACCATGGGACATCTCCAGACCCCTGCCCTGCTAGACTGGCTGGGTACTTCCATGGAGCAACACTCACCAAGGAGAAATCCTACAGCCACCATTGCATCAATTCATGACTGGAGGTCAACTGTACAGCCTACACCATCAAACATATTTGGGTAAGGGCTGATCCCAACCCCAGATGACAGCACTTTCCAAGCCAGTCTGGCCACTTAGGACACTTTGAGTTAGTGCAGATATCCACCCTGAGACTGCCGCAGTTGGCAATTGAGAAACTCACTACACCAAGGCTATATATTACCAAGGGAACACAAAGTTACCTACATCAGTATCCTGCCAACCTCAAATAAGAATAAATAGTCTATCTACCCAAATCAGAAGAAATCAGAAAAGTAATTCTGACAATATGAAAACAGAGTTATCCAACACCCCCAAAAGACCACAGCAACGAACGCTTAACCAAAATAAAATTTTTGAAATTCCAGATATAGAATTCAAAATGTTGATTATAAAATTAGTCAATGAACTTTAGGAGAAAATTGACAACCAACATTAAGAATTAAAAAAAAAAAATCAGGACATGAATGAAAAATTATCCAAAGTGAGAGACACCACAAAAAAAGAAAAATTGAAATTCTGCAATTGAGAGAAACATTTAGGAAAGTATAAAACACAGTGAAGGTTTTTATAGTAGATTGGAACAAGCAGAAGAAAGGTTCTCAGAACTTGAATACAAGGCTTTTGAATTGTTGCAATCAGACAACAATAAGCATAAAAGAATCAAGAGAACAAAGTATTCAATAAATGTAGAATTATGTAAAATTTCCAAACCTAGGGATCATAGGTGTTTTTAAAGAAGAGAAAGCAGCCGGGCTTGGTGGCTCAGCCTGTAATCCTGCGCCTTTGGGAGGCTGAGGTGAGTGGATTGCCTGAGCCCGCGGGTTCGAGACCCACCTGGGCAGCGAGACCTCATCGCTACAATAAATCAAAAAATCAGCCGGGCGTGGTAGTGCATGCCTGTAATTCCGGCTACTTGGAAGGCTGAGGCGGAAGGATCGCCGGAGCCCAGCAGGTCGAGGCTGTGGTGGCCGGGAGCAGCCACTGCACTCCAGTCTGGGTGACAGAGTGAGATTCCAACTCAAAAAAAAAAAAAAAAAAAAAAGGAAGAGAAAGCAACAGGTATGGAAAGACTATTTTAAAGGATAATGAAGGAAAACTTCCCTGACCTTGCCAGACATCTAAACATCCAGATACAAGAAGCCCAAATAGCTCCCAGAAGATTCACTATAAAAAGTTATTTCTGCTCACCAGGCTCAGTGGTTCAGCCTGTAATTTCAGCACTTTGGGAAACTGAGGTGAGTGGATTGCCTGAGTATGCGAGTTTGAGAACAACCCGGGTAACTTGGAGAGACCCCATTGCTACAATAACTAGAAAATTAGTCAGGAGTGATAGCACTGTGCCTGTAGCTCCAGCTACTTGAAAGGCTGAGGTGTAAGGATTGCTAGAGCCCAGTGGGTCAATGCTGGGGTGGAGTGGCCGTGAATGTCACCACTGCACTCCAGCCTGGGCAACAGAGTGAGACTCCAACCCCCCCAAAAAAAGTATTCCCCAAGGTATATAATCATCTGATTATGTAAAGTTAATATGAAGAAAATAATTTTAAGAGCAGTGAGACAAAAGCATCCAATCACTTACAAAGAAAAACCTAGCAGACTAAAGACTAAAGACAGAAGAAATCCTACAAGTCAGAAGGGAGTGAGACCCATTTTCAATCTCCTCAAACAGAATAACAGCCAGCCAAGGTTTTTTTGTATCTTACAAAACTAAGTTTTATAAATGAAGGAAAAATGTAGTCCTTTGAGAGAAGTAAAGAAATATGCTACCACTAGACCAGCTCTGCAGGAAATACTGAAAAAAAATGTTGTACTACACCAGTAGAAATGCTGGACTCAAGGTAAAGGAGTGGGGAAAAATATTCCACAAACGGACACCAAAAACGAGCAGGAGTAGTCATTATATATCAGACAAAAGAGACTTTAACAATAATAAAAAAAAGACAAAGAATGTTATTATATAATGATAAAGGAATCAATCCAATGAGCAGACATACCAATCTTAAATATATATGCACCTAACACAAGAGCTCCCAGCTTTATAAAACAAATTCTGCTAGAATGAAGAAAAAAAAAAAAAGAGAGAGAGAGAGAGCAACACAATACTAGTGGGAGACTTTACCACTCCACTGACTGCAATAGACAGATCATCTACAGACATCCCATCCTAAAATGACGGAACATACATTTTTTCTTATTAGGAAATGGATCATTTTCCAAGCTAGACAATATGATAGGCCACAAATTAATTCTCAATAAATTAAAAACATTTGAAATTATAGCAGGCACCTATCAGACTACCATGGAATAAAGTGAGAAATTAACTCCAGGAAGAACTTGTGAAACCTAACAAAAACATGGACATTGAACAATTTGCTCCTGAATGATCCTTGAGTAAACAATGAAATCAAGAGGAAAACTAAGAAAATTCCTTGAAACAAATGACAAAAGCAGCACAAGCCGGGATTGGTGGCTCAGCCTGTAATCCCATGCCTTTGGGAGGCTGAGGTGAGTGGATTGCCTGAGCCCGCGGGTTCAAGACCCACCCGGGCAATGAGACCTCATCTCTACAATAAATCAAAAAATCAGCTGGGCGTGGTAGTACATGCCTGTAATTCCAGCTACTTGGAAGGCTGAGGTGGAAGGATCGCCGGAGCCCAGCAGGTCGAGGCTGCGGTGACCAGCAGCGGCCACTGCACTCCAGTCTGGGTGACAGAGTGAGACTCCAACTCAAAAAAAAAAAACAAAAAAAACAAAAAAACAAAAGCAGCATAAGTCATCAAAATGTCTGGGATACAGTCAAAGCTATGCTCAGAGGAAAATTTATATTTTATAATAAGATTAAAGAATGGAAGATTGTATATTGTCATCCTAATATTACACCTCAAGGAATTAGAAAAATACAAACAAATCAAATCCAAAGATTGCAGAAGAAAAGAAATGAAGATCAGAGCAGAACTAAATGAAATTAAAATAAAAAATACAAAAGATCAAGAGTACAAGAAGTTGGTTCTTTGAAAAGATAAACATGATAGATCACTAGCTAGATTAATGAAGAAAGGAAGAGAGATGAATCAAATTTGCATAATCAGAAATGAAAATGGAGATATTCCAATTGGTACAACAGAAATTCAAAAGATCATTCGACACTATTATGAACACTCTATGCAAAAAAACTAGACAATCAAGACGAAGTGGATAAATTCTTAGAACAATACATTGTATCCCCCACCCTTGAAAAAGAAGGAAATACAAACCCTGAGCAGATCAATGAGTAGTGAGATTGAAACAGTAATTAGAAGTCTCCCAACAACAACAACAAAGTTCAGGTCCTGGTAGATTTACAGCTGAATTCTACCAGACTTTCAGAAAAGAACAGGTATCGATTTTACTGAAGCTATTTTATATGAATGAAGAGTTGAGAATTCTCCTTAACTCACACAATAAGCCAATATCACTCTGATACCAAAGCCAGCAAAAGATACAGCAACAACAACAAAAAACTGCTGACCAATATTTCTTATGAACATAGAAGTGAAAACTCTTCACAAAACATTAGCAACCTAAATTCAGTAGCATATTTAAAAAATAATAATACACGATCACATGGGTTTCATCCCAGGGATGCAAGTGTGGTTCAACATACACAAGTCAATAAACTTAATTTACTATGTAAACAGAATTAAAATTAAAAAGTATATGCTCATTTCAATAGACAAAAAAATTTGATAAAATCCAGCATCTATTCCAGAAAAAACCCTCAGCAAAATAGGCACGAGGGAACATTCTTCAAAATAATGATATCAATATATGAAAAACTCAATGTCGTACTGAAAGAGGAAAAATTGCACACATACCTCAGAACCAGAACAAGGCAAGATGCCGCATTTCACCACTACCATTCAACATAATAATGGAAGTTTTCACCAGAGTAATCAGGTAAGAAAAATAAATAAAGGGTATCCAACTTGGAAAAGAAAAAAATCAAACTATCTCTGTATGCTGACAATATGATCTGATAGAAAATCAACACACATAAATCAGTAGCACCGATATACACCAATAGCAACCAAACTGAGAATCAGCTCAAGAACTCGATTTCATTTATAAAAGCAGCCAAAAAAGCTAAAATACCTAGAAATGTATTTAACCAAGGAAGTGAAATATCTCTACAGGGAAAACTACAAACTTTGATGAAAGACATTGTAGAGGATGCAAACAATTGGAGAAACATCTCATGCTCTTGGATTAGAAAAATCAACACTGTTTCAATTACCATATTACCCAAAGTAATATACAGATTCAGTGCAATCCCACTGTATATTCTTCAGAAAAACATAAAACCATAAGAATGGAGAGGTCAATGGCTGCCACATATTAGATGTGGAGGTGACGATTTGTCCAAAGAGAAAGGTTGAGGCATATTCGTGTGGTTGTATAATTTCCTCATTACTTGTTTGTGGTGATGTTAAGCCACTCTACACATGTTGCTTCACACAGATCTTCATATGAAAAAGAGTAAATCTATGTATGTGTGAAAAAAAAGTACTGTTGTTAACAAAAATATATTGGCCATTGTAGACAATTATTTTAATTAGTTTCAAAGTAAATGTTTTATATAAACATTTCTCAGTTTTTTTATAGTTGTTCCTTTCTTTTTTTATTTTGATTTCACAATAGCTCAGGTTATATCAAATGTTAATCAACACTTTTGATTTATATAAGCCAGGAGTGTTTTTATTAACAGAAATATTATCAAATAAGTGACCTATTGATTCAGGATCAAATAATTAATTTGATTATTTTAAGCATTTAACTTCATATATGGCTTTGCTAAGGACCTTATTGGTTCATTAGAAGCTCCTAATTCAAAATTTTGGCAGATTAAAATATTATCTTATATTTAATTACAATTCAAAAGCTTGAGTTTAATCAAAACTACACATCCATGTCAAATGCATACTGTTGTCAAAAATTTCTTATGGATAACGCATTTTCAGATGTTAAAGATATGTCTAGTCCATAATTACAAACAAATCAAGATAAGTATCTTAAAAGTTGAATTGTTTGTTTCTGTTATGGATTTAATTTTGCATCCAGGATATTGTGCACATGTATGTTTTCTATGGTTCAAAGTGCTTTATTGCAACAATGCTGTTGTCAAAATGTAAATATTCAATCATTCTTTTTATGCTTTAAAAATGAGCCATAAGTAAAATTCAAGTCAACATGTTTTACATAGATGCATTATTTGAAGCCAAATCATTGACTTTGGTGACATTTTCTTATTTCTCTACCTATAGTATCTAAGGTTAATAATGAAGAATAAAGCAAATTTTCTATGGCCTATTCAATATCTTGCATTGTTTTTAATGTACATGGGAAGAAAAAAAGTGACAGCAGAGTTTGAATGAATCTGACCTTTTAAAAGTTAACTGGTATCAAATGATAAATTTTGGTCGTCATGAACACATGATTGAGTCTATGATTTTGATAAATTCGAATTGACTTTATTTTTGGTTCATATGTAAGACTTGTAAAACAGTTCTCTTTAAATACAATATTTATTTTTTTCCAAATAATTTTCAAGCAAGTAAAACTCAAAGCATCATATTTATGACATAAATGTTATTTTGGTAAACTTGTATTTGTGACTTATTGTCACATATTTTATATTACTGAAATTAATATTTTATTGCTGATTGTATATAAAAATACTACTAAAAGTGTATAATTTGAAAATGTATTTTATAAGTCAAATAACTCCAAGGTAGAATTAAAAATAAATGAAAGCCAGGCTCGGTGGCTCAGCCTGTAATCCTGAACCTTTGGGAGGCTGAGGTGAGTGGATTGTCTGAGCCCACAGGTTCGAGACCCTCCTGGGCAGCGAGACCTCATCTCTACATAAATTAAAAAATCAGATGGGCATGGTAGCGCATGCCTGTAATTCCAGCTACTGGGAAGGATGAGGAGGAAGGATCGCCGGAGCCCAGCAGGTCGAGGCTGCGGTGGTTGGAAGCGGCCACTGCACTCCAATCTTGGCCACAGAGTGAGAATCCAACTCAAAAAAATAAAATAAAATAAAATAAAATAATAAATGGAGGGCCATTGCCTTGCTAGAGTCTGGTGTGGCCATGTGCTCTTTGAGCCATGGCTGTCGCCATGATTCCTGGCTTTGGTCCGCCTCCCCCACCTTGGGGAGGTGAATCTTCTCTCTTCTTTCTCTTGTCTCTCTAATTTACTTTTAAATAAACTTTTCTTAACCTTTTTGTGTGTCACAATTCTTTGCATTTACTCAGATCTCTGGGTTTCCAGTGTGCACCTCCAGTTTACCAACCCCCGCAGTGCTGCGCACGTCCCTGGGCCTCTACACCCTCACCCTGTCTGTCCATAGCCTATTTCTGGAGGTTCCACTGAGATCTCTCTCTCTCTTTCATATTTCCTAACTGGTGACCTTCTGTGGACTGTGTTGGAACTTGGTGGCAATTGAAGACTCTGGTTGAGGCAACACTTCAGTGTGCTGAAAGGCCCCAAGGGAAGACATCAAACCGCTGTGGCCCAACTGGGTGAAGGACTAAGGTTAACTCTTTACTTCCTTCTAGCCAAGATATCTGAGTTTCCCCATGGACTGGGCTGGATCTCGGAGGAAAACTGACAGTCTCTGCCTAGGGCTACTCCCTAGGGAGGCAAGAAGGTCCCCGAAGGAACTTCGAACTGCCAGCACCTGGAAGAGTGGGAGACAAAGTCCTTGGTTTTCTTTACTCTTTTCCTCTCTGGCTGGCGAAGTAACCTCACGAAGGACCTTGAAACTTCAACAGCTGCATGGTACGCCGTTTTGCACCTTGGGTGAGTCATCCCCATTTATCATCCACACACCCACATATTTGGGTGTGTGCTCTTGGACCCCTTTGGCGTTGGTTCAGATGACTTTCTGGGTCTCTCAGCTTTTTTCCTGGTTCCATCTTGGAAGAAATCTCATAGCGCTCCGATGGTCAAAAGTCCTGGTATCAGGTCTTCCAAGACATGGCGGAGCATAACGTCCCACAAGCTCCAGTGGGCACAGGGACAGGAGGACGCTCTCTCCTTGGTGACTCACATCCTTTTTACTGATTCCTTTGAACCTGTGGGGATGTCCAGCAGGGAATCTGGATGGGTAAAGCTGGCCCAGGAACAAATCCATGAAACCAAGAGCCCATCCCAATTGTATCTGTTTCCACAATATATGCTGAGGGATGATGACATCTGGCCAGAAGGCGGCTCCCTAGCCCCTAACACCTTCTTGCAACCAGATTTATACCTAAGAAATGACAAATACCTTAAAATTCCATATATTCAGGCCTTTTATGAGTTAGCTCACCACCCGGTTGTCTGTTCCTCTTGTCGTATTTCTGTGTTGGCTTCACAGACTCCATTGTCCATAGGCGCATCAGAGGATATTAATCCTGCTAATTGAGTTGATCCTCCCTCAAAAAGGTTTTCACCTCCTTCATACTCTCCTATTCCTTCTACAATTCTGTCAGTTTCCCTTCCTTCTCGCCCTCCACCTTTACCTGTGCAGGAGGGACTGGTGTCTACGGCCATGGTGCCTAACCCTGGCTTTCAGTCTTTCTCTTTTACCTTTGGAGAAGGGGCCAGTGCCAAAGGCCACGGTACCTAACCCCAGCCTCCAGCCTTCTCACCCCTTTTCCCCCACTGCTTAATAAACCCCTGGTGGCAGTGCTACTAGCTGCAACAAGTCATCACCCCCACGTGTACTTGGGAAGCCCATTCAAGTTTTCACATAGCTTAATAGGTCTCTTCTCAGGGGGGTGGCTGAAACAAAAAGATATCAAAGTTCTTATTTGTTTGTTTTTGGTAAATATCTCTCAAGTTATATCTAAACTGGGACTATATCAACCTTCTACCCAGGCAAAAGTAAAGGGATTATGTAAATCCTGTTAACCAACTACAAAAAGGTCAATTGTAATTTTAATGTCTTATTTTTCCAACCAAACTTGCAAATGCTCTAGTAAAATTTTACTTCCAACTTTGCCATGTGTTAATATTAGTGCGAAATAACACCAATTTGTTATATCAGGCTCGCTAAAGTTGTATTTTATAAACAAAAGGGTAAATCACCTGTTGTGCCTAACTAGCACCCTCTTATGAGAAAAGTAAAACTTTAAATGCTAGACACCTGAGTAACATGATAAGGTTTAAAAACTGGCCATTCCCACTTGGTTAAGTCACTTTTACTAAGCCTGATACTTCTCCTGTCAGACAGGTAAAATACTGGGTACTCTGTGTGAGGACAATAAGGATGGGAACTGATCACTCTCACCTAATTGTTCACATTTTGCAACTAAGAATACAACTTAGTAATTCATAAGGGTATTTTTTTAAAAACAACTTTTCCTGTTCATAATTACAAATAAGTAGGCACAGATCATTTTACATCTATGTGGTCTGTTCACTCCAAAGGGTTTTGCATCAAACTGTTACAAACAAAAATAATCAAAATGTCCTGTGTATAGTCTATTAAAAAGAACTTTTGAGGGTTTTTTTTAGCTAAGACACTAGAAAAGAAACAGGGTACCAACATGGAGGGCTGCAGAACCAGAGGGCTAAAGAGGCACCCTAATTGGCAGTCACCATTAGTGACAAAACTCCAACTGCCCATCAAACACCTGGTAAGAACAGACCAGCTAAGGGGATGGTGCCCATTGCTTATGAGTACAGTCTGTGGGGGAACTGAAAGCATAGTTACCCCCAAAAGGCCTTAATCTTCAGGACCTTGTCCACTGTGCAGGGCAAAAAGCCATTGGAAAGCAGGTGCGCTCTCTTCTGAAGAGAGGAGAGAACACTTGGCTCACAAATGGTGGCCACTTATGAAGGTCTGCAAATGTGCTAAACTGCCTGGCACTGGCTCACCATCACTCCAACAATCCCCTAGGTAAATAGGGTGCTGGAACCCAAATTAATTTCTTAATTTAACACAGGTGCCAGCTTTTTGGTCCTGGCCATCCACGTTGAAATCATATAGTCTTATCCAAAAGAATTTTCTCTTTTAAACAAAAGAGGGGGGAAGAAAGAGACAAAATTCAATTAGCCCTCCCTCATTGTCTTTGTTACAAAAAAAGGAAAGCTTTAGCCGGGCTCGGTGGCTCAGCCTGTAATCCTTCACCTTTAGGAGGTTGAGGTGAGTGGATTGCCTGAGTCTGCGGGTTCGAGACCCACCTGGGCAGCAAGACCTCATCTCTACAGTAAATCAAAAAATCAGCTGGGCGTGGTAGCGCATGCCTGTAATTCCGGCTACTCAGAAGGTTGAGGCGGAAGGATCGCCGGAGCCCAGCCCAGCAGGTGGAGGCTGTGGTGGCCGGAAGCGGCCACTGCACTCCAGTCTGGGCGACAGAGTGAGACTCCAGCTCAAAAAAAAAAAAAAAAAGCAAGGTTTATTTTCTTTTCAAAATCTTTGGACTATCATTTTGGCTAAATAAGTAACTTTTGCAATAACTACTGCGATTTTGTGTTATAACATGC
This sequence comes from Cephalopachus bancanus, assembly GCA_027257055.1. NCBI lineage: Eukaryota > Metazoa > Chordata > Mammalia > Primates > Tarsiidae > Cephalopachus > Cephalopachus bancanus. The sequence continues at coordinate 1,993,102 of JAPVLO010000089.1, forward strand.
TTTTAAAAACTTTGGTACTTCAACTCTTCAAGTTCTCTATTCAGTCACTCTAGAGTGAGATAAGAAACAAGCTCCAGAAACCACATCTGCCCCACACCCTCCCCAGCTGACTGCAGGTAGATTAATTTCACTCAAAGAAGGTTGTAACCGGCTATAGTACTTTTCAGTGCCAAATTACTAACAACTTTGGGATCTCCTTCAAGGCACAGGGAAGTCCTTCTAGGCACAAGGATTACTATGCAACATAGGATGAATGGCAAAATAACCTGGACTTCACCCTCTAGCATATCAATTGTTGTGAATGTATATCAGACCTATTATAAAAACAAAAGAAACCTTTTCTTGTTTTGAATTTTCAGTTTAAGATACAACCTAATTACATGCCTCTAATGTTTTCAATTTTTCTTCAGACTTTGTCGAAGTGGCTGTATTTCCTTGTTAAGGTACAACTATAGATACTTTGCAAGAAAATATTTCAACTTGCGTTAATGAATTAGAAGCTTTGGCTAAACATACATATGATGTACAGGACAACTTTTACTTTTTCAGAATTGCTTTTGGGCAACAGCCTTTTTCATCATCGTTTGCTTAATAATTTTTGCCTGTGCTCTCTCTCAATGTTTTATTAAATTCAAATAGTATTCGGCTAAGGTCCTGCCGTTTCTTGTTCCTGCCCTTGGAAATAAATAGGTAAGGACATCGCTATGGCCCATCTCAGCAGGAAGTAGATACAGAAGAATGATCATAAGAATATTTCCAAGAGCAAGAGTGGGGAATGAAAAGTACCTATAGAAACCTAGAAGAAACTTAGCTTATTCTTTAGTCCTTTTGCCTCAATGTAACCATTAGAAAGTTCAGACATTCTACTACAGAACAAGCAGCAGCCTATCCCATTCCCCCTCAGCAAATCTCTTTCAAATGGAAAATCAGGACAACCTAACCATTCATGGTTTAGCATAATAATCTCTAGTAAACTTTTAAGTTCCTTGTCAAGACCAAAGATCAAAGATCACCCTTTGGTTGACCAAAGTCATAAAAGTAATAAGACCACCCCACCTTTGGTCAAGGAATTTGTGAGTTAGCCATGTCTGAGTTTGTGAATTGCAAATGTCTAACAGGTCTCTTGTAGGAATCGTGCCCCCCAGGGTTAACCTAATCAGCCCTCTGTGAACTCTGTGACACAGATAAGCCCCACCATGGCAGCACTTATGTGACTAACCCACCTATCTGCCTGCTATCCATCACCTGCCATCATCAGTACCTGTGCTTGTCTGCCCCTTTGTGATGACGTGGAAGAGACCACCACCCAATCATCTAATGATCTTCCCCAATCAAGGGGAATGGTTAAAAGAACTCAACCACAAGTAACCAGCAGCCATTACCTTGCTAGAGTCTTGTGTGGCCGTGTCCTCTTTGAACCATGGCTGTCACCCTGCTTCCTGGCTTTGGTCCCCCTCCCCCACCTTGGGGAGGTGAATCTTCTCTGTTCTTTTTCTTTCTCTCTCTAATTTACTTTTCAATAAACTTTCCTTTCTTAAAAAGAAAAATAATAAATGGAAACATATTTCTTAAATGATTTTAGATTTGTTTCATTTGTTATTAACTTAGTAACTCCAGTGAAAGAAGGTCATTTCTCATTTTGTAAGCAAGAACACGATATTGAATCGCTATATTGAATGAAGTTTCCATTGAAAGGTGAAGCTAGCATATAAATAGGAAAAGGATGACTAAAAATGCAATGGAAAATATTGTTTCTTAGCATATTCAGTAAAAGGCAAAGAAAAATAGCATCTATAAAACAGCTCAGAGAAGTAAAAAAGATCATATTTTTAAAAATAAACAAAAGTTGATTTAAAGAATGGAGATAATTTTTATCAGATTCCTGTATTTACTGAGTCAACAGCTGCTTAATATCATCCATACATTTCTCTAGGTACTTAGTATCATTGCATCATTCTAAAGCAATAAATGTTCCCAATATTCATTTTGAAAATTGTATTCTATAGATTATTCTAGAAAAGTTAATGTTGCAGGTAAATTACTCAATGATATAAAAAATTGAAGTTCACTGATAACCTCAGAGAAATTATGAAGAAAAGAAATATTTCAGGGAGAAAATGGTAAGTGGAATGAAAATGAACTCACAAATATAATGGTATTTCTGATGCACAGACTAGAAAAATTGGAATAAAAGCAATATTAAAGAAGTATGAGTATAACATTTTCCTGAATTGAAGACCTAATATGGAACATCTTAGAAATTTCATATCTAAGAAAATATTACAACTAATGGCATATTTTTATTTTCCTCCTTCATGTTTCTACTGAAATAAATAAATAAATAGATGAAAAATAATATTAATGAAAATAATAGGGCTGTTCCATGCGGTAGTGAAAAATGACATTACAATTTTGAGACACTGAATCCTTGTGGACAAGAGATTACCACTAAAACCAGGAGTGAGAAGATAAGCAGAGAATACATGTGCTTGGACATTGAAAGCAGCTATTAAGGAATTAAGCTGCAAAGCAGAAACCAGAAAGCACAGGGTTGGAAAAACAAAAGATTAGTGGAAGTATGGGTCAGAAAAAGGGAATAATAGGGTGAAATTCTGAACACTGAATGCATTCAATGCAAATATTTCTTCTTCAAGTCTCAGAAATTTCTAATATCCAGACTTGTATCCACAAATGATGACCAAACAATATGTATTAATTTTAGTTTGAATAATTTATATATATATCTGGATGCTTCCTTATGATGCCCTTCATCTCTTGATAGGCTGCCATCTTCACTCATTTCGATTACCTTTTAGGCCTCTTACTATGGATAAACTAGTTTAAGAAGATGTGTATATGGGAGAAAACAAAACTTAAGTTGCTTACACCTATGGGAAACTGACCACCACGTAAAAAAATGAAAAGCATGCCATATTATTTTGCATGTTAATTTAGGAAGAGGGTATATATTTATAAAAAGTAATAAAACAAGCAATGTGTCAAAGTACTTCTATATTTTCATTTTATATAAGTTACCAAACTTCTGATATCATTTTTTTTATTGGAAGATTTTAAGATTTAAAATTGTGCTGAATAATTGCATTTTGTGCACTAAGTCTGTGTTAAAATAGCTAAAGAGATTTGATCAACTATTTGTTCAAAATTATTTACTTTCTCTATTAAGACCATATGCTTAATTTATTATCCTTTTTATTTAAATTTAGTATATACTCCAAAGTTTCATACAATTTTTTCTTATAAATAATATGAAAATGAAACAGCCTAGTTATACACAATACTTGATTCTTGCTGATAAATCCAAATATTTTAGAGTAATTTCATTCACCTGGGACTAGATTTTGATTTGATTCCTAAATTAATGACCCCAAATATCTTCTATTAGGAAATTTGTTATTAGCATTCAACACCTGTCATGGTTTGAAAGAGAATTATTCCAGGACATGATAATAATGAGGTAAATTTTTCTTTGCCTATTGGATTACATATTTTCATTTCTGAAGTTTTTTTTCCCAAAGCTAAAGTAGTTAATAAATCTGAAATTTACTAAAACATGGGTGTGCATATAAATACGCACCTATGCATATATGTGTATATGTGTATATGCATATGTGTGTATAACATACACATATACTTACACAATATCTGCATATATGAAGTGCTCATGGAAATATGCTAAGGAGGTGCCAATGAGGGGCTAATGAGAAACTCAAGCAAAGAGCAGATTCAGTTATTCCAAGAAAAGTGATAATGAGAAACATGTTAATGAGGCTTCATTAAATAGGTGTTGGAACTTATAGCTGTTTTCCCTTCATTTCACTTAATCAGATATGGAAAAATGTGTATTTTTTTGAATGACAAAGCAATATAATACTTGTGACATAAAAATAATTTCTCGCCCCAAATTGTCCACTTGATAATTTCTGAAAATTGTGAATATATTACTTTATGGAACAAAAAGGACTTTGCAGATGTAATTAAGTTGAAGACTTGGGATAGAAAGATTATCTGGATTGTCCCCCTCAGCCTAATGTAATGACAAGAATTCTTAAGAGTCAGAGAAGGGGATGTGATGACGGAAAAAAAAATCAAGGAGAAATTTGAAGATACCACTTTGCCGACTTTGAAGATAGAGGAGGGGTCGTGTGTAAGAAATGCAGGCAGCCTAGAGAGAGTGGAAAAGATAAGTGCATCAATTTTCTTCTACAGGCTTCAGAAAGCTTTGTCATCACTGTGATTTTATCCCTGTGAAACTCATTGTGGACTACTGACCTTCAGAAGTGAGCAATAATAAATTTATCTTGTTCAGGTCACTAAATTTGTGGCAATTTTATTATAACAAATTGAGGATATAATATATAGGATTATAACACAATACTATACTATTTTACGAAAATGTGTTAAATCCTAACTCTTATCTCTGATCTGGAAACTGAGTAGACACTAATGGGACTTTTTCCCCTTTGTTAATTTTCAGTAAGTAGAGATCCAGGGTCACACCACTGAGATAAGTCGGTGTTTTAAAATTTGTCCCCAGGCCCCAGTTTTTGAGTTTAAGCCTGAATATTTGATGAAAAATTGGTAGAAATAATCGGAAAGAATCATTTTATAGATGATTCTATTTTCAATGCAGTCGAGTAACTAAATATTTTTCTGGATGAGTAATGTTTTTGTACTCATGGGCAATGACAAAATCTGTCCTAGCAAATGAATTACATTTTGTAAAAGATGAACAGAGAAAGAAATTAAGTGAATGGTACGATCAGATATGTGAAATTATTATGTGCAATTAAATGTATGGATTTTTCTACATTGTTTTTAACAATTTTTGCTTCTCTGTGCTTTTTGTAAACTAGTATTGATCTATATTATCTCTCAATAGAAACCACTGAGTGAAAATATGAAGGCTAATAACTACTAGTCTTCAAAAATTTTAATATTTATGTCTGTAGCCTGTGGCTTGTAACCTTCATTTTGAAAGAAGAAATAGTGATGTGACAAGGGTATAGTGGTTGTCATTATAGAGTAACTTTATTTCATAGGGGTCATGGCAGTCTTATTATTCTGTTGAGCTAAAGATGAGATTCTGGAAGAAAGAAGGTATAAAATATGCAGAATGTAGACATAGTCTTATCTTCACATTTAAATTGACATGGAAAACAACAGCTACTTCACTTTATCCTTGTGTGATGCTGTCTGAATTTTTCCAATCATTAGATAGTTACATGCTACAGAGGATGTTTGCTCTCTCCTCCTCAGGCTACTGGTTGAATTTTAACTAGTTTATGTCGAGCAATAGTTATTTTGGTCAATAAGATTCTGGGGTAAATATTTTCAATTTTTAGAAGGTATACACTAAACTTTCCTATACATTGGGCAAAAATCAACAATATTTTACTTTTCTTGAGCCCTATAACAATCATAAATTCAGTAAGGTCAAAATAAAAGCCCATCCAAGTCTGACTGAATATAAAGGTAGAAAGAGCTGTGGTTTTGATTAAACAAGAAAGCATACATACATCTTCTGAATTTTTAATGTGTTAGATCATTGATAGCTGTGCTGTTTAGATACATTTTGACTTGGAATTTTCAGAAAAAAGGATAACTTACAAAGCCATTCATATGACTAGGTGTATCATTGAAATAATAGATAGGTATCTGGATATCCAAATAATTCTGCATGTATGTTTTGTTGAAATCTTTCTAGATGGTGAAAAAACCCTTGTCTAGATGAAGACACATTACTAAATTATGCATTGCAGAGAGGTTACTTTCTTTTTTTTCCCCCAAAATATTCAAAACCATCCATAGTTTGATAGAAGCTCATAATTTGATAGCTAGACTTCTACTTACAGTAGCCATTCTTTTCACATGTCCGAAAATTATTAAATCAAACTTACAATTGTTATAGATTATATTAATAGACTAAAATTGCTTGTATCTCTTTAGATGATCTATATCTATTTTTTCTTTTTGCAATTTTTTTTTGCAATGCAATAAAGGCTTATATTTACTATTTCTCTAGGTGGAAACACGAAATGTGTCCAGAGTAAAAGACATTCACCTACCTTCTGTTTCCAAGATGCCATTTTGTTAATATTTACCATTCAGTATAAATAAGATTCATCCATTGTACTAAGGTTTCCACCATCAAAAGTATGAAATGTCAAGCATATTTTAACCTCAGAAACATAAGGAAGGACATTCAGTATCTCAGACTGTGCTGTCACAACCCCTTTTAGCCTACTCCCTCTTCTAGGAAAGTTCCATGTGAAGTCCTTATGGTCTAGGAAAACTTCCAAACAGATCAGGATATGTTATGTTTCTGAGAATATTTTTATTCTCTTTCTCTGTGAATAATAAATAGCTATTTAAATTTAACTTTGATAATCAATATATGTTTCCAGTTCTGTCAATTTGTCCAAATGTGGAGCCATTTTTTTCCGGTCAGGGTACTCAATTTCTTTCTTATGTACCTGAACCAATGCTCCTAATTAATAATGCATGTTATTCCATGGTTGTAGGTCCTCATATATCTTGAAAATTCCCCAGTTCCCAGGAACTTGAGTCTTAATCTTAAAATTCAACCTGGTGACAAGAACTCTGCTTACTGTTGAAAGGCAGTAACCATCTTTATCACTATTCTGTCTCAGTTCAACTCTCTCTCATTATTCTATTGAATTTATGATGCCAAATATTTTCCTAAATAAATCACATTGTGCCTGTTTATGTAACCTCCAAGTACTTTATTCTGTTACCTGGTTAGACTTTCTTGTATTTAAATTAAATTAAAAGATTAGCTAACTTGTATGAAGTGTAACAACCAGTCCAGACTGGATTGCATATCATTCCCTATCTCTTTGTTGCGTGTCCTGATTCACTAAATTAACACTCCCTTGTATTATAATGTTGATAAACTCAGTATATTTTATTTTTTTGTTGTTGTTGTTTTTTTGAGTTGGAGTCTCACTCTGTCGCCCAGACTGGAGTGCAGTGGCTGCTCCCGGCCACCGCATCCTCGACCTGCTGGGCTCCGGCGATCCTTCCGCCTCAGCCTTCCAAGTAGATGGAATTATGGGCATGCACTACTACGCCCAGCTGATTGATAAATTCAGTATATTTTAAACTCTGTGTTCTTTAGTATATTTCTCCTAGAACAATTAGTTTCTAATTTTCATCCAAGGGAAAAAATAATAAGATAAATCTAAGTAAAGGTGAATGGTATTCAATATGGAAAGTAAAATGCCACATATTTGATATCAATAAATTTATTAAAAATAAAACATGTCCACAAGTGATTAAAAATTGTAACATCTATCATGTACCTCACAAATAAATAGGTAATATAAGAAATTGGTATATCTAAGAGGTAGTCTAACACTGTGCATGCTTGTATATGTACATTTACATAAATGTGTGTATCAAATTTGAAAAACCATCAAAAATTCTATATTATAGGGATGTTAATATTAAAAATAGATAAATTGAAAATTAAAATTTTGAACAAAATCTAGTTAGATAGTTTTAGCAATGGATCAATATTCTAATATTTTATGTATTTTTTAGAATAGTTATTCTCAAAAGTAGTATTCCTCTAGGATAGACTAATTATAATTGCATTAAAAATAGCACAAATGGCCTTACACAAATTTGTTTAATTAATTTTGCTGAATCTAATAGTTAAATGAATATCATACTGGCAAAAAGAAAGAAAGAAGAAAGAAAGGAAGGAAGAAAGGAAGGGAGGGAAGGAGGAAGGAAAGCAGGAAGGAAAAGGAAAACAGTGTGACTTTAAAGAAAACCTGACAAGTCAGAGGTCCTGATCTGGTTTTTCACTGCACAAAAGTTTCTCTTATAGCATTTACTTTTTCTTTTCTTTTTTCTTTTCTCTTCTCCCCTCCCCTCCCCTCCTCTCCTTTCTTTCTTTCCTCCCTTCTTTCTTTTAGACAACTTTTCACTCTGTCACCCAGTCTGCTGTGCAGTGGCAAAACCACAGCTCACTGCTGCCTTAAACTCCTGGGCTAAAGCAATCCTCTCACCTCAGACTCCTGAGTAGCTTGTACTACAGGTGCACGATATCATGCCTAGTTAATTTTTCTATTTTGGGTTGAGACAGGATCTCACTTTGTTGCCCAGGCTGCTCTCAGATTCCTAGGCTCAAGTCATCCTCTCACCTTGGCCTCCCAAAGTTCTGGGATTACAGGCATAAGCCACCACACCAACCTCTTCTAGAATGTTCTGTGTATCATTTGTAATATATGCTAAATGTCCAACCATTGAGAACTGTTTATATAGCTATCTAATCTTAGGATATAAAGCTGCTGTATTAATCAAGATTCTCCAAAGATCATAGAAATATACAGGAGTAAATTTATTATGGAAATTTGATCACATAGTTATGGAAGCTAAGAAATCTCATAACATGACAATTTCAGGCTGGAGAACTTGGAAAGCTATAGTGTGATTCATTTCAAGCCTGAAGGCCTGAGAACCAGGGAGATTTCAGGTACAAGTTTCATATTCTGAAGGTCCAAGAACCAAGAGCTTTGCTGCCCAACAGTAGAAGAAAAATAATGTTTCAGCTTAAAAAGATATAGAGAATTTGCCATTCCTCTGCCATTGTATTCTATCTAGGCCCTAGACAGACTGGATGTTGGCAAACCACACTGGTAATGTAACCATTTTACTCAGCTCACATATTCAAATCCTAATCTCTCCCAAAAATAGATTTATAGACACAACCCAGAAATGGTGTTTCACCGTCTTTCTAGGCATCCCTTAACCCAACAAAATGTACACAGAAAATTAACCAACACTGCGGACATCACTGAAAAATGTGTTACCTGTAATGTTCTCTTAGATTTAAAATCTTTATTTTAAACTATTTTTTAATTCAAGCTTTCTAGGGTTGCTCTATTTCATCACTTTTTATTAACTCCTCAAAACATTAAAATGGCTTTCACTCCATCACATTTTAGAAATAGGTATTTCAGCTAACTACCATGTCTCTAACACCCATGTAATTTATCTCTCTGTGGAATTCACACTATTGATCCCACTTCCTTCTAGAAACTTTGACTTCTATACCATCAAACTCTCCTAGGGCTACTCCTAGACCCCCAGCCTCTGTCTTCTTTCAGACTTAACCTTGAGAGTTGCCCAAGTCCTAGTCCTGGGAACTTTTCTCCTGTCACTTTTGTTCTTGAGGACCAAAGTTACATTTATTTCTATAAAGATGACAAAAATTTATCTGTGAAGCCAAAATCTCGCCACTGAGATTTCAGATTTATAGTCATTACAATCCCACTTTTCTTTTTAGATATTTTAAGATAAATTAAAATACATGAAACCAAAGTTCTGACCTTCTTTATTCCTCTTCCATTATGACTTTCCTCCTGTCCACTCCAAAGAGAAAACTTGATTCTTTTTCAACACTCTCATCTCAGTAAATGTGTATAATTACATAAGGTAGAAATCTAGCAGTTTTATTTTTATTTCTTTTTAAGTCCTATATCTAATTTATCACCAAGTTCTAAAAACTTCATCTCTCTCCAACACTACTTCCTTCATCAGATACCATCTCTCATCTCTCTACTGAAATCCCTTTGGCTAATGTTGAGTTTCTCATGCCAAAGTATATTTGCCTATGTTGTTCCATCTGAGTATAGCACTGTTTACTCTCATTTTATATAAAGATTATCTAGATAATACATTTGTCCATATTTTAGGCTTTAGCTAAATTGTATCTTCCTAAAGGAAACATGAAGGGTCTCCCAGGTATGATAAATTTCCTATTACAAGATCTAATTTAGTCAGGTACTCTTCAAAGTACATATCATAGTGACACCTTTATATTAACTTGTGTGAATCGTTTTTAATGTGTGTCTCCTCCACTAGGCTTTGATTATCCTGGGTACAGACTTACTGTCTGTTTTTCACTCTTCAACATATTAGTTATACCTACATATATATGTGTGTATGCTAAATAAGCATTAATACAAGCACATTGACCATAGTCTTTATTTTTCTTTTTATACTCTGATGCTCATTCATAAAAAATAAAATAAATACTTCATTTGTTTTATACAAAATTTTCATGTGATTTGACTTTCAAATGGAAGAATTTAGACAAAATATGATTTTCTTTTCTGCTACTTGTGAATCAGTAACTGATAAAGGAAAAAAAGCACACTGGATAAATATAATAGAGGTAATTAAATCAACATTTGTCAAAATGAATGATATCAATTTTTTAGAGGTTATATGACAAAATAAAAAATAATGATAATATAATTTGATTATTGGTAATATTTCTTGCAATCCACTGCCACAGAATTCTAGATTTTGTCCCCTAGGGAAATAGCAAATGCAAATTGCTTCACAGAGTATAGCAACACTTAGATTGAAAAGGAAAAGTAGTAAGGAGAATCTGTTGCAGTATTCATTTTTCTACTTTTTATTATTACTTATAATTGCATGTATATTGAACTAACTATTGTTGTATTTTATGATTTCATGTAAAATACATTTATATTGTCATCACATTATTTCTACATAAGATAGCAAAGGAATTTGGCACTAATTAATTAGAAATTTAATTGAAATTGTAAAGAAGTAAGGTTATGAAATTTTTACCCTATGAAAGCAACTACAGCAAATTATTTCAATTGTATAGTTGCATAAAATCAGCCTGTCATCTGTTCTATTTCTCATTATTACTCACAGATTCACTACTTATAAATATTTAAAAGAAAATACTGCTTTAATTGGTTCTATTATAGATAAAAATAAATTAAAAATTTCACTTGAAATATTCCTCTAAATATTCCTCTAAATCCTTTCACTTGAAAGGATTCCTCTAAATCCTTTCAGAGAATCATCTTTTTTAAAAAAGTAAATTCATTTTTTTTGAGAGAAAGACACACACACACACACACACACACACACACACACACACAGACAGACAGTGATAGAGAAAAAGAGAGATAGAGAGACAGAGAGACACACACTGAGGCAGAGAGAGAAAGACAGAGACAGAGAGAGACCGATAGACACAGAGATAGAGAATACCAGAGAGAAAGTTAGAGAAAGACAGAGACAGAGACAGAGAGAGACAGAGAAATACAGAGAAAGAATCAGACAGAGAGAGAAAGACTGAGGTAGAGAAAGAGAGCGACAGAGAGACAGACAGAGAGAGACACACACACAGACAGAGAGAATAATAAATTATTGAAAGCTCTTATACTTGTATATAGTTTAGGATCAACACACCACATTAAGTAGAATCTGAAACTTAAGGCACATTCTTTAAAATGTTTGTCATTTGATGACTGATTGTATAATACAGTTCTTGGAGTTGGATTCTGTAATCATTAAATTTATATTATAAGCCATAATTTCCAATTTTAACAAAGAATGTACTGTGCACATTAGAATTATTAGCTCCAAATATGCATTATTTAAAGTATCTAAATAAATCTATAGTTAGCACATCAATATTTGTAACATATGTTGGGACTTTTGAGTAAAGTAATACTAAAATTATGTAAACTAATTTTGGTCATGTCCAGAAGTATGTTTCATTTGTACTGACCTTCCATTTTATGAGAAGCATATATTATAAAGTTCTGCTTTCTTGGAAGAAAGAAGTTAAAGAATAAGTGAAATATGTTTCAAGACTCTCAATTGTACATATGTAATAGCAGTGAAACCGAAAACTTGAAATTTGTCATTTGGTATTCTGAATCTCAGGTAAATTGAAAGTTCAACCATGTAACAACTTTGTATTAGAAATTTCTGATCTGAAAGTAAAAAACAAAATAATATGAAACAAATATCTCATTTTCTCCTATTCTTAAAGAAACCTATTCTCCCTTTAGAAAATGTTATTATTCCATTATGTAATTTTTAATTCATGTCAATTAAATATGATATCTTAATTTGGTTACTATGAATAAGGATATCTATTAAATAATAGAATAAATATATTACATACCACTGCATTTATATGCTGCTAAATAATAGAATAAATATATTACATACCGCTGCATTTTTATGCTGCTTTATGTTAGCAATGTTCTGAGGGCAGCTTGTGAATCCCTGCAAGGACCTAGTTTCCAGTTCAGCGGGTACATAAGATCAAACCCACATTCATGTGAATACCAAAATGCTATTTCCCCTCTTCTTTGTTGTATTAATATTGTCAAAGATATTGTAAAATAGTGGTGGTTAAAACTCCTGAAGAATAATTAGCAAGGCAGTGGCACTAAACTGCACTAGTAGTCATTGAATTATTCAACTCCATAACCTACGGGAAGGAAGCATGGGAAAAACACACCAAAAATGGTCCTTGATGAAATGTAAAGCATAAGCAACTTTATTAGGTCAAAGACTTTGTGTACCTAATATTTTTATTTACTATGTGATGAAATGAATGAAATACATGGAGTACTTTTCCTGCAAAGTATGGTGGTTGTCTCCAGGAAAAGTGCTTGTGCTTGTTTTTATTATTGTTGTTGCTGTTGTTGTAGTTATTGAAAGACCAACTAGTGACTATTTTCATGAAAAATAATTTTTGACTTAAAATAGCAGCTGATAGAAAAGCTATGGTTAATCAGATCTATGTATTTAGCAGAATTTTCTTTCCTTCTTTCTTTCTTTTTGAGTTGGAGTCTCACTCTGTCGCCCAGACTGGAGTGCAGTGGCCGCTTCCGACCACTGCAAGCCTCGACCTGCTGGCGTCCACCTCAGCCTTCTAAGTAGCTGGAACTACAGGTGCGCGCTACCACACCCGACTAATTTTTGATTTATTGTAGAGATGAGGTCTCATCAAGTTGCCCAGGTGGGTCTTGAACCTGCGGGCTCAGGCAATTCACTCACCTCAGCCTCCCAGGGCTCAGGATTACAGGCTGATCTATAGAGCCCGGCTCAGAATTTTATTTCAAATAAACTAAGTGAGCCTTCTATTTCAAACAAAACAGCTCACGGTATTTTTTTTCTAATGATTAAATTCGAATTATGTATGAATTCAAATTTTGAAAAAGTTGTGTGTATCCATGAATTTGACAGATACTTGATACCTAAAGATGTTGAGTTTCTCTGATGAGTTGAGTGATGATATCAATTACTGTTAATTTTAATATATTGTAATGGAATATGTCAATGTTCAAGAGCTATGTATAAGTAAGTGAACAAATAGTTTCCAAATGACCAATGCATAATACTGCACATAAATACATCAATAAAATACCATTCAAATGGTAATACAGACCAATACATTTGAATGTAACAGAGTTCAACAATTTCAGATGATTACAGATAGCAACTAAATTTTAAGAAACTACTATTTGGTGAGTTTTGGAATAGCATTCAAGAAAAACAGTCACAATTATCTGAAAAGGTCTGCCCTTTTCAACTGCAAATCTGTGTGAGGATAGAATATCTTTATATTCTACTACCAAAACAACATATCTCAACAAAACGATTACAGAATCATAGGGAAGAGAACTTCTTTCCTTTATTTATCCACATATTATAAGTTTTACAAAAAATATGTAAAATAATAATGTTATTAGCAATAGCTTTTTATTTTGGAAAATACTTATAAAATATTTATTTAGGTCAAGTTTATTATTATTAATATTTATTACAAAGTTAAATTTTTCTATTATTATTACTATATAATAATTTTTAGGAGTCTAAGGGTATTGTGAAAGTCAAAATTTGAAGACTACTGGGCTGTATTAATCTGACGAGAACAAGCTTTTATATTTGGAGATGGGCATAGAAATTGGTCCAATTTCCTAAAAGAAAGAAGCTCACAATTTGTGTAAGAAATACATATTCTTAATTTCACTTATGGCTAGCAATAGTTAGCCATAGTTTACAAATATTTGGAGCATTCTCTCCATTTTAAGAAATACTTTAAAGAGTCTTATTCTCTTTCTTTCTTTGTAACAAGTAATGATGCATACAAAAATGCATAAACAAACTAAATGTTTTATCTTATATTCTTCTTATAAGTTAATTTAAGGTGAAGTTTTATTTTCTTCTTACCCCTAAGGAAACTAGTATTTAATGTAGCTCCTTGCCACCACACATAGATGTTGTGTTTTTAGCTTGTCTATACATGGGTTAAAACAACTAATATTTTCTGTATGTATTAAGATATCAGAAAACACACAGACCAGGATTTTCTTCAGTTACTCAAAGCCACAGATAATGACTTTGATTATGAAATGTCTTGTCTCATTATGTTGTATGGAGACTTTAGCTCGAGTTATCATGTGGCAAACAGTCCATATCCATCTTTAGATAAAGCACTGGCAGCATTTGATTAGATCACTTATTCTATATTCCCAACCATATTTACATTAAAAATCAATCAAACTCAGGGTTCTGTTAAAGAACAATATAGGGACAGGATGTGGGGAAGATGGTGGCTGAACCAGTCGGACTGTATGAGTCCCAGTGTGAGTCAGTGAGTATATGGAAAATTTTGTGTACATGCTGGTGAGCAAGTGGGCATGTGAGTGGCTGACTGAGTGAGAGCTAGGGAGCTGGTGGCCAGGGCTCCCCTGGTGCAGCAGTTGGTGTCACAGCTGCTGGACTTGGACCCTAGTGATTCCCGGGATGCAGAAGCCAAGCACCATTTTTTTTCTTTAATTTTTTTAAATCAACAAAAGCCTTTCTGGGAATAAAATGCTGGGAAAGACTGTCTAAGTGAGGGCTCATGAGCAAGTGTCCAGGCTCCTGGTACAATAGCCAGTGCTGCAGGTTTTCTGCTTGGTCCCTGGATCTTCCCAGGTTGCAGAAGCCGAGTGCCATTTTTTGTTTTAATGAACAAAAGTTTTCCTGTGAAAAGTGGCAAGGAGAGACTATCACCGGAGGCTCTGCCTCAACATTGTAGCAGGAGAGACTGCCAGCTCCAGGCTTTGACTCACCACTTCAACACCTGCTAGGGCATTAGCGGCAGAGGCTGTAGAAGAAGTCCAAAGGAAAAATCCCACGGAAGAGGACAAGAGAGGCACATCGCCACCATCTTGAAGGTGGGGCAGTAAAGTGCTCCGATCTGTTCGTCATGAAGCAACAGACCCTATCTCTGTGACTGGCCGATCAACTACACAGGGATTGATTGTGACCCAGAGGGAATATACTGAAAGCACAAACTTCAGAGGGACATAACGAGTACTGAGTTTCAGGCACCCCACTCCCTACCTGATCCAGCTGCAGGAAAAAGGATGTGACCAAAAAAGAATGAGGAAGGACATCAAAGAGATCAGTGGTGAGTCCAAGGCTGACCCAAACACCTTCCTTCCCAGGAATCCTCTGAACATCCGACACTCATAGCTGGGCCACGACTGAGAGGAAAAAACCAGGAGGAGCCTGGATGTCAGTTGCAATAGGAAAACTCCATTCCTGGATAGGCTTGGCTTGGGCACCCCCTGTGAGTACAAAGCTGGGGAAGAGACAATCCAGCACATCCCCACAAGAGGAGATCTCCCTGACCATACAAGAGTGGGAAGGGAGGACTGCAGCCCTACTCACTTCCAGTGCCCCTCCTCCTTTCCTGCTCCAGACATTGAAGACGGAGTGAAAGAGGTGGCTCTGCCGGAGAGACCTGATTAGAGGAACAATTACAGAGCCTGTCACAGGAAGGCAGGCTTATTTTCTCTTTTATTTCTTTAATTTTTATTTTTTTAAATTTTTTAAAGTTAATTGACTGCTTGTTAGTTCATCTATTTTTAAAATATCTTTCCTTTGTGTATGAATGTGTATGTGAGGGTTTGATCACAATCCCCAAAATACTTTTTCTTTTTTTTGTTTCTTTCTTCTTTTATTTGTCCTTTTCTGTTTATGTGTGTGTGAACAATTGAGTATCCATCTTTCAATTGTGTTGTTGTTGGTTTGTTTTTGCTCTTTTGTTCTTCTGGGGTTTTTAATTTTCATTTTTTATAGTTTAAGGTATGTATCAATATATGTGAGGTTTTGATCTGAAATTCCTTTTTATTCCTTTTTTATCCAGTCTTTCTGTTTTTCTTCTCTATTCATTTTGTGATAGACGTGTGTGTGTGTGTGTGTGTGTGTGTTTAATTTTCTTGGTTTTTGGTTGTTGTTTGTTTTGTTACACTTTGTTATTATTCCAGTTTGGTGTGTGTGTGTGTGTGTGTGTGTGTGTGTGTGTGTGTGTGTGTGTATTGTTTTTTGCATTGGTTTCTGCTTTGCATCGTCATATAGAGTGGTTGCGGGGAGTGGGTCTCAGGGAACACCTACCACAATAAGTGAGCATTGTAATTTGCGAGTAGTTTCTGAATCCTAGCACCCCATCTCCTACTTTATTTGAATTTCAAAAACTACAAGAGACTGCAAAACTTCCCATCCATCATCCTATTTCAAAATAGAACAAATCCAGAGGCCAGATCAGGGAAGAATAGAGGACCGAGCAAACATCAGAAGGAAAAGCCTCTCCCACTGACTCTGAACAATAGAACTAAAGAGAAAAACAAGAGATTTGTCACAAATGAGGAAAAACCAAAGGAAGACCACAGACAATTTCAAGTGTACCAAAGACAAAACTCCTGAAAATTCAGGCCTTGGTGCCCAAACAATGAAAGTGACAAATGACTGACCCCAGAATACCATGGGGATTAGGGAATGGATGAAAAGAGTGAATAAGACTCAAGAAAGACAAGATGCAACACTGAAAGAAGTTATAACAGATATGGCAATAAAAAATTTCATTCAAGAAATAAATAACAAGATGACAAACATGGAAAGCAGAATTAACCTAGTTGAAGAAAGACTCTCAAACTTGAAGACCAGAACATGGAATTAACCCAATCTGCAAAAAACATATAAAGAAGATTCAGAAAGAAATAACAAAGCCTACAGGAGATATGCAATTATATCAAGAGGCCAAATCTATGCATGATTGGTATCCCAGAAGAAAAAAGGGAAATGGAGAACAATTTGGAGCAAGTATTCCAGGAGATAATCCAAGAAAACTTTCCCCGTCTCACCAGAGATGTGACCAACCAAGCACAAGAAACACAGAGAACCCCTACAAGACATCAAAATAGAAGACCAACCCTGAGACACATAGCAATTCACCTACCCAAAGTGGGCACAAAAGAAAAAATCCTAAAGGCAGCCAGAGAGAAAGGTCAGACTATCTACCAGGAAAACCAAGCAGAATAACAGCAGACCTATCAGCAGAAATACTACAAGCAAGAGACTGGAGTCCTATATTCAAAGTCCTCAAAGAAACAATTTTAACCAAGAATTTCCTATTCAGCCAAACTCAGCCTCATCTGTGATGGAGAATTAAAATCTTTCCCAGGCATCTAATCCCTAAGAGATTATGTTGCTTCCAAACCAGCTCTATAGGAGACACTTTAAAAAGGTATTAAGCACAAAAGAAAGACACAAAAGAATTACCACACACTTCCCAAAAGAACAGCAGAGCACAGAATCAACAGTGAATACAGTGCAACAAGAAACTTGAAAACACACACATACATCAACCCCAAAGCCAGAATAAATCAAGCAAACAAAGAAAAAACTTTGTAAGAACCTCATGACAGGAATAAACAATCACATTTCAATAATCAGCCTGAATGTGAATGGACTTAATGCACCAGTGAAAAGACACAGAATGGCAAACTGGAAGAGAAATCATGACTCAATTATTTGCTGTATCCAGGAGTCTAATCACACTACAAAGGATGCACACAGACTCAAAGTTAAAGGATGAAAATGAAAAATTAGTTTCCAGGCAAATGGATCACAAAACAAGGCTGGAGTTGTAATCTTAAAATCAGACAAAACAACATTTAAGCTATCAAAAAATTTAAAAGATTCAAAAAGACATTACATAATGATAAAAATTTCAATCTATCAACAAGAAATAGCCATCCTAAACATATATGCACCCAACACAGGAGCACAAGCATGTGTAAAGAAACTACTAAGTAAACAAAAACAAGACATTGACACTAACACTATTATAGCAGGGGATTTGAGTGCCCCACTAACAGGCCTAGATAGATCATCGAGGAAAAAATAAACAAGGAGATTCAGAATCTAAACTTGACACTCAACAAAATGGACTTAAATATTACAGGTTATTCCAACAAACAACCACAGAATAGACATTCTATTCATCATCACATGGAATGAACACCAAGATCTATCACATCCTTGGCCATAAATCAAGCATAAATCAATTCCATAAGGTTGAAATCTTACCTACTCTTTCACAGATGACAGTGGAATAAAAATAAATCTCAACATCAACAAAATTTTCTGAAAGCCCACAAAGACATGGACACTAAACAGTATGATGCTGAACAACTACTGGGTCAGCACTGAAATCATAGCAGTACTTAAAAGATTCCTGGAAACAAATGAAAATGAAGAAAGATATTACTAAAACCTCTGGGATGCTATGAAATCAGTTCTAAGAGGAAAATTTATATTACTATAAGCACAAATCAAGAAAATGGAAAGATCACAAGTGGAGAGCCTAAGGAAGTTGGGAAAAGAAGACCACCAAAACCACAACTTTCACAGAAGAATTCATATCATCAAAATAAGAGCCCAAATATGGGACATAGAAGACAAAAATATCAACAAAACAAAAAGCTGGTTCTTTGAAAGAAGTAGCAAGCTTGGTGAACCCAGAGCCAGAATGACCAAGAAAAAGAGAGAAAAAGTCCAAATAAACACAATCAGAAATACAAAAGATCGAATCAAAACGGACCCTGAAGACACACAAAAGATTATCAGAGATTACTATGTACACCTATATGGATACAAACTTGATAATCTAAATTAAATGGAGGACTTTCTTATATCACACAACTTCCCCAGATGAAACAAGAAGACACTGAGACAAAAATAAACCAATAGCAGCCCAGGAAATTGACTCTGTCATACAAAAACTACCTATAAATAGAAGCCCTGAACTGGATGGCTTTACAGCAGAATTCCACAAAATGTACAAAGAGGAGCTGATACCAAACCTCTTGTAAGTATTCCAGGAAATTGAGATGGATGAAATTCTCCCCAAATCATTTTACAAAGCTACCATCACACTGATACCAAAATCGGGTAAAGATTCAACAAAAAAAAAGAGAACTAGAGGCCAATATCCCTTATGAACATAGATGCAAAAATCCTCAATAAGATTCTAGCAAATCGAATCCAAAAATGCATCTCAAAAATCATCCACCATGACCAAATAAGCTTCATCCCCACAATGCAGGTCTGGTTCAACATTTGCAAGCCCATAAATGTAATTAAATACATCAACAGATGTAAAAACAAGAACAACATGATTATCTCATTAGATGCAGAAAAAGCTTTTGATGAAATCCAGCATCGCTTCTTGATAAAAACCCTCAAGCACCCAGATATAGAAGGAACATACCTCAAAATAATAAGTGCCACCTATGATAAGCCCACAGCTAACATATTGCTAAATGAACAGAAACTGGAAACATTTCCCCTGAAAACTGGAACACTCCAATGCTGACTACTCTCACTCTTTGTGTTCGGCATTGTGTTGGAAGTCCTAGCTCAGGCAATTAGACAAGAGAAGGAAATCAGGGGTATCCAAATAGGAAAAGAGGAATTCAAGTTATCCCTCTGTGCTGATGATATGATCCTATACCTTGAAAATCCAAGAGAATCAGTCAAAAACCTGCTTGCACTGATAAAGGACTTTGGCAAAGTCTCAGGGTTCAATATAAATGTAAAAAAGACAATTGCATTCCTATACACCAACAACAAGCAGGCAGAGACCCAAATTAAAAGCACAATCGCATTCACAATAGCCACACAAAAAAAGGAAATATCTCAGCATCTACCTAACCAAAGAAGTGAAAGACCTTTACAATGAGAAATATAAAACACTGCTCAAAGAAATCCAAGAAGACATTAACAAATGGAAAAATATACCATGTTCCTGGATAGGAGGAATCAATATTGTTAAAATGTACATTCTACCAAAGACAATCTAAAAATTCAATGCAATACACATTAAGTTACCAATAGCATTCTTCTCAGAACTGAAAATGAAAATACAGATATTCATATGGAAACATAAATGACTACAAATTGCCAAAACAATCCTTAGCAAAAGAAAATAACCTGGAGGTATCATACTTCCAGACTTCAAATTATACTATAAGGTTAGAGTAATCAAAGCAGCCTTGTATTGGTTCAAGAACAGGCATATAGATCAATGGAGCAGGACAGAGATTCTGGAAGCAAAGCCTCAATTTCTCAACCAACTCATCTTTGAAAAAGCCTCCACTAACAACCACTGGGTGAGGAGAACCTATTCAATAAAAGGTGCTGGGAAAGCTGGCTGATCACATAAAGAAGATAGAAACAGGACTCCTACCTATCTCCATACACAAAAATTAGCTCTAAATGGATCAAAGACCTAAATGTAAAACCTCAGACTATAAGAATCTTAGAAAATGCAGGAGATAACCTAATGGAAATTGGAACTGGCAACCAATTCCTATTCAGAACGCTAAATGCCCATACCTTAAGAAATAAGATAGACAAGTGGGACCTCATCAAACTAATGAGCTTCTTCAAAGCAAAAGAAACCATCAAGAGAGCAGGGAGACAGCCTGGAAAAAAAAAAATTTGCCAACTGTATATCTGACAAAAGCCCAATATCTAGGATATACAAGGAACTCAAATGCACCAAAAGGAAAAAACAAACAGCCCCATTAAAAATTGGGCAAAATACATAAATAGAAGATATACAGCCAGCCAACAGACTCACGAGAAAGTTCTCAACCTCAATAAACATCAGAGAAATGCAAATCAAAATCGCATTGAGATATTATCTAACCCCAGTAAGAATGGCCATTGTTAATAAAACAAACAACAATAGATGCTGGCAAGGAAGTGGAGAAAAAGGAATGCTTGTACATTGCTGTTGGGAATGCAAATAGTGCACATCTTTGGAAGATAGTGTGACAATTTCTGAGAGAACTAGAAATTCACCTTCCATATGGACCCAGCAATTCCCCTATTGGGAATATACCCGGAAAAGCTCAAATCATTCTACAAAAAAGATACCTACATATGTATGTTTGTTGCAGCTATATTAACAATAGCAAAAACATGGAACCAACCATGCTGTCCATCGAAGCTGGACTGAATTTAAAAAATGCAGTACATATACACAATGGAATATTATGCAGTCATAAAGAAGGACAAATATCAACTTTACAGCAACTTGGGTGGA
Organism: Cephalopachus bancanus; assembly: GCA_027257055.1. Taxonomy (NCBI): domain Eukaryota; kingdom Metazoa; phylum Chordata; class Mammalia; order Primates; family Tarsiidae; genus Cephalopachus; species Cephalopachus bancanus. Next base: position 2,014,391 of record JAPVLO010000089.1, read on the forward strand.
TTTAGAGTCGTTCATACCCAGTGATCTATCACAGAAACAAAGAACAGGGTACCATATGTATTCACTTATAAGCGGACCTTGAACAATTATTATAATATTATAAGAAAGGGATTGACGGTAGTGGAAAACTGTTAGGGGAGGTAGGGTCATACCTCATCAATAAGGGTACCTGCATAATCAACATTAGTATACCTAACCCTGAATTGTACCCCACATCTTTACAATAAAAAATAATTTTAAAAATCTCATGTGTATTTGGAACAATTATTATAATACTACAAGAAAGGGATTGACATAAGTGTATTTGGAACAATTATTATAATACTACAAGAAAGGGATTGACATAAGTGTATTTGGAACAATTATTATAATACTACAAGAAAGGGATTGACAGTGGGACACTGTCAGGGAAGGGGAGTGGGATTGGCAGTTGAGGGACTGCTATAGGAGGAAGGGGCATACCTCATCAACAAGGGTACCTTCATAATCAACGTTTGTATACCTAACCCTGAATTGTACCCCACATCTTTATAACAATAAAAAAAAGAATATAGGGAATGCTGTGGAGTACTCAGCTACTATATTATCTGTTTTTCAATAGGATGACGCTTGTCTGTAAATTTATTTGAAATTTGTAATTTGAGTGTTATTATAATCAGAAGCCATTGGGAGTTTCAGAATCAATAACTTATTGAACTGCTATAAACTGCTGAAATGTATAGAGTTTTTCATATTAATTATTCTAATACTCTACATGTTTGTATAAGCAAACTTCTGTGTGTGTGTGTGTGTGTGTGTGTGTGTGTGTGTGTGTGTGTGTGTGTGTGTATCTATGTGTCCACACTCACGTCATTCAAAGTGACAATTCAAACAGAAGTGAGTAGCATGAGACAATTAGGATCCTGGAAATTTTGCAAGACTCCAGAAGGCTTAGACATTCACTGATTAGCTTTGATTTAAGGACATTTTCAAATGGCCATGATTGTTTTATTCATCTCGTACAACATCTACAGAATAAAGACTTGGATTTGTCTTTGTTTTTATAATTTTGTTTTACTTGTGTTCACTGATCTGATGCAAGTATCAAGATATCTGCATTGAGATGTCTAGAAAACTTTTTGTATATTAAGACAATCTCTAAATATTATAGAATAAATTAATTATTGTTCTAATTTTGTATGAATTCTTTCTTATTAAGTTTTTGTAGTTAGTATCCCAGTCATCGCTGGAAAAGAGGAATCATATCAATTACATGTTGACATGAATACAATAATGTTTTACATATAGCATTTATTCCTAAATGTTTTAAATGAAATAATATTTTATAATAAATTTTGTTTTTAATATTGGTCATAAGGGTGGTTACATTTTCATATAAATTCAGGTTTTCTGATATATAGTGCATAGAACATATGCTCTTGTGTCTTCTGTTATGTCTTGAGAATGTTTGAATATAAAATACCTAAGATCAGTGATTGACCAATTTCTATAAATGCCTTAATAATCTCAAAATTATTTCCAATTTTTGTGGTAATAATGCATTGATAATTTAGAAATTCCATATGATTGTATTGTATCTTTGATTCAATACACTCTCCTTGCACATCCCACTGTTTAATGTTCATTACATGTAACATAATATTTAGTTTTGTGACATATTCCTCTTTATTCTAAGTAATTTTTAATTTCTGACATCACATCAAGTATAAATATATTAACGATTTCTTTATGTTTTATGTCATTTCTTGATGATATTAATAGAAGAGCTATGTGTGCATGAAAACTAAAAATTTCTCTGAAAATTGCCACAATGGCCCTGGCAAAGTGTTATTTTCTAGTATCTGGTTGAGACAGATTCAAAAGATAGTGAATTAAGGAGGTAAAACATCAAGATTTTGTTGTTTCAGTTTCTCAAAGAAAGCTCCAAAATGCATAGAGCTACAAAAGAAACAGAGATCACAGGACATCTGTCTCCTCAATGCTTGTAAAAACTGGCACTCGTGAAATATCAATGTCAAATATTATTATAATTTCTAAATACACTGCAACATATTGTGAAGACATGATTCTTCTTTTCTGATCTTGCAACACATTCCCTACATAGCTTATTTTATAATCCACTATGGCTTTCAGAATAGTTAAAAAATCAGAGAATAACTTTACTTCTTTATGATTATTACTTAGAATACGTCATGTAAAGTTCCTCAGTGTACTTTTGGGAATGTGAGATGGCAGAAGATGTAATCCTGTTGTATCCTAAAAAGAAACAAACACATTGACTATGAGAGAGATAAGTTAAATAGACCCCTGTTTTTAGCTGAGTAGTACTGGAGAAAAACAAACAAAAACCCCTGATACTCTATTTTCTTACCTAAAAAAATTATTATTATATTTATTTTGCACTTTTAAGAACTGAGAATTTATGCGATGTGTTTAATATGTCATCTAAATATATTTTAAAGATTATAAAATAGGCTAAAAGGTGGAAGGTATCTTTCCTCTGTATTTGTTCTAAGCAAATCTGTGTACAAACTTCTTGCAAGAAATAGAACAAATTAAGCATCAAAAAACCTTAAAGTTTGATAAAATAATAGGAAGCAGCAATTCCAAAGGAGTTTGACCATATTGATTAAATATTCACTCATGTATTCATTCAGTTATTTATCCCTTTGTTTATTCAATCAATCAATATTTACAAAACACATCTGTGGTAAAGACTGAATATTTACCAAATTTGTTTTTTCTTTCTCCTTGGGTTCACAGCAAGAGTCCATTTTCCAACTTTCTTACAGTTGTGGCCATGTCACTAAGCAAAAGCCAATGAAATATTGGCAGATGTAAGGCACCATTTCAGGTTTGTCAGTACAAAACTGCCACGATCCCCACTATATGATTTTGCTGTTTGCTGGTTGCATGTCAGCTCTAGGATTAGCCCAGATGGCATTTTCTTGGTCAGCCAGGTCCTAAAAGACTATGTATGGTAGAATCCCTCCATCAATTGTACTCTGCATAAATGAGTAATAAACTTGACTTTTTAAGAAGCCACTCAAATTCTGGAGATCACAATAATAGCAGTTGATATTACTTTAAAAAGTAAGAACCTCCAATTTTAGTTTGGGCCTAATGAGAGCTGAGCTTTGTGTGCAATAGTTCTGATTTTACTGAGAAAGCCAAAAATATAATGATTCACAAATAATATAACTTATAATTAGAAAACATGATAGCATAAAAGAGAGAGGCTTGATTTCTTAATTGAGACTGAGGAAAACGGAGTCATTTTTAGAAAGTCTTCCTAAAGGAGACAGTTATTGATATTTACATTTTTTGTTCATACTAAGCTGCATATATATGCATATATATGCATGTGTGTGTTTATATATATATTATATATAATTTTAGAATCAGGGGTATAAATGCATATTTGTTAAATGGACATATTGTGTAGTGGTGGGGAATGAGTTTCAGGTGGTTCATTCTTCATTGTGCTCCTTGGGTGGTTTCTGACCATTAAACTCCCTCCACTGAAAGTGCCAATTGGAGAAAGACAAAGAGCATCTCTATGGTAATCATGTAGTGATGGAAGACAGAAAATAAAGAAAGGTGTCACAACTATACAGTGGAAGATGAATAACAACAATAACTAGGATTACATTTTCTGCCATATCAACTAATTGTGGGTAAGGAGTCATAAATTATAGGAAAAAACTATATTTCTTGTATATAGTCTGGAGACTGACATTCATATCATATATATGAGAAAAACATGCTGTAATGATTATTTCATTTTGGATTTAATATGTCTTGTTATGGCAGTTGCTGCTATTAGAATGGATCATCAGGAACATAACCACATAATAGTTTAATCAGATTATCAAAGGTTGATTTTGAAATTGCTGTCATTAAAGGAGCTGTATATTTATACCTGACACAAACTTGATCTATGTTCAACATTTTCATGAATACAACTGTGTCAGCTATTAATGTAGTGTTTCTCAGCTACAAATCCCTTTTTTCCATATCCTCATTAATGATGCTGAATAAGACTGCAAAAACTTATTCAGTTTTGTAAATGGAAGAAGTCCCTGGAAAAAGACTAAAAGTCTAAGGAAGAAGGAACTGTTTCTTTCTATGCTTGCAAGTTCTCATTAGTATCTCAGAAATATTTACTTTTCAACATGGTGATGGCAATTAATTTCAGTATCACCTGTTTAATACATTCTGCCATTCATTTTTCTAACAATGGTCAAACCAGCATCGGCATGCTCCCAAAGACAACAGTGCCAGATAACTAGTATGCCATGTCAGCGTCCTAACACTCTGCAGAGACTTCCTTCAAGTTTATAGCCACTAGCTCCAGTCAAGAAGCACTCTCTTCTCAGAAATCTATTTCTCCACTTTACCTTTCTTTAATTATTCTATATTTTAATAATGCTTACCTCTTTAATTTGGTTCCCCAAGTTTTATGGGTGATAATAGCTTCCTAGAATTTCTGTCTCTGTGAAACTGTGCTGTTCAACAATTTACTGCTCAGATTTTCAAATCATAGTTAACATCTATTTCTAAATTATGAGAGACAATAAATGTCTATTGTGTTTAAGTCACTTGTGCTGAATCCAGATATTACTGTGAGCATAATATTTTTAATTGATTTGAGTTCAAAACAGACAAATAGTCACGTGGAAAAACTAACAGCAACTACAACAAAAGTTTTTTCTATCATATGTTGCCCAACAGAAAATGCAGATTTTTATTTTCAGAGATCATTAAGCCACAGAATCAAATTTCCAATGGGAAATAATTTATTATATGTCATAAAAACAAAGGTAGTGAGGTAGAAATTTGAAATTTGAGAAATAGACAGTAAAATCCTATTCTTCTTTGGATTAATGTCTAGAAACTAATAAAGATACACCTGCGTCTGCACCCGTCAGGTGGTATACTTCTCTGATGATAAGTTTATCAGGTTCTGGTTGGTGAATCAATTGGACATTTCAGTGGAATACCACTAAAACTCTTAAAAGGATCTTAAAAGGTAATTTTCAGAAAAAGAGAAAATCATGAAGATGAACAAGCGTTGAAGGTTTAACCCTAAAAATCTTTAAACCTCGTTAAAAAATTTTAATGATATATGATTGAATCACACGGATGTTATAAGTTACTCAAAAAGAATTGAAAAGACATACATTCATATGGATTCAAGGAAGTATTAAAATAAATAAAAAATGTATTTATTTCCTTAAAATTTTGTATCCCTTGTACTTCTAATTCTTATATAACTGGGTTGAGTCTCTTTAATTGAGGGCTTGTTAAAGGATATTGTTTATACATGGCCATTGCTTATCCTTTTGATAAGTTATTTTATTGGCACAATATCTGTGATTAAACCTATGTCATTATTTCCTGGAGCCCTAAATGATGTATTAATTTATTTTAGCTCAGAGTGTATCCCAGAAAGGAGTGAGATTTCTGCTTATCTTGAATCTTCTTTACTTCAGGAAGCCTCATAGAAATAAAATCAAGCCTTATGTTCCTGGTGCTTCATAGATACTTCATCCTGAGTATTGAATATAGTAGTTTTTATTTTGCACAGCAGTTCTCTCCTCAATGGATTTATAGGAGTTTCGGGAGAAATTAGATAGCATGTTTTTTCTCAGAGAACTTATCTATCTACACAGGAACCATGGTGAAAAAGGAACAAGTAGAAACCTAACCAGAAATACAAACAACCTGTATTGATCTGTCAACAGATGGAAAAGCAAGAACTTTCCATAGAAATTACAAAATAAGGCGTACCAGTATCTATCAAGAAAGGCAAAGAATGATTACCTGAGGAAAAGTTATCAAAACATGATTCAGCAGTTTCTGCCTTCAAGATTTTCCCCAAATGTCAAGTTTGACACATTTTCCAATTATTCTCTGCCGAATGGTTCCCTCTGAGATTTCCTGATTCTTTGTTCCTGCAGCAACTGCATCTTCTTTCTACAATTCCTCTTCTAAAATACTGGTTTTCTACCATGGTGACACACTGATTTACCTTTCCCTCTTTTCTCTTCATCACTTGATGTACTCCTGCCAGCTCACATTTTGCAGAAAATTTCCTTCTTGCTGGACGTCTTGCTTTCAGTCCTGCCTTCACCATCAGGGTGGAAGAATGATTAAAGATTTTTGGCCATGGTGCCTCCTAATGGCATGGATTATTATTATTATTTTTGGTTCCCCCGCGTGCTTTTCCCAAGAATCAAGAAGAGACATGAGCAAGACTTCCCACAGCACCTAGTGTGTGTACCCAGATGCAGCCTCATAGTCTGAAAACACTTTGTGGAGTACCTCCACAGATGCATGCAACGCCTCCTGAATGATAGAAAATTAATCTTCAGTTGGTGATATCAGCTCAGGAATGAGGCATATTTTCTCTTAAAATTATCAACTCCTTTAGATGGTGCCTGGTACCTTTTAATTGCATCAAATTTACTGGTGATTGACAAGCTTACTTCCTTGCATTTTGGCAGAAAAAAAGTAAAGTTATATAGTCTTGTGTTTTCCTTTTCATGGTATATACACCAGTCAAATTCCTCTTTTGTAAACCTTTTTTTAAAAAATGGGTAGTGCAACTATTCATCATCCTGACATAGTAATACGTGAATACGGTCTTTAAAAAATTCTCGATTATCCTCTGCTCCTGACATTTTATTATCTCTGCTTTTTCTACCTATGCTGTATGTTGTTCTTCTTGCTTTTATATTTTATAGGTAGAATCTAACATATGATATGAAACAACCCAATGTCCTCAAACTGAGTTAGTATTTTCTCACCCATTGAAGAAATTAAAATCCCATTCTTCCCTGTAGTGACAATTTCAAAGGGAGGGGAAAAAAAAAACAACAATACCCAAGAAAAGAATAGGATCTCAGCCATCAGACAAGGAAGGTACTTTTAATTCTCATACTTCGTTCTCCTCATTTTCTAACTTTTTCTGCTGACTATGAAGTTTCTTTTTAATTGTATTCCTATAATGATATTCATTCCCTTTGCTTGTAAAGATGTGCTTCTAAATACCCTTACAAATAAGCTAATTCATACAAAGCAGGGGAATTTTCTTTGGGTTCCAGTAAAAGTATATTTCTTATTTAACTTTTCCTAAAGCAACAGCAGAGACATACCAGCCACCTAAGAGAAACATTACAATATTACAATATTTTTCCACCACAAAAATGAATTTAGATCCTGTTGAACCAAGATTAATATGCTAGCTCAATAATAAGTTCAGAGTTTGGAAAAAGCTATCCATCTGGTTAGTGTTTCCAAAACACCAGAGAGCTAGACAAACAATTTTTATAATTTAGGTTCTCTAGTTAACTATTGAATTACCACAGAAAATCTTCAGCTGGCCCACTCTGCTTGGAAACTGCCACATCAAAATATTGTTGGGGAAATTAAGAAATCCTGCCAATAAAAATACTCCATCCCAATATGAAAGAGGAAGAAAACACAATTTACATTGAATAAGCATTGTCAGATCGTATGCTTACAAGGTAATATGAAAGTGACAACAAATTTAGTACACAATCTCATGTATTTTATACTGCATAGAACACAGAACTGTAACTTATCATCTCTTGAGGAAATAAAGTCTACAGTATGTAATAGTCTTACATCTAGCTCCTGTGAGAGGCCCTGAGTTAACTCTAGAGGTATATGTTGATATATCTAAAGGATAGTTGGACCATGACATTGGGGATGTCTCTGTGTAGTAAAAATTTTTGACTGAGCTTATCCCTAGAGAGATTTATTAATTATCCAAAGGTTAGAGCAAAGATTCAGATTTGCTACATGTCCAATAAAACACTGTAAAAAAAATGGATAAAATGGTTTTCTTGTTCTTAAAATAAATCATCTATATTTATTCTTAAAGAATGTATAAAATTATATGAATTTAAAATAGCATGCTGGGGTTTCTGTTTCTGGAAAGGTAGAGTAGATAGGCTTTTCCAACATTTCACTAAATGCAATTGAGAACTGAACACAACTAGTTGTTCATTATACACCTAAAACAAATACAAGACTCTCAAAGGTTGAGAGAAGAAGGTTGGAGGTCAACAGACCTTGGAGCATAAGAATGACATAGTGATGAGATTCCTGAGTTTTTATCATATTTTCAAGACTTGAGGCTGAAGAAGTTGGCAATTCACAAATGTCAATGGACATAGAATAAACAAACCCAATCAGGGCTACTCTTAATAGGCAAAGAAACAGTATATGGGGAGCTTAACTCTTAGAACAATCAAAAGCACTTTATACCAGCTAACAGCACAGGAAAAAAAAACGTGGCCATACTTTTACTCAATGCAACAAAAACTGAATGCGGAATTGAAACTTCCCATTTTGCCAACTGTGATGAAGTCTTAACTCCTTTGGCTGAGCAATATATGGGAAGGTCAATTATGAGGCCAGGACTTTCATCTTTGCCAGTGTTAACAAAGCCACATTGCTCTAGGGTGCCAGGGTAGAAAACTGGAGAATACAAACTTTCATAGTCCTCTAGTAGTAAGAAGATATGCCAAAAACCTTCAGAAAAAGTGTGGCCTGCTGACACTTCTATTTTGAATTTCTGCCTTCTATAAGAGTGATAATAAAACATTTCTGTAGTTTTAAGTTACCATGTGTGTGGGTGGTAATTTGTTACGGCAGCCAGAGGAAGTTAATATAATTAGGAAAGAATAAATACAAATGAAAAGAGTAAAAATCTGATTTAATATATTTTTCTTCTCTTTAACTTTTTAAATTACGTTTGATAATTGAAAAAAAAACCACTTCTCACACAGTCTGATGTGGTTTTACATGTATGTAAGAAGAGCTTTAAGTAAATTATATGATACATGAAAGACAGTAAATGGACCTGAGGGAAATTGATGTTTCTATACTACATATGAACTAGTAACATGTTGACTTCTGCAGATCATGATACATTTTGAATATGTAGTAAAATACCTAGAGCAACCATTAAAAATTATACACAAAGAGTTATACTCAAAATACTACATATACATTCTCAAGGAAAAGAGAAAATGGAAAAATATGGAATTTGAATTTTTTCATAACTCTGAAGGAAATTTAATTTGTAATTGAAAATCTCTCAAGAAAGAAATCTATAAGCCCAAATGTTTTTACTTAATAATTCCACCAAATGCTTAAAAACAGAATTCATACCAGTTCTTCACAATCTCATATCACACATATAATAAAAAAAATAAGTCTTCAAATAATATCTCCTTGATACCCAAAACAGACAAAGACTAAATGCTTTTCTTTTTGATAAAGAGCAAGGTAGGGATATCTGCCATCATCAGTCTTATTCAGCAAAAGGCTGAACGTTCTTGATGCTGTAAAAGATCAAGAAGAGGAAATAAAAATTGTACAGTTATAAAATGACAAAATAAAATTGTTCCTATTTTCAGAAAACATATTGATAAAATAAAAAGATCACAATTAATTGTGTGTGGATGTATATATATGCATATTTATATGTACACAACATATATTTATATTAATAACCTACAAAGTGCTTATCAGGTTGAAAAAATGTAAACTAAACAAGTAAAAATTACTTATAGCTCCATATACTAACAATGAACTTATAGACACTGAAAAGTACAAAAGCACTTACAATTTCTCAAAGATAAGATAGTTAAGGTAAATCTGACAAAAGATGTACAAGAATTAAATGCTGAAAACTTCAAAGTGTTACTTAAAGAAAGAACAAAAATAAATAAATGAATAAATAAATAAATAAAAAGACCTATAAAGATTATGGATTAGAAGACACAACATCTTTAAGATAGCAATTTTCTCTAGACTTATGTATAGTTTCTTAGACGTATGTATAGTTTTAACCAAATCCTGTTAAAGTCCCAAAATAATGATTTTAATGTAGAAATATAGTTTCTAAAATTATACATTCCCAAGGAATTATTAAACAAAGAAATTAGCATAGCTAAGAAAATTTTGCAAAAAATAAGAAAGTGGGAGAATTTACCATAACTACAGTTATCAAGGCTGTGTGATATTCACAAAGTTATATGGACATAGATCAATGGAACATAGTAGAAAATCCAGAAGTAGACCCAACTAAATATGCCAGTTCAGTTTTGATTAAGTTGCAAATGCAATTTAATGGAGGAGAAATAGACTTTGCAAAAAATTGTGCTAGGAAAATTAGATAGTCACAAAGAAAAAAAAAAAAAGAAATGAACCCCAAACATCTCACTGAATACAAGAAAAAAGTACTCAAATTGAATCACAGACCAAATGTAAAGTGTACACTTTAGACAACAATGAAGAGGAAAAATCTTTGGCATTCAGTGCCAGGCAAAAAAGTTTTAGATTTGACTCTGAAAGCATTATCCATGAAAGAAATAAAAATGCATACATTGATTTTATTAAAATTAAAACATTTTATTCTGTAGATGATATTGTTAAATGGATACAAAGGCAAGCTATACGGTAGGAGAAAACATTTTCAAAACACACATCTAGTCACAAATTAGTATCTAGAAAATAGAAAACTCTTAAAACTCATTGGAAAACAAAAAAGAAACAAACAATATACAAGTTAAATGACCCAGTGCAAATTCGGTAAGCACCATGGGCAGATTTTTCACCAAAGAGGATATACAGATGGTAAATAAGCATATGCAAAGATGTTCTACATCATTAACTGTTAAGAAACTGCAAATTCAAATCACACTGAAATGACACTACACACACTGGTGAAAATATAAAATATGATGCTAACAATACCAAACATTGGCTAAGATGTAAGGCCAATAGATAACTTATACATAGCTGATAATAATGCAAGATGTCACAGTCATTTTTAAAAAGAGTTTGACAATTTATTAGGAAACTAAATGTGTAAATACCATATAAACAGCAATTGTACTCTTAGCCATTTATTCCATCAAAATTGCAATTTATGTTAACTTTAAAACTTGTACAAGACTGTTTATAGCAACTTTATTTGTACCAGTAAAAAATGAAAAATAACTTCAATGTACTTCAAGAAGAGAATAGTTAAATAAAAATGGTACATCTACCATGGATTACTGCTTCCACAAAAATTATATGAATTTTTTTTTTTTTTGAGTTGGAGTCTTGCTCTCTCGCTCAGACTGCATTGCAGTGGCCGCTCCCGGCAACCGCAGTCTTGCCTGCTGGGCTCTGGAGATCCTTCCACCTCAGCCTTCCAAGTAGCTGGAACTACAGGCGTGTGCTACCACGCCCAGCTAATTTTTTGATTTATTGTAGAGATGAAGTCTTGCCAAGTTGCCCGGGCGGGTCTCGAACCTGCGGGCTCAGGCAATCCGCTCACCTCAGCCTCCCAAAGCGCTGAGATTACAGGCTGAGCCACCGAGCCCAGCCATTTATATGAATATTTAGAGAATTATAGTGATTTTAAGAGGCAATTATCAAAGTTCACTTATTAAATGATTCTATTAATTTAAAATTATTCACATAGTAAAATTATAAAAATGGAGAACAGTTTAGGGATTGTCTAAAGATAAGAAATGATGTTATGAAGTGAGTACACTTATGAAAAGATAATAGTCCATTATGCTGTAAATGTTCTTTTTCTTGATTTAATGTAAATGTCTTTTTTATGCTATTGTACTATGATTTGCAAGATGTTACCATCAGAAAACTTGGGTTAAAAAAATACACAGACTTTATCTGTATTGTTTTTTCTTGTTGCATTTAATTTGGTGTCAAAATACAAATGCTTTATAAAAGTGCATGTGATAAAAATTTTAATAATGTAAGATATGAGCAAAATTTTAAATATGAACCCACCCTTAATTTGCATAATATCTATATTATTGACCTGATATAGAATAGCAGGTAAAAAGAAATAGTGCTTAATATGATCCAGATTATGTTTTCTTTTTTTCAGAAAATTATAGTTTCTTATATAGACCCTATTTTAGTGCTTTTGCTACAATTGAACACCTGAGACAGACTGGATAATTTGTAAAGAAATGAAGTGAGTTTTTATAGTTCTAGAGACTGAGAAGTCTAAGAGCGTGGTACCAGTGTCTGATGAGGGCTTATTACTGTATCATAACATGGCCAAGTCTACCACTTGGTGAGCAGGCAAGAGCGTGCATGTCAACTCATCACTCTCTCTTCTTATAAAGCCACCAGTCCCAAAATGCATGTCCTATCCAGAAGACCTTATCTAATCGTAAATATATGAATTCGGAGATTAAGTTTCCAACATGTAAAATTTGGGGGATACACTAAAACCATGGCAAACCCTAAACTAAATGAAAAACTTGAAATATACAAATTGTCAAGGAAACAACTCTAGCATAAACTACACGACGCTGCACAGACAGATAATGCCTAATACAAAGTGACTTCAATATGATTTTCTCCTCTCAAATTATACCTATTCAACAAGTTGAAGGAAAGCAGCAAATCATTTATCTATTTCTCTTATAATCAGGTAACTCTGGCTTTTATTTCCCATTTTCATTGAGAAGTTAACATAAAAAAAACTATTTTAAAAATTTAAGCTTCAAATTCTTGAACTGTACAGAAGATTCTTTTTGCTTTGAAAACCACGTGTGCTTTGTGAAATACTTCATGACTTTTATTATACAAAGCTCAAACAAAATGCGTAAGAATGTTGTTTTGTAGAGTGCTTGCTTGACCAGTGACTTAATGTTTTTAAAACATAATACTTATCCTGCTACCAGAAGCAAAAAAGAAAAAAATAAATAAAATTAAAAAAGAAAGGGTTGGAAATCTTTTATTTAAAATCTAGTGACAATCGGTGTCTTGAAAACATCACACTTTAATTAAAGGTGTTCCTATTGTTCCTCTATTGGTAAACATTATGGAATTTAGATCAAATCCTAATGCTCTTCGACTAAGAATCTAGATTTTTTCCATAGACACTGGTTAAAATATGCAAAGCAAGACTTTTTCTTCATGGTTTTGGGCAGTTAAAATCAGCTATTAATGAAAGCAACATTTAAAATGTACTACAGTTTCATTATTTCTTTTTTTTTTATTAAAAAAAAATTTTTTTGAGTTGGAGTCTCACTCTGTAGCCTAGGCTGTAGTGCATTGGCACACTTACAGCCACCACAGCCTTGACCTGCTGGACTGAGGCGATCTTTCTGCTTCAGCCTTCCAAGTAACTGGAACTACAGATGCAAACCACCACTCCTGGCTAATTTTTCTGATTTATTGTACAGATGAGGTCTCACCAAGTTACCCAAGCTAGTTTCGAACCCCTGAGCTCAGACATTCTTCTTGTCTTGACCTCCCAAAGTGCTGAGATTACAGACTGAGCCACCATGCCCAGCCTGTTCATTATTTCTTATCCGAAAATTTAACACCAGAAGTGTTTCAGATCTTGCATTTTTTGGGAGATGGGGGGAGTGATTTTGGCATATTTTAAATTGAATTATTTGAGTATTCCAAATCTAGATATCTCAGATCTGAAATGCTCTATTGAGCATTTCTTTGAGTGTCACGTTAGCACTCAAAAAGTATTAAAGTTTGGAGAATTTGGGGTTTCAGACCTTTGAATTTGAAATGCTCAACCTGTATTTAACTAGTTCCTTATATACTAGTCAGCATTTTTCAGAATAAAACAAACCGATAGTATGAGTGTGTGTGTGTGCTCATGGGAGAGAGAGAGAAAGAGAGAGAGAGAGAGAGAGAGAGGGAGAGGGAGGGAGGGAGGGAGGGAGGGGGAGAGAGAGAGAGAGAGAGAGAGAGAGAGAGAGAGAGAGAGAGAGAGAGAGAGAGAGAGAGATATTTTGCATAAGAATTGGCTCGTGTGATTGTGGGAGTTGGCAAGACCATAAATCACAAGGCAGGACAGCAGGCTGGAGATTCCTGCAATAGTTGATGATGCAGTCTTAAGTGGAAACAGATTTGCAAGATGGAGAATCATTCTTTTTAAGGACCTTAGGCATTTCTCATAAGGAGTCCAACTGACTGGATGAGGACCTCTCACCTCATAGAGAATAATATGCTTTAATTATAGTCTACTGACTTAGAAGTTAATCACATGTAAAAAACATGTTCATGCCGGGCTCGGTGGCTCAGCCTGTAAATACCGCGCCTTTGGGAGGCTGAGGTGAGTGGATTGCCTGAGCCCGCGGGTTCGAGACCCGCCTGGGCAGCGAGACCTCATCTCTACAATAAATCAAAAAATCAGCCGGGCGTGGTAGCGCATGCCTGTAATTCCGGCTACTTGGAAGGCTGAGGCGGAAGGATCGCCGGAGCCCAGCAGGTCGAGGCTGCGGTGGCCGGGAGCGGCTACTGCACTCCAGTCTGGGTGACAGAGTGAGACTCCAACTCAAAAAAACAAAAACAAAAACAAAAACAAAAAACATGTTCATAACATCATTTAAACTGGTGCTTGAACAAACAACTGAGCATCATGGCCTAGCAAAGTTGACAGGCAACCTAATCTACATCGTCCACCTTGTGTCAACATGACACTTAATTTCCAAATAAAGACAATAGTCATACTTTTGCCTGAAGCAGTACAACTTCCCTGCTTACACCTGAAGGCACATTAACTCTTTTTCTAGAAGGGAGTGCAGAGTCCCTGGGTGATGATCATTCTTTTCCTTGATGTCCCATAACTTAAATACATCTATATAAATTTAATAAATCTCATGTTATATAATAAATGAATTATAGAAAAAATACAATAAATATTTTTGCTATATATGTATGCACATGTTTATAATAATAATAACCCTTTCTACAATTGGTCATGTGGTTGTAGCTGTTGTTTATAATCATCTTCTTTCTCTACCCATTCCCTTTGAGTGATGCCACTTCCATTCTACTCCTTGATTCTTGGGCCCATGAATCTTGGCTATGGGAGAAATTTCTTTCGAGGTCTTTACAGTAATATATTTAGAAAAAATATAAATTTTGTAACAGAGTATATGAAAGAGTACACAGAAAACATATACTAAAGGGATAAAAAGGTGCTAACTAGCAGTTATAAGGTGAATAAATTCTGGAGCAAAAATGTACAGAATAACAATTATACTTAATAATAGCATATTGTATCATTGAAATTTTTTAAAAGATTGGATCAGAGATCTTATATATTCTCACCACAACAAAGTAACAAAGTGAGGTGATTCACATATTAATTGGCTTGATTTTGAAAATCAATTTTTCATGTATGCGTATCAAAACATCATATCATGCACCTTTATATACAGTTTTTATTTTTCATTTATACCTATATAAAGCTGAAACTAAGAATATATGAAAAAACAATTTATTTGGATTGCTGCAAGTTTATATTACTAAAAAAATGATCCCTGTATAATATTACATGTATCCCTTTATGTATTAGATGAGGCTAAAATCAAATAAATGCTAGATTACTTAACTCCATTCAGCTATTACTCCAACACAAATTATGTTACTTGTTTTATTTTCTATCAGGGAATTCTGCTATTATGAGATAGTTTTATATAAATATTTGGGGGACATTTTTATTGTTTTCGAGATTTTCTGCATTCTCCAAAAAATTAGACACTCCCCCAAAACAGATGTCATCTTCTGTAATTTAGATAAAAATAAATTACCACAAATATAAGTTTAAAAACTGTGAATCACATAAGCAAATAATTTTATGGAGTTTTTTTTTCTGGTAACTCATATATAAAAGAGATAATGAAAATTAGATTGTTTGTTTTGTAATTAAATTGGCATAATTTTAATAAAAGGTTTAGCATAAATTACTTCTAAAGTTTTACTCAGTCCTAAAATTCTATATATTAACACCGTATTATGTTTGAGCAGGAATAAATATTTGCTATTTTCTACTCAAATTCAGAAGTATTCAAGAGACAAACAGAAGATAAGGGTAATGCATATAAAACATGAATGTTCCTATTGATAAAATATAGGTTGGGGACATCACTAGTTACACAAGTTCCCTTTATATAGAACACAAAGTCTAGTTTTTGAACACAATCACAGATATTATGAAACAACTGCAAGCTTCACTTCACAGGGGCAGAATCTGCTCTTATGAAATAAACAGCATGACACATGTATGTAGAAGTACAGTGGGAAAGATGACGTGTAGGTGAGGTGAATGGAGAGAGGCCACAGTGATATTAATTTCAGTGGAGTTCGTCATCCTGAAAACAGACGAAGGAGTTAAGTGTTCACTCAATACATTGACGCCATCTGTTTACTCCTTTTTGTTTATGATGCTTTTCTAGGATTCTGCATTGCAGCTCTAAAAAAAGAAATACCAGTACCTAAGTATTCAGTGAATAGGCTACAAAAAAATCTCCCATTAATTTATTCCCCAATAAAACTGACCTTCCTCCCTACTGTGCACCCCAGGGAACTGGAATAAAAATTGTTATTCTCAAAAGATAGAAATGATTGAAAGTTAATCAGCTCATCTTCCCTATGTATTTATAACCATAATTTAGTTTTTTTGTAGGTTTGTAGCATGAATAAACACAGCTGCTATAGTTCAACATTTTCAAGATTATAATGCATTTTTTGGGACTCCAGGAGTGGTTAATTAAGCAGTTTATAAAAACACAAACAAACCCTATGTGAGGAATTTACATCTATTCCAAGACAAAAAAATTCAACAGGTACAATTTCAAGATAAATAAGAATTTTCTCATGAAAAAAAGCATGAAACATTCAAAGGAAGACACACAAATTATCAGTAACAAAGAGCAGAACCAGGACTGCAAAACTTCAGACATTGTAATGATCTCAGAACATAAATTAAATATTTGATAGGCTGCAGATTATAAAGAAGACTTGAAAATGCAGGTAAATATACAACATTGAAAAACAAAATAACTACAGACAATAATAAAATAATTAAAATTAAAGTTTCATTCGATGTATTCAACCTAATATTTGGACTGAGCTAAAGAGAAAATTAACAATTTAGAAGAAGGCTCTAACAGTATTTTGGAGAGAACAGTAAAGATATAAAAGGATTAAAATATGTAAAAGAGAACTAAAGAGACATAGACATCTAAATGAGAAGGTCTGTAGTGGAACATGTAGTAATATGAATGAATTATAGCTATATTCAGCAGATAGAGACATCTGAAGTAAAATTTAGCATGATATTGAGTTAATATAGCAAGATTTAGAAGACACTGTAGAATTTAATTTTTATAAATTAAACAATGCAACAACAAATTAATACATTATATAGGAATAAAAACTATGCATCTGTAAAATTTTGCTGCTTATATTTGTGACCTTGAAGCTGCAAATGTAGACAAAAGATATGTGTAGGAGAGAAAAAAATATGAGACTGAAATTTCTGATGGGTAATATCTTCAAGCTGGCATGCCAGTTCAGAACTGCCTGTCTTCAGTATGTTTTAAGAGACACAAAAATTCTTACTGTTAGTCATTGTTAGTTGTTTTCTGTTAGCCTCAGCAGAAAGTATCTGGAGGTAAGTTTTTTTGCCATTTTGTAAGAGTACTTTTTTCATGATTCCCTTTAGTGTAATCATTTAAAAAAATACATTCAAGTAAGTAAAAATTCTCATTTTAATTTTACTTGGATTTTTAAAATTTCTCTTGGGATCGACAATATCTTATACATTTATTGGCCACTACATGTTCTACTTTTGAATTTTTGTTGTATAATCTTTATCTGTTTAGAGCTTAAAGTATTTATATCGTCATTAATTGCAACATATGTTTTATATGATAAAATAGTAAACTATTTATTTATTTCAAATATTACCTATTAACTAATTTTTTTTTGCATTAGATATATTGAATAACGGATCAAATTTCCTTAAAAGTCACATTGATGATTTATCCTTTACTCACCCTAATTATTGAATCTAGGTTCTCCTGTTACTTTCCTGTAGTCAATTGGCTTTGTAGGAGTGGAAAGATGTGGTACCACTCCTTATCCATCATAAGCAACATAACCACCATTTCTTTAACAAAAAGGCAGGTTAACAAGGAAGAGCACAACAAATGTATTTTATCAAAGTTTATATAACATGGGAGCCTTTAGAAATGAAGGCAGAAAGACTCAGGGGAAAATTGTCTACTTTTTATGCTTAGGCTCATCCAATGAAGAATGTACAGCTGTGTAGAAATGTAAGTGGACAAAAGTGTATAATCTAATGGTAATAGACTGAGAGGAAAGACCTGGGAAGTCTTGTCTGTTCAGATTCTTCTTGGCTTCTGTATAGGATTCTTTCCCTCCTGGTAAGGAACAGGACCCCTCTAGAATGAAGATTTTCAAGGGAGAAGGGAGAAAGTCACACTTTAAGGTTATAAGGCTTGTTTGAGGGAGTGAGTGGAGTTTTAGTTTCTATGACCTACCTTGAATAAGAAAAATTTTGGTTTCTGTGACTTTCAGTGGAAAAGAAAGAGCATGGGGAAATTCTGACCTCTTTTAGATCAAAATTATCAGAATGCTAAGGTGCCATACTTTGGATATCATTTTCTGAACCCAAAAGCTTACTTTTTTTTCTTTTTTACATATAAGTGTACTCACGAAATTCATTGGCTCTCTTAGCTAGCATGATGTGAGTTAATGAGTAAATTTTACTCTTATTCCTAGTAAAGAAGGTGCTACTTTCATTTCTTTGAAGTGATCAATAAAATATTAATGTGGTTTTGTAAGAATAGAACATGATATATTGACATATAATCTGCTGCAAAATAATAGAGCTAAATTTAGAAAAATATAACCTTCAGTGAATATTTTATCAAAGCATATCTACTAGAAAATATGATTCTCTATAAATCTATCTTCTAAAACTTTTTGTGTCCTGGAATGCCTTTTATGCTATTTCTCCAAATAAAAGTCTGATTCCATATTTCCTACCATTATTTTCCATCCTTTCCAATGAAAACTAATTCAAATCTTCCTTCCTATGAAGGTTCTCTAACCAGCCTATTCTTCCTATTTTTACTTATCTACTCATAGATGTTTAATTACACAGCTTAAGTACAATGACTACAATATGAGTGGCATTTATTTTATAACCCTACAATATTTAACCAATATGCTGCAAGTAACAAATTCTCAAGAAATTCTTGTTGAATATTATTTTATTTAAAAAATCTGTTAGCATAAACGAAAGTCTCTGATTACTCCACCCTTACCCCCTATTGATCAGCTGTGACAGTGTACTTAGTTCTGCTTAGGACTCAGTTAAGAAGAAACCTATTTGAAATTGTAATGCTTTTTCCCAGTAGAAAGTGTGTTCTATTACCAGTCTATTATCTGACACATTTAGTGGAATAAATCTAATCAATAGCTAATATTTGAAATGAGTAAGTTGAAAAAAGTTTAAAATTTTTATCACCTAAAACACACTTTTGAATTCAAAATTATATAAATACTATAAGATCCTTCCATTCCTTTGACTTTTAGTGAAAGACCATGCCATACAAGGATAATTAAATATGACTCCATTTTCTCTGAATAATGTTGGAGGACAGGACAGTTGAATTTTTCTCAGTATAAATATTTACTCAGTTACTTCTCATGAATGTAGTCATGGTTCAGGGCTCTGTTGGATCCAGGAACTTGGCAGAGTAATCCTCTATGCCCATAGGTGACAGATTACTGCTAGTAACAGGTGGGCTGTCTGCAAAGCAGTACTCTCAGGTAGAGTGCACAGCATGGGAACTGTTTTAAAATGAAAGAACTTATATTTATTTAGAACATATTTACTGACTGTCAGTACTAACAATCGTAGTGAATGAGGAGAACATTTAGTTTGTTTGGTGGAAGCTGCTGATACAGAGTAGTTTTAGGGTTTCTTTTAACCTTGACAATTTGAGCAATAAAGATGCAAAAAACAGTAAGTGGTGTATATTGTACAACAAAGAAGTGTGAAAGAGAAATAAATGAATATGTGCTAGTGCAAATTGAATTATAATACTCTCAATGAAGTGACTGGCACTCAAAAATAATCTATCTTAGACAAGTATTATACAAAAATGAAGAAGGATGCAACAATGAATTCCTCTAAATTGATGGAATAAATATCCCTCTAATCCTCTGAAAATTTTCCAGTTAGGAACTCCTTAACACCATCCTCGGTGTTTCTAACTACAGAAATAATGCAGTGGCGACAGTCATGTGCACATTTCTAAATTCACTATTTTATTAGAATGTAAATAACACAGGGTTACAAGCTTAAATATATTAATTATTTCCTTTGCTGTACAGAAGCTTTTTTAGATTGATGTGATAACATTTTGTCTGTGCATTTTGAGGTTAACTCAACAGATATTTGTCTAGATCAATGTCCCAAGCATTTTTCTAATGTTTTCTTCCAGTAGTTTTTATTAGTCTTTAATTATTCTTTAATTAGTCTTTAATGCATGTCAAACTGATTTTTGTATATGGTGAGAGATAGGGGCTTGGCTTTATTCTTCTACATATAGATATCCAGTTTTCCCATCATCATTTATTGAAGAGACTGTCCTTTACCCGGTGTATGTTCATAATTTGCTGTTTCACATGGAGAAGACAAGAATATATAATCCCCTCAGAGCACTGGAGCCACACATGTTTGACCTTAGAGCCATTACATGTTTGACACTGACATTTGAAGAGTTTAAAAATTTGGATGAGGAAGTCAAAAAATAAAATCAGGAATGTCAGTTTAAGTATATAATTTGCAATTATAAAAAATGAAGCCACCTCTGCTATGGTTCAGATGCATATCCCTCCAAACCTCATACTGAAATTAGATCTTCAATGTTGAAGTGGGAGTCTAATGGGTGGTGTTTGTGTCATGAAGGAGGATCTCTCATGAATAGACTAAAACCCTTTTTCAGGGGCAAGTTTTCACTCCGTTAATTCAACAAGAACTGGTTGTTGAAAAGAGCTAGGCACTGTCCCCTCTCTTTCTTTCTCTCTTGCCATGTAACCAATGCCCATGCCAGCTCCCCTTCACCTTCCACCATGAGTGGATGCAGCCTGAAGCCCCGAACAGAAATTGAGCAGATGCTGGCATCATGATTCTCATACAGTCTGAGAGTTAAATAAACCTTTTTCCTTTATCAATTACCCAGCCTCATATGTTCCTTTATAGTAACACAGAATGGATTAAAACAACCTCGCACCAAGGAAAAATGGGACAAACGGTATGTCACATCACATGGCTTTTTGTTATTAGTATGCAAAACTATGCAAAATCTGGTTCATCATACATACTCCCTCTCCCCAACCCCTAGTTTCTCCATCATGGTTACTGAATGAAAGTGTTTAAAAGAGAATTCTGTGATAGGAGGACTGCAGGTAATTCTGCAAGACTTTGCCAAGGGTGGGTAGAATCACCTTCTACTATGAAATTCTTTAATTCAAAAACTATTGTACAACTGTGACTTCAGGTCTTGGTTGTAGAATTCTGGCCTTGCAGAAACTATTTTGTTCTTAAAAACGAAGATTAAAGTGTTAGGCTTAGTTTTGAATGGATCTTATTGTTGATTTATTATAAAACTATGACCTTCCTTAATACCCGTTCCTAAAAAAACATTAATTTATCTACTTCCTACTGCTGGTCATAACCTAATATTTAGTAATATTTGCTTTTACTGAATGCATAGCATGCCGTTATAAATTCCTTAAACACTTTTTTTATGCATTAGAACTGTTTTTACTGAAATATTTGTTTGCATGTACTAAGGCTAACTATATAGGAATTCATTAAAATTTATTATATTTTGTTGCTTGCTTTGTATGAATTTTTATTCATATTTACCTTGTCTGCATGTGCTGTATAGGAATTCATTCAAATTTATTGTATATTATGCCTTGCTTTCTAGTCACCATCATTACTCAAATATATTACAGCATTTGCTTATACAGGTTTTGTAGCCTAGTATTTACCAATATATAAATACATGTATTATTTCTGACTATGCACTCTTAAATTATTTTTCAGTTCTAGAGTAATATTAATGCTTATATAAAACTTATGCTTTACTATAATATTTTATCATATACTGTACTATGCTTAAAGCAACAAACTGTTTCTACAACAAAATAACTAAAATTACTTACCAAATCTACCAGAAAAAAGTGCAGAAATGTAATTTTTTGAAATAATTTTCCTGTACATTTTAAGTAACTCTTTTTGCTTACATATTTTAAATTCTTGGAAAATATGAAACAGTTTCTGAGAATAGGAGGAAAAGATTCACCTTAGGGAATGTTAAAAAAAAAAGTATTATTTATGATATACCACCATGTATGTATCCCAGACATAGTGGTCTTTTGAGAACTAGAGTTGTTACGCAAATGTAGGAATCTCTAAAGTGGAGCGTTTACAGC
Organism: Cephalopachus bancanus; assembly: GCA_027257055.1. Lineage (NCBI taxonomy): Eukaryota > Metazoa > Chordata > Mammalia > Primates > Tarsiidae > Cephalopachus > Cephalopachus bancanus. The sequence goes on from JAPVLO010000089.1 coordinate 2,036,759, forward strand.
TTTTTCCATGTCATCCTACAAAGATGGCTGCTTCCAAAGTACAGGAAATAAGATATACCAAATTATAACTCAAACAAATCACTAAGAAGATTCTCATGGATTTAGCAGCTAAAGTTTTAAGCAAGAAACTGATATTTTATTATGTTTATCATGTGTGCCTACAATCAAAACCAGTTTATATTTGGAGGAGAAACCAAAATATAATGCACCTTAAACATATACAATCACTTGTGATTACAAGTAATTAGTTATATCATCATTAATTCACAGCTAATTCATAAACTGTGTCAACAGTCACACCCTTTTCCCCTGATCTCCATTAGATTAGCACCAGTTTGCTCATTTATAATTTGCTCTCTTTGTTTTACATACCTGTCAGTCTGGACACCCTTCTTATTCTTAACATTGTTTCTTGCAATGCTATTTCAATCCTATTGAGCATAAGTTATTGTAGTTGTCTCTTAATTTATCCGCTATGTATAGACTTTTTTTTTTTTGTCTCTAAAGCATCCTTCATAAAACCAGTCTCTACTTTTTGAAGGTTTGGACCTAACACAGATTTAGAAATTAATTCTGGTGGAGAACTGATTGGGCTTTGATTCAACATCCCTTCCTTCTTTGTGCCATTTGGGGAGGTGGGGCGGGCAATAGCACTTTTTTTTTTTTTTTTTGAGTTGAAGTCTCACTCTGTCACCCAGACTGAAGTGCAGTGACCGCTTCCGGCCACCACAGCCTCGACCTGCTGAGCTCCGGCAATCCTTCCACCTCAGCCTTCCAAGTAGCTGGAACTACAGGCGTGCACTACCACGCCCGGCTCATTTTTGATTTATTGTAGAGATGAGGTCTCGCCAAGTTGCCCAGGCGGGTCTCGAACCCACGGGCTCAGGCAATCCACTCACCTCAGCTTCCCAAAGTGAGGGATTACAGGTTGAGTCACCAAGCCCGGCTGGTAATAGCTCTTAATGCTTCCTCCGTGCCATTTATTTTCCTCTCACCTTAAATGGACTCACACACACCTACACACTCATCATATCAAAACAAAATGAAACAACAACACGTTTAATGTTTCCAAAGAAAACATGTATTCCCTGGCTTGGAGAGTTTATCAAAATATTGTTCCTGCTTATATTCCCAATCTCTCTTTCCGCTATGACTCTGACGGTGCTGTAAACCATAGTTAAGATGAACTACATTTTCTTCATAACTATATTTTCATTATCTTGTCTTCTCTATTTGGACTGCCTCTTCGTTCTTGAATGCACTTATTTCAAGCACAAACTGAAAGTTTAATTTTGTTGCACACGACCTAAGGAATCCCAAAAATCAGAAGTTATTACCTCCTCTGAACTCTACCTGTCCATTCATGGCCCTTCGCCTACTTTCTTAGATTATAATTTTATTCATGCCTTATCTTGAATTCAACATCATAAGCCTAAAAATTTCAGGTACTTAATGCCGTCTTGTAGGCAATGGGCACTTCATAAACATTTTCTTAATGAATGAAATGTCTGTTAAAAGCAAAAAAATTTTGATGAGCACAGATTAACCAACACAAACTATTTGTTGATTTTTCAGGTATTTTGATCCAAATGACTGGCTAATGATTGACGGTATCTGATGGAAACTCATTTTTTTTGGTAGAAATCATTAATAATAAATTCACATCAGCTTAAGTGTAACCACTCAGTGCACAAACATCAAGGCTTGCAAATCCCCTGGGGATGCAAATTGAAAAATGACATCCAATCTTTGTAAACATTTAGAAGTAATTTTTCTTGATAATATGTATGCTATTATCATAAAAATGAATGAAAGCATCGATTTGTTGCAATTTCCCCTACTAGAAATAAGATTACTGTTAAAATATTTTGTCATAAAATTATAAAAACCATAAATAAAATAATGACCAGCATACTTTATTTAATCTTTCTTTATGCTCTCAGATTTTTTTTAAAATATTACAGCAGAATTCTTACTTGAAAAGATGTTTATGACAGCAATTAAAGTGGATATAGCTCTCTTTGCCAATATTTTAATATTCAGTGTAGCATACTATGATCTCTGCTTTGAAAATGGAAGAATATGTGAGAATATCAAATTTTAGCTATCACTTTGTGGGTTTTTGCCATATCCTCCATCAGAGGGATAATACGCTCCACCCTCTTTCTCTCAGAAGATTTGCCAATGATGCAAACTAATCCTCTTGAATACCAGGTATAATACCAAAATGAGGTAGCCACAGGTTTTGTGTGATGTGACTAAAAAGTCAATCTCATAAAGTAGCATTTCAAAGCTTCTAGATAAATCGCATGTCCCAAGAATGTTTTGGAATAAACAGAATCAAAGAATTAAAGACACTCTGTAGACTAAAGTAATGATTGTTTTGTCAATAAATTGCTATAAGCAGATAAAAATGATTAAAAATTTCACCGAATGCCTCAGCATTTATGTGGATTCCAAGCTTTTGCACTGCTTAGGGTAATAAATGCTCATAACTTTTCCCAAAACCAAATGGATGAAGGTTCATTATCTTATATGCAAAACATCAGGACAGTTGATATCTCTTGTACACCTGAGATAAAGACCAAGACTATGAAGAAATTAGAGTCTAATTTGTTCTTTGTTCTGTGGAGTAAAAAACTCTATTTAAGACCTAATAAATATATTCCCTATAGATAAATAATAATAAATGTTATTATCTTGGAAAATTATAAAATTTTTATTCAATAAAACAACATGAAAGTGAGTAAAAAAGGCATTTACATTATTTTGAACTGTTGATGCTTCATGCATAAGCTTCCAAAATGTAATACATTTGAAGAATGAGTTGTAAAAATATCATATTATAAGAACTTTGTCAGCACAATATAATAGCTTGATTCCTGCAAAAAATATAAAAAATAACTTTAGTAGTTTGAAAAAGTAGCCCTTTTTATAACTTGTGACATATTTGCATAATATTTTCTTGTACTCATGAAAAATAATCATCTAAAACTTTTCATCAATCTAACTAAAGTCCCTTAAGCAATTTGATTTATGACATTCTTTTTACCAGATAGCTATTATAAACATGACATAAATAAACCAAAGCATACATTTCCAAGGCATATATAATACTACAATAATTTCTTTAATAATCTCATTGTAAAAACACACAATATTGATATCTTTAATTTTAGTTATAACATCTGATTTCATTCGTAAGCAAATATTCTCAGTGTTTTCTTTTCTCAGGTTAAGAATAAATATTTATTTCATCCATTATATGTTTGACACTGTATATCTCCCTTTATACTTTTAAAATATTATACAATATTTACAAACTTTCACTTTGAAAACATACCAACTTTAGCTTGTCAATTAACGAATAATTTGTGTGTCCAACACAGTCTTAGTTTTTCATCTACTGTTATTTTCCACATATTATTTCTGAACCACTATTCACTGAATATAGATCTTGTACCAAGAATATACGTAAGGCTACCTGATATATTTATTTTAATATATTTATTTTATATGTACTTAATGTATTTATTTTTATATGTACATGTAAATATGACATTGCAATGGCATGGGAAAAAAATCTTAAGTGATCAAGCAATTATTTAAAATAAATGTAGTAATCATAATTCTAGACATCCACAGAAAGTCCTAGTTGTAGCTGGTAATAGCATATGGGTTTAATAGGCTCAAATCCAAATTTATTTTGCATTATACTGTAAATGACATATTTCAATATATGTGTGAATGTTAACATATTAATTTAAGCCCTTAGCTTTTCTTATGGGACAATATTACTTTTTTAGTAATAAAGGTAACCTATTAAATTTATTATTTATGGTAATTGATTCAAACTATCACTCACCTTATCTGTGTCCAAGAAATCTTACCAACTCATGATCATTCTATTTAAAATACAGAGTAACAGTGATCAGGATGATAGGACAGTATAAGCAAATAAATGTGAGTCAGCAAATTGTTTTTAGTTCATTTTGGCTTCTTCCTTGTGATAGTAACAAGCAATGGACAAAACCAAACAAAGATGAAAGAGAAGTGTCATTAAACCAATGTAATGACAAAAATAAAATAGTAATGACAGCCTCGAACATGGAGAATATTAGAAAGTATTTTCTAAAGAGAAAGTAGGGACAAAAAAGAATAAATTATGTAATGAGAAAATAGAATAAAGCATCAGAAGGAGAATAATAGAGAAAGAAAATGGATTAGAAAGAAAAAAAGACAAACAAGAATAAAGTCATGAGTTAAACCAAAATAGAGAATTTTTTAATGCAGGAAACAATAGCAATGAAAGTCAAAGCAAAAAAAAAAAAAAAATAGAGGAGGCAAAAACGTACTATAAAAATGAGTAAGTTACTGGAAAATGAAAAGGGAGCTCAAACATAGAAATGTATGAAGCTAACAAGAAACTAGTGGGTTTGAAGAAAGAAAAGGTGTGATTGTGCCCAGGGGATGCTTGTACAGGCATTAGTTTCAGTTAGCCCATTAGAGCAGGTTTAACAGGAAAAGAGAACAAGTCACATAACAAATATTTCTACTTTATGTCTTTCATAATAGACCCTAGCCTTGTCAGAATACCCTGAGAGGAAATTAAATTAGGTGATTTCAGTGGAAAATGATGCAGAGGCAAAAAGTCTAGTTTAGAATCTTAAGAGCCAGGACCTACTACAAATTAGGAGAAATATGTGGTTATATAAAAGAATGCTTCAACAATAGAGATTTTTTTTGCCTTTTTTATTTTTCCTTTACTTTCTTTTCTTTGTGAGAATCTATATGTGAGTCTAGTCAACCGGCTCAGATCTGCCTTAGGAGCCTGACAATGACCTTAAGGCACTCACCTGTATTCAGTTTCTGAAGTCAGACACTGCTATAAAATGCTGTCTGAGAAAGACCATACTTTCCTCTAACTGCATTTTTATCTTTCGAAGTATGAACGTGCTAAATTTTATCCTATTTGCACCCACCAATTTCAATGATTAAATAGCATATCTAGAGTAGGAATGACTTTTGTGGAGACTTGAGTTTTGTCCTAGCAGGGTTTGATTTTGTTTTTATTTTTTTTTAATATTAGGAGAGTCCATATATGTGACAAAAGTTCACTTTGGGGGGATATGGCATCTATCTTATTAATAATATGCAAGTTTTTATTAGAAAACTAAAATCTGTTTCTGTGGGAGTCATTTATATTTCAGAAAATGGTAAGATTGCTCTTCTCTAGCAGATCTGTTATTAAGATCAGGAGTAATACTACATGAAAGAGATTGGCAGTAGCCGGTTGCTGCCAGGGCAAAGAGGGGAACACACAACTTAATAAGGGTATCTAATCTCAAATCAGGCGAAGTGAGGGCCAGTGGGAGGCCCAAAATTCGCCTGTATGATGATCACTTATGTACTTAACCCTGAATTGTACCCCACATCTTTTTTTAAAAGTGGGAAGGAGGGGTGGGAAAGGAGAAACTAACAATTCCAGCTTAATTTTTCAGCTCTGCAGTCTCCTGGAAGCCTTTCTCTACTACATTCAAAAGCAGATCAGCTACTTTTTGGTGCTCTGACATGATTTGTACATTATTTATCACATCTCACATAGGCTATTTTATCAGTTCACATGCCTTATCTTTCAGAGTACATGCTAGATTGTACACTTTTTGAGAGCAGTGACTATGTGATACTATGCTCTGTGAAACTGTGCAGTCAGAGGCTTAAAGCATTTTTAGGTGATCAATATACATTTGTGGAATTGGTCATAGCAAATCAGGCAAGAAGGAAGAAAGGAAAACTGGAAGTCTATTTTCATGCCTAGCAGTGTGCATAAAGTTAAAGCGCATGCTTAAAATCAGGCCTCTGAAATATTTAAAAATTTAAACACATAGCATATTTACTGATTTATTTCTACTGTCAGTATGAAAATATTCTCAACCCTAAATATATTTCAACTTATTTCCCCTTTAAAGGAAAATATCCAAATTTTCTAGAGATGGTGTAATAGGTACATGGAATTTTACAGATAATGTTATTAATTTTGTATATTAAATAACAAGATGGAAAATTGTATTTTTTCAAATAGTGCATAAATAAATACAGTTGTTTATTACATGGACGTTTTTCTGTAGTTTATATTTCCAATATGTTCAATAGTGTAATTTCTACTGCAATTAAATAACCAGAAAGTAAGAGGCGAAAACAGTACTTTTTAAATTACCATTTTGATTCCTGGCATCTCTTCTTCCCACAGATTATGATTTTAGCAAAATTTACTTTAGTCTTAGTTTCCTTAACTGTAATGTGAGGATAATGAAATCATGTTTATGAAGTTGATATGCGAAATATAAAGAAAAATGTATTTACGGTTTTGGAAAATAATAAATGCTTAAAAGTTAATGGCATTTACTGTCATGATTAGATGATGACCAAAAATGTTCTGAAAGTTTGGCACAGAGGAAGCAACTCATAACATTCAGGGTATATTGTTTCATAGTTTTTGAATAATTTTTAATATTTCAGTTTCCAAAACATGTATAATAAATTAGGCAAGGACCAAGGTGGCAATTCTTCACTATCCTTTCCCATTACTATACACACACACACACACACACACACACACACACACACACACACATATATATATATATATTATATATATATATATATATTTTTTTTTTTTTAACTTGTAAATACAGCACTGTGGGCAAATGTGGCAAATATGTACCTGCAAACAAAACTTTGGGAATGCTTGTGAAATATAATGGAGAATTCTACAATGAAATAAAATGATGTCTTAGAAAAATGTATGAGAAGAAAATTTTAATAGAATAAACCTAATTAGCTCTAAAATGTATATTATCAAAATTGCATGCTACCTTTATATTTACAATCTTTCATAAATTTTGACTGATTTTAGTAGCTTTGCTGTTTTTATAGAAACTCAAATTGCCTTATTTTGAGAAGTGTCTATTCATATCTTCTGCCCACTTTTTAATAGGGCTTTTTTTTTAAAAAATATTTTTCTCCTTTCAGCACTGTCAGTCCTTGTAGATCCTGGATGTTAGGCTTTTGCCAGATATGCACTTGGCAAATATTTTTTCCCATTCTGTGGGCTGTCTCCCCACTTTCTTATGATTTCCTTTGCTTTGCAGGAGCTTTTTAGTTCGATGAGATCCAACTTGTCTATCTTCTCTCTTGTGGCATGGGCTTATACTTCAGTCCGGATGGCCATCATGAATAACTCAAAAAAACAACAGATGTTGGAGAAGATGCAGAGAAAAGGGAATGCTTCTACACTGTTGGTGGAAGTGCCAACTGGTATAAACTATGTGGAAAACAGTGTGGCAATTTATAACAGATCTACAAATCAACCTTCCATACGACCCAGCAATCGCCCTTCTATGAATGTACCTGGAGCAACTCAAATCATTCTACAGAAATGATACCTGCACATGCATGTTTATTGCAGCAGTACCCACAATAGCAAAAACATGGAACTGACCATGCTGCCTATCAAAAAAATGGTACTGGATTTTAAAAATGTGGAATATTATGCAGTCAAAATGCAGTACAAAATCATGGACTTTGCAGCAATTTGGATGGATTTAGAGTCTATCATACTCAGTGATCTATCACAGAAACAAAGAACTGAGTACCACATGTTCTCACTCATAAGAGGGCCCTTAACATTTATCATAAGACCACAAAAAAGGGACTAGCCATAGCAGGACACTGTCAGAGGAGGGAGGGAGGAGGGGAACATAACATCAATAAGGGTACCTGACCATAAAACAAATGATGTGAGGAGCAATGCGAGGTCCAAACTTCACCTGTACATTGACCTCTTATGCACCTAACCCTGAATTGTACAAATCTCTAAAATAAAATAGTAAAAAAAAGAAACTCAAATTGCCAACCATTTCATAGAACTACAACTGCCATTAAAAATCTTCGCAATCACTTCCAAATATTGTTACCACTTTATACACTGGAAATATTTTTAAAATGAAGGAACAGTGTGAGAGTATTATCTAATAGAACAAAATTTTAAAATGCAGCATCTAAACAATCTTTTGTAGGAAACAAATATCAGGGTCTATTATATATATAATATATACATACACACACATACATATATAGTTTTAGTAACTATCTATCTATCTATCCACTATCATCTATATCTATCTGCCTATCTTTTAATTAGCCGGTTGGTTAGCTAGTTTGCTGTCATCCATCTTTCTTCTAAGTTCCTAAATATGGATGACTGAGCCTTAACCTATAACTTCTCAATAGTTTTTGATTAATAATACATTGTGTAGACTTTTCTGAGCCATTAAAAACAAATGCTCAAAGTAGGGATGGACATGTGAATAAAATGACTTCTTCTGAGCAGGCATCAACCTCAAATATTTCCTTTGCTCAAATAAATCTATTAATGCTAAACTGCTTAAATAAAACCAACTTGAGGAGGCCTGTAACAGCTAGGATAAGCTATCTGCTTTGAAAATGGGGACCAATTTTCCTAGATTCAAACTCTAGTAATCCCCTATTTTAAAATGTCTTGTCAGTGTAAATAAGTCTGAAATTGAAAGTGCTCAATTTGGTCCATCATCTTAGACTGAGTGACCTGAATATGTATGCTCCTTTCCTGTCTAAAGAGATATTGAAACTTCAGGCACCTTCAGTAGTCAATATATGGGCATCCCTGTGATCTTATAATTGACTCTTCCTGTATTCCAGCAATTATCCTTCTATAGGTTGAACAATTGCTCTTTCTGCCCCACCTTTGCTGAACTCACATTACATATTGTCACACAGGGGAAGGGTTACATTTTAAACACTCATTTAAACTGAGTGAAGATCAATACTGCTGCTGTCTCCTCATGTAAGTGAGGGAAATGACATGTGTAAATTATGACAGCATCCCAGGGTGCAGATTGTTTTAGAAATATATCATAAAAGTACAGACAGGATAAGTGACACCAATCACCACATCTTATCAGAACCTAAAAATTCTCAGTAGGTTGGAGAATTTAAGCTCATATTCTTTGTGTATAATGCATAATAAGGACTGTCCTTTCATAATACAAAATTGTCAACAAAATCAGGAAAATAGAGCAAATAAAATTAGAAGTTTATGTAATGTTCAAAGACACAGTCTATGCAGAAATACTCAATTACTCATAAGGAGTTTGTTCATCTGAACCCTGTGTAGGGGAGAGAATGCCTTGTCAGACTGATGCCATCATCTGGTTTTTCTGCCAAGTATAATCCTATAGTGGTATGTACCTTAGGTTTTTAAAGCCTGACATTATACTTTTGACTTGCATTACTAATAACATTTTTTTTTAAATTGTATCTTCAACAAAATTTTTTAAAGAGGCTTTGGCCTATTTATGTAGCTTATCAACAGACATAGAATGGACTGGTACAGCTGTAGAAATTCTTGGGTCAGCCGGGTTCAGTGGCTCAGCCTGTAATCCCGCGCCTTTGGGAGGCTGAGGTGAGTGGATTGCCTGAGCCCATGGGTTCGAGACCCACCTGGGCAGCGAGACCTCATCTCTACAATAAATCAAAAAATCAGCCGGGCATGGTAGCGCATACCTGTAATTCTGGCTACTCGGAAGGCTGAGGCGGAAGGATTGCCGGAGCCCAGCAAGCGAGGCTGTGGTGGCTGGCAGAGGCCACTGCACTCCAGTCTGGGTGACAGAGTGAGACTCCAACTCAAAAAAAAAAAAAAAAAAAAAGAAAAGAAATTCTTGGGTCTGTTTAGAATGTTATTTCAAACACTGGAAAACTATACATATTTGTTTTATTCATTAATTTATCTGCATTTGTTAGTTGAATCAATCATTTTGGCTTTGAGTAACTCCTTCTTATTTAGTGGAGACCTACCTTGGTGGTTATCTTTATCTAAAACTTATTTTTTGAGCCAGGGTCTCACTTTATCACCCATCTGGAGGACAGTGGCATGATCATGGCTCACCACTGCCTCAACTTCCTAGACTCAGGAAATTCTTCTGCTTCAGTCTCCAAGTAGCTGGGACAGTATAGGATGATATTTTTGACTTTTTGAAAAGACAAAATCTTGCAATTTTGCCCAGGCTGGGATTGAACTCCTGGGCTCAAGTAATCCTCCTGCCTCAGCCTTCCAAAATGCTAGGATGGGCCAGCATGCTTAGCCCTAGAATGTTTTTCTTTCAACTTCTACATCAGCTACATGTATTTTTAGAACATTATATTTTGTAATTATTTACCATAGTCAATATACTAATTAATTTAGAGGATTTTAAAAGTGAAGGAGATTACTGAAAACTTCCAGTCCACAGATTGTGCTGATTCAGCATAGAAACTTCTTCCTTGGGAGCTCGGGAAGATGGTTGCTGAGCCAGTCAGACTATGCGAGTCTTGGTGTGAGTGAGGGAGTGTATGGAAAATTTTATGTATATGCTGGTGAGTGAGTTGGACATGTGAGTGGCTCACTGAGTGAGGGCTAGGGGGCTAACAGCCTGGGCTCTCCTCAGTGGTTGGTGCTGTAGTTGCTGGGCTTGGACACTAGAGATTTCTGGGACACAGAAGCTGACTGCCATTTTTTTTTAAATTAAAAAAAAATCCTTGCTGGGTAGAAAATGTTGGGAGAGACGGAATAAGTGGGGGCTTGTGAGCAAGTGGCCAAGGTCCTGGTGCAACAACTTGTGCTGCAGCTTCTCTTCTTGGTCCTTGGCTCTTCCGGTCACAGAAGCTGAGTGCCATTTTTTTTAATGGAGAAAAGTTTTCCTGTGAAGAAGTGGTGGGGAGAGACTACCAGCTGCAGGCTCTGCCTAGCCACTGCAGCAGGAGAGATTGCCAGCTCTAGGCTTTGCCTCACCAATCAGTGCCTGAATGGGCACTGGCAGCAGGCTGTGGAGGGAGCCACGAGGCAGACCACACCAGAGAGGACAAGAGAGGCACTCCACTACCATCTTGAAGATGGAGCAGGAAATTGCTCTGACTTTGCTCACCATGAAGCTACAGATCCGATCTCTGTGACTGGTGGATCAACTACTCAGGGTTGATAGTGACCCAGAAAGAATATCCTGAAAACACAAACTTTGGAGGGACCTGACAATTGTTGAGTCCAAGGAAACCCACCCCATAAACTGATCCAGCTGTAGGACAAAGGGTGTGGCCAAAAAATAATGAGAAGGAGCTCCAAAGCGTTCAGTGGTGAGTCCGGCGATGACCCAAATCCCCTCGTCTCCAGCAATCCTCTGAACATCAGACCCACACAGCTGGGCCATGGATGAGAACAAGCCCAGACAGAGCCTGGATGTCAGTGGCAATAGGACAACTCCATTCCAGGATAAACGTGGCTAGGGCACACTAAGTGAGAACATACCTGGGGAAGAGACAATCTCACACCTCCCCACTGGAGGAGATCTTACTGACCATATGAAAGTGGGAGGGGAGGACTTTCACATATATACCACCCACCTCCAATGCCCCTCTCCCTTCCCTGCTCCAGACATTAGGGAGAGAGTGAAAGAGGTGGAAGCTCTGCAGGAGAGACAACACTAGAGGAACAATTACAGAGCCTGCAACAAGAAGGCAGTCTTTTTTTAATTTTTAAAAAAGTTAAAAAAATATTTGCCTGTTTGTTAGTCCATCTATTTTTTAAATATTTTTTTCTTTGTGCATGAATGTGTATTTGGGGTGTGATCTGCATCTCCTCAGTTTTTTTCTTTTTCTGTTTCTTTATTCTTTTCTTTGTTGTTTTCTGTTTATGTGTGTATGTGAATAATTAAGTGTTTATCTTTCAATGTTGTTGGTGGTAGTGGTCAGTTTTTGTTCTTTCGTTTTTCTGTTTTTAGTTTGTGTGTGTGTGTGTGTGTTTTCTTAGTTTAAGGTGTGTGTCAATAATATATGTGTGAAGGTTCAATCTGAAATCCTTTTTTTCTTTTTTTCTGTGCTTTCTGTGTTTCTTCTCCATTCACTTTGCGTTAGGTGTGTGTGTGTGTGTGTGTGTGTGTGTGTGTGTGTGTGTGTGTGTGTTTGGTTTTCTTGGTTTTTTTTTTTTGTTGTTTGTTTTGTTTCACTTTGTTGTTATGCCAGTTTGTTTTGGGGTATGTGTGTATGTCTGTGCGTGTTCAACTGTTTTTTGCAGTGGTTTCTGCTTTCATTGTTCTGTTTTTTTATTATTATTTCTTTTTAAAATTCTTGTCCATCTTATTTTATTCTATTTTTCTCAGTGCTCCTCATTGTCGTCACTGTATCTTGGACTCAGGGTTACACATATATACCCATTGCATTGTCATACAGAGTGGTGATGGGGAGTGGGCCTCAGGGAACACATACCAAAATCAGTGAACATTATAATTTGCAAGTAGTTTCTGAATCCTAGCACCCCATTCCTTGCATAAATTGACTTTCAAAACTACAAGAGATAGCAAAGTTTCCCTCACACAGTCCTATTTCAAAAGAGAGCAAATCCAGAACCCAAATCAGGGAACAATAGAGGGCTAAGCAAACATCAGAAGGTAAAGGCACACCCATTGACACTGAATAATAAAACTAAAGAGAAAAATGAGAAATCTGTCATAAATAAGGAAATATCAAAGGAAGACCACAGGTAATTTCAAGTGTAACAAAGACAAAACTCCTGAAAAATGAGACCTTGGAGCCCAAACAATGGAAGTCAACAATGACTGGCCCCAGAATATGATAGGGATTAGGAAATGGATGGGAAGAGTGAATAAGACTCAAAAAATAAAAGATGCGACACTGGAAGAACTTGTAACAAAGATTATGGCAATAAAAAAATTCATCCAGGAAATAAATAACAAAATGACAAACACAGAAAGCAGAATTAATCTATCTGAAGAAAGAATCTCAGAACTTGAAGACCAGAATATGAAATTAATCCGGTCTGTAAAAAACACAGAAAGAAGACTCAGAAAGAAAGAACAAAGCCTACAAGAGATGTGTGATTATATCAAGAGGAAGAAACTACACCTGATTGGTATCCCATAAGAAGAAAGGGAAATGGAGAACAACTTGGAGCAAGTATTCCAGGAGGCAATCCAAGAAAACTTTCTCCATCTCACCAGAGATATGACCAATCAAGCACAAGAGTTACAGAGAACTCCCACAAGACATCAAATGAGAATACCAACATCTAGACACATGGTAATTTGCCTACACAAAGTAGATACAAAAGAAAAAATCCTAAAGGTAGCGAGAGAGAAAGATCAGACTACCTACCAGGGAAAATCAATCAGAATAACAGCAGACCTATTCGCAGAAATACTACAAGCAAGAAGTGACAGAAGTCCAATATTCAAAGTTCTCAAAGATAAAAAATTTCAACAAGGAATTTCCTACCCAGCTAAGCTCAACTTCATCAGTGATGGAGAATTGAAATCCTTTCCAGACATCCAATCCCTACAAGATTATGCAGTTTCCAGACCAGCTCTACAAGAGACACTTAAAATGCTATTAAGCACAGAAGAAAGAAAAAAAAAAAAAAAGAAAAGGAATGACACACACTTCCCAAGAGAACAGCAGAGCACAGAATCAACAAAGAATACAGTGCAGAAACACACTTGAAACACACACACATATATCAACACAAAAGCTAAAAGAAAACAAACAAACAAAAAAACTTTATAAGAACCTCATGAAGGAATAAACATTCACATTTCAATAATCAGCTTATGAATGGACTTAATGCACCATGAAAAGACACAGAATGGCAAACTGGAAAAGATACAATGACCTATTATTTGCTGCATCCAGGAAATTCATCTCACTGTAAGGGACACACACAGACTCAAAGTTAAAGGATGGAAATCAAGTTTCCAGGCAAATCGATCACAAAAAAGGCAGCAGTCCCAATCTTAATATCAGACAAAGCAGCATTTAAACTATTAAAAATTTAAAAAGATAAAAAAGGAGACTACATAATGATAAAGGTTCAATCCATCAACAAGACATATTCATCCTAAACATATATGCACCCAACACAGGAGCACCAGCATTTATAAAGCAACTACTAAGTAAACTAAAAAAAAGATACTGACTCTAACACTTTTATAGCAGAGGACTTGAATACCCCACTAACAGCCCTATATAGATCATCAAGGCAAAAAATCAACAAGCAGATCCAGTACCTAAACTAGACACTAGATCAAATGGACTTAGTAGATACCTACAGATTCTTCCAGTCAAAAACCACAGAATATAAATTTTACTTATCATCACATGGAACATACTCCAAGATTAATCACATCCTAGGCCATGAATCAGGCAAAAACAAATTCCATAAGATTGAAATATTGTCATTCACCTTCTCAGACCACAGTGGAATAAAAATAAATATCAACACTTACAATATTTACTCAAAGGCCACAAAGACATGGACACTAAACAGCATGATGCTGAACAAATACTGGGTCAACACTGAAATCAAAGCAGAAGTAAAAGATTCCTAGAAACAAATGAAAATGAAGAAGCATCTTACCAAAGCTTCTGGGATGCCATGAAAACAATTCTAAGAGGGGAATTTATATCTCTGCAATAACATATCAAGAAAATGGAAAGATCACAAGTTGAGAGCCTAACAAATTACCTGAGGGAAATTGAAAGAGAAGATCACCAAAACCACAACTTCAGCAGATGACTCCAGATCATCAAAATAAGAGTCCAAATATGGGACATAGAAGACAAAAATATCATAGAAAACATCAACAAAACAAAAAAACTTTTTTTGAAAGAATTAACAAGATTGATGAAGCCCTAGCCAGAATGACCAAGAAAAAGCATAAATAAACACAATCAGAAATACAAAAGATCAAATCTCAACTGACCCCAAAGCAAAACAAATGATTATCAGAGATTACTACATACACCTGTATGGAAACAAACTTGATAACCTAAATGAAATAGAGGACTTTCTGATAAAACACAGCCTCCCCAGGTTGAAACAAGAATACATTGAGACATTAAATAGAACAATAGCAATCCTGGAAATTGACTCTGTCATACAACAACTACCTACAAAAAAAAAAAAAAAGGAAAAAAAAAAACAAACCTGAACTGCATGACTTTCCAGCAGAATTCTACAAAACGTACAAGAAGGAGCTGATACCAATCCTATTGAATGTATGCCAGGAAACTGAGAAAGTTGGAATTCTCCCCAAATCATTTTACTAAGCTAACATCACACTGGTACCCAAACCAGGTAAAGATCCAACAAAAAAAGAGAACTACAGGTCAACATCTCTTATGAACATAGATGCAAAAATCCTCAATAAGATTCTAACAAATTGGATCCAAAAAACACATCTCAAAAATAATTTACCATGACCAAGTAGGCTTCATCCCCAGGAAGCAGGACTGGTTCAATATCTATAAAATCATAAATGTAATTAAATACATCAACAGATATAAAAACAAGAACCACATGATTATATCATTAGATGCAGATTTCAAACTTTGCTATACGTCTACACTAATCAAAAAAGTCTGGTATTGGTACAAGAGCAGGCAGATAAACCAATGGAACAGAATAGAGATTCCAGAAGCAAAGCCTCAATTTCTCAACCAACTCATCTTTGAAAAAGCCTCCACTAACAACCACTGGGTGAGGAGAACCTATTCAATAAAAGGTGCCAGAAAAACTTGCTGATCACATGCAGAAGATAGAAACAGGA
Organism: Cephalopachus bancanus; assembly: GCA_027257055.1. NCBI lineage: Eukaryota > Metazoa > Chordata > Mammalia > Primates > Tarsiidae > Cephalopachus > Cephalopachus bancanus. Next base: position 2,052,448 of record JAPVLO010000089.1, read on the forward strand.
CCCCTACCTATCTCTATACACAAAAATTAACTCTAAATGAATCAAAGACTTAAATGTAAAACCTCAGACTATAAGAATCTTAGAAAGCGCAGGAGACACCCTTATGGATATTGGAATTGGCAACCAATTTCTGATCAAAACCCAAAGTGCCCATGCCATTAGAGATAACGTAGACATGTGGGACTTTATCAAATTGAAAAGCTTCTGGAAAGCCAAAGAAACCTTCAAGAGAATGGAGAGAGAGTTCACAGAATGGGCAACATATGTGCCAACTGTATATCTGACATAGGCTTAACATCCAGGATCTACTAGGAACTCAAATGTGCTGAAAGGAAAAAACAAACAGCCCTATTAAAAAGTGGGCAAAAGACATGACTAGACACTTCTCAAAAGGAGCGTTATGGGAAGCCAGCAGGCAACAACAACAAAATAGTGCTCAGCCTCACTAATCATCAGAGAAATGCAAATCAAGCCACATTGATATACCACCAAACACCAGTATGAATTGCCATCATTAATGAAACAGACAACAACAGATGCTGATGAGGATGCGAAGAAAAAAGGAATGCTTCTACACAGCTGATGGGAATGCAAACTAGTGCAACCTCTTTGGAAGACAATCTGGCAATTTCTGAAAGAACTACAAATTAACCTTCCATATGACCCAGGAATCCCCCTATTGGAAATATACCCCGAGGAACTCTAGTCATTCTATCATAACTATACCTGTACATGCATGTTTGTTGCAGCTTTATTCACTATAGCAAAAACATGGAACCAACCATGCTGCCCATCGAAGCTGGACTAGAGTAAAAAAAAAAATGTGGTACATATGCACAATGGAATATTATGCAGCCATAAAGAGACAAACATATGGACTTTCAGCAACTTGGATGAATTTAGAGTCTATCATACTCAGTGATCTGTCACAGAAACAAAAGAACAAAATACCATATGTTCTCACTCATAAGCGAACCTTGAACAATTATCATAATTGTAACAGAAAATGATCGACAGTAGTAGAGGAAAGGAGGTGGGATTGGCAGTTGAGGGAAACTGCAGTTGAGGGAAATTGCCAGGGGCAGGAATGGGCACACCTTATCAACAAGGGTACCTGCATAATCAATGCTTGTATACCTAACCCTGAATCGTACCCCACATCTTTAAAATAAAAGAAAAGAAAAATAAAAAATTTTCTTCCTTGAACATTCTCAGGAAACTAAAGTGAATTGCTGGTTATGAAGAAGTACTTGTGTCTTAAATAAAGGCTTGCATCTGCAGACGTGTTCACTGTCACATATCTAGAATAGCAAATATTAAGGAAAACGAAGAGTTTGTGTAAATGTATATTTTATGTATAAGAACTACAACCAGGCACAGTGGAATTTAGAAAATGATCAAATTATTTGTTGTCCACAAGAGACTCCCTTTAGATGCAAAGACATAAATACCTTGAAAAAAAAGAAAAGTTATTAGATATGACACCAAAAGTATAAGCAACAAAAGAAAAATATAAACAAATTGGATAAAATTATGCAAACCTTTTTGCTTTAAAAAAAAAAATCAAGCTGGGCTCTGTGGCTCAGCCTGTAATCCCGCGCCTTTGGGAGGCTGAGGTGAGTGGATTGCCTGAGCCCGCGGGTTCGAGACCCGCCTGGGCAGCGAGACTTCATCTCTACAATAACTCAAAAAATCAGCTGGGCATGATAGCGCATGCCTGTAATTCCGGCTAGTCGGAAGGCTGAGGCAGAAGGATCGCCGGAGGCCAGCAGGCGAGGCTGCGGTGGCCGGGAGCGGCCACTGCACTCCAATCTGGGTGACAGAGTGAAATTCCAACTCAAAACAAACAAAAACAAAACAAAACAAAACAAAAAATCAGCAGAGTAAAAAAACATCTCACAAAAAATGTACAAATTATGCATCTAAAAAGGAATTAATTTTCGGAATATATACAGAACTCCTAAAACCCAACAATAACAACAAATGACTGGATTCAAAATTTGGGCAAGGACTTAATAGTCATTACTCTAAAGAAGAGAATCAAATGTTCAACAATTACATTCAAAAGATGCTCAACATCACTATTCACTAGGGAAACGTACATCAAAACCACAAGATTCCCTCACACCCATTAACTTGTTTCTTCAAAAATTCAGAGAATAACTGTTAGCAAGAATGTGAAGAAATTGAAACACTTGTGAACTATTTGTGGTAATGTAAAATGCTTCAACCACTATGTAAAACAAAATAGCAACTGCCCAATCAATTAAAACTACAATTAAAATATGGCCCAGTAATTCGACATCTGAGTATATAGTGAAAATTATTGCAATAAAAAAATTAAAATCAAGGTCTTCAAAGAGATATTTCCATAACCATAACCATAGAAGCATTATTCACAATAACCAAAAGGTAGAAGTAACTCAAGTGTTCATCTGCAGATGAATTAATAAACAAAATGTGGTATGTATGCACGATGGTATATTATTCTGTTTTTAAGTAAAAGAATATTCTGTCACATGTTGCAACATGGATGAACCATGAGAATATTATGCTAATGAAAGAAGATAGTCACAAAAAGATAAATGCTATCTGATTATACTTACCTAAGGTACCTGAAGTGATTATATTTGTAGAAACAGAAAACAGAATGATGTTTGTCAAATGGTGGAGGGAGAGAGAAATGGAAAGTTATTATTTGATGAGAAAAATGTTTTAGTTTTGTAAGAGAAAGAGTTCTGAAGATAGATGGCGTTGATACTGACTCAACAATATGAATGTACTTAATACCAATTCACTATACATTTGAAAACAGTTACAATGGCAAAGTGTCACATCTCTTTTCATTTATCTTTGCTGAAATGATCTATTTTTCTTCTGTGGAGCAGAAATTCCTGCATTACTGAGGGAACTTAAATCTTCCTCTAACTTTAAAAAGATCATCTGGAAGGAAGAATTACTTGTAACTTTACTAGAGAAAAACCTCAAAAACTAACATTATACATTTGATTTTAATATACTCACCATTTCCAAATATAATTATAATGACATTTTTGCTCAGTACAACTAAATGATACAGTATGATATAATAGAATATTAATTGGACTTATCTATGTTCTTACCTTGATATTTAATTTGACAACAGCAAAAATAGGGACAAGAATGTCCAGCATTAAATCACAAACCATTTGTCTTGCATACTTTTTATCTTTTTTTTTTAACCACAGGTAAATTATTTAACTTACCAGGGCGCTGACTTCCTCTTACATAAATAAGTAGATTAATAGCATCTGTGTAATAGGATTCTTGAGAGTTTAAAGTTAAGCATATTGGAGTTGCTTTAAAAGAAAAAAAATGTAAAGTAAAATTCTCAATGAGTTTAGCTATTATCATGATGAAATCTAAATTTGTATGGTACTTATTAAGTGCCATGGCTCTAAACACTTGTTTGTATTAACACTTTCAATCCTAGTAACAGATCTACATTTACAAAGTTTTAAAATCTAATCTCATGACAGATTATGTACATAGTTTTATCATCCCTATTTTACAGATAAGGAAAATGAGGCAGATATATTAAGTAAGATCATGTTTGAAATCCTAAAGCATTTTTTGATTAGCATTGTTATTCTATTTATGCTAATCCATGTCTCATTGCCTTCAATAGCAGAACTTGGTGTGTATGATATTTAGGAACATAATGAGAAGTTCACATAACAAAACAATCATACACAGGAACTAGGGTGATAGGCTATGAGCATAGAAAATAGACTATGGGAATCTGGTAAAATGCATTGTCTTACACAGGAAGTTTATCTTTTCTTTTAGGGTAATGTGGAGTTGGTATAGAATATATAAGCAACCAAGATTGAAATAGAGTTATCGTTTCTATTTAAACAATATTTAAACAGTATAGAATGTTGGGAAGTAGAAAAATAATATGCGTTCCAATGACCTAAAAGCTATTATTTTATTTTGTACGCATCTGTTTCAGTATCTTTATGTATGTACATTCTTGTCATGCATAACTACCATAATGCACATTGACATTACATTGTGATGACTTTTTTTAGTTAAAATACCCCTCTTTGCTCAATGGTATTACATATTTTTTTCTGATTACTATCCCTAATAGGCATTTTTTTTTATTAAGAAGATGTATAATAAATTATAGTTTAATTAACAATTCAGCTACATGAACAGTTTAATTGCTTCCAATGACACTACATTATAAGTAATATTTATGTGTCATTGTGCATATAACACCACCAAATTTTTCTTCAAATTTTGAAGTGGTGATAACATGTCAAGATCTATAAACTAACTTAATGGCATGTGATATATAATGATGCTAATTTTTCCCTAAATTTTTACCAATTTATACAACTGCCAATTTCTCCACAACTTTGTCAACAAATGCAAGTTTGTTTTCCTTTAAAGCTTGCTGATAGAAGTATGGGGGAAAAAAAACTCTTGTGAATAGAAGCAAGTGAATAGGATAATAGTTTAGAGCTAAGGTTAGAAGTTAAGTAAAACTTATAGATTGATATAGTGGAGTTGATGTGAATAACAATAATTTTAGTTTCATATTTATTAGGTACTTTCTATGTGCTAGGTAGCTGTCATGTTCGAAATTCCAAATGCTTTACATTAATTATCTAATTTAATCCACAAAGCACCCTTAGGAAGCAAGCATTATAAAGCCTCTTACAATGTGGTCCTGAAACACAGAGGTGTTAACTAATTAGATAAAGGAAACAAATTTTGAGTAGCAGATTTTGGATGCAACAAGTTAGTAAATGAGGGACCAAGTTTTCAGATGTCAGTACATTTTTTTATTTTACCATGATACATAATTGCTCAGTCGTGGCAAAGAATGCTGCCACAATCTAAATGGAAATACTCTTTATATTAAAATAGAATAATAATCTGTTTATTAATTTCCCTTCAATTAAATTATAATGTATGCACATAGAGATAGCACATTTTCAACTTCTACTTTCTCTATTGGTGCAAAATAATTATTATAGATGTGTTTCTGGCCACCATTTTATTTAATCAAATTATTTTAACTTCTCTCTACCCGTGTTCACAAAAATTGATATTCACATATTTCAGAAGCATATTGTACTGACTTCTGCTTCATTAAGTGTATTTTCTAAAATATAGTTTTTACAATTTTTTTGGTTTTAATAAGATTAATTATTTTAAGTATAGCTAAAAGATTCAGCATTCTTCACTTTTTCTACTTTTCTTCAGTTCCATCTTCTTTCTCTCATTTATAATTTTTTTATTCCAATAATCAACAGCATTTTTTAATTAAAGTCTTGTATTGGCACTTAACTGCTTGTATACACAATATTTTTTTTCTAAACTTTTATACTTTTGTTCTATATTTAGGCACATATTTGTATAATGCTTTTATTTGATAAATTATTAAAACTTCTTAGTGTTTTGTTTTCTTTTTCAAATAGTTTAGAAGTTCTCCGAGAATAAACCAGGTTTTATTTTTGACATATTTGGAAGCAATGAATAAAGAAATTTAAAAAATAAGAGCTTACTCTGTAGGCACTTATTAATTGGTTGCCTGGACATATACTATGGTTTAGTTTTGTATTCAGATAGGTTTAGATTTTTTTTAAGAGATCAAAGGTTAAATATAACTAGTGTCAAGTAAAATGATGTGTTACACATGTCAATGAAAGAAAAAGCAAGTATTTGGTAAAAGATTGAACTATATATAATATATAAACACATTATGTGTATAATATATGTATAGAGAATATGTATGTGTGTGTATGTATACACACAGGGAGAGAGACAGAGCACATCTGAGATATCTGGAGAAGTTAATCCTTATTAGATTTATATTAGAAGGCAATTTTTAATATTTGTGAAATTTCTGCCTCACCTACATGCAATGCTAACTTAAATTTGGTAAAAAACAAAAACAAAAACAAAAATAAAACATATACTGAATATACAGCATTTCTTCTATTACTATGTTTATTATTTTTTCTCCATTTGCAGCATTATTAAATGGCTAAAATACCACATTATTTTGGGAATTCCTTTATTTTTTTTTATTTTTTTATTTTTTTGAGTTGGAGTCTCACTCTGTCGCCCAGACTGGAGTGCAGTGGCCGCTCCCGGCCACCGCAGCCTCAACCTGCTGGGCTCTGGCGATCCTTCCGCCTCAGCCTTCCAAGTAGCCGGAATTACAGGCATGCGCTACCACGCCCGGCTGATTTTTTGATTTATTGTAGAGATGAGGTCTCGCTGCCCAGGCGGGTCTCGAACCCGCGGGCTCAGGCAGGGCTCAGGCAATCCACTCACCTCAGCCTCCCAAAGGCGCGGGATTACAGGCTGAGCCACCGAGCCCGGCTGGGAATTCCTTTAAAGAATGAATAGTTCTCATCTCATGGCATAAGCTTCCCTAAAGAATAATTTTTATAATAGTTGTAATTCTCTTCTATGCTTTTGCCTTAAGACATTGTGGATTGATTGCTCTAAAGGGGACCCTCCTTTTATTTCAGAGACTTCAGTTTTCTATAAAGATTTAAAATTTTTTTTTCTTTTTAAAGAAGATGGTCTCAGAGCTGGTGTAAGTGTGTGAGTGTCTGTGTGAATCCATGTGTGAGGGGGCAAGAAAGCATATGGATGGGAGAGTAACTGGATGCATGAGGAGACTAAGTGAGGAACCAAGAGCTGACAACAAGGTCTCTTCCTCATAATGTGTACACTGCTGCCTCCACTTGGACCCCAGCGTTTCCTGAGGGACAGGACCAAGTGCCATTTTTCCAAAACCAGGAAGCTTCTCCTGGAGAAAAAGCAGCAGGTGGTGGTTGTCACCCGGTATCCGGCCTTGCAACCACCGTCTCCAGCCCCAGGCTAGTCTGCAAGGTTCCACCTCCCTGACCTGGGATCCAGAGACTGTGGTACTTGCTGGGGAGGGAGCCGACCCCCCCCCCGCCGTGTGTTGCCAGAACAGCAGTCTGGAGAGGAGTTGAGCATCCAGCCTAAAGTCTAGGCAGATAAGTGATCTAGGACAACTGCAGAACAGCAGATCTGTGTTAAGATCAGAAGAGGATCTCTGCATTGCTTTGGGACTGCTCTACATAACCCAGAGAGGACTACCCCTCGTGTACAAGCCCTGGTGGGTAATAGCAAATGCAGAGCCACTGAGGACCCTCTCTCTACCTCCTATTCTCCCATGCCCTGAGTCAGCTGCTGGGCAATAGACACATGCAAAGAAGATCTGACTGGAGAAGGAAACTGGTGAGTGCTAAACTAGTTACTCCCCAACCCCAGCAATGAGCAAAAGCATTCAGGAAGTCAGGGTCGGGGAAAGGAGCACTGTTCCTCCCCCATGAACTGAATGCCATGGGAGCTGCGGGCACAGAGGAAGAGGAAGGGAGGGAAAGAGTCTGGGAGATACAGAGTCAAGTCACTCCCCTACTTCCCCCACACCAGTTACTAATGAAAGGTAGGTGATTATCCCAACATCTCAACTTTCAACTGCAAAGAGGGAACCTGCATTAACAAACCCACAGTGGCAGAACCCGCCACAAGAGGGAGCTCCCCTACCAAAGAGATACAGTAAAGAAGTCTCTAACCAGCGGGTTTTTTGTTTTGCTGTTGTTTTTATTTTTGTTTCGTTTTTCTATTTTAAACGTTTGTCTGTTTGTTTGTTTGTTTGCTCTTTTCCTCCTTCTTTTTTCTCTGTTTGGTCTCTCTGTTTTTTTTTACTCCTTCCTCCCTCTCTTTTCTCTCTTATACGCTTAGACTCAGGGGCTACACCAGCATACACATTGTAAGGTCTTATTGTTTGGAGAAAGGGAGCAAATCTCAGGTGACCCTGGATCACCTCACTGGATAGTGAGCATTATGACCTCTCAATAGTTTTTGAATCCTTGCAGCCCCACCTCTGCTCCTTAGTAAATGCTGAGAACTGTAAAGAGATAACACCTCACCGCACCCCCAGGCCTATTTCATAATCAAACAAAATTGGAGACCAGGCTCAAGGAAGGACAGGTGGTAGAGCAACAGTAGAAGAGACTGCTTCTCTGTGTTTCACTGAACAGCAGAATTAAAGAGAAAGATAAGAGAACTGCCACAAATTGGGGGAAAAAAACAAACAAAAAAATCTCTGTCAACCCTCAGAGTCCCAAAGAGACAGTTCCTGAAAGAATAGCTACTGGAGCACAAACAATAGCACAAACCAACTACCCAGAAGGTATTTACAGAGGTCAGAGAATGGATGGATAGAATAAATATAAATTAAGAAAATCAAAGGCTAAAAGTAAATGAAATTTCAACAGAGTTGTATAGACTAAAGAAAATGTATTCAAAAATAATAGAGATAAAGAACTCTATTCAATAAATAAATAACAAACTAACAAGCACAAAAAGCAGAATTGACGAAGCAGAACCAAGAATCTCAGAGCTAGAAGACCACAATATGTAAATAAGCCAATCTATTACACATATAAAAAAAAAGAAGTAAGAAAAAACTCTCTAAGAGATGTGCGATTTTATCAAGCAGCCAAGTCTACAAATGATTGGTATCTCTGAAGCAGAAAGAGAAATGGAAAACACCTTGGAACAAACATTTAATGAAGTCATCCAGGAAAACTTTCCTCATCTTGCCTGAGAGATGACTATAAAAGTACAAGGTCATAAAATCCCTGTAAGACATATTTTGAAAGGACCAACCTCTAGACGCATAATAATTTGCCTACATAAAGAAGGTATAGAAGAAAATATCCTAAAGGCAACCAGGGAAAAAGTTCAGACTACTTACTGGGAAGACAATTCAGAATCACTCCAGACCTATCTGCAGAACACTACAGGCCAGAAGGAATTGGATTCCAATCTTTAATGTTCTCAGAGATAAGCAATGCTAACCAAGAATTTCCTACCCAGCAAAGTTAGGCTTCATCAGCTATGGAGATTTAAAATCCTTCCCAGACATCTAATCCCTAAGAGAATATGCTGCTTCCAGACTAAGCTCTATAGGAGACTTTTTAAAAAGTGCTGTGCACAGAAGAATAAAGATACAAAAGAAGGACCATGAACTTCAGAAGATCACAAGCAAACACAGAACCAACAGAGCATACGGCCTACCTGCAAAAAATGAAAACACACACATATATTAATGCACAAGTTAAAAGAAAACAAAATAGTCTTATGACAAGGAAAAACTCTTACATTTCAATAATCAACCTGAATGTGAATGGATTAAATGCATGTGAAAAGACATAAAATGGCAAACTGGATTTAAAAAAAAAAGCATGACCCAACAGCATGCTGCCTTCAGGAAACTTATCCCACCACAAAGGACACTTACAGGGTCAAAGTTAGAGGACAGAAGATGAACTTTCAGGCTAACAAAGAACAAAAAAACCCAGGAGTTTTGATTCTAATATAAGATAAAACAGACTTCAAGCCATCAAAAGTTAAAAAGGATACAGAAGGACACTGCAAAACAATAAAAGGTTCAATCTATCATCAAGAAATATCCATTCTAAACATATATACACCAAACACAAAGTACCAAGATATGTAAATCAACTACTAAGTAAACCAAAAGAGGGCACAACAAAGAAATGCAAATCAAAGCCACACTAAGATAACAACTAATTCCAGTCAGGATGACCATCAAAAATAACTCAAAAACAACAAATGCTGAAGAAGATGTGGAGAAAAGAGAATGTTACTACACTTCTTGGTGGGAGTGTAAATTAGTACAATTTCAGTGGACAACAGTGGTGATTTATAAAAAAAAATCTCCATTCCATACTCCCCAACAATCCCTCTTCTGTGAATATGCTCAGAGGAACTCAAATCATTCTACAAAAAAGATACCTGCACATGCATGTATATTGCAGCACTATTCATAATAGCAAAGACATGGAACCAACTATGCTGCCCATTGAAAGTGGACTGGAATAAAATAGTGTGGTACATATACATGATGGAATATTGCACAGTCATAAAGGACAAAATCATGGACATCACAGCTATTTGAATGGATTTAGATTCTATTATACCCAGTGATGCATCATAGAAACAAAGAACTAAGTATATGTTCTCACTTATAAGTGGACCCTGAACACCTATCATAATACTACAAGAGATTGACAGTAGCAGGACACTGACAGTGGTGGTGGTGGTGAGGGGGGCCATAACATCAATCAGAGTACCTGATCCTAAACCACGTAATGTAAGGACCATTGGGAGGCTCAAACTTCACCTGTACATTGACCGCTTATGTACCTAATCCTGAATTGTTTACTACATCTTTAAAATTAAATAATAATACATTTTAAAAGATTTTTAAGAGTATTAGGTACATTGTTTATGTATACAGGTTTTGTGGAAAATAGTATTATGTCATACTTTTAATTTTTATTTGGATCATTGAGAGTATTTCAATAACTGTGCATAATGAAAGAAAAATGTTGACCTTATTGAATTTATGTTGATTGTTGAATTCTTGTTGATTTTTGAATCCTTGTTCTTAGTATTTGAACTTTTAATGTTGGGCTCGCTGTGTTTTCTTTTCTTTTTCACATTGATTACTCAGCATGAAATGAAAGATAGTTTGTCTATCTGTAATAGCACTTGAGGTTATCATGAACACTATCATATTGTTGACATTGTTGGCATTATTGAGGGTACAGAGTAACCTGTAAATTTTATCATTTTTTCCCCTGTACATAAAGGGCGTTTGTTGACTGGAATGCCTGTGGTTGTAAGTAACCATCTTTATTGAGTCCCAGAGAGTATGTCACTTTGCTCAATTAGTTTAAATAATTGAACAAGTTTCATGTAGCAATGGCACTTATGAGTGGCAAAAGCTGAAAATAATTTCTAAATATATTTATTAAGATTATATGATACAGCACTACATATAGTATTTTGTAGCTTGATATTCCTTTGTAAACTATATTCCTTTGCAAATTATATATACATGTATATTCATATTTGTGTTTGTGCTTATAATGTGGCAAAATAGTTTGCCTTCTTCTGATTGCTTCAATTTCGTTGAAGATTTAAATTTAAATTCTATAAAAACAGCATCCTCTTCTAAACTTGAACTTGTACTTCTTAATTGCATTGTATATTTAACATAGTATGTTGCTTTAATTATACTTGTAATTAAAGCTGGGTTACTGCACCAATATGGGTAATGCGTTGTTAAATATTCAATCAGAAAAAAAGTGTTTAGAATGTGAGCTATTCTATATTACCAAAAATATAATATATGCCTCTCTATACAAATAGCATATATGTATATGTGAATGTGGGCGTCTTTACATATTTTAATAAATATGTGCTGATGTCCACAGATGCATAAGTGTATATCTAGGTTTATATGCAATATATATATATTTTTTTACACACACTATTTTGCTTTTAGTGTGTGGGTGTATGTGTGTGTGTGTGTGTGTGTGTGTGTGTGTGTGTGTGTGTGTGTATGTGTGTGTGTGTGTGTGTGTGTGTCCCTAAATGGTTCTCAGAACAAGAAAGGATGCTGCTTCTGAAAAACCTTTGGGGGAAAAAAATATTGGTTGAATTAAGAAAAGAAAAGAAAACATTTTGAGATAACTAATTCTGGATAGAAGCTTGTATTCCCTGGGGAAAAGACACAAAATTCTAATAAACATGTGGCAGTAGCTGACTTCTATTTCTAATAGTAACGTAACTTCCAATACTATTTCAGCATAAAACATTGATTTAAAGGAGCATCATTGACTTGATTAAATGTCAGATTACCTGAGACAGACTCTAGCAATTAGACCACTGCAAATAGAGCACTGACAATACAGACAATACTGACAATACAGGTTATAAAGAGACTTCAAAAGTAATTGTGAGGGAGTGCTCAATGCCTCTGAAAGAATTTCAAATTCATGTTCTTTAATGATTTTCCTACTGAGGTAGGCAGTAAGTCTCAGCATATGTCTACCGTAGATGTAATGACCAGGTAATACATACCAATACATACCAATAATTTCTTACAACTCTAATTTATTAATATGTATATGATGAGATGAGAGTTTTGATGTATGTGGTTCTGCAATGCCAATGCAACTTCATTACACACAGATTCTGGGGAAATTCAGTTCTTTGCAGGAGAAAACACACAAAATAAAAAACTTCTCAAAATGAAACGATTTAATCTTTCACAATCATGTTCTATGGAGGGTAGAGATGGAGCATTAAATGTAGAAAGATGCAGAAAATAACAGAAACCGTGGAAATTCTATATGTGAGGTCACAATATATTGGGGGATGAGCAGTGAGAGATTTAAGGGTAGTATACACGAACTTGCTACTTCAATTTATTTTGAAAAACAAATGAACCAGGAGATGTACTTGATCTTTCCATTTTAATGTAGTTTCCTTTTTTTTTCATTTTACCCCACCAACTCAGAAAATTTTTAGAAATACGTAATGCAATACACAATGCCAGAGAGATTTTCAAGCCTATATGTTCCATCCTCTGAAATTATTACCATTCACACCCTAATAAGACAATTAGTATTTTTATATATCTAATTAATACTCTTTTTTTTTTCAAAGCTTCCCTTAACCCCAATTCCAAATCTAAGATCCATCAAATGAGTCTTCTTGGCACCAGACTGTGTCTTGGTCAATTCTCTCCAAAGTTGTTTTTCAACAGTATTTTAAACATGAATTTACAAGTCTATTTTGAATGCTAACTGCTAACTAAACATTTGTTTAAATAATGACCCAGTGAAACAATATATATATATATATTTACAAATATACACACAAAGAAGGCAAAAAATAACTGAACTGGGAAATGGTAGATTGACTTACACATTCAATGCTACTGCCAGTCATTCAGAAGCAGTTTCAAGAAATTTCACATATCTATATACTTATAAAAATGTAGTTTCAATTCTTTCCTTAATTAAAAATATTTCAACAACTCTATGTATTGAGTACCAGTGTGACAATGAATCATTTTTTAGATAAAATATCGATGGCAGATGGCAAACATCATTTAAATAAGAGCCTCAATAAAATGGAAAATGATGGCATTTATATGAGTGTAGACAGTCTCAGTCAAGTTAAAGTTGGCATGATGGTGAAACTAGTTGGGCAAATTAAAAAATGATCTGGCAAATTCCTGGCTACTTAAAAACCTTTTGCATAACAAGTTGAAAATTGCTGTCACCTATGCATACCTTGTATTATAAGCATAAGTATTTTATTAACTTGAAATTTAATGCAGCAAGCATATAATACTGGATCACAATTATATCTGCATTGCTAAGAGAAAATGCAATCATAGTGTGGTGAGCCACAGCAAGTTGTTACATTAGCAGTCATATTACCATAACTTTTAGTTGTCATAAACTGAAAAAACCTGACATTAAATAGTAGGCCATGATAGAATATTACACAGCCATGAAGAAAATAATTATGAACGTCATAGCAACCCGGATAGACAGAGTCTATGACACTGAGTCATCTATCACAGAAACAAAGAACTGAGTACCACATTTTTCACTTATAAGTGGACCTTGAACAATGATCATAATACTATAAGAAAGGGATTGACAGTAGTGGGAAACTGCCAGGGGAAGGGAGGGGCACACATCATCAACAGGGGTACTTGTACAATGACGGCTCTTATATCTAACCCTGAATTGTAACTTACATTCTTAAAATAAAAAAACAGAAGATTGTGTCAGGGAAACTAGCCAAAATATATATCTACTACTTTCTCTTACAGTTTTAACTACTTTAATGTGAATGTATTTACAATGTAATTCCCTCCAGTAAAGATGTTCTAAAGAAAACATTTGCTGAAAACTGTGATACTTTACCTAAACTTAAGTTGGAAGTTCATAAGTAATATCTGTAAATATCTTCATTCCATCAAATTAATTTCCTTAATGAAGATGTATTGGACAACCACAGTATTAGAAGAATTCTGGGACATATAGTGCTTAGCGAAAATAGAACACATACATAGTAAATTGTTACATATGGATTGGACACAAATAAAATAAATAAAATATAGGAGAAAATACATCTTACATATGGGAAAGTGATAGAAAGTTTAAGGAAAATGCTGATATTTGAGCTGAGGCTTAAACAGTATATAATGATAGTAATACTTGTTCTAAGGCTTAAGAAAAAATATATATATAAAACATCCCAAAAGGAGTCAAAAATACTTTTTAAGACAGTGTCACCTTTCAAGAGGAGTAGGTAATGGGACTACATAAATGACAAACCTTTATTCCAGGCTACAAAATGTGGACTTTATATGAGAGCCAATTGGGCATTAGGGAACTAGTCTTAAACCATGGAAACATAAGAGCAAAATTACATGCTGTGCTCTTCAGAGGATAATCAGATAGTTACAGATGGGGTGACTACAGAGGAATGTAATTGAAGACACAAAGAAACTAAATCCATTAGAAAGGTAATCATAACCTAAGCCTCATTAGACAGAATGGGAATACAATGAAATAATTAAGAAAAACAAGAAAAGATACAATGCATTAAATATGACAACTGATGAAGTTGTCAGTGTGAAAAAGAATAAAGATAAATTTTTTATTTCAAATGTGAATAAATAAACATAAAAGGCTGCCTGGATCTTCAATAAAAAAATAGGAAAATCAAGAAAAGAGTATACTGTGTATTGAAATAATGATCAGAACGTTTTAATATTGTATGATATATAAAAAAATCTTAGGTTTTTTTAGATGTTAGGTACTTTAATCATCACAACACACCATAGATATGAACTAATATTATTTTCATTTTATTGATGAACTGAGATAATATGTTCAAAGATTTTGCTATTGTCCCAAAGCTACTGTCAGAAACAGAAATGAACCCAGTTTATCAGACTTAACCCCTGAATTCTTAATAACAATACTCAATTACCATTTTGCCTGAAATAATTGTATATTTATTCAGTAGAAGCACCATTCTAAGTGCTTTACACACATTAAGTCATTTAACCTTCAAATGATCTTGTTAGGAGGATATGTTTATGATTCAAATTTTAGTAAATGGCAGTTAAGAACTCAAAAAGAGGGTAACCTCTTCCGGTCCCCTCTCACTGTGGGAGCTTTTCTGTTCTCATAATAAATCTTGCTTTATTAAAAAACAAAAACAAAACAAAACTCAAAATGAGCCTTCTGTCTCCTGAATCTGCACATGTAACCACTACTGCATCTTCCTCTGAGATGATTAGTTTTAGACTTGTTGAGTTTGAAGTATAAATACAACACTTAGGTACAAATATCTTGTTGGAAATTGGGTGTAGAATGAGGGCAGAAATTTGACCCGGATACAGTCTTGATAAATTTCCAGTTAGAGAGGTTTTTAGCAAAAAAAATCATAGGAAAGAATAAGATAATAAAGTGAAAAAGAAGAGAAAAAAAAATACTGTTACATAAAATAAAAATTATTGTTTTGCAAAAGATACAAGGATCTTTTCCATATGTTAAAGAAAATTAAGGTGAATTTGTTTATAAACGTGTTACCTGTGCTTAAATAAACAATTAAGCTCATAATTTAGTAGGCAGTAACAATAATCACTAAATCATATGATAAATAGAATTAACAAAAATTCACACAGATAATAACCAAGCAAAATATTCCCTTATATTTTCATTGTGTAATCATCATATAGTTATTTGAAGGGCAAATCAGACAGTCAAATTTTAGTAAGTGTGAGATTTAGCACCCCATGCCTTCATTCATTTCTTCTGCTTGATTATTTTGGGTATCTGAAAAAAGAGTTTCTTTATACAACTTCTGCAATCCTAAGTTGTAATGCAGGGAAATTCTACTGGTTTCTGAAATCGTTAAACTTTAACCCAATAGTATATTTCAGAACTTAGCAATATTGAGCTGAGAAATAATATTTCAAAATTCATTTTCAGATAAGTTATTTTACTATTTTAAACCATTTAACCTTATAGTCAAGATTTATGATTGCTTATAAAAATAACAGGTAGCATAATTGTTATTAATTGAAATCAAATAAGAGACTTTGTGTGTGAGAAATAATCAGCTTACAAATAGAAATAGGGTTTAACATGGAGTAGTTTCATTTTTCATGAGTTTTCAATTAAAAAATAATTAAAATTTTAGCTAGCTATGGTCATGGCATTTATTATGATGAACAGGGGCACGTTTTATTCATTGTGATAAATAAATTGCTACCATTAGAATTAGTTTTATTGCCTCATTTAGCATTTCCACCCTTTTTATGAATTATACTAATTTTATTTTTCTTCATTATACCATTTATGCCTATAAAATAATTTTTTCTTTACACAGATAGATACTATATTAATAAAATAAGTGTAAAATCTCTGTAAACAAGAACTATATCAAAATACCATACATAGCTAGACTAGTGATTAATTAAATAGTTAATTAATCAGTTCTAATTGGTAGTGGGAGCTGTCAATAACCCAGAAGACATTATAGGAACACAAAAAGAAGACACTAGTCTCAAAATATTTCTTCTATCACTTCTCTCAGAACCTCCAGATTGCTCACTCTCTTTGAGTCTTAAAAATGTTTAAAAATTAATATTTAAAATTACATTTCTTAACCATTATATTTTAGCCATTACATTTGTTAACTATGTACTGTGTGTGTGTGTGTGTGTGTGTGTGTGTGTGTGTGTGTCACATTATCAGTGCTCAAGAAATGTTTGTTAACTGAATGGATAAATTCTATCAGCTAATACTTTATTTAGTAGAATGCTTATCTGGTAATGAAATCCAAAAGTGAAAATATAGTAAAGAATCAAGTGAAAGCACAATGGACTTGCATCACAAAGTTGTCCAAGGTCATTGAACAAAGAACAGCCAATCCAAACAAAATTGCTTATCTGCTTAATTGAACTGATGTAATTTCTTAAAAATTGCCCTAAGTTAGTTTCCTTTTTTTGTAAGCACAAGAAAAAGGTCATAATTTATGTATATTTGAATCCTCAATTTTACTTATAATTCTCAACATTAAACCACAGCCTAATAAAATAGTCTTATTATTACCAACCTTTCAGAACTTTAGTGCTAAATTTTTAAATTGCCTTCACATAATTCTTCATTACTCTGTTTAAGGATAAAGTGACAAACACAGCCTTTCTTCCTAAGAGATGCGGAAATAATTAAGGAAAAAAAATACCATAATAAATGTGGTTATCACTTAGAAAAATTACATTAAACAATCAAATGGAATTGGCAATCTGACAGGCATGAGTAGGAAACAAAACATTTGGGAACATCACAAATAATAGTTGTTACTTACTATGACTGTTATTATTTTTATCATACATTCTAGCCAAAATAATAGATTTTCTGCAAAAGATCCTATTTTTCTTATTGTTGTTTTTTTAATTGTGCTGTTGTTATTTGCAAATGCTGATTCCTCTTCATGAAGTGGTTCTCTACCCAAGTATATTTAGCTATAAACTGTTGTTGATTCCTTTAAAATTTAATTTGCTGTTGAACACATAAGCCACTTCATTCAAAGAAAGTAAAAATAAAAAATAGCCATACTTTAATACAACTCAATTGTACCAAATAATTCTAATCTCTTTTTGCCGCATGAAAAGGGCATTGTGCAAGTTTTTGAAAGTGATTCTTTTCATTTTATTTTACTTTTTATTTTATTTTATTTTATTGAGATGTGAGATACAGGTAAGGATTAACTACATAAGTAGGTTGCATGCAGGTGAAGTCTGGGCCTCCAACTCCTCCAGCTGGTCCTCACTTCCCTTAGTTTGGGACCAGATACCTTTTGTGTTGTTACCCTCCTTTCCTCCCTCCCCTGGCAGTGCTCAGTGACAGACAATCTCTCCTTTGTGCTACTGTAATTAATGTCCATGCCCCCACTATGAATGAGAACATGCAGTATTCATGTTTCTCTACAGGTTCACTTAGTATGACGGTCTCCAACTGCATCCAAGTTTCTGCAGAGGCCCTGATTTTGTTCTTCCTTATGGCTGCATAATACTTTATTGTATATATGTAACACATTTTCTTTGTTCAGGCCACTGTTGGTGGGCAGTAGGGTTGGTTTCATGTTTTAGCTATTGTGAATAGGGCAGCAATAAACATGCATATGCGGGGTTTTTTTGGGGTTTTTTTTTGTAGGATGAGTTGTGTTCCTCTGAGTATATTCCCAGAAAAGGGATTACTGAATCATATGGAAGGTCAATTTTGAGGGGTTTTTTTAGGAATTGTCACACTGCTTTCCCTAGAGGCTGAACTAGCTAGCATTCCCACCAACAGTGTAGAAGCATTCTCTTTACTCCACATCTATACCAGAATCTGTTGGTTTTTGTCATTAATGATGGTCATCCTTGTTGGCATTACTTGATACCTCACTGTAGTTTTGATTTTCATTTTTCTAATAATTAGTAAAGCTGAGCATTTTTTCATGTATCTGTTGGCTGCTCATATGTCTTCTTTTGAAACGTGTCTATTCATTTCCTTTGCCCGTTTTTTATTTTTATTTATTTTTTAGCAGTGAAAATTTCCTTTTATTAATCTTAATATGTATAATCATACCAGTAAAAAGTAAAACAAATATTACAAAATAAGAAAGAAAAAAGTAGTGGATTAATATTTGTATTATGTTAGTGTAGCTATTGAGAAGAAGAAAAACATATCTACATTATGTTTCAGCAATCAATAATAATATTACAATGTTATTTTCCTGATTAATTCTTCAGCTCAAAGACAATTAACAATTTACAAAAGAATGGTGAATCTCAGTTTTAAAGCTATTATTCAAATCTAATACAGATAAACCAAAAATTGCACTTACTGGACAAAAAATGCTGCACTTTGTGGTTCTTACTGTTTCCATTTTAAATTTAAAAAGAAAACTTCAAGTGCTCACATAGAATGCTAGAATTCTTCTTCTTCTTCCTCTTCTCTTTTTTTTTTTTTTGTCTTTACCATTTTGGTGCTTATTTTGAATTTACCATTATTCTTGGAGATATGTGAGTACCACAGGAGTTGGAGACATGAACCGTGCTTGAAGAAAACTGGAATTGCCCATTTTTAAAATAGGGCTGTTTGTTTTCTTCTTTTAAACTCACTTTAGTTCCTAGTAGATCCTGGATATTAGACCTTTGTCAGATGCATGACTAGCAATTTTTTTTCTCATTCTGTGGTTTGTTTTTCAGTTCTCTTGATGGTTCTTTTTGCTTTGTAAAAGATTTTCAGTTGATGACGTTCCACTTGTCTATCTTGAAGCTTTTATGAATTCACTTTTGGGGATTTGGTCAAGAATTAGTTGCTTATTCCAATGTGCATGAGAATGTTTCCCCTTCTAAGATTTTTATAGTTTAAGGTTATACATTTAGAATTTGATTCATTTAGAGTAGGTTGTTGTATGTGGTGATAGACTGGGATCCACTTTCATTCTTTTGCATGTGGCCAGCTAATTTTCCCAGCACAATTTGCTGAGTATGGTCTCCTTTCCCAGTTGGTTGTAGTTTGTGGCATTGTTGAACACGAGTTGGTTGAGAGATAAGAGTTTTTGCTTCTGGAATCTCTATCCTGTATCAAAGGTCTATCTTTGTACCAATACCAGGCTGTTTTAAGTCTGGAAGTGTGATGCCGCTCGTGTTTTTAGGTCTGAGAAGAAGGTTGTTGGTAATATAATAGGTATTGCATTGAATCTGTAGATTGCCTTGGGTAGGACAGACATCCTGACAATATTGTTTCTTCCAATTCATGAGTAAGGGTTATTTTTCCATTTGCTTGTAACATCTTTGATTTCTTTTAGCATTGTTTTGTTATTCCCTTCTCTAGTTAGGTAGTTGTCAAGGTATTTCATTTTTTGTGTAGTTATTGTGAATGGGATTATGCTGTTATTAGGTCCTCTGTCTACTTGTTGCTGGTGTGTAGAAATGTAATTGTGTTTTGCATATTGATTTTTTACCCTAAAATTTTACCAAAGTCATTTATCAGTATGAGGAGGCTTTTGATGAATTCCCTTGGTTTTTAAAATATAGAATAATATTGTTCACAAAGAGGCATAGCATAACTTCCTCTTTTCCTATTTGGATACTCCTGATTTCCTTCTTTTGCCAAATTGCTCTGACTAGGACTTCCAGTACTATGTTGAACAAGGGAGGTGAGAGTGGACATTTGTGTCTTGTTCCCGTTCTTGAGGGAAATTCTTCCAACATTTATCCATTGAGCAAAATGCTGGCTGTGGGTTTATCATAGACAGCTCTTACCATTTTAAGGAATATTCCTTCTTTACCTAGGTGCTCAATTGTTCTTATCCAGAAGGGATGCTTGATTTTGTCAAGTGCTTTTTCTGCATCTAATGACATAATCATGTGGTTCTTGGTTTTACATCTGTTAATGTATTGAATTATGTTCACTATCTTGTGAATGTTGAATCAATCCTGCATCCCAGGAATGAAGTCCACTTGATAATGATGAATGATTCTTGAGAAGTGTTTCTTGTTGAATCTTATTTGCTAGAATCTTATTGAAAATTTCTGCATATATGTTCATCAGGTATATTGGCCTATAATTATCTTTCTTTGTTGGATCTTTGCCAGGTTTCAGCATCAGTATGATGTTAGTTTCATAAAATGATTAAGGGAGAGTTTCGTCTTTCTCTCTTGCCTGGAATAATTTTGATAAGATTGTATAAACTCCTCCTTGTATGTTACACAGAATTGAGCTAGAAAACCATCTGGCCCAAGACTTTTTTTGGGGAGTATTAGATTTCTTATGACAGAACCAATTTACTGGATTGTTATTGGTCTCTTTAGGATAACAATTTCTTCTTTCAACTTTAGGACATTGTGTGATGTCAAAAGTCCTCAATTTTCTTTAAATTTTTTAGTTTATTTGCATATAGCTGTGCATAGTAGCATCAGATAATCTTTTGAATTTATCTGGGATCAGTTGTGACTTTTATCTTTTGCATTTCTAATTGTATTTATTTGGATTTTCTCTCTCTTTTTCTTAGTCAATCTGGCTAGGGATTCATCAATCTTATTTATCCTTTCCAATAACCAACTTTTTGTTCTGTTGATTTGTTCTGTAATATTTTTGTCTTTTATGCTCTGCAGTTGTGACTTTATTTTGGTGATCTGGATTCTTCTGCTGAAGTTAGGATTTTTGTGATCTTGCCTTTCTAGCTCCCTTAGGTGTGACATTAGACTGTTTACTTGTGACATTTTTTCCGCGTGTGTGTGTGTGCAATGCTATGAGTTTTCCTTTTAGTTCTGTTTTATGGCATCCCAGAGGTTCTGATAAGATTTATCTTTGTTTTCTTTTGTTTCTAGGATTCTTTTTGTATCTGTTTTGATTTCTGTGTTGATCCAGAAGTTGTTCAGCAGCGTGTGGTTTAGTGTCCATGTCTTTGTGAGTTTTGTAGGGAACTTGTTAGTGGTGATATTTGTTTTTATTCCACTATGATCTGAGAAGATGCAGGGTATTATTTTGGTCTTTAGGAATTTGCTTATGTTTATTTATTTCTGAAAATGTGATCAATCTTGAGTATGTTCCATGTGTTGGTGTTTTGAATGTATACTCGGTAGATGTCTATTAAGTGTAGTTGGTTCAGCTAAGTTGAGATTCCAGATTCTTACTGATTCTTTTGCCTTGATACTCTATCTAGAGTTGTTAGTGGGGGTATTTAAGTCTCCATTTATGTTTGTATGAGAGTCAATGTCCTCTCTTAGTTAATTTAGTAGTTGATTTATAAAACCTGGTGTGCCTATGTTGGGTGGATATACGCTTTGGATGAATATTTGTTGCTGATAGATAGAGCTGTTTATCATTATGCAGTGTCCTTCTGTATCCTTTTAAAATGTTGATGGCTTATTTGTTTTATCTGATATCAAAATAGCTACAACTGCCTTCTGTTTTCCATTCACATGAAAGTTCATTTTCCAGTCTCCAACTTTAAGTCTGTGGGTGTCTCTTACTGTGAGTTGGGTTTCATGCTTTTTTATTCAGTTTGCCACCCTATGCCTTTTGAATGGTGAATTTAGTCTATTCACATTCAGACTGATTACTGAAATGTGAGAGTTTATCACTGTCATTGAGCTCTTAGAAAACTGCAAATTCTTGACTGAAATTGCTTATATTTAATAGCATTAAAAATTGGAGTCCAACCATTTCTGGTTTGTAATGTTTCTGCAGATAAACCTGGAGCAATTCTGAGTGGTCTTCCTTATTGGGTAGTCTGACCTTTCTCTCTGACTGCCTTTAGGATTTTTCTTTCATACCTACTTTGTGTAGGCAGATTACTGTGTCTAAGGTTTGGTCTTCTCATGTGATGCCTCGCAGGGTTTCTCTGAATCTTATGTCCTTGATTGACTGCATCTCCGGCAAGAAGAGCAAAGTTTTATTGGATGGCCCCATAGAACGCTTGTTCCAAGGTGTTCTATATTTCTGTTTCTGATTCAGGGATATCAATAAGACATAAGTTTGGTTTTCTGATATAAGCAGACAACTCTTTGAGGAAAGCTTCATTTCTTTTTGAGTTTTTAAAAAATATTTTTATCATGTTGTGATAATTCTGTGTTTTGGTCTTTAATCTCTGAGATTCTTTCTTCTACTTGGTTAATTCTGCTCTCTATGGTTACTAGTTTATTTTTTTGAGGATGGAATTATTTATTTCCGTTATTTCAGAATAGACTTTTTAAAAAATGGTCAATGTGGTTATAATTTTACTGACGTTTTATTTCTTGTTTCCCTTGATTTCTGATCATTTTTGCCATTCAATCTTTGATTGCTATAGCTACCACCTGAGGTAAGTCATTCAGAGGTTTCCATTGTTTGTACTCTGATAGCTGTTTTTTGTTTTGTTTTGTTGCTTGTTTTTTCTGGCACTGTCTCTTTAGGACTCTGGGTGTTACCTGCTTTTCCATTGATTTTTTTTCCCCTAATTTGTGACAGATCTCTTTTCCTTCTCTATAATTTTGTCACTCAGTGAGAGAGGGAAAAGCATTTACTCTTGCTCATTTCTCCACCCTGTGGCAGAATACTGTAATTCCTGATCCTGTGTGAGTCTGAAACAAGATAAGGGGTGGAGCAGCTGGAATCCTGTTCCTGCCATTGGTTTCTGGTCTCTATATGTACAAAGAGTTCCCTGCTTGGTGCAGGGTGTACTTCCCTACTTCCTGCCCTACTTGGCATGGAAGAGGCATCAGTCGGCTTCTCCATTACCTGCTGGTAGTGGATGTGCCAGTCATATTCATGCTGTATGTCGCTCTCTTCCTGCCTTGGAAGAGGTCATGAAGGCAGCAGTGGCTGGTGGGTGGGTGTATTCTCAGTTTTTCTTGGGCTGCAGTTTCCCTCTGCATTTTTCCCACCAAAGCTCCTCCCATGTGGAACCAACAGCCTGCCAGTAGGTGGGAGGGAGTGAACTGATTCAAATCATTTTAGACTCACCCCATCCATCCCCAAGCAAAGCCTCTGCCTATTTCTAAGTCTAAATCTGGGCAGAGTATGGGAAGTCTGGAGTCCCATGTCTTTTGTTGTTTTCTGGTTTCTGTGCTCTCGCAGAGAACACCGTTGGGCACTGGTTGTATCACTCAACAAAAGGTGTTCAGGGCATTTCAGTCAATTGGCAACTGGGTCACCACTCTCTGCTTAGCTGTATGAAAGAGGCGTCAGTTTGCTGTTCCAAGGTGATCATTTTGGAGCACGTCCCTGCAAGTCATTCTTTTGTTTTATAATATTTTTTTAACAAAACATAAAATGTTTAAAGACAAGGCAATTTTTAAATTCAATTTAGCACTGTAAATCTCTAACAGTGTAGATTCACACAACAATATTTGTCTAATCAATTAAGGAGTGTTATATAAATACAAAAGTCTGTGTTATTTTTTTTTAGCTGTACAAACACAGCATTTTAGAGTGCAGAGACAAGAGAAAAAGCAAGAAAATGTGATTTCAATTTAATTTAACAAACATTTATAGAACATTTACTGTATACCAGGCATATATATTTTAGGTAACTCATCTAAAATCCCGGTCTTCTGCATGTTCTCACTTGTAAGTGAGATTTCAGCAATGGGTACACATGAACATACAGAGTGGAAACTTTGACACTGGAAACTACAAAAGATGGAAGGGTGAGAGGCATGGCAGGGTTGAGAATTATGTAACTAGTACAATTTCACTATCTGGATGATGAGTGCACTAAAATCCCAGACTTCACCACAAAGCAATATGTGCATGTAAGAAATCTGCACACGTGTCTCCTAAAAAATATTTTTAAAATAATACATTTTAAAAAGTTGGACTTCAAATATGTTTATGCTGCACTTTTAGCGGTAACAAATAATAGTTAAATAATATTTTAATTGACCATGACAGATATCAGAGATGTGTATTATTTCTATAAACTGCTTATGAGTATGCTGTTATCAACATAGATATTATTAAAGAATATATAACAGTATATATAAATAAAAGTTACAATGTTTGCTTATAAAACTCAGTGGATTTTTTTAATCCTAAATTGAAATCTTTGCACATGTGTGTGTGTGTGCGGTGTGTGTGTGTTGATATATATATATATATATATAATACATATATATATATTTAATGCTATTGCTTTTAAAATTAAGAGCACATTTTCACATTTAAAATAGTTAAAACCAATCATAGGACAAAGAAATGGGAAGAAAAGACTGGACCCATCACATAGAAAAAACTGCAAATGTAGGCATTGCATAGGTATTTAAAATGTCAGATTTCTCTCCTCAGACATGTTTTTTTTTTTTTTTTTTTTTTTTGAGTCAGAGTCTCACTCGCTCACCCAGACTGGAGTGCAGTGCCGCTCGGCCACCGCAGCCTCGCCTGCTGGGCTCCGGCGATCCTTCTGCCTCAGCCTTCCGAGTAGCTGGAATTACAGGCGTGCGCTACCATGCCCGGCTGATTTTTGATTTTATTATAGAGATGAGGTCTCGCTGCCCAGGCGGTCTCGAACCGCGGCTCAGGCAATCCACTCACCTCAGCCTCCCAAAGGCGCGGGATTACAGGCTGAGCCACCGAGCCCGGCTTCTCCTCAGACATGTAATCCCAGTCTATGTTCAAAATAATTTTATCTGGGACTTATGTACTGCTGGAATTATATTCTACTTCACAGTATGTGCAATGTAGCTAAACAGTCTTTTATAGCCTTAGAATATTTGTGACAGTTGATCATTAAAAAAAAAAAACACATGAGACAAACAAACCACAGAGAATATATATAAAGATATATATATATATATATATATATTGAGTTGGAGTCTCACTCTGTAGCCCAGACTGGAGTGCAGTGACTGCTCCCGGCCACTGCAGCCTCGACTTGCTGGGCTCCGGTGATCCTTCCACCTCAGCCTTCCAAGTAGCTGGAACTACAGGCATGCACTACCATCCCCAGCTAATTTTTTGATTTATTGTAGAGATGAGGTCTTGCCAAGTTGCCCAGGTGGGTAATAATATCAAAATTTTTGATATTTTTCTTCTAGTAAAATTAGAAGTCAATGAGTAAAATATCTTTATGGCCACTAAAGAAATGATTTAGGAAAATGGCAACCCAAAGGGATAGATAACTGTAGTAGACATTTTTTGGAATATGCAAATCAAGAGAGAATTTTTCTATAATACAATATTTCCTGAATTCTTTCCTGACAAGTTTGTAATAGTGGTAAGTACTACTATAGATACATATTTTCATCTATATTATTTTATGTACTTTATTTATAAAATATGAATGCAAAGAAATTCAAAGAGATTCAAAGAAATTAATATTCACTAATCATTTATCATGTAACAAGAATAAGATTTAAACTTTACTGATAACCTGTAATTTAGTATTTTGTTAAGTTGCTATTCAGTAATTTACTTTATATTGTATATATATAAAGTAAATTTAGTAATCTACTTTATATTGTAAGTAAATAAATTAATGTATTCATTCAACAAATATCTAATGAGACACTACGACATGTTGGATGCTATTTTAGATCTTGAGGATACAGTAAGAAGCAATTAAAGCTCCTTTATTAAAATGTCTATTTTGTGGAGATAAACAGTGTATAAACAAATATATAAGAGGGGGCTCCCAAAAAATGAAATTATCTTTTGGCAGGAGGGCCTCTTCTAGTATAGACTTTTCCCACTAGGCAAGTCTTCTAGGAACTCATCAGTATCAGTGTGCCAGATAGCCCAGTTGTGAGAAGCTGTGTTCAACATCAATACGTTTTTTTGAAGATTCTTTCAATGTATTTGTCCATTGCTTGATGAGTGATTTACAAATACACTTGCCCACACTGCCCTGAGTGTTCATCAGTTTTTGACCAAAAAACAACATGACCCTATAACTCCATGTACCCCATGCTTCCTATTCACCTGGTCTAGGAGAGAGTAAGTTTTTATTTGTTTGTTTCCACAGATGAAAAAAGTCCAGACATGCAGCAAGATGGTGACAGGACAAGTCGAACTGTGAAGATCTCCGCAAAACGTGGCTCCTGAAGGCAGTTCCAAGCACCCCCACAGCTGCCACCTCCACAGAGAGTGGCTGATATAGCCAGTCCCAAGCAGCAAACTCTCACCACTGCATTATAGCCTCCACAAGGGATTACTGCTGTGGTTGCTACCAGATGCTGAACAACTGCCCTTGCTGTGACTCTCAACTACAGCCCGGGGAAATCCCAACTCCTTCCTCCACCCCAAGGCATCCATGGCACACCAAACTGTAGCACTCAGCTATCTTGCTGGTTCCCAGTGCCTGATGCCAGACACACATCACCATGCCTGTCATAGCAGATTGACTGAGGCCCTGGATGAGTGGAGAGAGAGAACTGGGGAAAGTCAAAAGAAGTTCATGCCTGGTGAGGAGACACCCACCACAGCCATTTTCCAGGCAGAGATTTGCTTTGCCCCGCCCATCTCCTCACAGCCTCCACCTTGTTGCCTAAGGCAACCTCACCAAACCAGGAGACAGAAACACCTTCCCTGTGCTGAATTAGACACAGACAACTCAGTTCTGTGTGCAGATCAGTCAGGCAGCAAGCCAAGGGAACTGACCCAAGCTATGAGTAACCCTATCTGCCTGCAATGAGAGCAGAGGGGAAGGGCTAAAGATCAGACTTTCAGGAAAGACCTCAGAGCTAGTCTGATTCCTTATTTTGATTTTTTATTTTATTGATTTGGCTGTTTGTTTTGTTCATTTTTGTTTCCTTTTTTATTTAGACTACCTGTATGTGTTGGGGAGGAATACATCAAAAGGCATGATATTATTGGACTGTCTTTGGGTGATTACCAGTATGCTTTAGGGGATTTTGTTTGTTTTTTGCTCTTTTTTGGCTTTGTGTCTCTTTTCATTTGTTAGTTGGTATATATGTCTGTTTCCCTCTTACTCTTCTCTCTCTCCAACTTCCTCTTGACTTCCCCTTCTTCCATTATTTTTCTTTTTCTTACCTCTTTTTGTTCCAGGGAGCAAACCTAAACCTCCACTGCATAGACAGATTGTAAGGCAGTGGGAAATGAGTTCCAGGGTGCCTGTACCCCTGTCAGTGGATACTGGGATCTGCAGATAGATACTGAATCAGAGCTTTCCCATCAATTAAATCTCAAAACTGCAAAAAGTACAGCCCCCAACCCATAGACCAGCCTCAGAAGTGAACAAACCCAGAGGATCCTCATAAGGAAGAACAAAAGAATATACAAAAAGAAGTAAAAGCAGCCTCGCCTTCCCTGAATAACAGAATTAAAGAAGGGGGCGGGAGGGGAGAGAAAAATCTACACAAATGAAGAGAAACCAAAAGAAGAATATAAGTCTTTCACAGACTCTCAGGAGGTCAGACACTGAGAAAACAGACTTTGGAATGCAAGCAATGAAGAGCCCCCAGAATGACTGGTCTCATGTTACAAATTCAGATAGCAAGACATTAACAGAGAGATTAAAAATAATTGAGGAGAGACAAGAGGAAAATAGGAAGGAGTTGATAACTGAGATAGCAGTAGCAAAGAATATTGTGAATGAAATAAATAATAAACTGATAAGCATAGAAAGCAGAATTAGCCAAGCAGAAGAAAGAATCTCAGAACTCGAGGACCAAAATATAGAGCTAACCCAAACTGTTAAAAATATAGAAAAGAAGCTTAAAAAGACAGAACAAAACCTTCAAGAGATGAGCAATTACTTCAAGAGACCAAACCTAAGAGTAATTTGACTTCCTGAGGCAGAAAGAAAGACAGAGACCACCCTGGAACAAACATTCCATGAAATTATTCAAGAAAGCTTTCCTCATCTCATCAATGATGCGAAAATTCAAGCACAAGAGATTCAGAGAACCCCTGTAAGACAGCAAATGAGAAGATCAACTCCCAGACACATAATAATTTGAATAAACAAAGTAAGTATAAAAGAAAACATCCTAAAGTCAGCAAGAGAAAAAGAATAGACTACCTACCATAGAAGACCAATTAGAATAGCAGTGGATTTATCAACAGAACCCTTCAGGCTAGGAGAGCTTGGAGCCCTATCTTCAAAATTCTAAAAGATAAACAATTTCAACCAAGAATAACCTGCCCAGCTAAGCTAAGCTTCAGCAGTGAGGGAGAATTAAAAAATCTTTCCCAGATATCCAATTCCTAAGAAATTATGCTGCCTCCAGACCACCTCTACAAGAAATACTTAAGAAAGCATTAAACCCAGAAAAAAAGGAAAATAAACAACAATGTCCTTCACAAGAGTACAGGAAAAAGATTAAAAACACATATGAACCAACACAAAAACCAAAAGAAAGACAACAAACAAGCAGGAACAACAACAACTCTATAAGAACCTCATGATAGGGATCAACTCTCACATATCAATAATTAGCCTGAATGTGAATGGACTAAATGGACGACTGAAAAGACATAGGTTGACAAAATGGATGAAATATCACCAAGCAACAATATATTGCCTCCAAGAGACTCATCTCACAGTAATGACACTCACAGACTCAAAGTAAGAGGATGGGAAGAAAAACTTCAGGAACTCAAAAGAAAGGAGGAGTTGTGATCTTAATCTCAGACAAAATACCCTTTAAGCTATCAAAAATATAAAAAAGATACAGAAGGCCACTACATAATGATAAAACATTCAATCCATCAACAAGAAATATCCGTCCTAAACATATATGCACCCAACATAGGAGCACCAACTTTCTTAAAGCAGCTTCTATGTCAAAAAAGATATTGACTCTAACACTGTCATAGCTGGGGACTTTAATACCCCACACACAACCCTAGACAGAGCATCAGGACAAAAAAATCAGCAACAAGATCCAGAACCTCAATGTGACTCTTGACCAAATAAACTTAATTGATACCGACAAAACACTCCACCCAATGACCACAGAATATACACTCTAGTCATCATTTCATGGAATGCACTCTAAGATCGACCACATCCTTGGCCATAAGTCAAACATAAACAAATTGCAAAAGATTGAAATTTTGCCATGCACCTTCTCAAACCACAGTGGAATAAAAATAAATATCAATACCAACAAGGTTCCCCAGAGCACACAAAGACATGGGCACTAAACAGCATGATGCTAAACAACTCCTGGGGCAACATGGAAATCAAAACAGATTAAAAGATACCTGGAAATAAATGAAAATGAAGAAACATCTTACCAAAATATCTGGGATGCCATGAAAGCTGTAATAAAAGAGGAATTCATATCCCTACAAACGCACCTGAAGAAAAAGAAAGGATCACAAATTAACAGCCTAAAAAGTCACCTAAAGAAGCTGGAAAAGCAAGACCACCAAAACCCTAACTTCAGCAGAAGAATCTAGATCACCAAAATAAAAGCCCAAATCCAGGACATAGATGACAAAATGATAATACAAAAAGTTAATGAAACAAAAGCTGGTTCTTTGAAAGGATAAACAAGATTGATGGTGCCCTAGCTAGACTGACCAAGAAAAAGAGAAAAAAATAAACCAAATAAATACAATCAGAAACACAAAATATGAAGTCACATCTGACCCTGAAGAAATACAAAAAATCATCAGAGACTACTATGTATACTTGTATGGAAACAAACTTGAAAACTTTAAGAAAATGGAGGACTTTCTGACATCACACAACCTGCCTATGTTGAAACAAGAAGAAATTGAGACCCTAAATAGACCAATAACAATCAAGGAAATTGAATATGTCATAAGAAAACTATCCACAAAACAAAAGCCCTGAACCAGATGGCTTTCCAGCAGAATTCTACAAGACATATAAGGAGGAACTGATTCTAATCCTACTGAAAGTATTCCTGGTGACTGAGAAAGATGGAATTATCTTCAAATCATTTTATGAAGCTTACATCACATTGATACCCAAGTTAGGTAAAAACCCAACAAAGAAAGAGAACCATAGGCCAATATCTTTGATGAACATAGATACTGAAATTTTCAACAAGATCCAAGCAAACAGGATTCAACAACACATCGCAAAAATCATCCATCATGACCAAATAGGCTTCATCCCGAGATGCAAGACTGGTTCAACATTTGCAAGACCATATATGTAGTTAAATACATCAACAGATGTCAAAACAAAAACCACATGATTATATCATTAGACACAGAAAAAGCTTTTGATAAAATCCAGCACCCCTTCTTAATAAAAACCCTCGAACATCTAGGCATAGGTGGAGCATACTTCAAAACAGTAAGAGCTATCTACAAGAAACCCACAGCCAGGATACTCCTAAACAGACAAAAATTGCAACCATTTCCTCTGAAAACTGGTACAAGACAAGGATGCCCACTCTCACCCCTCCTGTTCAATATAGATTTGGAAGTCCTGGCTAGAGCAATCAGAAAAGAGGAGATCAGGCATATCCAAATAAGGAAAGAGGAAGTCAAGTTACCTCTCTTTGCAGACGACATGATTATATGCCTTGAAAACCCAAGAGAATCTGTCAAAAACCTTGCACTGGCAAAGGACTGTGGCAAAGTCTAGTGTATAAAATAAATGTGCAAAAGACAATCACATTTCTTTACACCAATAATAAACAAACAGAAATCCAAATAAAAAGCACAATCCCATTCACAATAGCCACCTAAAAATGAAATACCTTGGCATCTTCCTAAGCAGAGATGTGAAAGACCTTTAAAATGAAAATTACAAAACACTGCTCGAAAAAATCAAAGATGCCTGGGCAGCGAGACCTTATCTCTACGATAAATCAAAAAAATCAGTCAGGCGTGGTAGCGCATGCCTGTAATTCTGGCTACTCGGAAGGCTGAGGCAGAAGGATCCCCAGATCCCAGCAGGCTGAGGCTGCGGATGGTCAGGAGCAGCCACTGCACTCCAGTCTGGGCAACAGAGTGAGACTCCAACTCAAAAAAAAAAAAAAAAAATCAAAGATGACACAAACAAGTGGAAAAGTTTTCCATGATCATGGATTGGAAGAATCACCATTGTTAAGATGTCCATCTTACCTAAGGCAATCTACAGATTTAATGCAATACCCATCAAATTACCAGCAACATTCTTCTCAGATCTAGAAAAAACAATACAGGAATTCATATGGAAACACAAACAACCAAGAATAGCCAGGACAATCCTCAGAAAAAAAAAAAAAAAAACACCAAAAAAAAAACCAGGCGGCATCACACTACCAGACTTTAAAGTTTACTATAAACCTACAATAATGAAAACAGCTTGATATTGGTACAAGAACAGGCATATAGACCAGTGGAATAGAATTGAAAGGCATCATAGAATTAGGGAACTCAGTGACAGTAAGAGATGCCATTGGAATATTTTCAGTGAAAAATTACTCAGATATTGAAGCAAGGTAGTCAAGGTAAATTAGACATAGATAGATAAATTTCTTGTAGGCAGTTTTTAGTTTTAAATAAGGAAGTGGACAGACATCTTGTCTGCAGACTGAACTTCCCTGTAGGCTAAATGTGGACCTGCCAGGCTACCGTACCTCCTCAGCTCATTAAAGTGCATGCCCATCATGGTGATTCCTAGGCCTGAATCAAAATCTATAGAAATTATAATCAAACCACCCATTTTAGGTCTTTAACATGAATTTCAGTCTTTTGCTCTTTTTCTTTTACCAACATATTCTGTTTTAAACACTTTTCTGGCTGCTCTGAAATTCCTTTCAGTAATGTGTCAAAGACCTATAAGTTTTGAATTGCACTCCACTTAGCAACAGTATTAGAAAATGTGGTAAAGATGAGCATTTGAATTCATAATATATTTTGAAGGTAGTGCCAACAATAATTTTCAAGTGGATTGAATGTGAGACAGACAGGAGATTTAAGAAATACTTCAAGATTATTAACTTAAAAAATTGGATAATTTCTTAAAAATGAAAACAATGTTTTTGCTTTTTATAAGAAGCTTAAGATAGCTGCACAATAAATACCACACCAAAGAGGGTGAATTACAGGTATTCACTGCAGAGAGATTACCATATCTCCACTTCTGATAGGCAAAGGGAACATGCAAAGATGGTGCTGTGCAGGTGTCCTCACATAGTGGAAGGGATAAAGAAAATGCAAAAGGGTGTTGCCAATTCCACCACTAGGGAGACTCCAGGGCTAGAGCCTTCTGAAGTTCTTGCCCTTTAATGCTATCCTACTGGTGATTAAGTTTCAGCTACATTCAAGCCAAAGCAGTATTTAACAAGATAAATGAATAAAAGAAGGAGAGTAGAGAGAAAAACTATGAACAACTTCCCAGAATTGTTGACTGAAGACTATGGAAATGAGGTTTCAGGAGAAATGTGTGCTTGAGAGATTTTATTCAAGGGGTTTTGTTTTACTTTAATATAGGAGACCTTAGAGCACAGCTTTATGCTAACAGTAATGATTCATCATTTGATAATATTGCGATGAAAGAGAGTGAAAATTATTTTAGAAGCAAAGTTCTTATTTAGGTACACACAGTGCTTTAATTTTAGCTATCATTGTTTGCCCATGCTAATTTTATTTTTTTTTCTTCTGACTATAATAAGCACAAAAGTTCACTTCATCTAGGTATAGCATTGAAATTTTCTCCACTGATAGTAATTTAAAACAACACAGTAGATATTTTAACTTAAAAGTGTCTAATAAATAATTTCAAAGAATATATGAGCAAACGTGTAAGTAATGATTCTTCAATATGGTTATATATGATGAGTGGCATATAATATAATGTTAGTTTTTTTATTTATATGTAAAAATGTTACACTTTAAAATATATTTATACATATCAATTTTGAATGTGCTATGTAATCAGTTATGAATATTTCACTTTATTGTTTTGCTAAATTTTTTTAAATGGATTTGGATGGCTACACCAAGTTTTGATTGCAAAAATATTTAATTTATACAAATTCAGTGAAAAACATGGAAAAAATAACATTTGAAAACTGGGTTATTTTGAAAATTATTTCATTCAAAATTTGTTTTTAGTCTGAAAACTATTTTGGAATAGTTTTATGAGCCCAGAATTATCTTCAAACCCAAACTAGACAAAAACACTACAAAAAAGAAAACTAATGACATAGCCTTTTTGAATATAGACATAAAATACCTTTAACAAAATATTAACCAATAGGTTTTAGCAATATGTTAACAAATTTTACACCACTAGAATCCATTTCATAAATGCAAGACTGATCCAATACTTAAATATCTACTAGCATTCCTAAATTAACAGGCCAAAAAAAAAGGAAAAAGAAAAAAAAAATCACATGATATTATCAATGAATGAAGAAAAAAGCATTAGACAAAATTTAAAATTTATTCATGGTAAAACTTGTAGGAAACTAAAAATGGAGTAGTTATTCAACTTGATAAACCCATCCAGAAAAACTTGCAGTTAAAATCATACTTAATGATTTTTTAGATGAATATTTTCACTATTAATATGCAAGAAAAAAGTAAGGGAGTAAGCAAGGTTGTCTACTGGTACTACCATTATGTAACACAGTATACAAAAGTTCAGCCAGTAAAATATTAGAAAAATAAAGAAAAAAATAGTCATACTGATTGGAAAAAAATAAATAATTATTGTTCATTTTTTTGTTAGTGAAATATATTCTAGGTAGAAAACCCCAAGAAATTGAACAAAAGTCTATTCATGCCCAATAAGTGAGCTCAGAAGTCAAATGATACAAGAAAAATAGGTAAAAATTATTTTCATTTCTATACATTAACAACAAACACAGAAAATGGAACCTAAAATCACAATACAAAGGAGAAAGATGGCAGCCAAGCCAGACAATATGAGTCCCAGTGTGAGTCAGTGAGTGAATGGAAAATTTTGTGTATGTGTTGGTGAGTAAGTGGGCATGTGAGTGACTGACTGAGTGAGGGCTTGGGAGCAAGTGCCCAGGGTTTTCCTGGTGAAGTGGCTGGTGCTGCAGCTGCTCTGCTTGGACCCTAGTGATTCCCTGGATGCAGAAGCCAAGTGCCATTTATTTTTCTTTTCTTCCTTTTCTTCTTTTTTTTTTAAATCAACAAAACCCTTTCTGGGAAGAAGCTGCTGGGAAAGACTGACTAAATGGGTGCTCGTGAAGAAATGATCAGGGCTCTCCTGGTGAAGCGGCTGGTGCTGCAGCTGCACTGCTTGGTCCTTAGTGCTTCCCAGGTCATAGAAACTGAGCACCATTTTTTTTAAACTGACAAAGGTCTTCTTGGGAAGAGGTGGAAGGGAGAGACTACTGGCTCCTGGCTCTGCTTCTCCACTGCAGTGGGAGAGATTGCCAGATGTAGGTTCTGCCTCATTACAGCAGTGCCTGGCTGGACACTGGCAGCAAGGACTGCAGAGGGAACCCAGAAGCAGAGCCCCACTTGAGAAGATGAAAGACGCACCCCACCACCATCATGAAAATGGAAAAGGAAAGTGGTCCAACTTGCTCACCACAGAGCAACAGACCCATTCTCTGTGACCTATGGATCGGCTACTCAGAGATTGATTGTGACCCAGAGGGAATATCCTGAAAGTGTAGATTCTGGAGGGACAGGACAAGTGATAAGTCTCAGGTGCGCCATCCAATACCCTGATTTAGTCATAGGACAAAGGGTGTGGCCAGAAAAGGATGAGGAAGACCTCCAAGGAGATCAGTGGTGAGTCTGGGGCTGTCCCAACCCTCTCCTCCCCACCAATCCTCTGAACATCAGACACACAAGACTGGGGCATAACTGAGAGGGATGAACCCAGGTGGAGCCTAGACATCAGCCACAATAGGAATCCGCTCCAGGATAGGCCTGACTGGGACACCCTCTGCTAGTACCTGGGGAACAGACAATCCTACACCTCAACTAGAGGGAATCCCCCTAACCATATAGGAATGGGAGGGAATGACTGCAGCCCCAACTGCCCCCACTGCCTCCTCCTCCTTCCCTGACTTGGACACCGGGGAGAAAGTGAAAGAGGTCAGGCTCTGCAGGAGACAGCAGAGGGGCAGCTGAGAGGAAGAATGACAGATCCAGCCACAAAAGGACAGGTTTTTAAAATTTTAACTACTTTTGTCTGTTCATTTGTTAGTTTTTCTAATTTTTCTGTATTTTGCCTTTGTACATGAATGTGTATGTGAGGGTTCAATCTGCATCCCCCGCTTTTTATCTCTTTCTTCTTTTGTTTTTCTTTTCTGTTTGTATGTGTATGTGAATTATTGAGTGTTCAACTTTCAGGGTTTTTGTTGTTGTTTTTGCTCTTCTCTTTTTTAGTTTAATGTATGTGTGAATATATGTGTGAGGGTTCAAACTGAATTCCTTTTTTTGTTTGTTTGTTTCTTTCTGTCTCTTTTTCTTCTTTCATTTTGTGCTGGGCATGTGTGTATGCATTTGGTTTTCTGGGTTTTTGTTTTATTTTGCTTTGTTGTTATTCCAGTTGGTTTTGGTGAGTGTGTGTGTGTGTGTGTGTGTGTGTGTGTGTGTGTGTGTGCGCGCGCACTATTGTTTTTTGCTTTGGTTTCTGCTTTCATTGCTTTGTTTTCTTCTTTTTTTAGTTTTTGTCTTATTTAATTCTACTCTTCTCTGTTCTCCTAATTACTGTTACTGTATCTTGGACTCAGAGGGGATACACACACACCCATTGCATCATCATATGGAGTGGTGACAGGGAGTGGGTCTCAGGAAACCCATACTACAATTAGTGAACATTGTAACTTGCAAGTATTTTCTGAATCCTAGTTCCCCATCCTCCACTTTATTTGACTCTCAAAACTACAAGAGACAGAAAGTTTCCTGCCCACAGTTCTGTTTCAAAATAGACCAAATCCAGTGCCCTGATCAGAGAAGAAAGGAGAGATGAGGAAACATCAGAAGTGAAAGCCTCTCCCACTGCCACTGAATAATGGGACTAAAGAGAAAAGAAAGAGATCTGTCACAATTGAGGACTAAAGTTCAATAATCAAAGTCCATAAAAATAAACAATTTCAATCAAGAATTTCCTTCCCAGCAATGCTCAGCTTCATCAGTGTTGAGGAATTAAAATCTTTCTGAGACATCTAATTCCTAAAAGAATATGCATCTTCAGGTCACTTCTACAGGAAATAGTTAGATAGGTATTAAGCACAGAAGAAAGATAAAAAAGTATAACCACATACTTTCCAAGAGAACAGCAGAACACAGAATCAACAGAAAATACAGTGCAACAGCAAACATGAAAGCACACACAGACATCAATCCCAAAGCTAAAAGAAAACAAACAAAAAAATTTATAAGAATCTCAAGATGGGGATAAATGAT
The DNA here is from genome assembly GCA_027257055.1 of Cephalopachus bancanus. Classification (NCBI taxonomy): domain Eukaryota; kingdom Metazoa; phylum Chordata; class Mammalia; order Primates; family Tarsiidae; genus Cephalopachus; species Cephalopachus bancanus. Next base: position 2,089,224 of record JAPVLO010000089.1, read on the forward strand.
CACATTTCAATAATCAGTTTGAATATGAATGGACAAAATGCACTACTGAGAAGACACAGGATGGCAAACTGGATAAGAAACGATGACTCAATTATTTGCTGCATCCAGGAAACTTATCTCACCACAAGGCATGCACACAGAAGCAAAGTTAGTGGAAGAAAAACAAGTTTCCAGGCAAATGGATCACACCCACACACAAAGATAGGAGTAGCAATCTTAATATCAGAAAAAACAACCTTTAAGATATCCAAAACTAAAAAAGATATGAAAGTGTACTACATAATGATAAAGGGTTCAATCAATCAGTAAGAAATATCCATCTTAAATATATATGCACCCAACACAGGAGCACCAGCATTTATAAAGGAACTACTAAGTAAATTAAAAACAGATATAAATTCTAACACTATTATAGCTGGGGACTTATGTGCCCCCACTAACTACCCTAAGTAGACCATCAAGGCAAAAAAAAAAAAAGAAAAATCAACAAAGATATCCAGAACATCAACTTGATGCTCAACTAAATGGACTTAATAGATACCTACAGGATATTCTACACAACAAATACAGAATATACATTCTACTCACTGTCACTTGAATATACTCCAAGATCAATAACATCCTTAGCCATAAATTAAGCATAAACAAATTCTATAATGTTGAAACAATGCCATGCACCTTCTCAGACCACAGTGGAATAAAAATAGACATCAAAACCAACAAAAATTTCTCCAAGATCCACAAAAATGTGGACACTAAAAAGCATGATGGTGAATGACTACTGAATCAACACAGAAATCAAAACAGAATTTAAATAATTTCTGGAAACAAATGAAATGAAGAGACATTCCACCAAAACCTCTGGGATGCCATGAAAACAGTTCTAAGAGAGAAATTTATATCTCTATGAACACATATCAAGAAAATGGAAAGATCACAAGTTAACAGCCTAACAAATCACCTAAGGGAGTTGGAAAGTCAAGACCACCAAAACCTTAGTATTAGCAGAAGAATCAAGATCACCAAAGTAAAAGTTGAAGTATGGGACATAGAATACAAAAATATCATAGAAAAAATAAACCAAACAAAAAGCTGTTTCTTTGAAAAAATTAACAGGACTGATGGTTCCTTAGCCAGAATGACCAAGCTAAAGAAAGAAAAATCCCAAATTAACACAATCAGAAATGCAAAAGTTAAGATCACAACTGACCCTGAAGAAATACAAAATATTATCAGAGATTACTATGTGCACCTGCATGCAAACAAACTTGAAAACCTAAATGAGTTGAAGGACTTTCTAACATCACACAACCTCTCAAGGTTAAAACAAGAAGACATTAGACACTAAATAGACGAATAACAACTCAGGAAATTGACTCTGTCATGAGAAAACTACCTACACACACACAAAAAAAGAAAAAGCTATGGACAGGACAGCTTTCCAGTAGAACTCTATGAAATGTACAAAGAGGAGCTGATTCCAATCCTATTGAAAGTATTCAGGCAATCAAGAAAGATGGAATTTTCCCCAAATCATTTTACAAAGCTAATATCACACCAACGCCCAAACCAGGTAAATATCCAGCAAAAAAAGAGATCTACAGGCCAATATCCCTAATAAACATAGATGCAAAAATTCTCAACAAGATTCTAGCAAATTGGATCCAACAGCATATCTCAAAAACCATCCACCATGACCAAGTTTGTATGGTTGGTTCAACATTTTCAAGACTATAAATGTAATTAAATACATCAACAGATGTAAACACAAGAACCACATGATTCTATAATTAGATGCAGAAAAAGCTTTGGATAAAATCCAAAATCCCATCTTGATTAAAAAAAAAAACCCTCAAACACCTAGGTATAGAAAGAACATACCTCAAAATAGTAAGTGCCATCTACAATAAAGCCACAACCAGCATATTGCTAAATGGATAGAAACTGGAAACATTTCCCCTGAAAACTAAAACAGGAAAAGGCTGCTCACTCTCACCCCTCTAGCTCTATATTGTGTTGGAAATCCTAGATAGAACAATTAGAAAAGAGTAAGAAATCAGGGGTATACAAATAGGAAAAGAAGAAGTGAAGTTATCCCTCTCTGATGATGATATAATCCTATAACTCAAAAATCCAAGAGAATCTGTCAAAAACCCATTTGCACTGATAAAGCATTTTGGCAAAGTCTCAGGATACAAAATAAATGTGCAAAGACTGTCACATTCTTATACATCAGCAACAAGCAGGCAGAGAACCAAATAAAAAGCACAATCCCATTCACAATAGCCACAAGAAACATGAAATGCCTTGACATCTTTCTAAAGAGAAGTGAAAGGTTTTTACAATGAAAACTACAAAGCACTGCTCAAAGAAATCCAAGAAGACACAAAGAAATGGAAAAATATTCCATGTTCATGGATAGAAAGAATTAACATTAAGATGTACATCTTACCAAGGCAATCTACCAATTCATTGCAATACCCATTAAATTACAAGCATTCTTCTTCTCAGACCTATGTTATGACAATACAGAAATTCATATGGAAACATAAATGACCACAAATAGCCAAAACAATCCTTAGCAAAAAAAAAACAAAACTGAAGGTATCACACTTCCATACTTCAAACTTTACTATAAGACTACAGTAATCAAAACATCCTGATATTGGTACTAGAACAGGTATATGGACCAATGGAACAGGATTGCGATTCCAGAAGCAAAACTCAATTTCTCAACCAACTAATTTTTGACAAAGTCTCTAAGAACAACCACTGGGGAGAGGATAGCCTAATCAGTAAATGGTGCTGGGAAACTTGCTGATTACATGCAGAATATTGAAACAGGACCTCTACTATCACCATACACAAAAATCAACTCTAAATGGATCAAAGACCTAAATGCAAAACCTCAAACTATAAGACCTTAGAAAATGCAGGAGACACCCTTATGGAAATTGGAACTGGTAACCAATTCCTGATCAAAACCTCAAGTGCCCATGTTAGAGATAAGGTAGACACGTGGGATTTCATCAAATTGAAAAGCTTCTGCAAAGCAAAACTAACCTTCAAGAGAATGGGGAGACACTCCACACAATGGGAAACATATTTGCCAACTGCATATCTGACATAGGCCTAACATCCAAGATCTACTAGGAACTCAAATGTGCTGAAAGGAAAAAAAAAAAAAAACAAATAGCCCTATTAAAAAGTGGGCAAAAGACATGAATAGACACTTCTCAAAAGTAAAGTTATGGGAAGCCAGCAGACCAAAAAAAAAAAAAAAAGTGCTCAGCCTCACTAATCATCAGATAAATGCAAATCAAACCACATTGAGATACCACCTAAACCCAGTAAGAATGTTTTTCATTAATAAAACAAACGATAAGAGATGCTGGCGAGGATGCAGAGAAAAAGGAAGGCTTCTACATTGTTGGTGGAAATGCAAGCAAGTGCAACCTCTTTGGATAACAATTTTGCATTCTGAAAGAACTAGAAATGGGCCTTCCATATGACCCAGCAATCCCTCTATTGAGAATATACCTGGGGGAACTCAAATAATTGTTTACAAAAAGATATCTGCACACTCATGTTTATTGTAGCATTATCCAATAGCAAAAACATAGAACCAACTACGCTGCCCATCCAAACCGGACTGGTTAAAAAAATGTGGCACATATACATGATGGAATATTATGTAGTCATACAGAAGGACAAACATATGGACTTTGCAGCAACTTTGATAGATTTAGAGTGTATCATACTCAGTGATCTATCACAGAAACAAACAACAGAGCACCATATATTCTCTCTCATAAGCAGAGCTTGAACAATTATCACAATATTATAAGAAAGGGATTGGCAGTAGTGGGAAACTGCTATTTGAGGGGATGCACACCACATCAGTAAGCAAGGGTACCTGTATAATGAACATTTGTATACCTAACTCTGAATTGTACCCCACATCTTTAAAATAAAAATAATTTTAAAAGTTTTAAAAAATCACATTTATTTTCATTCATAGATGAAATATTTAGGCATAAAAATAATAAACCATGTATGCTGACGGCTACAAAAATACTGATGATATATATTATATACTTATACACAAATGCATATATATCTAATATGCATATATATTATACACATATATATATTCTAAATACATGTGACATACACCAAGCTCATGAATTGAAACTCTTAATATAATAAAGATGTCAAATTTCCCCAAATTTAAAAGGAAAGACAAAATAGAATGTCAATAACAATTTTAGAAAAAAGAATAAAGTGTGAATAAACCCTTAATCTTATTTCAACATTTATTATATAGACAAATAATAAGAACAGTGTGGTACTGGTAGGAACTACATAGACTCATAGATAAGTGGAGTACACAAGTACGGTAAAATGATTCTGAAAAAATAAAAGCAATTTAATGAAGAATGCTAGGGTAATCAGATATTTGTAGGCAAAAGTGATATACAGCCTAACCATACATCCTATATAAACAATTAAATAATAAATAAATGACAGAACCAAAAAACAAGTTTTAAATAAAATAATAAATAAATGACAGAACCAAAAAACAAGTTTTAAAAAAATACTTTAGAAGATAACATAGGAGGACATTTTTAAGATTTAGAGCCTGATGAGATGTTCTGAGATATGGCACTAAAATCATAATCACACAAAAATGATAAATTTTATTTCATCAAAAAAAAAAAAAACACAAAAGCAAAACACTTTTGCTCTCCTAAAGACCATGTTAGATAAAAATACAAGTTACAGACAGGGAAACATGTTGTCAAGCTAGAGAGCTGACAAAGAGCTTATATCTAGAAATACAGAAAACTCTCAAAAAAATTCAGTTAGAAAACCGACACAAGAAAGGATATTTTCTTAATTCACTAAAAGGATATATTGAAACACACATGAAGAGATGATAAACATCACTAGCCAATAGAGAAATGCAAACTAAAACCATAATGAACTATCCTTACAGACCTATAAGTATAGCAAATGTATACATAGTGATAACATCAAATATATAAATGCATATATAGTGATAATACCAAATGCTGGCAAGAATACAGATAAACTAGATCTTTCATATACTGCTGGCAAAAACCTAAAATGATGCAGCACCCCGAAAAACATTCTGGCAGTCTGCAAAACATACACTTACATACAACCTAACAATTGCACTCTTGGTCATTTATCCCAAAGGAATGAAACCTTGTATTTTCACAAAATCCTATACACTAATGTTTATAGCAACATTATCTGTAACAGCCAAATGCAGGAAACAACCAAAGCACCCTACAATAGGTGAATGATTATATAATCTATGTTACATTCAGTCTATGAAATATTACACAGCCAAAAATAGGATTGCACAATTATTACACGCATCAACTTTGGTGGATCTCAAGGGCATTATGCTGAGTGCACAAAGTCACTGTATGATTTCATTTATATGACATTCTCAAAATGACACAATTATCTAGAGGGAGAATAAATTAGTGCTTAGGGATAAGAAATAAAATGGATTGGAGATGGTAAGAGAGGATGTATATAAAACAGAAATGAAAGATCTTTGTGGTGATGAAATAGGTATATCTTGATTGTGGTAGTGCTTACAGAAATCTACCTGCATAATAAACTGAATAGAATTCTGCATAAAAATAACAATAACAACAACAAAATAAAAACATAGCTACAGATGATAAATTTAACAGAGCATTACAGAAGGTAGTCATAAGTATAGGGCTAAACTACATATTTGGTCTAGGCACTGAATTGGTTTATAATCTGATTTTTCATAATTAAATAACTTAAATAGAAAAGAACAGGCAGGCACACAGATAGCAATGAAATCTTCTAAAATTCAATGTTTATCATTCCTGGCCTGCCAGTGGATTTGACATTCTGTGGTGATTCAAAACAATAGTAAGACTGAGAGTGGCAGAACAACTTTATTATTTTAAAACATGTTTTAAGTAGAGTGAAATTATGCAGAATACGTTAAAATATAATATTATGCTATTTTTTTTTACTGGAATAAAATGAATTCAAACTGACAGATAAATTAATATAATGAATTCATTGCCCAGAAAGTCAGATCTGTCTTTAAATAATATGTCATATTCATCAAACTATAAACATTTCTTATTTATTCCTTTATAGACAAAATATATAAGATAGAAGAATACTTTGACTTCTGCCATTCAACTATATGGAATTACGATAGCATTACATGTAATATAAAAGAAATTTCTGATTATGAAATATTGTATATATAAAAGGAAAAACCACCCAATTTAGACTCATTTCCTGAAACAAGTTATTTTTAATGAATTTGCCTTAAAATATGAAATATTTAGACTTCTGGAAATTTCAAATATAATATAGACCTTTCTTTAAAGATAATGTGGTTTTTGTATGATAATTTTCTTTTTTCACCACTTGCTGTATTATATTCAGAGAAACATCTTAATATAGTATGCTATTGTCTAAAAAGATTATTTATGACAAGGTGAACAAGTTAGAACAACTTTCTTTTTTAACTCATAGTAATAAAACCATCTTTTCTTTTGTGAATATAATTGAAAATTTTAATATCCTTCAAGAATTATATTATTCTAATTCCTATATTGCTGTTGCTAATAATGTTGTCCTCTTTTTGTATTAAAACGGTGGCTCAGCCTGTAATCCCTCGCCTGAGACTGAGGTGAGTGGATTGCCTGAGCCCGCGGGTTCCAGACCCGTCTGGGCAGCTTGGCGAGACCTCATCTTTACAATAAATCAAAAAATTAGCGGCGCGTGGCAGCGCTCGCCTGTAGCTCCAGGTACTTGGAAGGCTGAGGCAGAAGGATCGCCGCAGCCCAGCAGGTCAAGGCTGCGGTGGCCGGGAGCGGCCACTGCACTCCAGTCTGGGCGACAAAGTGAGACTCCAACTCAAAAAATAATTAAAAAAAAAATGTGACTCAGCTTCTATAACATTACTGTGGACACATCCTGTTGCTCTTTAGATAGTGACCAAAATCTCATTTATTCCCTTGTTTCACCTGACTACAAATGGAACTATCAAAAAAAGACTTGTTTTTTACTTCCTATTTAGCGTTTAAAATGAGCTTAAACAATTAGATCACCACCACAACAACAAAATGTCAAAGTTAGCTCTCTTGAACCATAGAAGAGGTCGTATAATCACATTTTGGGAAAGAAGTTTACCTCTGGGTCCTTATTACACCAGCTGGAAAAATGATTGTTTGGTTAGCTGTAGCAAAGAAGATACTTTTTCAAAACTACTAAAAATTCCCATAAATGACTAAAGAGACAGCACTGTTTTTGTAGTTCTTTCTTTATATATATTTAATACCTCACAATCACAGGCATTACCAATAGGTCAGCTCTATTGTCCTGTGAGTCATGGTTTTCTTAAGCATCCCTCTTGTTTGGGGTTGGAAGAATTATTGGTAGCTGTTAATCACAGTGTCTGTACTTTTAAGAATTATAGTGGTAAGTGGCAATCATATGCTTTCTTCTTTCAGTGGCTATTGTAAGTGTAATTTAAGTCCATTATAATACTGATTGGCAAATGCATACCCTTGCTTCTGGTATCCTACTGAGTATATAATTCCTTTTTCATTTTTGCTATCAGATGAGGTCCACTTGTGGTTATTAAACAGTACTTCTGTCTCTAAAAGATGCTGCATTCAATTGTAATTACCTGATCTGAGAGAGTTCTTTAGAATATTTTTTTTCTGTTTAAACTGTATGTTATATATTTAGTTTTCTTTATCAGGAATACAAATCTGCAAAGATGTCATCACATATATAAAAAGTAAAATCAGTGTTTTGACACTCTATCTGACCATATAGAAATATCTGCATGTTTCAATCATTTGAGCATACTTTTTTTTCTTTTTTCTTTTTCTTTTCTTTTTTTTTTTTTTTGAGTCAGGGCACACTCTGTGGCCAGGCTGTAATGCAGTGGTGTGATTACAACTCACCACAGCCTCAACTTCCTGGGCTCAGGCACTCTTTCTGCCTCACTCTCCTGAGTGGTTGGGACTACAGGCATGAACCACTATGCCTGGCTGTTTTCTTAAAATTTTTTTGCAGAGATGAAGTCTCACTGTATTGCCCAGGCTGGTCTTGAACTCCTGGACTCAACTCCAAGCTAGTCTCAAACTCCTATCTCCACCTCCCAAAGGGCTGGGATTGCAGGCATGAACCACGGTGCTAAGTGAGATCATACTTTTGTTTTGTTTTGTTTTGTTTTGTGTTTGGAGTTGGAGTCTCACTCTGTCGTGCAGACTGGAGTGCAGTGGCTGCTCCTAGCCACCGCAGCCTCGACCTGCTGGACTCTGGCGATCCTTCCGCCTCAGCCTTTCAAGTAGTTGGAACTACAGGCGCACGCTACCACACCCGGCTAATTTTTCTAATTTATTGTAGAGATGAGGTTTCGCCAAATTGTCCAGCGGGTCTCGAACCCACAGGCTCAGGCAATCCACTCACCTCAGCCTCCCAAGGCGCGGGATTACAGGCTGAGCCACCGAGCCTGGCTCAGATTATACTTTTGTTTGTGAAGTATGCTAAAGAAAAATTATTAATTATACCATTATAATACATATTAATTATTACTATTTTATTCAGTAGTGTGGAGGTTTTTGACTATGATGATTATAACTTTGATTTTTAAGATATTTCAGCAGGTTGGAAGAGTAAACAAGTTCTGGTGTCTGCGTATCCATTGACACTTTTTAAGGTAGATTTAAGGGAAAAAATGTCTGTATCCTAGCCTTCTCCTGAAGCTATGCATCTGAACAGAGGAAAAAACATTCCTCATAAAGGTCTGTAATTTCACTTAGGATATTACAGTGAAAATATGCTTTTTTGAAAAGTTTCCAAATAAATATATTAAAGTGCTTGCTATTGGTGTCTCAGTTAGCCTTAGGCAGTAGCAAACGGAATGGAGAGATACTTTCCTGCAAATAGAAAAGATTGAATAATGATAGTTCAGTTGCTAAACAACAGTGACAACATGAAAATATCCACAGTTTTTCTGGAAATACATAATTAGCTAATATTTATACTTTAATTTCACCCTGAAGACAATTTTTTCTGCAGACACTAAGATAATAGAATTACTTATAATTGAGTGTGAATTAATGAATAACATTGCCATGTCATGCTATTCTGGAGAAGTAAAGCTAATATAAGTTTCAGATTAATTATTTGTGAGAAACTTGGTATTAGCAAGTACTATTATATTAAGATTTTGTTGAAACTCCAGGTATCATACATCCTTATTTTATCCTCTAGATAAAAACTCATAGCAAAAGCTATGGATTGCCCCCAGATGCACATTTTCTGGCTTCTGGAACCGTGTTTTGAAGGCAGTATGCCTGGGCATTTATATGCTCTATTGCAGTGTATGTGTAAGTAGCATCACATTGTCTTACATCTCTCCCATATAACATGCTTTCATATATATAGATGTATATACACACACACACTGAAGGAAGTTTAGTTTGTTCAAGTGCTTGGAAGGATGGTTTTCAAACTGTTTTTGTAAGGCCATGAAGGATTCCACAAAATGCCTTAGAGGAGTTTGCAGCAAAAAGGGATGACTGCCTTAGTTTTATCTGCATTTTATACTAGCATTTCTTAAAAAAATGAGTTTACTTAAAGAAAGATTTTAACTTCTATATAAACACTTGATATTATTTCCGAATAGAACACTTTAAGATTTTTTTTTTTTTTTTTTTTTTTGAGTTGGAGTCTCACTCTGTCGCCCAGACTGGAGTGCAGTGGCCGCTCCCGGCCACCGCAGCCTCTTCCGAGTAGCGGGAATTACAGGCATGCGCTACTACGCCCGGCTGATTTTTTGATTTATTGTAGAGATGAGGTCTCGCTGCCCAGGCGGGTCTCGAATCCGCGGGCTCAAGCAATCCACTCACCTCAGCCTCCCAAAGGCACGGGATTACAGGCTGAGCCACTGAGCCCGGCTAAGATTTTTTTTTTAATTTTAATTTTAACAGAGACAAACCTTAATTTGAATACAAAGGCAGTCAGGGCCAAACTTTTCTTCTAAATCAGCTGCTCTAACACACTTTTTCTTTGATTTTATCAGATAAAGATGATAATTGTTCACATTTTAACTATAATTACATGATATTTATGTTAAAATACTATTTTTAAAGTATTTCAAATTCATGAGATTTTGGTAGAAGCTAGTACATTTCTTAAACCCCATTTGTTCCTTCATTTCCCATTTATGAGACTCTATATTTCGAACTAATCATAAAAGAGTAAACAACATGGAAATTTTGGAAGATAATATTATAAAACTATAAAATTCGACTTACAAAGTTTTATATTCCCAGACAACACAGTGCAGTGTATTTTAAATGTTATTGTGCATAAAAAGGGTGTATTTTTGTTTAAAATACAGATGCCCAAACCTCATGCTCAGATATAATGATTTATAGTAGGTGATCTGAATCTGCACTTTTAACAACCAACACAGATGGTTCTTCATTAGAAGATTCATAGACCACATTTAGAGAAAGACTGATTAAAGTTATCATCACTTCTTTATTTTCATATTCTCTGTCAACTGTTTTATTCAGATTCACACTTACACTTTATTTTATATGCTACAAATGAGATTACATATGAAAAGTACCTAGTTTACTGCTCAGCACATAGTAGCTGCATTCCAAGTGGCTATGCCCTACACCTTCCCTGCAGAATCATGATTGAAAAAGAAAAAGCAATGGTGCTAATATTCTAGGCTGAGTATCTATAATCCATAATTTTTGTTAGCATTGTGTGCAATTACATTCGTAAAAAAAAATATATCTAAAGGAAAGAACTACATACAAACAGTGGTTGGGAATTATGCCACAGTTGCTAGAGAAAGGAAATATAAGTGATTTTCACTAGAATGTTATATTTAGTAGATCTGAAAATACAGAAAAGGACACAATTCATTATCCTTTGTAGAAATTATTTTTAAAAGAATTTTATTTGAATTATTTATGTGAAACTCTATATTTTTAAAAATGTCTTTCTGTTAATATGAATCAAGTTTGCAAGTAATTTAATCTATTTTCTATCCAAAAAGGCAAGATGCACATTTCTAATCTAGCCTAATTCATCCCAATTCATCACAGCCTCATGCAACACATCACATTAATATTCTTCATTTTGCTGTTCAAATCTCCCAGAATAATTAGTAATATGTTTACATTCAGAATCAAGTGATTTAGCGGTCTACCATAAAAACATTTCTAGAAACATTATTACACTCATCTTTGGGATACTATGGATGAAAATTTTACTCTAATTTTCTTAACATAAGAGCTTATTTAAGAGCTACTAATCTTCAAAAATCTGTACTACAAACTGTTTCATGTTCGGTTTCCAATTTACTTAAATAAATGTTAAATAAATAAAAGCTGTTTTGCAACAATCATGTGTGAGTTAATAAACCTGTCATTGTGCTATATATCTGGGGTGGAAAGATGTTACACATTCATTCAAGTGTTAAATTTATAAAACTTATTCCATATGTAATTATGATTATTTTATGGATATTATTGTAATTGGTTTTATTGTATTTTATGAAGAATTTCTTCAAAAGAAACACTAAGCCAAAGTGGTTCAGGTAGAAATTTATAAGAGAAATGACTCCTGCATGATGAAAAAAATAGTCCTTGACAGTGCTATTCACAGGTTATCATTAAGTTAGCATTATGATCCACACATCTTTTTTTTGAGGTCACTGAACAGAAAAGAGACTTGAAATATTGGTTTCAAATATGCCTATTTAGGAGGATATAATTTTATTTATTTTGTGAAACATATTTTATCTATTTTTCTAATTATCTAAATTTCCATTACTGAAAATTTTGTACATATTCTGTGTTTGGAGGAAAATACAAAGATGAAAAAAAGTATACAATTTCATAAAAATCATGCCAAATATTCATTCATTTTATATTTCGGTAGTATGCACTTCAAAAATACTTTTATGTTTTTATATGTGTATTTTTTGTATTTGTATATGTATTGTATTTTATCAATGCATTTATATAATCTTTTTTCTACAAAAAAGTAAATTATGAGGCTGATTATTGCTTTTAGATTTTGTTTTCATTTGGTTTAAAACATAAAATTAGATTAGCTATTCAGATATTAAAAGAATAAGTTTTGTAATTTACCTGGAAAATTATAAATATTTAAGCAAATGCAAACGTTTTTGTCTCATTTGTTTTCTTTTTTTCTTTTTTTGAGTTGGAGTCTCACTCTGTCACCCAGGCTGAAGTGCAGTGGCATGCTCACGGCCGCAGCAGCCTCAACCTAATGGGCTCAGGCGTTCCTACCCCTCAGCCTTCCAAGTAGCAGGAACTACAGGTGTGTGCCACCACACCTGTCTAATTTTTTTATTTACTGTAGAGGTGAGGTTTCACTAAGTTGCTCAGGCTGGTCTTGAACCCATGGGAAATCCTGCTGCTGTGGTTACACAAAAGGTAGCATGTGCCTTTCACATGAACAGGTGCAGGTGCACACAGGATACCCCCCACTGTCAAGCAGATGTATTTTTCAAGCATAAGGAAAAACATAAAGTTCTTATTCAGTTTCTATGTACCCTTAATTGTTTATAGCTACATAACATCGTTCAATACTTACACCTGAAACCAACACAATGATATATTGCCTTTTACTATTCTATGCTAATTCAAAATGGTTTCTATAAAACAGTTGGTGCTATGGTTACTCTCTCCTAGCACCAGCTGGCCTAATACAAACTTCACTGGCCCCTCTAAATCAAACTGAACTAAACACACTTCTATAATAAAATGGTTACTAAAATTTTCTTAATCTATATAAACTATTTCTAAAACCTATATCTATAAATTTCTTAAAGTCACATCAAGAGAACCTGTGGCCTGCACTAAGACTCCTCAATGTGACTCAAAGTCAAACTTAAATTGTTTTAAAGCAAAAGACCATAAACCATGGAAAATGGGAACAATGGACGCCCAGGTTTAGCTGTGTACGTTCCCATCTCAGAGTTTTCTATTAGAGCCAGCAGGAGCCTATCCTGGTTGCTTGTGCCAAATGGAAAAGGAGGGAGGGAATGGGGTCAACAGCTCCCAAACACATCCTAGTGGTCTCGGGGTCAACGGTCCTTCCTGATCCCTAATGCTCAGTGGGCTTCCGTGGCCGGCTCCCAACATACATTCATTTAATATTTCACAGTATCTGTAGGCCAGAAGTCCAAACTTGACCTAATTGGGTCCTGTTCTTCAGGACCTCACAAGGTTGCACTGCAGAAAGCTGTAAGCTGGGATCAAAGTCTCATCTGAGGGTTCACTTTGGAGATCTGAGATACAAGTGGTTGTTGGCAGAAATTAGTCCCTTGCATCCTCATTGATAGAGTCAAAATTTTGTGCTAGCTATCAGCCTGAGACTGCCCTCATTCCCTAGCTTGTTGCTTTCTGGAGGCTGCTATCAGTTCCTTGTCACATGAGCTTCCTCAAAATGGCAACTTATTTCATCAAAGCCAGCAAGGGACAGTACCTTCTAACAGGATAGATACCACAACTTTTTGAAGCATAATTGAAGACATGATCTCCACTCACCTGTGTGTTATTCTTTTTATAAAGTAAGTTGTTGTTTTGCCCACACAAGTATCACCTGGAAGCATAAATATCAGGAACTGGACATCATGAGACCCACCATAGACTGTGTCTTTGCACTAATTTTTCTATCTGATCTGAAAGATTTTCCTTCAAATATCAACCAAGCTCTCGCCTCTCACTTTATTGAAGACTGTATTCAAAGGTCAATGTATTGGAAAAGACTTGTTTGTCCCCACATGAAAAGAGTGTCCTGAAGACAGTTTTTAGCATCTTACCTTGTTTTAGCCTTTTTTTGTTCATGGTGGTTATCATTACTAGACAGAGCGTATATTTATTTTCTGCTTTACTTCTCTAAATATAAACTCCCTTAAGGCAGATATTCTATATTTTATTCTCAGATTTATCTCTGCCTTATAAAAATGTTCTAGGCCCAAAGAAAAAAAAGATGTTAAAAAATCAGAAAGGTTTTTGAAAAAACCTGAAATGTATACTTATTACCTGATACATTATAAATCATATATATCTGCACTGTGTAATAACAGACACTAACAATATGTGACAATTTTAAATTAATTAAAATTGAATAAGTGTTAAATATCAGTTTCTCAGTTATATTAGCCATGTATCCAGTGATCAGTAGCCCACACAGGCCTAGTGATTACCATAATGGAAAGAACCCAAATTTAATAGCTTCATCATTGTAAAAGTTCTATCAATCAGCCCTACTTTATGTGTTTACCTTTTCCTTCACACCAAGTTTTGAATTTTCATGGAGAATAAAGTCCTTCTTAATCATTTTTATATCTAAATTTGTTTTCATTATAGAGAGCTTAGAAGAGTTTACAGAAAATTGTTGAATAGATTGTTGGATAAAAGAGTAAATACTTACAGACCAATAAATAAAATTATTTTAAATAATACAATAATTTATTTAATCAACAGATAAGACTCTTGTTCCGTTTTCTTCCTTATATTTGCTTACAAGGTATATTTTATTTGAAAAATTTTTTAGTTCATTATGAATTTTATTTCAGTAGCAAAAAGTTCTCTTTCAGGAAAACTAATGAAATACATTATTGTGAGCACAAGTAGAGGAAAATACACAATATTTGTTTCCCAAACACTACATATTTTTGTTCTCTTTTTAAGAGACCACAATGCCATACAAAATCGTGCCTGCTGACTGGCAGATCTTGGAAGCACTAGGCTTGTTTTATCTTGCTCTGTGTCCCTTGAAGCTCATCATAAAACCAGTAGGATTTCTGTTCAAAAGATAGATCAAGACAGAAACTATCCCCTTCATTTTTGAGAAGAATAAATTTTTTCTGGTAAATAACAACCTGCCAATTTTTAAAAATATAAACCATTATATTGGGAATGCATTGAACTTGGAATGAAAAGATTATAATCGATAATATGAAAGATATAATTGAAAGAATGTTTAACACCTACCCACTATACCTGTCATATAACTATACATAAAGTATGCATATATCTATGAGCTATATCTGCCAATTAAATCATATGCATATTACTTATAATAGCAAAATATGGTACTATGTTTTCTTTTTATATTTTTATTAATCATCAGTTATATATCCTGAACTTAACTATTAATTCATGAAAATTAAAATTTATTCCTCTACTCAAGTCATTCGTAAATGGTGCTGGATAACATGTGTCTGATATTTCAGATCCCAGATTATGAGACTACTTATTGTGAAAGGTTCTTGGAAGACCCATTTACATATAGAATAAGTCAAAATAAGTCAATAAATTGTGGTGACATAAATACAATGTAAAACTTGGAATTCATACTAAGACAATTTATGGAAACAAAGATAGTATATGATAATAATTGTATCTGAAGGAAAGATGAAGCACCTGCTTTGCAGTTTTTGAACCTTTTCTTCTATAAGGACCCTATACCGCTCAGAAAGACATTGAAACATAATATGTATATGTCTATATACGTATTAACCCAATTAAATATCTTTAATAAAGGGCTCTGCAGCATTGCAAAGGATATCTAAGGATGGAAACTAAAATTTAATTTTTAAGTATAAGACATATACTCAGATTTGTTTTACAGTCTCTGGAGGTAAAGCTGAATTTTCACATAATATATATGTAATCTGGCAAATAAAATTTCTTCAGTCAAACACATGTACCTGTCAGTAGACTTACTTAAAAAGTGTATACACATACACACAAGTCAGAGCTATAATTATCCACATAGATATTTTTGTACTGAATAATAATATTAAATGCTTCCAATGATATATCCTAGGTCAGTAAATCAATAGTTTCTTTTATCAGTAGATGGAAATCGTTATCAAAATATTGGAGGTTGAGTTCTTATATTTTCCATGGAAATTTTCACTACTACCTTATTAGAAGAAAATTAAGGATGACTTATTGATAAGAAAATTTATCAGAAGGAATTTTTGTTTAAATAACTTCAAGTTCAATGGAGCCATACAGAATATTCTAAAAAAATAAAAATAAAAGCGAGAGAAAAGTATATTCGTCTATCTTAGAAAAACTAAAGCTACATACTGGATGTCAAGTATCTCCAAGTCAGTTTCTCATTTTGCTCTGCATCTCTGCTGAGCTGATTTGTGCATAGCAATTCTTTGAAATCAATGGGAGTCTGGCAGTTGGATTAGCTAAGTGCCATCATGGAGTATGACGAAAAATTGGTCCTTTTTATCATTCCTAATATGTTTTCTCCTCTTGTGAACTAATGAGAAGCAGGAGAAACTTAGTAAGCAGCGTCATTAAACTTTTAGTTGAGCATAGTCAAGATATTTGTTTACATTTATGCACTAATTTAATGTGTTCATAGATTTCCTTGATCATTTTATTTTTATGTCTTTATAACGTTTAGCACTACTTGATTTTATATTACAGCATTTATATTTTTATCCCTTAATTTTTTTGTTGTTTATGGCTAGAACTCCATAATTAAGAAACTTTTAAAACCAAGTACCTTGAATTGTATCCACATCTTCAAAATAAAAAATAAAAATAAAAACTGAATAGATGCTTAAATTATATACTAAAATATTAAATTTATTTAAATGTATCTAATATCTATAAACAATCAGAAATTTTGATGAAATTGCTCAACACTCAGTTTGTAGTATTTACTGGTGATGAAAGAACCTAGTCTAAAATCAAGGAGATATTTTCACTATTCTAGAAATTCTCATCAAGTAACAAGAAAGGGAAAAACAGAAACTATTTCTAGATTTTTAGGCAACTAATATCACTGATGAAAGAAGTAATAATCTTGACATCCAGTCGCAACTCCTGACACATCTCAGAAAGTAATTGAGACTCCCAAAGAACCATTTATGTTTATACATTCATTTCTCTTTTATTCCTAATCAATTCTTCTTCTTTTTTTTTTTTTTTTAATTAGAGTCTCACTCTGTCGCCCAGGCTGGAGTGCAGTGGTGTGCTCACGGCCACCTCAGCCTCAACCTGCTGGGTTCAGGCGATCCTTCTGGCTCAGCCTTCCAAGTAACTGGAACTACAGCCACGCACCACCAGTCCCGGCTAATTTTTTGATTTATTGTAGAGATGAGGTCTCAGCAAGTTGCCCAGGCTGGTCTCCAACCAGCAGGCTCAGGCAATCCTCTCACCTTGGCCTCCCAGTGCTGGAATTTTAGGTGTGAGCCACTGCATCCGGCTCCTAATTAATTCTTACCACAATTTTCTTATCATTTATATTTGGTTAAAAAAAAATCTGCTGTTGATTTCTGCAAGCAGATAAGGAGAGGAGCTAGGAATAGATGGAGCAAAGTGATTTCTTTTTTAACTGTTTATGACATAAAAGGAAGATGTCATGGACATCAAAGGGTATTTATATGTCTTACTTTACTTCTACTTCACATAGAAAGGGCATTCTATTGCAAGATACCTAACCTGTCTCTCCAAAATATAGTATCCATTATGTAGACTCTATTTGGCAATGCTACATATGAAGATAATTCTGCAATCTCTTCTTCACATGGATATATTTCATACATTTTCCAGTTCTGAATAGATATAACTGACAGCAGCAGTCTACTTAAACAAATGTTTATATTCGGGTTTATATTGATTTATATGATGAAAATACATGAAGCCATATTTATAAAATTTATTATATAACATTTATAAATTTAACTGTTTTTTATTTTAATTATTTTAAAAGAATCTTGAAGATCAATGACAGATAATTTATATTTCAAGGCTCTTAGGCTTAATCAGATAATTAACAAATAAATGACATAATCATTTGTTTCACTTTGTTTTTAATTGTTGAAGTATTAATGGCTGAAATAATCACATGGAGAAGATATAACTTTTTTCCCTAGTTCAAATTTGAGAAAGTTATTATGTCATAGTGAAAAACTAGTTGTTGAATATTAAAAATCTCAGAAAGAATTTCTGCAGAATGTCAAAGTTCTAAAACTTTCTTTAACTGTTTTCAGACATAGAAAACAATCATACCTCTCAAATTTTGAACATTAATTATGTCTTATTAATTATGTCTTCATACTTCACTATTTAAAAAGGAACTGAATCGAGAGTAAACTAAAAGTCATAAACTCATGGCCAAACAAAAATTTATTTAAAGGTTAAATGTCCCTAGCAAGTTGTCAATGCAGGCTGAAGCTGATAATATTACTCCTTTTTGTCCTCTACTTTAGTATCCACCATAACATTTTTGCTCTTTTAACCCTTCACAAACTTTATAACCAATTCTCTTATTGTGTCTGAAGTATTTTTCTGTTTGTTACTTTACCCAGGATAAAATAAATATCCATGAGTACATACTTTATCATTTTGTTTCTCAATAAAATATTTATCTCCCAAATTCCTAATGATTTGGGGGACTGTTTTTTTCTTTGGGGACTTTGTTTTTCTCATTTTTCTTGCTAATTTTATTTTTATTTCTATCATCTGCTTTATTTTACTATCTTGTTCTTCAAAACTTAGTCTGTTTAACTTTCTCATGCCAATGTGATATTTTCTTTTTTCTTTGCTGTATGCTCATCTAATTTTGTATATTAATTACAATCATAATTAATCATAATGTTTGATCGATCGATTAGTCACTTAACATTATTTATTTCTAGGAAATGTGAAGCAAATTCAAGAAGCCATACAGAATGAAACAGGTATTCATGAAAAAAAAAAGCAGAAAAAATGTTTGGGAAAAGTTATGACCACCTGCCCTTATTCTAAATAGAGATGATTGTATATATCCTAGTGTCTTACTCTTTACTAGGTAAAGGTTGCATAGTTGTTCAATATTGGGTCTAAGGGTAAGAAAGGACAAGGAATTATTTAGATCAAGGAGGAACATTCAAGAGGTGTTTTTTTCTCATTTAAGGAATATAGGGTAATGTAAAAATTTGGGTGCATTTGTTCCTAATGATTGCACTAGGAAGGATGTCTCTATACCCAATTTGCAGTAGAAAAAAGTGTAAATAGATTTTGAAGAAATAGTAACAGCTAACTTTGCCTTGAAGGCAAGTTGAGAAATAATGTATTAAACAGTGATAGAAAACTTTGGATGTATTTTAAAAACTGAGTGTAGGAGGCAAAAAAATATTGACTTTATGAAAATATAGTAAAGAAGGGGTAGCCAATGGAAAATGTTTCAAAAGGTATTCAGAGTGATTATCATTGAGTGTACATGTGGAAGAGTAACCTAGAACAAAAGTGGGTCCCATTCTTTCCCTGATTAAAAAAAGAAACTCATAAAGATGAAATTGGAAAGTAATAAACATTATATTTAATATAGGCTTGAAAAGTCTTTTCTTGGTAACAGTTATTTTGCTTGAAATATAAGAAAATTTTGTGCTTATAGAGAGAAGAGGATGAAATTTGAGTTGAATAAGAATCTTTGAGATAGACAAGAAAAATGGTAAAATTTACTGAACTAATACAGTAAGGAATAAAATCATTTTTTTTAACTTGCAGCTACACTTAATGATTTTATATTATTAATGATGACAATTTAATGCATATATTATCCATGTGGAACCTCTACCCAATTGTTTAAAGAGATGTTGAAATATTGAATTGTGAACTAGATCTAGGACTGTGATATAGTAGCACTAGAGCACTATTAGAGTAAAAATACAAGTAGCTCATAGTATTGACAAGGCCTTTGTAAAAGCTAATGTATATTTGTATTTTGGAACCATGATACTTCTACCTATTAAGTACAAGAAGAGAATCTTAAATAACTGACACAAAAGAGTTAAAGAACAGATATTTTGAGAAAGTCAAGGAACAGTTTTTTTTTCAGGAGTGAGAAAATAAAACTATTAGAATATATAAGAAATTATATTAAATGTTTGGCTAATGGATTTTAGTAAGCTCAAAGTAGTATAGACATTTGTGTTGAAAAGTTGTAAAGTAAGATTATTGCTCTTGAGTATAGGTAAAAGCAACTGAAGAATGAAGACTAGGATCATCTCCCTTTATATTTTAATTAGTATTCAAGGTGTATTTGAAAATAGTCCTGAGTAATTGCATGCTTAGTGGTAGGGAATAAAACTGAAATTATTTTTACCTATCTTCTTAAATAATATAGAGAATTGAGCCTGGAAGTTAACAGATGTCAAGGATAATGCATAATGGAAAGTGATGGAATGGGATTGCAGAAAACTCCAAAGGAGGAGAGTTTTTTCTATGTGACTTGAGAAGTAGTGGTCTGGAAATAATTGTAAACTAATTCTACCTCTGGGCACAGTATGGGAGAAGACACAACTTCTCATTGGCAAGTCTGCAGGAAAATATCAACAGAAAAGAGCCAGGCTTTAATTAAGCAGGAATGGAGAAGGACTTTTCCCTCAAGAAAGCAAGAATGAAATATTTGTTTATAGTGGAATGAAAGTTTCAGATGCTACAGAGGAAAAGAGGATATAAGTGATTTGTAGACCTTGACTTGAAAGGACACGACCAAGGAGATGAGGAAATACCAAGAAATAGAAAAATGAAATTCAAGGGACCTGCATTTTCTTCAATGGCTGAAAAACCACCAATCCTGTAACAATGCTACTTTTATCAAAGAATAGAGTAAGATTGAGGATGGCAGGCACATACATGGCATTAAGACAAAGATGTCTAGACACACATCATTAGCATTCCAGTGAGTATTTTCAAGGGGAGTCAACATAATAAAACAAAAATCTTTCACAAAGTAGATTTAAGGATAATGTTTAGGTAAGAGAAGGCACAACAGATTCATCACTATGCTGTCTAGGCAGTAATGTCAGGTACTCATTTTCTCCATACCTTTTCTTCCCAACCAGATTACAATATTTTTTTCTATGACTCAAAGACTTTAATGCATGCAATTTCACAGGAAAGTATATCAAGAATGCATATTTTATAAGTTAATTCAATAAAAATACTTATTTTTTCACTTGTCAAAATTATTACTGAAATATTTAATTAGCTACAACAGCAGAGAACATTATGGTGATGCTTAATATTGGAAGTTAATCTCAGCAGATTTGTAATCCTATCAACAGATAGCAGACCCTGATTCCACAAAAATGACAGCCAAAGCATAGTTTCAAAGATATTGATCTTGTGACGACATTCTTTTGAAATGACTTTATTTTATTTCCAACAAATGACTCAAGTAGATTTAAAATAAGGTTGAAGCCACATAAAGAGATATACATTGGTTTTATGAAAGTACCTATGTTGAGTGCCTGGGAGACATCACTTAGTACATAATTTCTCTAATATAAATATATTACAAATTTTCTAAATAAATATAATGTAATATATGCTTTACGAATCAAACAAATTATAATTGCAAACAAGAATCTGAACTATTTTCGCCTGACAAATTCCCCAGCAGAAATTTTTTTCCACAAGAGTTCAATAACTTTTAATTAAGGCTACAATGAGCTTTATTTATGGACATGGTTTGTTGTAGATTTTATATGATCAGAATGTAGAATTAAATTTATATATGAACTGTAATCTTTTGTTTGAAGTTGCATATGTTATAAGACTGTATGTAATAATCCTTTTCTAGAAAGGTTAACTAATTTAAAAATAATTCTAAAGTATTATATTTGAGTATAAAATAATATAGCTACGTTAAAAATATCATCCCATTTTTAGATATTTATTGCTGTCTGTGTTGGTCCCTTCCAAGCAGTGACACGTTATAATGCATGTGAAAATTTGGGTAAAGGAATAAAGCAAAGGAGTATGTTAATAATGAAGGGAGTTGTCAAATAACTATCTGAAGTGTTTGTAAGATTAGTGGTGCTGTCATCTTCTCTGTCCACTTCACTTCATCTGCTGATGTATATTGGTTGTTGCTTATAACACAGCTTGAAACAGTTGCATTCTATCTTCACACTATTTTCACCTAGATGATAAAATAGCACTTACTGCACAGTATTATGTGAACAGGTGATAGAAAAAGATGAAGCAGTACTTCATAACATTATTTGAAAACCTAAAATAAAATAACCAGAACTAGCAAGTATGTGATAACAGAGAGCATGTGCATGTGTGAAGCCCACAATAGCATACAGCATTACATGTTGAAAGTGTGTTTACGACAGTCACTGAGAAATTTTAACTGTGTAAAGACATGCCATGTACACTGTTGGCAAAACATTTCCTCATTAGAAATCTAACAGTAGATAGAAATTTTATCAAGTGCAAGCAAAAGCCTAAAGAAGGAATATAGAAAATTGGAATTGATGCATGGCCTCTTCAACACAGAATAAACATTGAACTGACCTTAATGTTATGAGCATCTGGTAATTTTCCAGAAACAAATCTATTCATTATAAACACAGCAAAATATTATTTGAAGTGATGCTAAAGGCAACATGATTTTAATATACATTTTTATGACTGTTTCTTGTATTTTCTGCATGACAAAATTAGCGTACTTAAATCTGATATCAGGCCCTCTATTTGAGTGTTATTATATTCTCTTTAGATTTTCACCACTCACAAAGCAAAATAAATCTCAAGGATTCGATTTTATATTTCCTTATGTGTAGTTCTTAAAATTTTTTTTCTTTAAATCACCATTAAAAAGTTACATTTTCAAGTAAAACCAATTGGGAAAAATTACATTAAACATTACCTTCCACTGGATGTTAGTAACTAAATTCTTTTTAAAAAATGTATTATTTGGGCAACTCTTTCAGGTTTCTTCCCACTCTGGGGACTTTTCTGTCCTCTCAATAAATCCTACTTTAAAAAAAAAAGTATTGTTCTTCTTATCCATCCATCTAGTCATCTACTTACTTAAAAAGAAATCTATTGAACATAAGTTACATAATAAGTACTTTGAATAAAGAGGTGAATATGGCAAAGATTTGTCTATATGAAATTGCAAGTCTAGAAATAAAAATAGATATAAAAGTAATATAATAATTATATTACTATTTGGGACATTTTATACTCTACAAAGTATTTTACAGGAGAAAAAAAAAAGTTTAGAAAGTTAAGTAACCCAACCCAAGTTCCAGAAATATATGTGTATTGGAATTTTAAAATGCTTGGTTATTTCATGCTTTAATATGACCTTAATTCCCTGGATATTTTAAGAAATTATGAATACCCTGTCTGAATAAGAAATTAAGTAACATTTCCTTTGTATTTGTTTCCTAAAATGGCTTAATAGTTGCTTAAACTTCAGAGATTTACTTGCACAGTTGTGAATGTCGCAAGACAAAAATAGGTTCTAAGGTCTGATCAATTCCTACCTCTTCTAAATTCCAGTAGCTATGGATATTCCTTGGTTTGTTATCCCATAACTCCAAACTCTGCATCACCTTCTCCTCTTATGAATGTCAGATATTTCTCTACCTCTCTCACAAAAATGTAGATGATTACATGTAGAGTCCATCCAGACAATCCAGGATAGCCTTCCCAACACAAGGTCTTCAATACTGGCACTTTTAAAAATTGCAGCAAATGTACCATTCACAAGTTACAGAAATTACGATGAGAATATATTTTGGTGACCATTATAATATTTCCTCCTTATCCGTGGTTTCATTTCCCTGGGTTTCAGTTAACTCATGTCAATGCTGGTTTGAACATAATAAATACAAATTTAGAAATAAACAATTCATACATTTTAAATTGAACATCATTCTGAGTAGTATGATTAAATATAGCTTCATCCTTCTCCATCCTGCCTGGGATGTAAATCATCCTTTTGTCCAGCATATTCACACTGTAGTATCTAACAACATATTAGGCACTTAGTGGTCATCTAGGTGAACAGATTGACTGCTGTGGTATTGTAATGCTTATGTTCAGGTCACTTTTATTGTGCTTAACCAACAGCCCTAAAGGACAAGAGAAGAAATGCTGGCAATTTGAATACACCAAAAAGAAGCCAAATATATGCCAAAGAGAAGTTGATAATCTCTTATTGTGCCTAAGTTATAAATTAAACTTTATCTTCAGTATGCATGTGTACATGAAAAACATTATATATTTGATAATTCAGTACTGTTCATAGTGTTGGGGGTCTTGTAACACATCCGCACTGGATAAGGAGGGACTACAGTATTCATCTTACCACACTTTTCTAACTCTTAATCACCTTGAAATTGAATTACCACAATAGTCTTCTTTAATTGGAATTGTTGTCTACAATTTTCCCTTTTCCAAACTACTTTGTTTGCCACCAGACTACCTTCCTAGGTCAATTTTCCATTTAAAAATTTATTGTGGTTCTAATACCCACTCACTAATTTCTGCAAAGTTTTTCCTATTTCTAAAATTCTTAATCTTATACTTCTAACCTAACCAAATTATTTCTTCATCAAGTCATTCTCTACTCTAGTCAGATAATGTTATCACTGTTCAATAAATATATAATGATTACTTCTTATGCTATTTATTTGCTTACTTGCTATTTATTTGTAATGGAAACATTAACATTTACAAGGAAAAAGAAAACAATAAGTAAAAAATGTGCTGAGAAAACCCATATAATAGTTAATTAGCATGTAAAACCATTGCACATAACCCATAAACAAAATTAAAATTTAAAAATAATTCAAAATCTATTTCAATAATCATTTGCATAACCAAGTATTGATTTGTTGGGGTGAAATAACATTCCCGTACATCAGCACTCACTTCCTCCATTACATCATTTTAGTAATTACGTACCTGTCATAATCCCTTTTTTGCCTGAATTTATTGCATTTGTCCAGGCTAATTAATAACCTACTCTTGATGTTTTTGGGCTTTTTTATAATTTAAACTTCTTAAGTCTCTTATGGTATAATGAGCAAATACATTCTTTGAAATTCCCCAATTATGAAGAAAAATAATATCTGTATTATGTTAGAACAGGAAAGGTGACTACTAGAAAGTCTCATTTAGTTTTAAAGGTCATTACATATCCAAAAAATATGAAGCAATTTTATATTGTGCCATGTTTAGTATCTTAGCTTGTACCACAACTTAGTTTTTTTAGAACAGAAATGAAATTATATATTACTTCTTTATTCTATACAAAATTTAAACAATTTTTGAAGAATATTTAATGATAAGCAATAATTATAAATTAAACTAAGGTATACATTCTTTTCTTCCAAAACAAGGCATAATTAAAGTGGCTGTTTGCTTACCACAAATTTAGGCAGTCAAATGCATTTTCATGAGATAGTCATATATTTCATTTGCAGAAGATGTACAGTTGTACACAATATATTTTCCCACTCATTGTCTCTACCAAGAATGTTAAACCAAAGATATGTAGGATAACTAGTCCATCTGGAATAGAAAATCGTTAATACTACCAGTGTGGGTGGACCTGAGTAAGATTAAAGGGGTTAACAATAAATCTGATCCAAACCTCACATGTGTCAAATAAGCAAACAGATTTCAAATCCTTCATTGACCGCTCATTTTTGAAAAAAATCAGTGAAAATTGTTTGATGGCAAGTTCTCATATTCACACAAGATCTCATATTCACATTGCTTTATAGTTTCCTATCAATAGAGGTGCTAAAGAAGTATACATAGATTTTGTTTGTTTGTTTGTTTCTGCTGGTTCTTCCAGAACTTTTCTTTCTCCCAATACCTTATAGCAATCAAATTGACTCTTATAAAACATAAGACAAAAGTGCACATTTAAGTGTCACTTAATACTTTTGTTATACTGTAATATTTCTGAGAGACCTGCTTGTATCAATTATCCAAAATGAAATACAAATATCAAAAGTTATACTTTAAAAAATAAAATTGATACCTAAAGAATTTCTAGCTTATATAATTAAATTGTAATTAACTTCTTCTACAAAGTGATTCAAAATGTAAAAAAAAAAATTATTTTAATATACAACCTAAATGTTCACTGAAACTATTTGTGATTTCTTCAATAATTGAGTATATTAACTGGCATTATTCTTCTTATATGGCAGACATATCCAGGATTTAATAATGTCACAAAAAGTGGTTAAACATTGTAAATTAAACATTTCAATGCTTAAAAACAATCATGGGACTCTTGAAGATTCTCTATGCTACACCATACTGGTTACCTCCTCATGTGAAATCACATAATTGTGTCTAGAGATTGAGAGACATGAGCATAGCACTTTAAATTACACCTGCATTAAAAAGATTTTTTGTAAGTCTTATCTCTAAGCTAGCACATATAATACTTTTTGATGTCTGTCAAATTCTCTTCGCCTTTGGTTTCTGTGTTATCACTTTGTGTTAAGCCTTCTTTATATTGTCTATTTGCTCTTTTCAAGTCACCTTTCAAATACCTTTCCTTCTATTCATCATTTATTACTGTTCTTTTCAGAGTTCTGTCCTTTGCTTTATTCCTCTCTTGTTTGATGGTCAACAAATGACAGTTCCACACATGCCTATGAATTATGCGTCAGTGGTTCTTAACTAGGGACGATTTTGTTCTTCCGCCTGGGAAGCAAGTGACAATGTCTGCAGAAATTTTGAATTATCAAAACTGGATGGTAGGATGCTACTGGCATGTAGTGGACTGAAGTCAGAGATGTTGCTAAATATCCTTCAACGTGCATAACGTTACTGCACCATAAATAGTTATCTGTTCTTAAAACATATCTCTATTTTGGAAATCATAATATTATTTACACATTTCTTATCTTATCTTTTGCTTTTATTCATTTTATCTCTTATTCTAGCTCATGTCAGAAAAATAATTTTCAACCACACTCAAATTTTATACCTCATGAAGACATTGAAAAAGCTACTATCAAATTCTTATCTCAAAGATTCTAGTAAAAAGAATTAAGTCTGAGATCTCATGGATTGCTGACCAAACAATGCAAGCTACAGGATGAGTAGCATATGTGATATTAGTAACTCCTTAGGAAATTCATGAAAAAAGAGGATTCACTGAAGAGGAAGAAACAATGTTCTGAAGAAAAAGTTGTGAAATGTCTACTTTAATGATCTTTTTTCAGGCAGATGATACTTTGGTTTTAAAAATAAAATTCCCTAAGTGGACTCATTCAAACTATTGTTCTGTTGATGCTAATGAAAAGAAAGAACTGTCAAATTAATAGTATTTTCTTCATTTCTTTCATTGAATTATTACCCTTTAAAAACTACACTCTCGCAGTTGTGACAGAACCTAACAATTTAGAGAAATAGTTAGGTTTGGTTCAATGCTAAATTCATTTTACACACTTTATGTGTTAGGGCCCTCTTTAGGGTGATTGGAGTGAAATGGGAAAGATGAATGTCTTTATGTCAATTTGTCTTATGTGTTACTAAGAATGATCGTGTTTGGTTCTGATTACTGAATAATTGATTGCAGTAGACTAATGTAATATATTCTTTGGCAGAACCTATCTTCTTCATAATTTGAATCAGTGCCCTTTCCCTAAGCAATTTCAAATAGGCATACAATCTACTAAACAGCCACACTCTGTATGTAAACCAAAACTCTTCTAATGCTATTTTTCCCAGGCATTCAAGCACAATATTGTTGTGTAGTCCCTCTGTTTATAATATTATAAGTATCCACTGGCTTACTTTAAGTCTCTTCCATTTTAGCCCATTATTTTTCTCCCTAAAAAAAAGAGAAAAAAAGTATTCAATGCCACCTCCTCCCCTTTTAAAAATTATTTGTATCAGTTCTTTCATGCTCATTAAAGGTAATCCAGCTGAGGAGTTGATAAATAAAATTTTAGAATTATTAATAATATTATATACTCATACATTTTTTAAAAGTTAATAATTATTAATGATTATCTCCTTGACTTTAAAAAAGTATGAGTATATAAGTTATGACAAAATTATGTTTCAGAAATTGCAACCTCATAACAAATTATAATTATCTTTTACTGTCTTTTGACACATTTAACTTATTTAATATTTAATGTTACTATAATGTATTTTTCAGATATATTAAATTTATAATTATAACAGTTTTTTCATGGCTGTATAAAAATATCAATTGTAAGACCTATATTTTGACAGTCTAATTAAGGGGAGACAACTTAGAAAGTCACATTATAGTTAATATAGTTTGAAAATTATAGCAATGAATGAGGAAAAACAACTCAAATATCCTATGTAAAGTTTATGTTTTTGCTTATTTTTTTCATTGCCCAGAAGATATGCTTGGCATATCTTGAAGAAGCAGAAGCATCACTGTGACTATCCATCAGGTAAAGCAATTTTTTATCCTATTAGGAGGTCTATCAAAGACATGAATAGACAGGAAAAATAATTTTATGTTGAGTAGAAAATGTACATGGTGTTACCATCTGCTTTGAAAGAAAGCCATAAAGATAAGAGTGAAAATCCATTTGATGGTGATACTCTGTAAGAAATTGGAATAATAAAATTTTATTTCTTAAAGACAAAACTCAGAAATGCTTAAGAAAATTGGAAAATGCCAAGCAGACTGGCAGCAAACAAGACAGACATATTGTCTATGTTAAAAACAGAGTCTTATAGTGATAGACGGAATTCTTCAAATACATTTGCTTAAAAAGTGATGCATGGAATTCATAAATTAGTCCTCATTACTTATTATAGTGTACCTTCATATTTTGAATCAATAACCATTTTAAAGAATACTCTTTATACTTCAATAAAAATAAGCTTTCTGTATTTAATAAATAATACCTTTCTTGCAGATAGTTTATTTACTCACATTGTAATAGTCTCACTGCATTTTGTATGTTCAGTTACTGACAGACTGACTGCAAGTCCTCCATTTGCCTTCCCTATCCCCTCCATCTAGATAAACTTGTACCCAAGTCCTTCCTCCTTTGATATCAGTAAGGAGTTAAAACCATGTAAACCACTGCACACATGGAAATCGTCAGTTCAGCCCTACTTTCTAACTATAGTAAAACTCAAATTCAGTTGCCTTTCTTCACTCTCTCAAATCATGTTCAGACCTGCTTAAAAGGTTGCCTTGCTCTCCCAAGAAATCTGCATATGCCAGTAATAAATCTCTTCATGCCTTCTTGGTGCATTTGTGGTATCATCAGTTGTGACATTTGAATAACATTTTGGGTAGTGGGACTTCATCTCTATTTGTAGGGTGGCTAGAGCAAACCTCAATAGATAAATATATACGTAAGATAATAGAAATAAAATATATGTGGTGGAAACTATCGATTGCAGAAAATATCTTAATGTAAGTCATCTCATAAATGTTAACCTAATAAAATATTTTAGTTAGGTTTTCATGTATTGTTAAGTTAGTTCCCCTTTAAATGATATAGTTAAAAGTACCCTCTTCCTAAGATAATTTTATTTATTTATTTTGCGTTGGAGTGAAATTCTGTCACCCAGGCTGGAGTGTAGTGGCATGCTTACGGCCACCTCAACCTCGACCTGCTGTACTCAGGTGATCTTTCTATATCAGTCTTTCAAGTATCTGAAACTACAGACAATTTTTTTTTTATTTATTGTAGAGACCAGGTCTCACCAAGTTGCCCAGGCTGGTCTCAAAAACCTGGGTTCAGGCTATCCTCTTGCCTCTGC
Source organism: Cephalopachus bancanus (assembly GCA_027257055.1). NCBI lineage: Eukaryota > Metazoa > Chordata > Mammalia > Primates > Tarsiidae > Cephalopachus > Cephalopachus bancanus. Next base: position 2,118,905 of record JAPVLO010000089.1, read on the forward strand.
CTCCCAAAGTGCTGGAATTACAGGCTAGCTCAGTATTATTTTAAATATTTGTACATGGATATTAAAACAAGAATTATAATTTAATGTTTAAATGAAATAGGTAGGAGAGTCTATAGTCACAATGAGTTGTGAAATAAAAATTATTACTAATTTTTGAAGATACTAAATCTATAAATTAAGAATAAGTGTGTTGGGTGTGGTGGCTCACTCCTATAACCCCAACAGTTTGGAAGGCAGGGGCAAGAAGATTGCCTGTGTCCACAGGTTCAAGACCAGCGTGGGCAACATGGCGAGACCTCTTCTCCACAATAAATCAAAATATAGTCACCAGGTGATGGCGCACGTCTGTAGTTTCAGCTACTTGCAAGGTTGAGGCAGAAGGATCGCCTGAGGCCAACAGGTCGAGGTGGCAGTGGCTGTGAGCATGCCACTGCACTCCCTCCACCTAGGCGGCAGAGTGAGACTCCAATTCAAAAATTAAAATAAAATAAAAAGTGCATTTAGGGAAAGATAAAAATACAATATTAATTTTTGTACATTGGTACTCCTATTCAATTTTAACTTTGACAAATATTTACAAATTACAGTTAATAATTTGTGATATGGAAAAACAAATACTGTTCTGGTTCTACATTGTGTTAATCAAATGTTTCTGCTTGTGTATGAAGATCACAGACTAGTGACTGATTGAGGTAGAAATTAATATAATAGATTTATATTCAATTACTATCATATTTAAATTCAAGTTTATTTCATACCATAGGAATTTTAATTATTCACATGCAGATATACACATATATAAGGCATCATATATATATATATATATATTTTGTATGTCATTTTATACTTGCTGTAAAGTGGATTATTTATGTATGCTGCATATCAATTTTAAAATGGTTGGTTTACTTGTTTGTGTATATGTTTGTATATATATAAACATGCACACATAATCTGTGTATGTATGCATATGTATTTGCATACTTAAATACTATGTACAATATGCTTAGTTTTAGACATTATTTTATTCTGTATATGTATCCATTATAGGACATCTAGAAAATATTGATGTATTATTTCAAGATAGAATGAATTATTAATTTGTACCATTGAGATCAAGATCAGAATGTTAATTGTGTGTGTATTTATATTATGTGGTTATAATTCAGATAAAGACATTTTAAAATTAAAAATAGATATTCAACAGAACCAATAATAATAGAAAATGTCTTCTGAAATATATAAACTCTTAGCATGTCTCATCCCGCTTGGTGAAAATCTAAAAATATGAAAACCAAGTCTACAGAGAGGCAGCAATGAATCAAACCTATTACTGAGACTTTAAGCCTCTCCAGCTGCATGTGAAGGAGGTGTGAAAAAATGAAAGTTCAATAATCTAAAAAAAAGTAGTGCCTTTCCGCACTTTGTGGGATGCTGGCGATTGTGGAGCACATAGAGTAGAAATCACTCAGTGGGTGATTTTTGCTATAGCAGTCTGATCTAACTCTAAACCCTAATCCAAAATTAAAACTCAAGATGTGTTTCATTGCTTCTGAGCCAACAGTTTTCTGAACTGTATTCTCTAGCTAAGCTCCCCTAAGTCTTTGATTGTCTTATGATTCTTTCCTTATTTCAGATGAAGCACTTTAGAACATCCCTTTTGCAAGAAAAGTTTCCATTTTAAACACACCTGCCTGGGTGATAGCTTCTTATTCTCATTACCTCATTTGGAAAATCATAGATGTTCTCTTATATAAGGTGGAATTGTAAAATGAGATGGAACCTGTCTCTAGAATTTCATGGCTTTTACTGTGTCATCCTGGGAGACACCTAACTTATAGAATATAACTCCACAGATTTTCAATCTTTTAATTTGTGGTGTTAAAAATATAAATTGTGATAAACATGAAGAGCTAAATTTTCTTTTGGTGGGAATATAAAAATGGTTCAATCTTTGTTTCCCTTTTTCATATGGTTCCGTTATTTCAACCAAATAATAAGTTAATAATATACATTGATACATTTTTGAAGTAAACTTTTTAAAGAAAACCATAATTTTGCATATACTGAAAAGCTATTTGTAATTGTTAATCCACTGAGTACATGATGAAATTAAGTAAATGGTTTGTTCTGAGTTCTTTGTACATAAAACTCCATCTAATAGAGCTTTGTTTCTATGAAATAACATCAAATCTCAGATTTATGAGGAACTGTATCCTAATGTACAATTACTTTACTGGGCATAATGATAAACTCAGCAAGGACAAAATGCCAAAATACATTATAAAGATACAAATGATCACTAAGATGACAAGTGCTAAATAAAATGTCAAAAGCGTAAAATCATTATTTTTATGCATCAATTAAAAATTTATATACATTATATTACATTTTCTGTTTTGTGCTATGTATCTACCAACCCGGTCTCAATAATATTTTATCTAATGATATAATAAAGCTTAGATATGAAATCAGTGGACACACATCAAATTATATTAATATATACGATATGTGATAGAAAAAAATCTTGATACAATAGGAAGAAATATAGATTTTAGCACCAGGAGGACATTGGATATTATTTTCTCATCTATATGCAAAATCATCAATGAACTCTAATTCTATGGAGGCACTGATACTACATTTCTTAAATACTTTAAGGACACCTAAGTACATAATGTATACATTGCATCTGCCACAAAAGAGGTTCAAGATAAAATTTCCAAAATGACTGAATATTAGGACACAGTATTTCATGTAAAATTGGAAAAGTGTTTTGTATTTTGGATGTGTTCAAAAAACAAAGGTTGGGGCAAAGTAAAAACATATTTAAAAACATGATCTTCTCAACAGATACTGATGTAGAGCATTCAACCCAATATTATACCTTTTCATGATAAAGAAATACTCAACAAGCTGGAAAATGAAGGGAATTTTCCAACTTCATAAAAGGCAACTGAGCAAAATCCACAGTTAACATTAAATGTAATGGCGAAAGCCTGAAATCTTTTCCTCTGTGATCAGGAATAACACTAGAATGTACACTCTTACAATTTCTGCTTGACATTTTAAAGGAAGTTCTAGCCAGAGATACTGAAGAAAATAATAAGAAGCAAAGCGCATTCAGATTGAAATAATAAGTAACACTAATTTCATTTGCATATGACATAATTTTGTGAGAAGAAAATAATAAAGAATTCACATACACACTAACAAATAAAGCAAATAAACAAGTCCAGTAAGATTGCAGTATAAAGGTCAGTGTACAAAAATCAGCTGTATTTCTACACACTAACAATGAACTTCTGAACATAAAATTAAGAAAACTTTATTTTTACAATTACATCAAAACAATAAAATACTTGGGATAAATTCATTCCAAGAAATACAACTCTTGTATACTAAAAACTACCGATATCGATGAAATAAAATAGTCTTAAATGAGTGGAAAAATATCACATGCTCATGAAATTTAAATTTAATATTGTAACATGGTGATAGACTCCACAATAACCTACAGATTCAGCACAATTCCTAACAAAATCCAAGCTGTCTTTTTTGCATAAATTTACAAACTTTGTCTGAAAATGCAAATGATGCAGAATGTGCAAAACAATCTTAAGAAAAAAATGCAAAGTTGGAAAACACATCTTGTTTTCAAAATTTACTTAAAAAAAGTTATAGTAAGCCGGGCTCGGTGGCTCAGCCTGTAATCCCGCGCCTTTGAGGTGAGGTGATGGATGCCTGAGCCGCTTCAGCACGAACCCATCTCTACAATAAATCAAAAAATCATAGCGCATGCCTGTAATTCCAGCTACTAGGCTGAGCGGAAGATGACAGCAAGGCTGTGGGGGCCATGCACTCATCTGGGTGACAGAGTGAGACTCCAACTCAAAAAAAAAAAAATAAAAAAAAAAAAAAAAAATAAAAAAAAGTTATAGTAATCAAGAATGTGTAGTACTGGTATAAGGATAGACATGATTATCACAGGTATAAAATTGATAGCCAAGAAAAGCATGTATTGAAAATCTGTGATTTTCCACAGAAATTCAAATACTATTTAGTGGAGAATAACAGTTTTTCCAACAAATATTACTCTGTCAAATAGATATTCACATGCACAAAAAGGAAGGGGGGACAAATATAAAGTTGAGGTCGTACCCCTATTTCACACTATATACTACAATTACCAAAACAGATACTTGCACGTGTACGTTAATCTCAACACTATTTACAATAGCAAATATGTGGTGCTAACTCAGGTGCCCATCAACGATGGACTAGATTAAATTTTAAAAAGTGTATATATACACTATGGAATAATACATAGTCATAAAAAAGAACAAAATCATGACATTTGTAGCAAGACAGATGCAGCTGGTGACAATCTTTCTTAAGTGAATAATCACAAAAACAGAATACTGCACATTCTCACTCAAAAGTGAGTACTAAATAATTAGTACACACAGGCATAAAGATGGGAATAACGGACACTGGGGAATAAGGAATGTAAAACCACCCATCAGGCACTGTGATCACCACTGGGTTAGGGGAAGCTTGTTGCAAACTCAGACTTGCCTTCATTAATTATATCTGTGTAATAAATACTCACATGTATCCCTAATGGTAAAATAAAATTTAAAAACTTGATTAATGATCTAAATGAGAACTAAATTCATATATAAAAGAAGAAATAAGTCTAAATTCTTGCAACTTTGTGCAATCTTTTCAAAATATAATTATGCCACATATGGCACAAGCAGTTAAAAGAAAGTGAACATCATCAAAATAAAAAATATATATATTAAAAAGATGCCACCAAGACAGGAAAAAGATAACTCACAAAATGCATGAAAATGGAATAAAGTACTCATAAGGGCCTCAACAAGAATGAGTCGTGAAAACATAATGGTACGTGAAGGAAACTAAACACAAAAAGACTCATACTTTACTATTCCCCTCATGAATTAGGAAAATTAATAGGATAAAAGCAGACTAGAAATTTCCAGGGTTCAGGAAAGGAGGGAATGGTCATTGACTGCTAATGGACATATTTTCAATTAGTAACATAAAAATATTATAAAATTAGATAGTGACAAATGTTAGACAATCTGTGACTCTAACTCACTTCACTAGATTGTAAATTACAATGACTGAGTTTCATAAAATGTGAATTATACCTCAAATAAAAATTATCTCATTTTCTACTTTCCACTCAAGATATTCTGTTTTTAAACAAGATTAAAAAAATAAAACATGAAAAAGTAATTGAGAGGAGAAAAAGCAGAGGAAACCCACACTCGGTTATGAGATTGATGGTGGAAGTAAAGGGAATCGAAAATAACACTAAATAACATGTTAATAACTCTGACGGAACATGTGAATTACAAACATGATCAAATGATAAATATCAGCAGAGAGATATAGATTGTGCAAAAGAATTAAATGCTAATTCTACAAGTAACAGCAGCAACAACAAAGGGGGAAAGTATAAAGGATGTCTTTATGGGCACATCTGTAACTTGGCATGACTGAGAGAGAAATAAGTGAACTTTAGGATCAGTCATAAAATTGCATGGATTGAAATGCAAACAAAACAAAGTGAAGAAGGAGAAGAGAGGGAAGGGGAAGGAGGGCAAAAGGACCAGAGAGGAGAAAAAGAAGAGGAGGTAGAGGAGGATAAACAGAAGAAAGAGGAGAACAAGAATGAGGAGGATGAGGTAAAGGAGGAGAAGGAAGAGGAAAAGAACAACCAACACTTATAAGACAATATACAGTGTCTTCGTGCACATTTTTGTAATTGCATAACACATTCCTAAAGTCACTATCATATAAATGAGCTAGCTATATCATTTCATTCAGACTTTCAAACTTAAAACTCAGTTTTTGCACAGATGTTATATTGTGTTTCAGAAAAACACATACACTGTAGCTGTAGTAGATTGGGCAAATTAATGCAAGTTACTAGCAGGAAATCCAAAATCTTAATGGCTTGACATGGCTAAAATACATGCCTTGCCCCCCAAATTTTTTGAAGATCAGAACGTACTACTGAGAGTTTTCTGAAAAGTTGGTAACTCAGAGATTTTGGTCCTTCCACTTGGTTATTTTTGCATGGCAAGAGAAAGCTTGATGTATATCAAGGGATATTTTATATCTGGAAATAGATGTTGTATATATGACTTCTGCTCCTATTCCATTGAATAGAACTCAGTTACATTGCTCCAGTTAAAGGCAAGAAACTTAAGAATACACATTTATTGTTCAGCTAGGAGAAAATGTGAATGGTGCAAATTTAGTCTTTCTTTGCTAATATAAACATATTTTATGGCACAGACTATATGATATATAAATTTTTACCATATGAATACCTTAATTACATATATAATCTCTGATCAATAAAATCTAGGTATCTTTTGTATTAGTTTTCCAGAGTTGAATTACAATTAAAAAATTTATAAATTTAAATCAAAAGCAATACACATTTATTATTTCATAATTTCTTTGGATAAAGAATACAGACACAGGTTAAGTGGGTCTTCTGCTATGGATCTCACCAGGCTGAAATCACAATTTTTGAAAGGGCTGCAATCTTGCCTGGGGCTTGCAGTTTTCTGCCAAACTCAAAGGTTGTTGATTGTAGGACTAAGGACTTCAAATCTAAAAGATTTCCTCTATGACCTTCTCTAAAACATGGAAGTTTTCTTCTTCAAATCCAAGAGAAGAATGTCTAGGTGCTTCAACTCTCCTTGATTTCTCCCATTGTGGACCTCTAAACCCTCTTTTATCTTCTATAGGTAATGTGTTTGAATAACTGGAAAGAGTTATATTACAAATTGCTACTGAATCTCTTTTATCCTTCAACTATCACAAGAAAATAATACTTGTGGCCTGTCTTCTCTAGGCACATTAGAAAGGGAATTCTGATGAATACAGTTTAGTCAAGCCAATATGACATCTCACAAAGTCATCATAGGACACCATTTGTCACTTTGGCACCCATTCACATCTACTTAAATAGAACTTAATCAGCAAATATAGAAAATAACAAAGTTATACCTCTCTCCATATAGCATATAATAAAAAATGTCTTCTTTCAGAAAACAATACTGAGTTTCTCAATGATATTCTTTTCCATTTATAACCAAATCCCTAATCATCCAGACAAACCATTAGCCATAGGTCATCTCACAATCCAGACAAAACACTTTTTAAATGAAAAATAAAGTATTCAGAGCATGCTTGCACACTCATAGACTTTTCCTTCACTACATTTTATAGAAGTTAAGTTCCTTAAGGTGTGAGTTGTATCTTTATAAATACTTCTTAAAACTGTGAAAATTTATTTTTCTATGATTGAGAGCACTTTATAATGATATTCTATTTCCAAATTAGAAATATTGACCCTTCGTTTACTTTAGTCAAGTTTTCCCTCTATACAAGTATCAATTTATCATACAAAATCTACAGTTTTTAAACTACTTGGCAGACAGTAACAATAAGCAAAGTTCAGGATGAGCAAATCTTAACATTGACAAATGCTAGTGTGAGCTAATCTTTAAAAAACATCATGAAGGGAGAGATGGTTTATTTCTCAGTTTTCATTTGTGAGGAGTTATCTTTAACAACTATTATTATCTTTTTAATATTACAGTAAGTAAACAAGATTGTCAAGAAAAATGATTTTTTCCTCATAGAATAAAAGACCATTCCCAAAACAATTTCTCACAGTCATGGTGAGAGAGGAGATAGGAAGAAACTGGATAGGCAGACAGATTAGGGCGGTTTTCCAGTAAAAACTTCTGCAGCAAGCCCTACAGACTGGAGGGAGCACACCCACCTCTAGGTTCGAAGACTTCCCATTTCACGTGCTTCTTCTTGATTGGCCCTTTTCCACCTCTCCCAATTGTTGCATTTCAATCCCACACTATGATGCCTCTCACTGATTGGTACTACTGCCATCCAGTCAGCATGATCTGAAGACTATACAAACCCCTGACTTAGGCCTCTGGTCAGCAACACTCTTTGGGGTCCCCTCCCACTGCCAGGACCTTTCCCGTCTTCTAATAAATTCCTGCTTACTCACTCGTCAGTATATGTGTCCCTCATTCTTCCTGGGTGTGAGACAAGAACCTGGACCTGCTGAAGTAGAAAAGCTGCTGAACTAGAAGAGCCACACATGCTGGACTGGACAAGTTGGCCTGCATGTTGAGAGAGCTTCAACACTTCTTTTTGGCTGGCTTGCCAGTCTACTGAACTGGCAGAGCTGTGAACACTTCTCGTAGCCTGGCTCACTGATTCCCATGCTAGGAGAGCTGTCTAACACTTCTAAGAGCCTCCACAGATGTTGGCATCCCTGAGTTCTCAGGCACCACCATCACTCCAAGCCACCCTGTGGGTCCAGAGCTGGGAGTGTAGCTTCAGGAACTGCAACATTCCTTGGGAGCCCAGCTCACCAACTGGTCAAATGAAAAACCATAACAATGGTTTTACCTCTTAAGGAAAAACATCGTGTTTTGTCCTCTTACTTTTGACAGCTTGTTGTATTACATGTATATGTAATACATATAATAAATATTCTTGTATAGGGAACTCCCCCCCCAAAAAAAACCAGAATTATCTTTGGTCGAGTGAGCCTCTTGGAGTACAAACTTCTCCCACTAAGTAAGTGTCCTAGAAAACCATTGGCATCAGTGTACCAGCTAGTATTGTTGTGAGAGGCTTCCGTGATTTTTTTTTTTTTTAGATTTCTTTCAATGCATTTGTCCATTTTATGATGGATGATTTATGGGTACACCTATCCACACTGTGCTGAGTGCTCAGCGGTTTTTCATAAAAAACTGGTGTGAGCCCCATGTCCTACATTCTCTATTCGCTTGATCTCCCCCAAATGACTTTCTTTTTTTTTTTAGCCTGAATGAATGACTTCCTCAAAGGAAAACATTTTGTTCATGTGGAAGAGGTGAGCAAAAGCACTAAAAAAATCAAAATTAACGAGTTCAAAAACGGTTTTGAGCAGCAGAAAAAGCATCTTGATACGTGCATTGAATCAATCAAATGGAGAGTACTTTAAAGTGACTGAAGTTTAAAATGTAAGAATAAAACCGGGCTCGGTGGCTCAGCCTGTAATCCCGCGCCTTTGGGAGGCTGAGGTGAGCGAATTGCCTGAGCCCGCGGGTTCGAGACCCGCCTGGGCAGCGAGACCTCATCTCTACAATAAATCAAAAAATCAGCTGGGCGTGGTAGCGCATGCCTGTAATTCCGGCTACTTGGAAGGCTGAGACGGAAGGATCGCCGTAGCCCAGCAGGTCGAGACTGCGGTGGCCGGGAGCGGCCACTGCACTCCAGTCTCGGCGACAGAGTGAGACTCCAACTCAAAAAAAAAAAAAAAAAAGTAAGAATAAATACATAATATTTGATAAATAAATTCTGTTTTGGGGGTCTCCATATATGTACGCATATGCACTTATGTGTTCATATAAAATGAACAAATAAGCAACAAATATGGCAAAATGTTAAAATATAGCAACAGGCCGGGCTCGGTGGCTCAGCCTGTAATCCCGCACCTTTGGGAGGCTGAGGTGAGTGGATGGCCTGAGCCCGCGGGTTCGAGACCCGCCTGGGTAGCAAGACTTCATCTCTACAATAACTCAAAAAATAAGCCCGGCGTGGTAGCACATGCCTGTAATTCCGGCTACTGGGAAGGCTGAAGCGGAAGGATCGCTGGAGCCCAGCAGGCGAGGCTGTGGTGGCCGGGAGCGGCCACTGCACTGCAGTCTGGGCGACCGACTGAGACTCCAACTCAAAGAAAAAAAAAAAAAAAAAAAATATATATATATATATATATATACACATATATATACATATATATGTGTGTATATATAGCAACAGCATTAAATTGTTTATATTCAGTCTGTAGAAACAGTAAAAAGTTAGTGTGATTCATTTTGGATAATATTGGTAATTAAAAAAATAGTGTGATTATATAATTTCTGTAAAAACTGCAGTAACTCTTATAGAAACCAACTTTTATATATAAATATGTTACTTCTCTCTAAAATATTTTATTTATATATGTATAATTGACTCACTAATACATCTGTACTTAATCAATTTAAATACATTTTTTAGCAAGAATATCTGTCATTCATATTTTCTTTCAAATTCTGTATTCAGAAAATAGAAATCAAATTCTAGATGAATAAGAAGCTGTATGTTTATGACTATAGGTGTAAATTTACCAGAAGCTATTTTATCTGTCTGTAATGAAGCTCTTTCCTACAGGTAGAAGTGTCAGTATTGTATAATTGAAGCATATCCTCAGTAATAGATGTTGTTAGAAGAGTTACTTGGTGAAAATGTATATAAGAGACTAAAATAATTACACTAGAATAAACATAAATCAGTAATTTTTGCATAGTACCTTTGTGCGCAGTTGAATAATAAATATTATATCAGGGGTTATTTTATAATAATTTTCAAGCTCCCTCTTTGCATTTTATGTATATATCTCATGTTGATCTAAATGGAAGCTATTTACGCCTTTAAAGATAGAATATAGAGGACATTGCTATTTAGATCACTTAAGAAGATTGAAATATGTTGGCATCACTCTGCATTTTACTGGAAAATAAAAGAAAGTATATATATATATTTATATATGCAATAAGATTTTTCATATTGAACTGATAGTAATTTGAGACTTAAAAGAAAGACTAAAATTTTTAAAAAACATAATTGACTATTATTATAAAGAATAATTTAATAACTCTAAGTAGAAAACATTATTTTTAGTTATAAATATTATAAGTCAAATAAAAAAGTATCTATTTGCTATTTGGAGTAAAATAATAAACAAAATTCCTAAAAAAAATTTGAGAAACAGTTGAAATATTTATTCTAGGATCATAATTAAAGACTTTCTCTTTTTGATTTTAATGATATATTCAAAAATACTTATGAAATGTGAATTTATTTCATGAAATCAGTGATTATATGGACAGACTTCAAATTAAAGTATCATGCATTAATGTATAAATAATTACAAAAACTATACCTTTTCATCTTTGCTTTACATTATTTGATATTGTATCTCCTGTTTTAAACTCTCTGTTGAGCAAAATTCCCAAAGACCATCATTCCACTCCTTTCAAGAACTAATATTGTAGCATATTTGCCATTTGTTATTTTTGATTATCCAAAGTATCTATAGCACCATGTTTCCTAGAGATGCAATTGTGTGTGGTGAAATCTGGGCTTGGTGTGTGCTATGTGTAGCTCTAATCCCACCTTTCTTCTCACAAATTAAAGACACCACGTCATGTCTTTTTTGTTTGAAAGTCTATATTTGAAGATAATGCGGTGACAAATAGTCCCTTTTTGATTTATAAATTTAAGTTAAGAAGTTGCAATGTAATATTCCATTTTGAGTTACGATTGTACATGGAATATATCTTTGTATTGAATTACTATTACTTGACAAATTGAAACATGTTTTATCTTTACTTTTAGAATAATTTCTTTACTTCTAAATATCGTATTCCGGGCTTGATTTCTTCAGGTTCTGTTTTTAGTGTTTTACTTTATAATAGACTATGTCTGTTAAATATTTATGTACATTAAGTTCAATTTAATATAAAATAATCACATTTTTGTGCATGTGCAACTTTTAAAAATTACAAGACTTTACAAATCAAATAGAAAGCATGTCACAAATTTTATATATCATATTACTTTTTAAATCATTACTTGGAGCATAAGAACCACTATAGTCATAATGTGTCTTAATTATTAAGAGTTTGTGCTTATATGTACTTTTACTTTACACATACTGAGGACAAAGTTTTCAAATTAACTCTTCTGCTTGTAGCAATAAATATTTATCTTTTCAAGAAAAAATAACGCTTTGCTATTACCTCACAAAAATGACAGCAATACATTTTAGTATTGTTAAAAAATCTGCGAAGCTATTGATTTCTGGGAACCAGATGTCAGCTATGCCTTAGTATATCTTATTTATGGAACTTTATTTTAAAGGGCACAGGAGTTTTACATGGAAAATGAGAATGTAAACCTCCAAAAAAATTGTAGCTCTGAAACATACTTGGATAATAAACAATGTACAGTGGCACATAGAAAAAATGGTTATGTCCAAAAATAAAAAATTTTGCTTTATCATTAATTTTTTAAGTCAAAAGATTATCTGTAGTGACTTATACCTGTTTCATAATAAATCTGGTTGTTATAAATAGCATACCATTATTTTCCACAAATTGATGTCTAAATTAAGAGAAAAATAGTTCTAATTTCAATTTTTATAAAAGGATAATTTAATTATGAACTGTGTGATCCTACACAATAAAGTAATATGTTAAAGGGAATAGTCCAAATTAAATTAAGGAACATTTATTGCTAATCTATTAGGTGCTGGCCTTAGGTAATGTCTAAATGAATAATGGTTTCTTTCCTTAATTTAGTTAAAATATAATGAAGAGAAGAACATGTAAAAACAAGTGATTATTAGAAGGTACATTAAGAATTAAACTAACTTATAATTGGCATTTTTCAGAGACCCAGTGGATGAATTATTATATCAAAATAATAAAACTTTTTGTAAAGAAATTGGAACCTTTTGGATGTTAAACAAAAAAGTTTTACAAGCCTTGCAAGGGAGTTTATAATAGCGCTTAGCGAGACAATGTAGGTTAATAGCAAATGCAAACAGAAGGCCAACAATTTAAGGACAGCTAAAAAGAAGTTGCCAAAAAATGTATGTCATGAGAGGACTTTGAAAACAGGGAATACTCAAGAAGTTGTTCCCAAAGTCTTGTAAATCTAGATGACAGGTATAACATAAAAAACATGGTTCATACTTTGGATGTGTACTAGAGTCAACTATGCCTAAGATTACTATGGTGACAACAGAATCATCATCCCAGAACTTCTAGAGGGAGATGATTAAAAATACTTTGGCATTTGTGAAAGAATGTCTAAATGAATGTGAACATAGAGAGAGGGATATATAGCTGCGTATTAATCACTCATCAGTAAAGAATCCTTCTATAAACGTTTCTTCTTAGGTCCTTAGAAATAGTTGCTAAAGTTACATGACACATTAATATTTTATCAATATTAGTAGATGAAGAAATGAAGACAACAATATATTAACTTAATGACAACAAAAGCTGTTTTAAATCTTTGAGAGTGCCTTGCAAGATTTAGCAAATTTAACAAAATGGGGAGCTGCACTTTAAATGAGTACAAAGATGAAATATAGAATCACAGAAGTTTTTGTTGTCACAGAGACTCAGAAAGGGTCCCCATTTCATTTACTAGATTTAAGATAATTGAAAAATCATTACAACTCTTTGATCATTGGGTTGTTTTCTTCTCCTTCTGATAGTCATGGTCATATACAACTACAAATAAAGTGTGAAATGAGAATCAAGGAACAATTTATGTAGAGTGCATAACACAGTTAAAATATCTCAGAATAACTTAGAAGATGTTCTCATTTTATACATATTACAATATATATGTGACTGTAATATTTTCTATAATTAGCATGATAGTTTGGTTTAATAGTGTTAAAGCTATGACATTATTAGTGGTTTTTGTAGAAATAAACATATGCTAATAGTTTATGTGATCTGATTAGTCTAAATAGTATTGTATTTATATTCATTGTTAATATAAATATGCTGAAATACATGTTAGAAAAGATCACTTGGAACAGAAATAATTGACATTTATTGCCCAATTCACCTCTAAACAAATAAATGTAAATAATTCAAAATATTTTGACTGAAGCAAAATATCTCAATGGAAAAACATAAACTGTAAAATCAGAGTTGACTTTGTTGAATTCTTACTCTACCAATTAACATGTTTTATAAACGTAGGAAATTTATGTAGTGTCTGTCAGTCTCCGTTTCCCCCAGAATATGAACATAGTGGAAGGGAAGGACTATGGAATGGAGTAGCCAATGCAAAATTTTACAGTGAAGAATTTTTCTTTTTTGTAAAAGATAATACAGGTTAACCTGCTTTGTAACACTAAGACAAAGGTTATCAATTTGTTCCTAATGAGTAAAAGCATCCTGTCAATCATTTCTATGACTGGTAATCCAGGGGTGCCCAACTCCCTAGCAGCCAACAGTACCAGTCCGTGGCATGTTAGGAACCTGGCCATGGTTGTATTCCAGGAATCTGGTTCCTGATGCCAAAAAGGTTGGAGACTGCTGTGGTAGGCTATTGGCAAGCATAGTGTTTGGTGATTAATTAACAGTTGCCAATATTAAATTTATATATTTCTCATTAGAAAACAAATTTTCTGCTTCTCTTGAAAAATTGGGATATCTGGCACCATTGATACAGTATTTTTTGAAGGGTGACAATTGAAAGGAGCTGAGTAATTTTTCCCTTTTAAGCAGAGTGTGCTTCCTCTAGGTTCAGCTCCTCACACCTCCTGGTGGTCTCCCTGACATGGTAATATCAGTTGCTAGTTAGCATTGCACTTGATAAATTTTGACTTCATAGATTTGAGAGAAAAGTAAAATATTTTTATACCTAATCACTGCCAAGAATTTGAGGCCAACATGTAGAGCAAAGGGTGAATATTTTATATTTTCATTGGGAATGGAATACTTATGCATGTTTAGCTTTGGAATAAAAGGATCAATGTTGACATAATCAAAGCTAGACAAAATTATTAACCAAGTTTCACATCTCCATCTATTACCTTACTTATGTGGTTTTTCTATTGATTTGGGTTACAGATTATGTTCTCAGAATATATAATTATCAGCTAAAAATTCACTGATATATGCATAAAAAGATGGAACAATAAGTTTGGTGAATATGCCAAGAGACGATAAGGAAAGAAATGTTGGTACATTCAATAATCATGACTAATTTTGAATGACATTACCACAGTCGTTCATAATACTTCAGCACCTCTAAATATTACACTATTCTCTTTAATTCACAAGTATTTTCATACTAAACACAAATACATCTTCAAGTTCGACACAATAAAACATTCTCCATTAGTGTGATTACTGCTAGTATCCTTGCTCAGTCAGATGTCTTTTATGTAAGCAAACTTTTTTCTAAAAATTATCTGTGATTTTAATTAAAGCAACCAATTATGAAAAACAGATGGTGTATTTATTATTAGCTACATTTTGAAATAATATTTCCATGCATTTCTCATACTGAAGTTATTTTCAGGTTACCTAGTTAAAATGGAATTTATTTGTGAACAAATTGCATAGTAACTCTTAAAACTATAAATTACTAAATATTTGCAATTTCCATCCTCACCACTGTGTGATTTATATAACTAAAAACTAATTTTTGATTTCCTAAAATATATTTTAAGCCACTCCTTCAACTACCAGTATATTTTAGGTGATGTTTATTAAGTGATCATATTGTAAAAATTAATAATTTTTACTCTATGAATATGAAATAGTATTATTCAAAGATGAGCAAATTAAGAAGTACAACATAATATTTTGATATATAGAATGCAAAGAACTATAACAAAAGTCTGCATAAAACTCAGCATTCATTAAAATTATATATGTTGCATGATAACAATAAAAAATAAATTGACATAAATTTAAAAAATATTATTAATAAAAATTTTTAAAAACAATTTGTTATACTGAAAATGCAAAACTCAAATTTATGTATATCAACATATAGTTAATAGATAAATTTAATCTTAATGCTTGTAATGATGTAGTCTAGAAACAACAAACATATCAGATTAAAATATTTAACTATAAGGTTGTGATAAAGTATTGCTTATTAGGTAATAATTTAATTTTTGAAAAAACGTTTTCTATAACTTTTAGAATTGGGCCATGTGTATAAACACATCATAAAGTCATTTTTTCAGAATTATAACTTTTGAAATTTTCAATATATGAAAAGAGAGAAACTGCAATATAACTACAGTTAGGTCAATTGATAAAAACTCTTATGTAATAAGCATTCCTTCTTTCCATTCATGGATAATGTCTATTTTTTCTTAAATAAGCATTTGTATTGGGTTCAACTTTAATATTTGTTATTTCTGGCTTATGAAATACATTAAAGTTTTTCTGGGAAATTGGGAAGCGTTAGGAAAAGCATTCTTTGACCTTCACTTAAATAGTGGAGTCCGGGGAAGAAAAAGGGGAGGTAGAGTTTTGACTATTATGCACGACTTTATTTTTATTTGTAGAAATTTATGGAGCACAAGTACAATTTTGTTACATACACAGATTACACAGTGGTCAAGTAAGGCTTGTAGGGAACTCATTACCTCAAATAAATTACATTGTACCTAGCTTATCATCCTCCTTTCCCCAACCAACCCTTCACCCTTATGATTCCCCACTATCTATCATTTCATTTTCTATGTGCAAATGAGCACATTTTTAGCATACACTTACCTGTGAGAACATGTGATATTTGTCTTTCTATGACTGGCTTGTTTCACTTAAGACAACGACTTTCAGTTTATAATGTTGCTGCAAGAGGCATTATTCCATTATTTATTATTACTATTTAATTATTTTTATAGCTGAACAGTATTGCATTTTGTATGTATATCCTATTTTATTCATCCATTCATCTACTGATGGACACTTAGGATGATTCCTTATGTTTACTACTGTGAATAGTTCTAAAATGAACACATCAGCGCAAGTATTTTTTTAAATTATAGGAATGTGAGGTACAAGTGAGGATTAACTACATAAGTAGACTGCATGCAGGTGAAGTTTGGGCTTCTAACAGGTCTTCACACAATGGAGTATTATACAGCCGTAAAGAAGTGCATGGGCTGGGCTGAGTGGCTCAGCCTGTAATCCCAGCACTTTGGGAGGCCGAGGCAAATGGTTTGCCTGAGCCTACGGGTTCGAGACCCGCCTGGGCAACTTGGCGAGATCGCATCTCTACAATAAATAAAAACTTAGCCAGGTGCAGTAGCGCGCGCCTGTAGTTCCAGTTACTTGAAGCCTGAGACGGAAGGAAGGCCTGAGCCCAACAGGCTGAAACTGCGGTGGCCGTGAGCATGCCACTGCACTCCAGTCTGGGTGATAGAGTGAGATTCCAACTAAAAAAAAAAAAAAAAAAAAAAAAGTGCACATAAGTTTTTGATATATTAATTTCTTTTCCGGTGGGTAGACTGGATTTCTGGATTCAATGGTAGTTCTATTTTAATTCTCTGAGAAATCTTCGTACTGTTTTCATTAGAGGTTGTACTGATTTATATTCCTGCCAAGAGTGTATAAAAGTTATCTTTTTTGTCTTCATCCTCGTCAACATCTGTTATTTTATGTCTTTTTAACAAAGCCCATTCTGACTTGAGTAAGACAATATTTTGTTGCGATTTTGATTTGCATTTTTCTGATAATTAGCAATGCTGAGCATTTTTAGTATACCTGCTGGCCATTTGTATGTCTTTTGAAAAAATGTCTATTCATTTATTTTGCTTACTTTTAAGTGGAATTATTTATCTATTTGATTTTTGTTGTTAAGCTAAGTTCCCTGTATATTCTGTATATTATTATCCTCTTAGATGAATAGTTTGCAAACATTTTATTTCATTCAGCAGATTGTCTATTTACTTGGTTTAATATCTCTTTTGTTATGCAAAAGTTTTTAATTTAATCAAGTCCCATTTATCTATTTTTAAATTTTACTATTAAGATCTTAGTTACAAATTATCTAACTAGACCACTTAACAGGAGAGTTTTTTCTTATATTTTCTTCTAGTTTTGTGTTTTATGTTTAAATCTTTAATCCATCTTGATTTTTTTTTTTCATATGATGAGTGATGGTGATCCAGTTTCGTACGTCTGCATAGGGCAAACCAATATTCCCAACACCATTTATTGAAGATACTGTTCATTACCCATGTATGTTCAGTTTTGTTGAAGATCAGTTTACTTTAAATATATAGACTTATTTCTAGGTTTTATATTCAGTTCAATTGATCTACATGTCAGTTTTAATACCATGATGCTTTATTTACAATAGTCTTGTAACATAATATGAAGTCAGGTAATTCTTTGCCTCAAACTTTGTTATTTTAGCTCAGGATTGCTTTGCCTTTTTGGATTCTTTTTGGTTCTATATGAATGTTATAATTGTTTACAAAACCCTGTAAGATGGCATTGATTTTTTTTTTTTTTTGAGTTGGAGTCTCACTCTGTCGCCCAGACTGGAGTGCAGTGGCTGCTCCCGGCCACCGCAGCCTCGACCTGCTGGGCTCTGGCAATCCTTCCGCCTCAGCCTTCCAAGTAGCTGGAATTACAGGCATGTGTTACCACGCACGGCTGATTTTTTGATTTATTGTAGAGATGAGGTCTCGCTGCCCAGGCGGGTCTAATCCACTCACCTCAGGCTCCCAAGGGTGCGGGATTACAGGCTGAGCCACCAAGCCCGGCTGGCATTGATATTTTTATAGAAATGACATTGAATCTATAGATTGCTTTAGGCAGTATGCCTATTTTAAGGATATTAATTCTACTGATTAATGACCTTGGGGTGATGTTCCATTAATTTCTGTCATCTACGCTTTCTTTCAACAGGGTTTTATAGTTTTTCTTGTAGAGCTCTTTAACATCCTTAATTAAATTTATTCATAGATATTTTATTATTTTGGTAGCTATTGTAATTGAAATAGTCTTATTGATTTCTTTTTTAGCTAGATCATTGTTGAATGGTACTAATTTCTATATGTTGATTTTGTATTTTATAACTTTACTAAATACATTTTTTAAATCTAAGAGTTTTTTGATGGAGTCTTTACACATTTTTCTAGATATGAGATTATAGCATCAGCAAACAGGAATAATTTGACTCCATTCTTTTAAATTTGGATGACTTTTATTTATTTCTCTTGCCTAATTGCTCTGGTAAGCCTTCCAGTACTATGTTGAATAAGAATGGTGAAAGTGGACATCCTTGTGTTTTTTTCAGTTTTTAGAGAAAATGCTTTCAAATTTTCCCCAATCACTGTGAGTTAGCTTTGGGTTTGTCATATATGACTTTTCCTATTTTGATGTTCCTTATATGCTTAGTTGAGTGTTTTTATCATGAAAACATGCTGACTTTTATCAAATGCTTTTTCTGCATTTATTGTGATGATCATATGGTTTTTGTCCTTAACTCTGTTTATGTGGTATATCACATTTATTGATTTATGTAGGTTGAATCATCTTTGCATCCCTTTTATAAAATCCATTTGATCATGGTGTATTATCTTTTTCATGTGTTGTTGGATTTGGTTTGCTAATATATTTGAGGATTTTTGTGTCTATGTTCATTAAAGATATTGGTCTATAGTTTTTTTAATGTTTGTGTCTGGTCTTAATATTGGGGGACACTGACCTCATGGAAGGAGTTAGGGTAGCAATGGTGAGCTACTCTTCTGGGTTCTGACCACTGTGCACTTATGTTGACAGTGGTTGCTTTTAGATTGTGCTAGCTGGCCTCCAAGCCAACAGGTGGTGTTTGCAAGTAGGAGCCAGCTGAGTTGGAGGTTGTACTGTGTTTAAGACAAAACTCAATCTCCAAGGAAGCATGTTCAGGGGTCCCAGGTGATGGGTTGAGTTGTGCAATTCCCAAGACCCTGGACCCTGCACTCTTTCTCAAGGAGGACAAGAGCAAAGCTAGAGCCAGATTGAATGGGTTATTGTTCAGCAACTCCCCCTCCTATGACTAAGACTCTTGGTAGAATGTTTGGGTGAGAGGTGACAGCCATCACATTGATGTCCTGCTACAGGGAGTGTGGGCCTGGTCCCAGCAGTCACAGATTTGACCAGTGAGGGAAGATGCACATGCTACTCATGCTCTAGTCTTTATGGGGTTTGCTCCTCAGTACCAGCTGTTGTAGCAGGCCTGTACTATTTGTCAGAA
Organism: Cephalopachus bancanus; assembly: GCA_027257055.1. Classification (NCBI taxonomy): domain Eukaryota; kingdom Metazoa; phylum Chordata; class Mammalia; order Primates; family Tarsiidae; genus Cephalopachus; species Cephalopachus bancanus. The sequence continues at coordinate 2,138,822 of JAPVLO010000089.1, forward strand.
CCAGTGAAATAAATATCCTGCAGAACAGAAAATTAAAACCCCTGATGTCTACATGTAATTGTTGCAACGTTCCCCTGACCACAGACCCACAGCTTTGTTCCCCTGAGCTGAATATGCTGACCATTCTTGCTGACCATTTGAAAACTCCCTAGCCACAAGTTCTGTGTAATTTTATGCTTTGTTAACTAAAATCAAATGTTACACCTTGCAGAACCCTGTTGTTGCATTCTCATATTTCATTTTTATATTTTGTTAGAAATCTAACCAAGGTAACTCCATTGTGTAATGGTTCTTCCACCTTGTCTCTATGTAACAACCTTAAACCATATCTTGTTGGAAAATCTCCAGGAACTTTCCAGTTACTGGCTGTGCCTGGGACATAAAATTAATGAAAACTCCTAACAATTAAAAGTTCTCATATTGGTTGCTAAATTGCTAGTTTATGGTTGCTATGGTTGCTAAATTGCTATGAAACCCACTTGCAGATTTTACCTTTATAAGCTTCTTGCTAATGCCACTCAAGGTCAAGAGATTTTATGGCAATAGCATCTCTAGGACGCCGGCTCAAATAAAAGACTCAAAATTCGAATCCAGTGTGCTGGCGATTCTCCTTTCTTTCAGTTTGGTCGTATCACCAGCAGTTCCTACCTAAGTACCACTCAACTGAGGCTATAGGAGTACCTGTCCAGCTCAAGACTGAGCCTCCATGGCAACTCATTTCTCACTCAAGTCTCAGGGATAGCACTTATTTCACAGTGCCAGAGATGGTAGTTTTGGCTGTGGGAGACCCTCTTCTTCTTGTACCCCTGTTTTGCAAACTACAATTCAAGTTTTCCTTATGCCTGGAACTGGTATTGTTCCTTCCCAGAACAATGTGCCATTTGTTAAAAAATAGGATTGGAAATGATATCTTGTTGTAGCCACTCAGGTTTAAACAGGCATATGACCAAGGGTTAGTTTCTTACCTGGAGCCACTCCTTCTTACAACAATCCAGCTGTTCTCTATGTTTGATGCAGAATTAGAATGGGTCAAAGTGCTATCTCATGGCCTGAACAGTGATTCTCCAGTGGGAAAGTAAACCACAAAAAGGCTCTCACTCACTCTCTCCCTGTACTATTGAGTCATTCCCTGGTCTCAGCTGGTCCTGGACGTCTTTGCTGCCATTTTTGTCTTCCTTTCTAGTTTTTGGTGTTTCCTGTTGATTTTCTGTTGAACTCTCACATTCCCTCTTGGATAAGATATTAAAAGTTTGAATGTCTACACAGTATTTTGGTTCTTATAAGTGGATAAGGCAAGTATAAAATGTTCCTAGTCAGCCATTGTGACAAAAAAGATGTCATTTTTTTAAATACTCATGTGAATTTGTAATCAAGAAAAGTGTTATTTTTCTAACAAAAATTGAAAGGGCTTAAGTAAGATAGCTTTTATTTTACTTTAAAAAACATTTTGTCAACTTAATTATCATAGACACGTTTCTTATTTTATTAATATAAAAGTTAATCTGTGTGATTAGTTTTCCTTTCAACTGTCATTAAGACCCTATTTGATTCCATTTCTTACCCATTTACTAATGTAAAGGTTATATTTGTAATATGCTGGCTCTCATTCTTGAGGTATTGATAATTCCTACATTCTTAGTAACTTAAAGAACAGAAAAATCAAGTAAATTACAAAGTATGAGGCAGTGGCTTTTGGGGTGTATGCAGGCATTTACTGTGACTAAATATCTGTGTGTGTCTCTCTCTGTGTGTGTGTGTGTGTGTGTGTGTGTGTGAGAGAGAGAGAGAGAGAGAGAGAGAGAGAGAAACATTTAAATCATCTTTAAACCAAAAATTGTAATAAAAATAATTTTAAGGAATCACCACACTGTTTCCCACAGAGGTTGCACTAGTTTGCACTCCCACCAACAGTGTAGAAGTGTTCCCTTTTCACCACACCCTCTCCAGCAACTGTTATTTTTTGAGTTACTGATAATTGTCATTCTGACTGGAGTTAGGGGATTAAAAAATGTGGTACATATACACGATGGAATACTACACAGTCATAAAAAAGAACAAAATCATGAATTTTGCAGCAACCTGGATGGAACTAGAGTCTATAGTATTGAGTGTCCTCTCACAGAAACAAAGATCTGAGTATCACATGTTCTCACTCATAAAGTGGACATGGAACATCTATCGTAATATTATAAGAAAAGGATTGACAGTGGTGGGAGACTATGGAGGGGGGGAGGGAGGGGAAGGGAGGTGGGATTAACAGTAGTCAATATCTGTCTGAGGCTGGGGAGATACCCCTTATCAACAAGGGTGCCCGAATGAAGCATATTTGTATACCTAACCCTTAACTGTACCCCACAATATCAAAATAAAAAATATTGATTTAATAATAAAAAAATTTTTTTAATGAATTAAATTCTACAATTTAAAAAGATAGGTGATAGGTAGTGTCCAGTCATATAGTGATATCGTAGTTTCATTTACATGATCAGGGAAACTGACTTCTCCTTTTAACAGTACTTCCATCCCTCGTTCATCACACTAACATATTACAAAGAGGTGATTCAAATTAAAATATCAGTCATCACATCCTTATTCTTTTCAGAAGGATAGAAGTGTCAAAAAGGGAAGAGACGACTTCTTCCTTGACTGCATGTACCAGAGACAGCAAATTGTTCCCATCATATATTTTCACTAGCTTCTGAAAAATCAATTACTTCCAATAATTTGTTTGAGATATTTATTGAATATATGATTTCTAAAGTTAATGCATAACTGAGTGTATATAATTCGATCATTTTCTAAAAGAAACCTTAATATAAAAACCAGAGTTAAAATTTCCATTCTAGCAACATGTGGTCTAGTATATATCATTTTAAATCCATAAAATTGTCACCAACTGCTTTGTTATGACAGATTCTAGAATCAATAAGATTTTTTTAAAAGATGATTTGGAAACTTTTAAAGAAATAGATTGTCAAGAGCTGAGTTGAGCTGGAGAGAGCCAAGCTACCATGTGTTGGAGTAGTCAATTAAGAAAACAAGCCAAAATGAAAGTAACAGTCAAGTTTTTAATCTCTTACTGCAGTAGTACAAGCAACATGATATGTGCCAGCTTCACTAATGTTCAGGAGCAGTGCCAGGTGAGAGACAGACTCATCACCAAAGATGTTAGTGGGTGAGATGAGGAGATGTCTCACTGCTGAGGGAGCCTAGAGCAAAAGGTTTCACCATTGTGTGGACATAAGGACCAGGGAGAGAGAAGGTGAAACGGTTAGTAGTGGAAGAATATTAAGAACTGAGTTAGAGAAAAGAAAAATGTCTCCAAAATCTTCTTCCTCCCCGTGATAAGGAGGTATTAACAGAGGCAACGGAAAAAAGCCTCTGTCAAGGGCTCTCAGAAAACACTGCCTCGGAATAGAGGTATCAAGACTAGAATGAAGGATGCGTAAGAGCATGACTGAGCAGAGAAACCTGATTCTTTGAAATCAGAGATTGTGATGCTTTGACTGTCCATCAAGTCTTGTTTGGGATGGGTAGTTTTCCTAGTGCTAATGTACTTTGTATTTGCTTTTGTATCAGTCTGCATAAGCTGCCAAAAGAAAAAAAAATACTATGGATTGGGTGGCTTAAACAACAGACATTTGTTCTGGAGGCTTTGAAGTCCAAAATTAAGTTGCTGACCTAGTAGGTTTCATTCTGAGGTTACTTCACCTAGGTTGTAAATAGCAGTCATCTATTGTGCGCAACTGCAGAGAGAGCAAGTGTGTTGTCTGTTGTCTCTTTTTATAAAAACTGTAATCTCAGAAGACCTCATTTAACCATAATTACTCCCATAAGGGTCCTTTATCCAAGTAAAGGTGAGTTAGGAACTTAACATATGAATTTGAAAGGACACAAATAGTTTTACACCATACCAATTTATTTGAATTTAATTAATTAGAGTCACTTCAAAGCCAATTGTGACACATAAAAAATATAGTTTAAAACTACATTAGATTCTTAATATAAAATAGCCTTTTTTAAGTTTTAAGAAGAAATAGATAATTTTTAATTGTTTCACTTATAAGATAACTAACAGGAAGCATAAAAATTAATAAGCAATTCAGATTTATCTACATATTAACTGATAATAAAAATATCTTTATGGTAGTAGATCTGTGACTGAAAGTTAAAGAGAACTGATAAATAAATAACATTGGTATACAGATCTACAAATTTGCGAATCAAACCTGTAAACAGTGTTTGTTATTTGGTATGTGTTTATGCATACCGCGGGTTCGAGACCCGCATGGGCAACTTGGCGAGACCTCATCTCTACAATAAATAAAAAAAAACTAGCAGGGCGTGATAGCGTGCACCTGTAGTTCCAGCTACTTGGAAGGCTGAGGCGGAAGGATCGCCGGAACCCAGCAGGTCGAGGCTGCGGTGGCCGGGAGCGGCCACTGCACTCCAGTCTGGGCGACCGAGTGAGACTCCAACTAAAAAAAAAAAAAAAAAAAAAAAGAAAAAGAAAAAGAAAAAAAAATGCATATCTTTATATAATTATTAAATCATGGCATTTAACACTATACTAGATCACCTATTAAAGTTATTAACTTTGTAGAATCCCAGTAAGACCATCTGAAGTGGCTTTTTTACAGTTGTTTTGTACTAGTGCTCATATATCCTACTATAATTCATTGTAATTCATCCTTATATGTCCTACTATTGGTGAAGTTTTGGAGTGTTTTTAATTTAGGATAAAATTTATATCCATAACATTCATTTCATAGTGCTCCAGATGCAAAAATTTCGACAAACATAGTTCTTAAATGCTTCAGGACCAGATTGTACATATTTGGGTTGCTCTGATTTTAATCCAATTTAAAGATATAGCTTGGGGAAATTATAAAGTGTGCATAAGACTTAGCTTCTCATCTTATTAAATGAGAATAATAATAAACAGTTCGAAATAGAATCCTAGCACAATCTTCCCTGATAAAATATGAGTTTTGCAATAAATAAAATTCTTAAGTCTCTCATTTAGTTATATAATGCAATATAACTTGGATTCTATATAAATGATTTTGTATTATAGTCTTTGTAGTCCCTATTATTTCCCACCTAAGATTTCCATATCAAATGATACGTCTTCTGTACTTAGGAGGGTATATGTTAGCCTTTAATTCATGTCAATATTCTTATTTATTTTGTTTTATTTTTAAAATGTATCCTAAAAGATAATAGATGCATTTGTAGACTATTATACCTAAACTATCTGTTTTATTTTATTTAATTCCTTAATGTTTTTGGTGTTTATCTAAGATATGCTGTTTATCAAAGTATCCATCCTGAAGTAAATGTATCAATTTATATTCATGTAAATATTTTTACATATGTCTATTTTGAAAGTAGATGCTAAATTGAGAATATGCAGGATGACTTGCTCCCGTTAAAATGCATTTCCAATTATTTTTTATTCTACAAATATATTATGTAATTTAATCTAGCTCTCTAATGGCTACCACTTAAAATTGGTTCATACAAATCTGCTTGTCTATTTTTTAGTTACTGAAAACCAATGGCATTACAATGATTAATAGATAAAAACTAGTCAAATGGCCCACTCAACCAAAGGATTTCAAATCACCAGAATTTAATTTTCTGTTTGAAAAAAAAAATCTAAACTTTTCATATTCTCAGGATGAGAATATTTGATATAAACAAGTGGCAAACATATTAATTTGCAAAAATGTTAAAATCTTTGCTCAGGAATGGAACTGCGTTTATTACTGAATTTGAGGATGGTAAATTCAAGAAACAGAAACAAAAAATAAACTTCAGTCTGAGCTGCAGTCTTAATAGTGTGTACATAGCACTTAATATAAGTCTTTTAATTAAACTAGCATAAATACTTTCTTATGGACATCTCAATTGCCGGATTGTTCTCAAGTTCCTTCCCCAAGAATTTCCTATCCCCATGGCCACTGTCAAAATGGTCATTCTAGCATGCTCATTAGCACCACATGCCCTTTGAGTTAACAGTCTGTTTTTGATTTGCTTTGAACTAAATAACCAATGGCTTAATGTATTCTTCAAAGGCACAACCCAGAAGTTTTAACAGAAAAGGAAATATTTTGTTTTTAAAAAACTGACCCCCAAAAAGGTGGGGGGGATAAAGAAACTTGAAGATGGTACTATAAAGTGTGAAAGAATGATGGTTCCCAGGTTATGACTACATACAGATGTTACTTGATCATAATGAGGTTATATCCCAATAAATCAATTATAAATTAAATATCAAGTTAGTAAAAAAATACATTTTATATACCTAAGCTACCAAATTTCATAGCTTAGCCTAACCTACCTTAACTGTGCTCAGAATACCTACAGTAGCCTAGAGTTAGGCAGACTCATCTCACACAAAGCCTATTTTATTAAAAAGTATTGAATATCTCATGCAATTTATTGAATAATGAACTGAGAGTGAAAAACAGAATGACTGGATGGGTACCCACCATTAATGAACACAGCTGAATGCACACTAGGTCTGAGAAATTACAACATTGAACTAAAATTAATTGTTAAATTATGGGGAATGCTACAGTGAGAGATTCATCTTTTTTTTTTTATTTTGATGAGACTTGAGAATAGCTGGTATTAAGAGCAGGCACTGGGGCATCAACTCTTGACGGTTTAGCAGGCATAGAGTTCTTCAGGAAGATATCAGGTTTTGGCTATACAGTTTGCTTCTTTTCATTATATATTTTTTCATACTATGCAAGCAAGCACGTTCTGTACATTACTGCTCATAGTAGCAAATTCTTACACCAGTTTTTTCGTTTGTATATTTTCCATAAACCTTCTTGGTGCCTCAGGTATAACTTCTTTTTTTGTTGTTGTTTCAATTTCTTTTTTTGTTTGTTTGTTTGTGTGTTTGCTTGTTTGTTTTTTAAGTTGGAGTCTCACTCTGTCATCCAGACTGGAGTGCAGTGGCCACTCCCGGCCACCGCAGCCTCGACCTGCTGGGCTCCGGCTATCCTTCCGCCTCAGCCTTCCAAGTAGCTGGAACTACAGGTGCGTGCTACCACACCCGGCTAATTTTTTAAAAAATTTATTGTAGAGATGAGGTCTTGCCAAATTACCCAGGCTGGTCTCGAATCCACGGGCTCAGGTATTCCACTCACCTCAGCCTCCCAAAGCGCGGGATTACAGGCTGAGCCACTGAGCCCAGCTTCAATTTCTTTACTTCTTTTTCATCCAAATCAGTCAGTTCCTCATTGGGCAGTTCTTCAGCCTCAGTGCCAACAAGCTCATGAATATTCTCTTCATCAGTGTCAACTTCTAGTTGTTTTCCAAGGAATATTATCTTGTTATTAGTTCATCAGCACCAGAATCTTTGGTAAAGCCTTTGAATCTTCAAATTTTTTCCAAATGATATCACTTGTTTGACTTTTTTCAATATCGCAGCAAAGTTCCAGATAGCATTTAGAATGTTAAAACATTTTCAAATTTCTCAGAGGACTGGGACAGAATCAGTCATTGCACCAACCTGTGTAATTGTTTGGTGTAAATAATACACTTTGAAGAGAGTTGCTGCACCTTGGTCCATTGGTTATGCTCGCTGGCAAATATAAAATCTATCTCAGGATGCTTGTTGATGCTGTTATGTTGTGAATGGCCCAGAGCATTGTCAGGGCGTTGTCTAAGTTCAGAGGAATTCTGAAGATGTTTTTTCCACAATATTCTCATGGTCGTGCAACAAAACATTCAAAAACCTATCTTCAGACAATGCTTATGTATCTTGGCTTTCTTATTATGGTGATAATAAAGGAAGTGTATGCTTATCCACATTCTTGAATGCTCTTCGTTTATCCCAAGTTGTAGATTAGGAAAGGCTTTAATTTGAACCCAGCAATGTTGCCACACCAAAACAGCATGACAGGGTTTTTGAATGCTTTGGATTCTGGCATTGTCTTGGACTCTTATCTGCTGTATTTATGATATGGTATATGCTTCCAGAACAAGCACATTTATTGGCATTAAATATTTGGTCTGGCAAATATTTCTCCTTACCCTATGCAACTCCTTAAAAGCTTTGGCATCTTCAGTATTGTTGTCTATTGTCTCATCATTGACTTTCACATTATGAAAATTAACACACCTTTTGAAGTGTTATAACTACTCATAACTTGAAATAAACATTTATGCATTCACATGATCATCAGCACACTCTTTTGTCATATCAACGACTTCTTATCTCAGCCTGGATCATTACACTAAGGAGTGTACACTTCTGTGGCTTCCATCGACATGGCAGGTAGCTTTTCTATATCACAATGTAGCCAGCATGTTTTTTGTGTGGTGAAAGAGCATTTAACCCAAGCTGATGATTTTGCTTCATCACTGATTTTCTTCGTATCCTTTTATATGATGAAGGTCACTGATTGGAGAAGTCTTAACTCCCGTGCAGTGGCCATTATTGGCTTGTCACTTTCATGCTGAGAGAAGATGTTGAGTACTATCTCAAGAGTAGTTTCTTTATTCTTCTCACCAGAAGGAGAAGACACAGATGAGTATTTTGTAGACATGATGGAATCCAAACACACAAAATACAATGTCCAAAAAACACTAGCAGCACAGTATACCGTAGAGTAGCAGGCTTTTACCCTTATGATTGTGTGGGTGACTGGGAGCTGTGGCTAACCGCCACTGCCCAGCATCTCTAGGAAGTATTATTCTGTGCATCACTAACCCAGAAAAAGTTCAAAATCCAAACATTCAATATAGTTTTTACCAAATGTGCATCACTTTTGAACTATTGCAAAGCTGAAAAATCATAGGTCAAATTGTTGTACGCTAGAGACCATCTGTATTTAACAGGTAGAAAAGTAACTACACTTTAGTAAAACAACAGTTAGTCAATCACCCCATAAATGAGAGTTTTGAAGAGAAAATACTACGGAATAGATGAAAGTGCCATTGCCAGAGTCAGAATAATTAAGTCTCACTGAAAGAACTAAAACATACACATGAAGCTAAGTTCTCAAACCACTACTTTCCCTCATGTAATTAACTCTAAACAAAAGATTTTAAAGCAAAACAAGTTCAACTAAAATTCGTAGTTATAAGAAACATCATACTTCCTCTTTCCAAACACAAATTGAGATCATCATTTCAAATTCTTTGCACACAGTAGTTTCAGGGATTCTTAAAGTAATTGGACATGAAAGCCAAGGAAAAAAATTACACCAAAGATTTTATTTTTGTACTATTTGTAGATAAATGAGCATTGTGAAAACAAATGGATTTTTTCACAATTAAATAATCAGTGCAACACTATTCCACAAATTCAGGAGTGGGCTGCTAATTAGAAGTTGCTCATGTTTTCTGGTATTGATGGAGATTCAGTTTTCATTCTATTTTTGGCCAGTGGATTCTCTTTAGAGTTCCAAATACTGGACCAGAGGCAGTTTCTCTATAAACAGGGAAATTTCTGTACAAAGATTTTGTCTATTATTTACAAATATAAAGTTTTTCTTTTGATGTTTTAATACAATTTACACATAATTTACTTTGTACAGAAAACATATTGGTGACTCTAATATGATATGGTAGACATGATGTATTGCTCTCAAACATGAAGCCTGCAACAGCATTCAAGTTCCTGGTGCTGAGCCAGAGATTATCTGAAGCTTAAGGATAAATGCGGCTCATGTTCCTGAAAGTTAATTTTATCCATGTAAAGGTAAACATCGTTTTTGCATTAAAATATGAATATGTTATTCAATAGAAACCATAAAATGAGAGCATTTTTAAAGGTAAAAGGTAAGAATTGACGAATATATTGACCTTTCATCACAGTATACCAGACTTTGACCCAGAGCTTTAGTACCACATTAAGTCGTTAACTGACATTAAGTTCTTGGCTAAAAGGCATTTGCCACCTGTGGCAGTGCCATCCGGGAGAATATCAATGTAGCATCATAAAGGATTGTCAGGATTTGATACAATAGAAGCTACTCAGTATAGTTTAAAGGAGAAATAGTTAAAAAAAAAAAAAAGCCCAATGCTACATCTGATCTTTATAGGTATTTTATTTACCCCAAACATTATTTTATTTAAAAATATATTTGTTTGCTACATAAGAAGTCTATTTTAGTTAGGAAAACAAAAAACAAAGTGGGTTTCCAGATTTTCTTAAAAGCCGTCAAACTCTGACGACACTTCTACCACGGAGTGAGTTCCCTCTTGGTGAAGCACGCATACTGTTTGCCAGGAGCTCCAAACTTTTCTATGTCAACTTCCACTTGCTTAATGCATTTGCAATAATAGCATGTGACTTAATGTCTTTTGGTTTATAGATTAATGAGCTTTGACAAAAAAAATGCCAAAACATGGAATGAGACTACACTGGTTTCTTTAAAGGAACCACGCCACGTACCACAAACACAAACACAAGCAAATCATGTTTCACTGACTGTATCACAGATGTCATTTGACTGTAGTAAAATTAATAACACAATCAGAGGAACTTTATTATCTTGGATCTGGAAGGGAAACCCCACTTACAACAAAGTCTAAGTCATCCGTAACCAACTATCCAGTCCAGGCACAAAAGAAGGATCAAGGAGGGGGTGCAAAGATTTTATTCTAGCTATGTATCAAACAAGAGGAAGGAAAGAGGATTACAAAATTTAATGACTTCCTGAGATCTTTAAAAAATAAGGCCTGATTTAAACAAGACAATTTGACATTTCGGTCAAAAAAGTCTGCATTTAAGAAAAATACACATGATGAAATACACTAAATACATATATTTTGCTACTGTGTTCTGGCAACAAAAAAAAATGTGGAACAAATTTCATTAGGATAAACTTGAGTTTGTTCCTAAGTAGAAGAGGGTTCATTAGTGAAGCTATAAAATTGACATTTATTAGTAATAGGAAAACTACTTTCTTATATTCCATAAAACAATTTTACTAGTTTTCAAAACCTTGCTGAAGGCAAATGAAATTTAAAACAATGCAACTTTTGCTCCTTGGTCCTTTGCAGTGAGTTACAGAAGTTCCTTGACATTATCTAAAAAAGCAAGAATTAGAGAAAAAAAGTAATTTAAAAAGCGTTTCTTCAATGCATGCTGTCTTTCTTTTATCTTCTTTCTGCATACTTCTTTGTTTATATGGTTTTTCCTGCTCAGGAGATATCACTGAATGCTAATGTGTCAGTGTGTGCCTATTAAACTTACTGCTTTATTTTCCAAGGAGCCCACTGCTTCATTAATCTGAGTGTTCAGGGAATTTATATTACAGTTGGGACTCAGGTATGAACGTAAAAAGTGCATATAAATAGACAGGTCGGGATTGTGATTCCTTATATTTTTCTAAACTTTTAATATCTGCTCTTCCTAGTTTCTGTTCATTAGAAAGTGATCTTAAATTAATATGTCTCTTTCAAAACTTAACTTCAAAAATAAAATCTCCTTGTTCAAGAAGATATTTTTCAAGTAAAAAATTGCGAATATTAATGGCTGCCTCAGAAATAGTATGATTGGGAGAGGAGTGATTCTAGAGATGCGCATCTTTTAATTGAAACATTTATGGGCCCAGTATACATACCTGTTTATGTCCTTTCATTTACTCTAGACTTTTTACTATTAAAATATAGATTTTTATAGTTTATTTTAATTAATTATTTTTTTTGAGTCAGAATATCCCGGTTATCCAGGTTGGAGTGTAGTGGCTCACTCATAGCCATCACAGTCTTGATCTGCTGGACTCAGGTGATCCTCACACCTCAGCCTTCCTAGTATCTGAAACCAGAGGCCGGCGCAACCACTCCTGGCTAATGTTTTTGATTTATTGTAGAGATGAGGTCTCGCCAAGTTGCCCAGGCTGGTCTTGAGCTCCTGGGCTCAGGCAATCCTTTTGCTCCACCTCTCAAGGTGCTGGAATTGCAGGTGTGAGCCATCACACCTGGCTTAAAATATAAAATTTTAAAACCAAAATAATACCAAGTATGTGAGTGTGTGTGTGTGTGTGTGTGTGTGTGTGTGTGTGTGTGTGTGTCTGTGTGAACCGATGGCTTTGAACACAGCTATCAAGATGTTTCAGGGAAATATAAAATAAAAAATCTGAAACCAAATAGAAACATTCTTCTCTTTCAGTCTGACTCCTGTTGTCATACAAAATAGACCTCCGATCATGAGATAATTCAACATTGTTTCCTCCTGAGAAACTTGGACTCAGTATTGGCCGTCCCTAATAACTATAAAATTGAAGTACGTTTCCAGAGTTTTGTTTCATCACCACACGGTGTCTTCCCATAATGAGAAAAAAAAAAAAAAGATGTACTAAAGCCAAAGAAAAGAAAGAAAGAGAGAAGATGAAAGAAGAGAAAGATAGCCAAAACAACCAAATCAAAACTGCTTGGCTTAAGATATTTGCTTTGCTTCCCTATACTTTCATATACATCTCCGTTTATATTTGGCATAGTTAAGGAAACAACAACAACAACAAAAAGGCAGGTAGCAGTTTGAGACCATATTTAAATTTACATAGGTGTAAAAGTCCAGCATTAAAATTTCTGTTTAACAGAACATGAAAAATGTAAAACATCCACAGACTTGAGAATACAAAAACATAAACAGAAATGTCCCTGTGTTCATATTTGCATTATTACTTAAAAATATACATTTTCAAAAAAGATAATTTCATAATTCAATGAATATAAAGTTACATATAAAATGTATTACACTGTTGAATATTTTTTTTCTTCATTTTGTCTTTTTGTGTGTTTCTGAAAAATATACTCTAAGACTATTTTGTGGATGAATTTTTTAAATTAAGCAAAATATCTAATCAATATCAAATCAATATTTCAATATTTTAACACACTTTTTGAAATTTATTTTAACTATTTCAAGATACATATATATAAATAATATCCTAAACTAATTTTTAGCTTGTTATGAATTACTACAAATGTTTTGATGTTTTTACTTAAGAGCTAGTGTAATGAATTCTAATCATATTGCATGCTACTTTCATTCATCAAATAGGACATTAGAACTACCCGTAAAAATCTTAAGAATCATTTATCTTCTGTGTTTATTTTATTTTGAATGATCTTACTGTTAGAAACTACATAACATATTGATGCTAGAAATATATTTTTTTCAGCGTTGTTTTAAAGACAAGTAAACCACATATATAAGCAGTAGATACACTCAAATTAATTTTTGTCATCTTAAATATAATTTCTCTCTATAGTGTACTAGAAGTTCTAATTATTATTCTGAAGTGTTGGAAAGAAGATGACATTAAAAAGACAAAACAAGAAGAAAAACTGGAAAAGAATTCCAGGATTTGGTGTTTGGTTAAGTAGTGTTATTTCTGGGAGTAATTTAGTACTTTATTGGCCTTCTTTAATTTGAAACATCTTAAAACATTTTATTATTCTTCTCTCTCCACCATAATAGGAGCAATACAACTAAACAATGGTTAATTATTTGCACTACCATTGGATGTAAATGTAGACATTAATTTATTTTCCTGCAAAGAACATTACTTCTCAACAATGTAGCATATTTAATATTCTATTTAAATAGCTTATTGAATAAAGCAACTTTAAAAGAGTCTACCCTTTTTAATCATTCACAAGTTTTTCTCCCTTTTTTACTGAAATATAATTCACATACACTAATATTTTCTGTAACATGTACAATCCCATATTTACTGCTTTTTAATATTTTCTCAAAGTTTCACACCCATCACCACTGCCTACTCTAATCATGATATTTCAGAATATCTTTGCATCTCATCCATCAGCAATCATACCCCACATTCCTCTCTGACCTTACCCTAGAAGCTACTTCTACTTGCTATAGTTTGAATATGGTCTGTTTTGTCCCCACCAAATCTCACGTTGAAACTTAATTTCTAATATTAGAAGTGGCCTAATGGAAAGCATTTGTCATGAATAGATTAGTGACCTTTGTCAGAGATCAGTGAGTTCTCACATTATTAGTTTTCACAAGACCTGGTGGTTACAGAGAGCCTGACACTTCCCCACAACTCTCTTGCTTCCTATCTCGTCATGCAATTTCTGCATACTGGCTCCTTTTTGCTTTCTTCCATGAGTGAAAGAAATCTGAGGCCCTCACTGGAAACCAGGGAGGTGTTGCCACTGTGCTTCTTATACAGTCTGCAGAAACAAGAGCTAAATAGGCCTATTTTCTTTATAAATTACCCAGCCTCAGCCATTCCTTTATAGCAAAAAATGAATTAAGATACTATTAGTCTATTTTGTTTGTACAAATTGTCAATTCTGAATATTTAGTATGATAAAATCATACAATACATGCCCTTTTGTATCTGGTTTACTTCACTTACCATAAATTCTTTCAAGATTCATCCATTGTGTAGCTTGTGTCAGTAATTCTTTTTTACAGCTGAATAATATTCCATTTTACAGTTATATACATTTAAGCTACCTAGTCATCAACTCATGAACATTTGGGTTGATTTTAGTTTTAATTATTATAAATAATGTTTCTATGGGCACTTGGGAATACATTTTTGTGTGGACATACACTTCAGACCTCTTGATATAACTGTGAGTAGAATTGCTGGGTTACATAATTCTATGTTTAACTTTTTGTGAAACTGCAAAATCATTCTTTGAAGCAACCTCAAGTTTTCACATGTCCACCAGCAGTGTGTGAAGATTCCAATTTCTTCACATCCTGACTTACATTTGTTATTGTCCATTTTTTTACATTGTAGCCATTCTGGTCAATGTGAAATGGTGTCTCACAGTTTTGATTTGCATTTCCCTAATTACTAATAAGATTGAGCATCTTTTCATGTACTTATTGGCCGTTTGTATTTGTCCTTATCCCAATACCATACAGTTTTGATTAATGTATCTGTGTAGTAAGTTTTGAAATTGAAAAAAGCGAGCATTCCAACTTTTTTCTTTTTAAATATGAGCATGGATCTTTTTGCATTCATTCATCTCCTTTTATTTCTTTCAACATTGTTTTGTAGTTTTTAGTTTATAAGGGTTGTGTTTTTTGTTAAATGTTATTCTACTTATCTTACTTTTTTTGATACTACCATAAAGAGAATTGTAGTTTTCTTTATGAATTTTGATTAATAACCTGTGACTTTGTGCCATGCAATGATGCTGAACTTGTGTACAGACTCGAGTGATTATTTTTAGTAGATTTATTTGAATTTTCTACCTACTATATAATGACATTTGCAAATGGAGATAGTTATACTCCCTCCTTTCCTACCTAGATACATTGTATTTATCTTTCTGATTCTACTGCCCTAATTAGAATCTATACTGTGGGAAGCCAACAAATACTCTGAAGTGGTGGAGGCAAATGCTTTGAATAGAAGTGGTGAAAATAAATACTTTGTCTTGTTCTTGATCTTAGAAGGAGGGTTTTTGATCTTTCCTCATTGAAGTCTGATGTTAGCTGTGGGTACTCTTATGTATCCTTTATCAGATTGAAGAAGTTCCTTTTTATTTCCAGTTATTGGATTTTTTGTTATGAAAAGGTGCTAGTTTTTGTCAAATGCTTTTTTAATGTAACTGTTGAGATGATCATAAGTTTTGTTTGATTTTTTCTTTTTATGATACAATATGATACAATCAGATGGTGTATCACTGTGAACAATTTTTATGTGTTAAATCAAATGTGCCTTTGTGGAGTAAATCATACTTAGTCATGCCGTACAAGCCATTTTATATGTTATTGGATTTGTCTTTCTAGTATTTTGTTGAAGATTTTCACATCTATACTTATGAGAAATATCAATTTGCTGTTTCCTTTCTTGTGATGCCTTTTCTACTTTTGATGTTAGTATAATATGGGCTTCAATAAATAAGTTGAGAAATGTCTTCTTCCTTTTTTAAGGAATAATTTGTACAGAATCCAATTAATTCTTCTTTAGACATTTGGATAAATTTACCAGTGAACTCAATTTTTTGGTTTTTCTTTGTGAAAAAATATGCCTATGAATGTAGTCACATTACTGATAACTGATATCTTCAGAATGTTCATTCTTCTTCAGTTTATTTCAGTAATCTTAGTCTTTCTAGAAATATCTTTCTGTTGTCATACAATTATCTAATTTGTTGTCATACAATTTTTCATAGTATATCATTATAATTTTTTTATCACGGGTTGCTAGCTATATCTATCTTTTGTTTCTCATTTTAAAATTGATTCTTCTATTTTATTTTTGCTTATTCAATCAAGATACATGTTTGTCGTTTTTGTTAATCTTTTTGAAGAATCAGCACTTGGCTTGTTAATCTATTGTTCTTTTTATTTCATATTTTATTTATATTTGCTATTATTTATGTATTTTCCTTTGCTTGATTTATGTTTATCTTGCCCCTTTTATAGTTTCTTAAGATATAAAATTAGGTTATTAATTTGTGGTATTTTTCCTTTTTAGCTTAGATGTTCGTAGCTGTACATTTCCTTATACAATTTGTCTTAATTGTATCACCTATGTTTTGATATATTGTGACTTTATTTTCCTTCATTTCTAAATATTTTCTAATTCCTCTTATGATTTATTATTTTACAAATTTCTTATTTAGAATTGTGCTGTTTGATTTCTGGAAATTTATATATTTTATAAATCTCATTGCTATTTATTTCTAATTTAATTTTATGGTAGCCAATCTGATTTATATGACTTATTTTCCTTACATTTATTGATACTTGTTTTTATCAACTAACATGCAGCTGTCCTGTAGAAACTTTCATGTAAATTTGAGCAAAAAGAGTATTAATCTCTTGTTGGATTGAGTGCCCTGTTAGATTTAGTTGATTTATAATGTTTGTATTATTATTTTACTTGATCTACTTGTCTATCTTCTATTGAAATTGGGGTAAGAAGGCTACAGCTATTATTTAAATTATTATGTTCTATTTTAGTTTTATTCAGAGATGCACTTTCTCTGACACTTTATTCGTTTGCACAGAACCCTTTAGATTGCTTAGTTTTGCAGTTGAATTATATGTTTTTTAAGTTAAATTAGTTTTAAATTAATTTAGTTTTTATTTTATTATAGTAATAAATTTAGTAATATCCTAAGTATAATTTTTGAGTGATACAAAAATTTGAAATATTATTTTAGTCATTCTATGTAATTCATTCATAGAATGAATAAATCACATTCCATGATCATCCTACCAAAGGTTTTGAAAAAAAAAATTATGTCTATTTTAGATAGAAAGTTTAATTTGTCTGTCAACGTTAATTTGAAGTATTGTTTTATATGAGAATTTGTTATTTTACTATTTACAAGTGTTCTAGGGTATTTTGTGAATACATAAAACAACATATTTCCAAAAGCCATGAAAACAGTAGTTGTCTTATCAAAACTACAATTAGTATAATAGACAATAATAAGTATATGTAAGAAGTCCATTAACATTAAACAATAATTTGGCTCCAAAACAAATTTCAAAGGTGTAGTTTATATTTTATGTCAATAATCTGCTTGTGGTAACTCAATGAAAAACTTGTAAACCTCTGAATGTGCACTAGGCAGCACTCCTACCAATCTGAGCCTCAACCGTCAATCTTAGAATGAATTGAAAGAGAAATGCTTTCTTTGTGATCTTCAGTCACATTACTTCAGTCAACTCAATGTAACTTTGAAGGAGCTTGGCGTATATTCTGTAAATAAAATGAATCTACCTTTTAGAATACATTTTTTGTTTTTTTATTGAGAACAATCTTAATGAAACCAACCCTTTACAGGCTTCCTGGTGAACATGCACAACAAATTTAGGTCATGAATCTAGGTAAGAATTTATTGGATAAATGTTTGTGCATTATTAACTTTGCCAGGTAATACCAAGATTTTTCCACATATAAAAATGTAACTGTATATCATTTCATGCAACAGATAAATTTAGAATACTCTCATATTCTTTGTTCTCTCTCTACCATTGAAAATGATTGATTTTTATTAAAATTTTATGTTGGGTAATTGTGAATATACAGCCTTTTCTCTATTGTCTCGGTGATCGTTAAAATCACTGAGAAATATAAAAATGTGCATTACAAAATTTTATAAATGTTCAAAATTATTTAATCAATTTTATTTCACATGTCTCTTGCAAAATCTTCTGAAAATGTTTCTTATTTTGTATACATAGTTTATCTAAAGTGACTTTTTAATATTTGTCCGTGTATGTCAGATATTTTGGAACTTTATAGGTTTGCGCATACTTTTACTATAACCTCATTGTTTAATGACAGTGCTATTAAGAATTTTTCAATATTTATAAAAATTTAATTTTTTTAGGTGGGATCACTGAAATATGACATTCTGATTTTTATGCTTTAATGAAAACGATATTTTATTTTCTTTAATTTCATTTTATTTTATTATAGAGATGTGGGATACATGTGAGGAATGTAAGGAATAACTACACAAGTAAGCTGCATGTAGATGAAATCTGAGCTTCCTACTGGCCCTCATTCTCCTGGTGTAGGACCAACACTTTGTGTTGTCACATGCCTTCGGCCTTTCTCCCACCCCAGTAGTGCTCTGTGACTGCTGATCCCTTTCTTGTGCTGATGTGATTAATGTTCAGGTCCCTCTTATGAGTGAGAAAATGTGATATTCAGTTCTTTGTTTCTGTGATATATCACTAAGTATGGTGGTCTCCAACTCCATCAAATTTGCTATGAACAACATGATTTTTCTATTTTTTATGACTGTGTAATACTCCATCACTTATATGAACCACATTTTCTTTTTCTTTTTCTTTTTTTTTTTTTTTGAGTTGGAGTCTCACTCTGTCGCCCAGACTGGAGTGCAGTGGCTGCTCCCAGCCACCGCAGCCTCACCTGTTGGGCTCCAGCAATCCTTCTGCCCAGCCTTCCGAGTAGCCGGAGTTACAGGCATGTGCTACCACGCCTGGCTGATTTTTTGATTTGTTGTAGAGATGAGGTCTCGCTGCCCAGGCGGGTCACGAACCCATGGGCTCAGGCAATCCACTCACCTAAGCCTCCCAAAGGCGCGGAATTACAGGCTGAGCCACCGAGCCCGGCTGTACCACATTTTCTTTATCCAGTCCACCACATTCAATGGGCAGTAGGGTTAGTTCCATGTTTTTGCTATTGTGATTTTCTTATGGCTACAACCATGTGTGTGCAGGTGTCTTTTGGGTGGAATAATTTTTGTTCCTGGGAATATTCCCAGGAAAGGGATCATTGGATTGTATGGAAGGTCAATTTTTAGCTTCTTTAGGAGTCACCGCACTGCTTTCCAAAGAGGCTGAACTATCTTGCACTCCCACCAACAGTGCAGAAGTGTTGTTTTTTCTGTGCACCTGTGCCAATATCTGCTATCTCTTTGATTTATTAATGATGACCATCCTTACTAGAGTTAGGTAATATCTGATTGTAGCTTTGATTCGCATTTCTGATGATTATTGAGGCTAAGCATATTTTCATGTATTTGTTGGCTGCTTCTATGTCTTCTATTGAAAAGTGTCTATTCATGTCTTTTGCCTACTTTGTAATAGGATTTTTTTTTCCCACCTTCATTTTGTTTCAGTTCTTTGTAGATCTTGGATGTCAGACCTTTGTCAGATACAAAATTAGAAAATATATTTTTCTCATTTTGTGGACTGTCTTTCCACTTTCCTGATAGTTTCTTTTGTTGTGCAAAAGTACTTCGTACTGATGATGTCCCACTTCTCTCTGCCGGAGACCAGCTCCAGCTGGGTTCAGGGTATCTCAGAGGTGGAGATGGCGTCGGCAATTCGGGGGAAGAAGAAAGAGAGAAAGAGAGAGAGAAAAAAAAGAGACTGGACTCCAGTCTAGTGCAGAAGTGATGTGTGTTTTTGAGAATTACAATGGGTCTTTTATACACAAAGTCAGATGTGGGAGGGGTGTCCCCCACCCACCAGAAACCTTAATCCATGAAAACTTAATCAATGATTGCCTTTAAACCCTTTTCATATGATAATCTTAAAATCCCATAACAAAGGATAACCTAATCCGTGACTGACATATTCTATAAAACTTTTTCATCCTAAACTGATTGATTTATGCCAAATTAAACAATTCTATAGAAGCTTAAGTATTTACAAACAAAAGTGGCCCATCCCATAATGTTTGGAATGTGGCCCAGTCCAAAGTTCACAGTGGGCTACCTGCAAGACTTTCAACAAAATGGCTGTCTTCTAAAACTATATTCTACAATTTACACCTTCAATAAATCCTAAGATCATGACTCAGAAGCCTGTGACCAATACTAAGGCTCTTAGGTGTGACACAAGTTTGAATTATAAGTTGTGTGAAAGCCAAAACTGCAGTTTGTGGAAGAATGGAGCAATGAGCTTCTAAAGTTAGCTTGTGTTCATCCTGATCTCAGAGTTTTTATGTTTTGAGCTCACAGGAGCTTAATCTGGTTAGTGCTGAGTAGAAAGGGGGAGGAAATGAGGTCAA
This sequence comes from Cephalopachus bancanus, assembly GCA_027257055.1. NCBI lineage: Eukaryota > Metazoa > Chordata > Mammalia > Primates > Tarsiidae > Cephalopachus > Cephalopachus bancanus. The sequence continues at coordinate 2,159,305 of JAPVLO010000089.1, forward strand.
TAGCTCCCGAACGCATCCTAGTGGTCTCGGGGTCAATGGCCCTTCCTGATCCCTAACGCTCAGTGGGCATCTGTGACCAGCTCCCAACACTCCTCTATCTTAGCTTTTATGGCATTTGCTTTAGGGGATTTGTTTCAGAATGTGCTGCTTACTTCAATGTGCATTTGAGCATCTTCTACATTGTTTTCTAGGATTCTTAAGATTGAAGCTTTATGTTTAGGTCTTTGATACATTTAGTATATTGTAATAGGTTGAATTTTGTATATTGTAATAGGTAGAGGTCCAGTTTCATTCTTCTGCAAGTGAGCAGCCAGTTTTCCCAGGATCATTTGCTAAATATGATCTCTTTTCCCCAGTGATTGTTTTTGTCAGCTTTGTTGAAGGTGAGTTGGTTGGAAGACCAAGTTTTTGCTTCCAGAATCTCTGTTCTGCTTCAATGGTTTATTTGCCTATTCTTGTACCAATACCAGGTTGCTTTGATTACTATAGCTTTGTAGTAAAGTTTAAAGTTCAAAAGTGTGATACTTCCTGCTTTGTTCCTTTTTCTGTGGATTGTTTGACTATTTGTGCTGTTTTCTGTTTTCATATGAATTTCTGTATTGTCATTTCCAGGTCTGAGAAAAACAATGTTGGTAATTTGACGGACATTGCCTTGTATCGGTATATTGCCTTGGGTAGGATGGACATCTTGACAATATTGATTCTTCTGATCCATGAGCGTAGGGTATTTTTCAATATGTTTTTGTCATCCTTTATTTGAGCAGAATTTTGTAGTTCTCATTGTAAAGATCTTTCACTTCTCTGATTAGAAAGATATCAAGATATTTCATTATTTTTGTGGCTTTGTGAATGGGATTGTGTTTTTTATTTGATTCTCTGTCTGTTTGTTGCTGGTATATACAAACGTAACTTTCTCTTTTGCACATTGATTTTGCACCATAAGACTTTACCAAATTCAATGATCAGTGCAAGGCGGCTTTCAATTGACTCCATAGGATTTTCAAAATATAGAATCATATTTTCTGCAAAGAGGGAATACTTAACTTTCTCTTTTCTGTTTGGCTGGCCCTAATTCCTTTTGCATGTCTTATTTCTCTGTCTAGGACTTCCAATACTATGTAGTACAGGAGGGGCAAGAAAGGGTATCCTTGTCTTGTTACCTTTCTCTGGAGGAATGCTTCCAACTTCTGTCCATTGAGCAAAATGTAGCTGTGGTTTTTCATAGATGGCTCTTACTGTTTTGAGGAATGCTCCTTCTATTCATAGGTGTTTAAAGGTTTTTATTAAGAAGGGATGCTGGATTTTGTTGAATGCTTATTCTATGTCTAATGATATAACCATGTGGTTCTTGGTTTTACATTTGTTGATGTGCTGAATTATATTTACTATCTTGCAAATGTTCAACCAGCCCTGCATCCCAGCAATGAAGCTCGCCTTTTCACGGTGGATGATCCTTGGGATGTGTTACTGGATCCAATTTGCTAGAATCTTGATAAAAATTGTTGCGTTTATGTTCATCAAGGAGATTGTCCTATAATTCTCTTTTCTTGTTGGGTCTTGCCAGGTTTGGTATCAGTATGATCTTGGCTTCATAACATGAGTTGGAGAGCTTTCTGTATTTCCCAATTTCCTGGAATACTTTTTTTCAGCCTCCTATTTAAAAAAAAATTAAAGATGTAGGGTACAAGCAAGGCTGGGTGGCTCAGCCTGTAATCCCACACTTTTGGGAGGCTGAGGTGAGTGGATTGCCTGAGCCCACGTGTTCAAGACCTGCCTGGGCAACTTGGAGAGACCTCATCTTTACAATAAATCAAAAAATCAGCCAGGTGTGGTAGTGCATGCCTGTAATTCCAGCTACTTAGAAGGCTGAAGCGGCAGGATCACTGGAGACCAGCAGGTCAAGGCTGTGGTGGCCGGAAGCAGCTACTGCACTCCAGTCGGGGTGACAGAGTGAGACTCCAACTCAAAAAAAAAAAAAAAAAAGACGTAGGGTCCAATTCAGGGTTAAGTATGCAAATGTTCATTATGGAGGTACCCATGCTGATGAAGCATGTCTCCCCCTCCCCTGGTAGAATTCCACTAGTGGCAATTCTGCCTACTTTCCCCATCAATTTCAATACTTTCAATGAAATTTATATCAGCTCTTCCTTGTATGTCTTGTGGAATTCAGCTGGGAAGCCATCAGGTTTGGGGTGTGTGTGTGTGTGTGTGTGTGTGTGTGTGTGTGTGATATTTATTATAACTGAGTTGATTTCTGGATTACTGTTATTCTGTTTAGAGTTTCAATATCTTCTTGTTTCAACCTTGGGCAGTTGTATGATGTTAGAAAGTGCTCTATTTCCTTTAGATTTTCTAGTTCATTTTTTATTTTTTTTTTAAGTTGGAGACTCACTCTGTGGCCAGTGGGCTCCAGTGATCCTTCCGCCTCAGCCTTCCAAGTAGCAGGAACTACAGGCACATGCTACTACGCCCAGCTGATTTTTTTATTTGTTGTAGAGATGAGGTCTCACTGCCCAGGCAGGTCTCGAACCCGTGGGCTCAGGCAATCCATGCACCTCCGCCTCCCAAAGGCACGGGATTACAGGCTGAGCCACTGAGCCCGGCAGTAGTTTATTTTCATACATATTTTTATAGTGATCTCTGATAATATTTTAAATTTCTTCAGAGTCAGTTGTGACTTTATCTTTTTTCATCTCTGGATGTGTTTATCTGGGTTTTCTCTCTCTCTCTTTTTTAAGTCAATTTGACCAAGGGATTGTCAATGTCATTTATCTTTTCAAAGAGCCAGCTTTTGGGTTTGTTGATCCTTTCTTTGATATTTTTGTCTTCTATGTCCTGTAATTGTGATTTTTACCTTGGTGATTTGAATTCTTCTACTGAGGTTAGGTTTAGGTGACCTTGCCTTTCTAGTTCCTTTATGTGTGACATTAGGCTTTTTACTTTTGATCTCTTTGTTTTCTTAAAGTGTGTGTGTACTGCTATGAATTTTCTTCTTAATACTGCTTTCATGGCGTTCCATAAATTCTGGTGTGCTGAGTCTTTTTATTTCTGTCTTGATTTCTGTGTTGACCCAGAAGTTGTTCAGCAGCATGTTGTTTAGTGTCCATGTCTTTGTGTGTTTGTGGGGATATTGTTGGTGGGAATATTTATTTTTATTGCACTGTGATCTGAGAAGACACGTGGTATTATTTCAATCTTTGAAATTTGTTCATGCATAATTTATATCCAAGAATGTGACCAATCTTAGAGTATTTTCCATGTGCTGATGAGTAAATTGTATACTCATATATGTTGGATGAAGTTTTCTGTAGAAGTCTGTTAAATATACTTGATCTTGTGTTGAGTTGACATTCTGGATCTCCTGGTTGATGTTTTGCTTCAGTGATCTATCTAAAACTGTTATTGGGTTATTTAGGTCTGTGACTGTGATTGTGTGAGAGTCAATGTTCTCTCTCAGTTTACTTAGTAGTTGTTTTATTTATTTTTTATTTAAAAATTTTTTTTTGAGTTGGAGTCTCACTCTGTCACCCAGACTGGAGTGTAGTTGTTTTATAAAACTTGGTCCTCCTGTGTTAAGAGGATATATGTTTAGGGTGGATATTTCTTGATTGTGGATATAGCCTTTTACCATTATGTAATGTCTTTCTATGTCTTTTTAAACTTGTGATATTAGATTATCTGATATTAGAATATCTACACCAGTTCTCTTATGTTTTCTGTTTGCAAGATAGATAATTTTCCACCCTCCAACTTTGAGCCTGTGGGTTTCCTTTACTGCGAGATGAGTTTCCCAAAGGTAACAGACTGTTGGGTCATGCTTCTTTATCCAGTTTGCTACTCTGTCTTTTCAGTGGAATATTTAGTCGATTCATGCTGATTTATTTTTTTGAAATGTGAGTGCTTTTCCCTGTCATAGTGCTTTTAGGGGTTTTCATTATTTCTTTTTTTAAAAAAAATTGTATTTATACATGTATGCATTTTCATTTTTGTGAGTGTTTAGTATGCTCTGTTAACTGTTTGTCTTTACTTTTGTGATTGGTATAACAATTCTTTTCTCTTCCTTTGTTCAACACCATCTTAAGTGTCTTCTGAAAGACTGGTCTGGAAGCAGCATATTCTCTTAGAAATTGGATATTTGGGAATGATTTTAGTTCACCATTACTGATAAAGCTTAACTTGGCAGGGATGGAAATTTTTGACTGAAATTGCTTATCTTTAAGAACTTTAAAAATTGAACTTCAGTCACTTCTGTCTTGTAGTGTCTTTGCAGATAAGTCTGGAACAATCCTAATATGTTCTCCCTGGAAGAAAGTCTGACCTTTCTCTCTCACTGCCTTTATAATTTTTTTCTTGCTTATTTTGTGGAGACAAATTACCATGTGCCCTGAGGGTATTGTTCTCATATGATACCTTGTGGGGGTTCTCTGAATCTCTTGTGCTTGGATGGTCATCTCTCTGGCTAGATGTGGGAAATATTTTTGAATGATTGTGGAATGCTTGTTCCATGGTGTTTTCTATTTCCTTTTCTGTTTCTGGGATATCGATCAGATAGATTTGGCTTATTGACATGGTCTCACATTTCTCAGAAGCTTTACTCCTCCTTTTTAAGCTTCTGTTTTATGTTTTTGATAGACTGGATTAGTTCCATATTTTCATCTTCAGGCTCTGAGATTCTTTCCTCTGACTGGTTGGCCCTACTACATATGCCTATTAGTATGCTCTTGATTTCCAGAATGAAGTTTTTCATTCCCATTTTTTTTCAGAATGGGCATTTTTGAAATTGGTGGATGATTTTTGAGATGTGTTGTTGAGTGCAGTTTGCTAGGATCTTGTCAAGAATTTCAGCATTGATGCTCATCGAGGATATTGACCTGTAGTTCTCTTTCTTTATTTGATCTTTACCTGGTTTTGGTATCAATGTCATGTTAGCTTCGAAAATGATTTGGGGAGAATTCCATCTTTCACAATGGCCTGGAATACTTTCAATGGATTGGTATCATTTCCTCCTTGTATGTTTTGTAGAGTTCTGCTGGAAAGCCATCTGGTTCAGGGCTTTTTTTGGTACGTAGTTTTCTTATGAGTCAATTTTCTATATTATGGGTCTATTTGGGGTCTCAATTTCTTCTTGTTTCAACCTGGAGAGGTTGTGTAATGTCAGAAAGTCCTCCATTTCCTTTAGGTTTTCAAGTTTGCTTCTGTACAAGTGTACATAGTAGTCTCTGAAGATCTTTTATATTTCTTCAGGGTCAGTTGTGACGAACTTTTGTATTTCTGACTGTGATTGTTTGGGGTCGTCTCTCTTTTTCTTGGTCAGTCTAGATAGGGGGTCCATCAGTCTTGTTTATTCTTTCAAAGAACCAGCTTTTTGCTTTTTTTAATTTTTTTATTTTTTGTATTATCTTTTTGTCTTCTATGTTCCAAATTTGGGCTTTTATTTTGGTGATCGGATTTATTCTCCTGAAGTTAGGGTTGTGATGGTCTTGCTTTTCTGACTGCCTTAGGTGATTTGTTAGGCTGTTAACTTGTGATCTTTCCATTTTCTTCATGTGTGTTTGTAGGGATATGAATCCTCCTCTTAATACTGTTTTCATGGCATCCCAGTGGTTTTAGTAAGATGTTTTTTTTCATTTTCATCTGTTTCCAGGCATCTTTTAATTTCTGCTTTGATTTTCATGTTGATCCAGGAGTTGCTTTGGATCATGGTGTTTAGTGTCCATGTCGTTGTGGGTTTTAGGGGAACTTTGTTGGTGTTGATATTTATTTTTATTCCACTGTGATCTGAGAAGGTGCATGGCAGGATTTCAATTTTATGAAATTTGTTTATGCTTGATTTATAGCCATGAATGTGGTTGGTCTTAGAATAAGTTCCATGTGATGATGAGTAGAATGTATATTCTGTGGTTGTTGGGAGGAGTGTACTGTTGGTATCAGCTAAGTCCATTTGGTCATTGTCACATTGAGATTCTGGATCTCCTTGTTGATTTTTTTGTCTTGATGATCTGTCCAGGGTTTTGAGTGGGATATTTAAGTCCCCAGCTATGATAGTATTAAAGTCAATATTTTTGTTAAGTTTACCTAGAAGATGCTTTATGAAAGTTGGTGCTCCTATATTGGGTGCATATGTATTTAGGATGAATATTTCTAGTTAATGGATTGAACCTTTTATCATTATGTGGTGACCTTCCATATCTTTTTTTTAAATTTTGATAACTTAAAGGGTATTTTGTCTGATATTAAGATCATGACTCCTGCTTTTGTTTGTGTTCCATTCACCTGAAATTTTGTTTCCCTCTTACTTTGAGTCTATGAGTGTCCTTTCTGGTGAGATGAGTCTCTTGGAGACAATATATTGTTGCCTCAGTCTATTTTATCCATTTTGACATTCTATGTCTTTGACCCCCACAATTCCCTTACTGTGAATATACCCTGGAAGAACTCAAATTACTCTATGAAGAAGATACCTGCACACATATGCTTATTGCAGTATTGTTCAAAATTACAAGAATATGGAATCAACCATGCTGCCCATCAAAAGAGGACTGAATTAAAAAATGTGGTACATATGCCCAATGGAATATTACATAGCCATAAAGAAAGGCAAAATCACGAACTTCGCAGCAAACTGGATGAACTTAGAGTCTATAATTCTGGGTGATATATAACAGAAATAAAGAAATGAGTATCATATATTCTCACTCGTAAGTGGACCTTGAACAATTATCATAATACTATAAGAAAAGGATTGGCAGTAGCAGGAAACTGCCAAGGGAGAGGGATACACCTCATCAACAAGGGTACTGCATAATAAACATTTGTATACTTAACCCTGAATTGTGCCCCACATCTTTAAAATAAAAAAAAAGATAATAAAAGTTAAAAAAAAAAAAGAAATTGGTCACCTCTACTTTTACTTCCTGTACAACTTCAGTGAGTTTTGCTTTTAGTTTCTCTTGGTTCCTGTTCACTATTGGCATCTATTCTCTGATTTCTGTAGCTGTTATCTGGGGCAGGGCATTGTGGGGTTTTCTATTCTTTATGCTCTAATAGCTGTTTTTATGGGTATTATCTCTTTAAGACTCTGAATTGTTGCCTGTATTTTTTTCCTTGATTTTTCCTCATTTGTGACTGGCCTCTTTTTGCTCTTGATATTTTCTCTTTTGATTTAAAGCTCTAAAGGTATTCCATTACCCTTTGTTCTAGAGTCTTTTCTGTGGTTCCATATACGTCACTCAGTGAGAGAGTGAGGGACCTTTACATCTGCTTCTTGTTCTAGCTCATGACAGGATTCTGTTATTGCAGAGTTTCTCACCCACTGCTAAACTTGAAGGGTCAACTTTTACCCTCTTCTGCTAGTGTCCTGTAGGTCAGGAGTAGGAAGATGGGTCTCCTACCTGCTAACTGTGACTTACTGTCCTGGTGCCTTCCTACTGAGAGAACCCTCAGATGTCTGTCATGTCACTCCCTCCCTGTTCAGCTCTGCATGTTGCTCTTGATACAGAGCAGAATTTTTGCCACTGCAGAGGTGTTAAGCACTGACCTTCTGGAACACAGGGTTGGAGAGGTGTTCTTCCCCTTGTGGCTGAGGGGATAACTACCAGCTGCTGGTGGTGCATGCCTGCTGGGTTCACTCTGCACATAAGCTTTTCCCACCTGTGAGTCACCATTCTGGCAGAAAGCCCTGCTCGGGTTCTACCAGGTTCATACTGCAGGCAGACTCTTTCCCCTCACCTCTAGGAGTCACCAGTCTGGCAGAAAGTCACACTCATGGAGGCTTCCCCAGCATAAGTCTTTCTCCTGCTCTGCTTAGGTTGGAGTTGCTCAAAGTCCTGCACCCTGCCCAGGGCTCCTCCTGCATGGGACTGATGACCTGCATCCATCTGGGAAGGAGTGAACCAATCCAAAGTGTTTTAGGGTTTTAGGGGTACACTGGGCAGGGCTTCAGTTCATGTACTAGGCTGGGGCATGGTGGAGGATGGGGTGTCCATATTCCCACATCTGCCATGGTTTTTTGGTCTCTGTGTGTTCAAAAAAATCTTTGTTGAGTCCAGAGTGTGTCACCCTTCCAAAAATCCTCAAGTGTTTCATTTATCAGCAGTTGAGTCCCTATTCTTTTTGCTTGGCAAGAGTGGCACTGGTGTGCTGCTTCATGTTCATGGTGACCATCTTGGATCTTTCTAAAATGCTATTTCTCCCTGGAAGTTGCTATAATTATATTTTTCATTGATAGTTAACATTTTACTAGTGATAAATGGGTTTGGAATTTTTCTTATCTCCTCTCTTTGGCATTTTAAGGTATCTGTAAATGTGAAGACTTACATGTATTTTAAAAAAATCTAGAATGACAATTCTGTTATCTACCTAGATAGTTCTGATATACAATATTTTAATTTTCTTACTCCATGAATCTTATGATTCAGATGTTAAATTTTGCATTATCTTTCATTTCTCTTCACTTTTTAAATATACTATCTATTTTTTTTTCTGGGAGAATTTTACAATCTAATATTACAATTTTAATATTTGTTTTTCATGAGTAAAAGTTATTCAATTGCCCCAAGTACTTTTCAAAATTAGTTCAATGCATATTTATTTATTTATTTATTTATTTTTGTGTACCATAGTGCATTACGTGTTTCTCTTTGTGTTTAATTTGTAAAATTTTTTTAAATTTTTTTAAAAAGTGCTGAAACATTTGGTTCTTATTGAATCTGTGATTCAATTCACTAATTTCTTAAAAATACAGATGCTACACAGATAGCTTATTAGTTTGCTTATGAGCTCAAGTTACTTGTGATAAAAATTAGATAAAAACCCAAGGATATTCTACAGTGTGTATAAGCACTGTGATCACAAAGAAAGGACTAGGTAAAAATAAGATCTGAAGTAGATAGACAATATTTATCCTTCCTCATCTCATGAAATAACTTCTTCGAGGAGGGATTTACTCTCAGTCTTTCAGAAAGATGCAGCATTACAAAGAGATACTTTTCTGCAGTGTTTTGTAGATTACTAGTGATCATTGGAACTCTGTGGAAAGCCTTGAGTAACTCTGACGTACACATCTTATTAAGAGATTTGATTTTCTTAGTCTGGTATGTAGCCTGTGTATGGACTTTTAAAAAGAAAGGTTGCAGGTGATGGCAATGTGCATCTAAGTGTAAGAACCACTGTCTTTGACTAGATTTTTCACTCCTATGTATAGAGAAGATTTGAAATGGGAAATGGATTTTCCAAAGCTGACTCCACACATACTTGGTGTTTTTTTTGTTTTTTTTCTTTCCAGCTTCTTAACTTGAACAGGCTTTCTGAGTTGTCTTTATTTTAACCCTATGTCTCCTCAATCTGCAGAGCTAAGATATCACCTCTAATGGCAGGCTTTGAATGTCCTAAAACAAGGTAGGAGAGTAGCAAAAGCAGAATTAAAAGTTTCTTTCCAAAATCATTCTCCCACAGACATATCTCATCTGGTAAAACATATCTCATCTGGTAAAACATATCTCATCTGGTAAAACTACTTTCTGATCATAACATTTATAAAAAACATAAGCCGGGCTCAGTGGCTCAGCCTGTAATCCCGCGCCTTTGGGAGGCTGAGGTGAGTGGATTGCCTGAGCCCGCGGGTTCGAGACCCACCTGGGCAGCAAAACCTCATCTCTGCAATAAATAAAAAAATCAGCCGGGCGTGGTAGCGCATGCCTGTAATTCTGGCTACTCAGAAGGCTGAGGCGGAAGGATCGCCGGAGCCCAGCAGGTCAAGGCTGAGGTGGCTGGGAGCAGCCACTGCACTCCAGTCTGGGCGACAGAGTGAGACTCCAACTCAAAAAAATATATATATATGTATATATACGTATATATACATATATATATTATATATACGTATATATACATATATATATTATATATATATATATATAATCTTCCAGGCTTTATCTCAAAGTTTATTAATATTTCCATGATTTATTTCTTTGCTTAGGATAATTATGAGTCAACTAGATAGCAGTCTATGAAGGGGGACTCAAAACACTAGGGATTTACTTATAAAAAATTGTGTATTTATTCATGCATGTTTAAACTTCAGTCACCTTCAAAGTACTCTCCATTTGATGCAATGCACCTTTCAAGACACTTTTTCCACTTTTTCCAAAATAGTTTTTAAACTCATCAATTTGCATGCCTTTTAGTGCTTCTGCCATTTTTGTTTTACCTCTTCCACATTACCAAACGTTTCCCTTTGAGGACTTTGTTCATCTGGGAAAACAAACAACAACAAAAAGAATCACTCTGGCTGAGATCAAGTGAATAGGGAAGATAGGACAAATGGGGTCATGGAGCCATACTGTTTTGGGTCAAAACTACTGAACACTTAGCATAGTGTGGTTGGTGTGTTCATTATTCACCCATCATGAATTGAACAACCACAATGAAAGAATCTCCAAAACGTTTGTTGAAGCTGAATGCAGCCTTTTCTAGCAACACCAGCTGCTACACTGATGCTGATGGGTTCCTGGAACACTTACCTACTACGAGATGCCAGCCTGTACTACCAGAGACCCACCCTCCAAAAAATTGATTCCTGTTTTTCATTTATTTTGGTCCCCTCCTTGTGTACTAGTTCACCATCTTGTTCAGAAAAACAAAGCACTATTAGACACTTAAGAACTGCAACAAGGTTTATATATTCTCTATGCATGTTATCATATAATTATTTACTTATAGGAGTCAGTAGGTAAACAGCAGTTATATAAATAGTTAATGTGGCAGTAGGCTCAAATAATCACTAAAAATCCCACCTTACTGCAGTTATAATAATTTTCCTCAGCATGAGAGCTAGCACAATTAAATAAATTGAGAAATTTAGTGTAAAATCTATTTTATGTAATTTGTTGTATATTATGAATAATACCATATTAGTCTTTTCCTAATAATCATGTTTTTCAAATTAGCATAGTTAAAATTCATGCATCTAAGTTCATTTTCAGGTAAATAAAACTCAGTATAATGATATCTCACCATAAACCCACTACATCCAGAATTCAAAACATAGGCCCATAAACATGCCCTAATTATTTATAAATAAATGCATTCTTTGTCATACATATTATTATGTATTTCTACCCAATCCTTCTAATCTTATTAGAATTGATGTTTGTGCATGCCTATTATTTATTTTGTCTTTTTGGATGAGTCATTTCATCAGTATGAAACTCATTTTTCTCCTTTAAAGTTGAAAATTGGATAGGATGATCTCTTTGTGAAACTTTTAGTGCAAAGTGTACAATTCCAATATGATTACATTAGAGCAAAACATACAAAATTGCTGATTCTCTACTTTTTGACTTACTAAACTGGAAATTTTTAAAGACTTCACCTAAAATTTTTGGCCTGTTTTCTTGAATACATAGCCTTAGCCAAGCTATTGTAATTCTGTTAAGTACTTGGAAATTTAAAAGTATATTGAATAATTGTAATCACTTAAAGTTGAAAGAACTAAGGAAAGAACATAAAAATAAATATGTGCATTCCATCCGTGAACAACATTTCCATTTTGACATCTTAGTTATGTCTTTCTCAGAACACATAGTTACTGCCAACCATTAACACTCACAGAACTAAATCACTTTGCCACATTTTGCAGGTCGTCTTCCTGGTTTTACAGAGTCCTACATCCTTGACAAAATACAACTGGATTGTTAACATAGTTACTGAAGATAGAAAGTAATTAAGTTTACTCATGCCAGTTGCTTTTAATCTTGTAAACTATTTTTACTTTGCCTAAACAACTGCTTCATAATATCATCCAAGTCATATTCTGCTTCTCATTACCAATGTCAAGGACAGTTAGTAAAATTTTTCATATATCTTCTAAAACATTATAGCTATAATGTATTTGGCTATATTGATTAGTTTATAGAAAATTTCAAATGCACTCTGCAATTTCATTCTCATAGACAACATAGTTCAACAATGCGTTTTTACACAGGATTTTAATAGACCTTTTGATGAAGGTAAGCATACAGCTAATATTGACTACTAAGTATATGTGTGCTGTATTACAGTGTCTGAAATAATTCAGAGTATTTACCTCTTCTGAGTATAGTATACTTGTCCTTGTGATGTCACAATATGATTGTGAAAAATGTGTATTTTGAAGTTAATCTTCAATTTTGAGATTTAAAAGTTATAAATCTAAATTAGTGCAGTTCAAATTCAAATTCATTTATTTAACTATATGTTTGATATGGCAACATCCTTGTTAAAACTGACCCTACACTAGTATTGATGTTTCCATTATATACTCAGAGATGCATATTTAAGGAAAAGCAATAATTAACTCTGGAATTTATTTCCCTGAAAAAAGGAGACTTTCTATAGAGCATTGTGAAACTGTTCCCTCTATCACTCATGGCAACTAGCTGTGCTGCATTCAGTTTTTATAGTTATTACTTAGAAATACGGTCATTGTTGGAACACTCGAACTTTAGGTTCACTTTTATTTATCAATGAGTACTATCAAAAGGGCAAGTTTTGTGATGCAGTAAGTTAAATGAATGATATATTAGGACATGAGTGTCTTACAAATTATGAAAATTTAAATGACTACTCATATATTTAGAGATTTTGTGTTACATAATTGGTTTAAAAATTTAAGAGAAGTGTAGACACTTCTCTCTTTTTTTAAGGTGACAAAATTTATACTTTTAACATATTATATGTAGTACTGCTTATATAAGAGCTGTTCTGTTTATATGCATACATGTGAGTGAACATGAGTGGTGCATTAAGCATATATACACATATATGTTGTTAAGTTTGATGGCATTTATTATAAGAAACATTTATTTAATTATCTTACTGTAAATGTATATATTTTTCACTTCTTATTACAGGTTGGTGAGTAATTGACTACCTATGGGGCTTTCTTTAGAAGTACATTTCATAAATAACTACATTTCTCCAGGATATAGTCATTTAAAATCAAGTCTTACAAGTTTTACAGCTCTGAAGTATGATCTGTAAAAATTTCATGCTTCTGGGTAGATTTTGGTATTAGGTTCAAATAATCACTAAAGGCCCCTTTTACAGCAGATATAATTTTCAACCAAGCAGTATCTCCCACGTCTAATGAGTCTCTCTTCCTTACCTAGTCACTTTCATGAATTTTCTTCTGATGCACACAAAATGAATCTCTCTTTGATCCTAATGTTAAGTGTGTGCATGAGAGTGAGATTCAATAACGTTCAAAATATGATGTCTCAAACATCTACTGTTTTATAATGTGGGTTTATCTATAACTTCTTTGCATCTCTTTCTTTGGATCTTAGGTTTAACTGGCAGCCACTTTTGGCTACACTAATGCTTTCTTAGCACAATCTTTTATGTCATAACTTAATAATGAGGAGCAGAATTTATTTAGTGATTTTGATTATCTTTCTGAGAGGAAAGCATAAACAACAAATTACTAACGTTTATTCAAGATACTTTGAAAATGCATAGATATATAGAACCACTGTATATTTATAAATTATTATTGTTGTGCTACCAAATCAATGTATTTGTCTTTTCAAATAGTTTACTTGCTAACTGAGGAGGAATTTTTAGAAGGTAAGAAAGAAAGAGAACATATAACACTTTTTGGGTCAGTCCTTTCTTAATTGAAAAAAAAGAAATCTTTAAGATGCATTGCTTTTAAATATGAATTATATAACATTTTTCCAATAATTAAAATTTATTTAAAAATGATTTGCATCCTTTGTTATTGAGATATTAAATTATACCTATCAGGATTAAATTAGTATTGAGCTAGGCTGGTGAAGAGTAGGAAAAATTCTCCCTCCTAGCCTTTTTTCAAAATTTAATCTAGGCTAGTTTACCATATCTTTTCTGTATTTGAGCTCCTCTAATACAGGTGGTGTAATGATACAGTCCAGCAACATGAGGGAGTGTGCCTATCAAGATATTATTGAGAGAGACAATTAAACTGGTATCCTTCAAATTAGTCCTACTGAGACACTGCTCATGTCTTTAAGTATAATATTGGTTAATGCACTATACAATTCAGAACAGACAATCTGAATAACATTCTACAGCTTATTCAATTCAAAAACGTTCTTATGTAGACAGCACTATCTTACTGTTAGTCAAATTTCTTTAGATACCAAAACAAATTACATTTACCCTTTAAGTGAATCTGTCTTAGTAAATACAAACTTCCTGGATATGACAAAATTTATAGTTCAGTATCAGCTGGGCCTTAAAAAATTTTTTTTTTTTTTTTTGGCTAGCTACCTTTTGTCTGTCTATTAATAATTGTTTCAACCTTAACATTGCCCTTTCAACCTTAACATTCCACCCTTAAACATTGCCCACCTCTCTCCTCTAGAACTTTCCTCGTGGTTCGTCTCAACTAACTGCTTCACCCTCATCTGCACACAATATATATCTTTGCTCATCCTCAGTTCTTTCCATCCAGTTAGACAAATATGTTATCCACCTATTGATTGAGGCCCAACTCTTCTGCCTTTATGATTGATGCTGTCTGTTCATCTCTTCAGGAGTAAATGTTCTGAGTCTTACAAAAGATTAGCAGCTTTGGGGGTCACTTGGTAAATGTCCTGAAGTTGCACAACAAGAGGAGATTATGTTGTCTCCACAATCCAAATAAACTCACTAAACCTTGTACCATTTTTTGTTTATAGTAGGGGCTAAAAGGAGCGTCTTGAAAAGGTCAAATTTATATGCCCCACAACACTGGGTGCTATAAATTTTACTGAATTATAAAGTTCCTGACTTTTTGTTAGATTTATTTCCCACTCTCTGACACACACATACGCGGATGATAATTAAGTTTGTGAGTTCATCCTAAAAAAAAAGTTCTACATACCTCATTGCTGAATGTCACTACAGTCGCTTTCAAAAAGTTTTTTTGGGAAGTTATGTAGCAATGCCAGTGCCTAGTCCACCCACTGAAGCAATTTTGAAACTCTTTTTCTGAAATGGCCATCAGAGCTGTCATCGTATTACACTTGAAGTCCTGAATGTCATCCAAATGTCTTCCTTTCAATAACTCCTTTATCTTTGGGTAAAGAAAAAAGTCATTGGGGCCAGATCAGGTGAGTAAGAATGGTGTTCCAATACAGTTATTTGTTTACTGGCTAAAAACTCCCTTACAAACAGTGCTGCGTGAGCTGATGCATTGGCATTATGTAAGAGCTCCTTGGGGACCATTTTTGCACACACCTTTCTCATCTAAAAAGTATAACTTGATAATGCACTCTCTTTACATTTGCTAGAGTCAGGAAGATGGTGATTAGATGCAATCTGTGTTTTTGCCATGGTTCTTCAAAGAAACAAAATACCAAACATTAGTAATTTGTGTGTGCTTATGTGTGTATATTTGCATGCATGCATACATGCATGTGTGTGAGAGTGTGTGTATGTGTGTGTGTTTGTGTGTGTGTGTGTGTGTGTGTGTGTGTGTGTGTGTGTGTGTGTGTATGAAGTAGTTTATTATAAGGAATTGGCTCATATGAATATGGAGACTGGCAATTCCAAAATCTGCAGAGTGGGCCAGCAGGTTGGAGACCAGGTGGAGACAATGCTGCAGTTAATGTCTGAAGGTTATCTGCTGGCAGAATTCCTTTTTACTCAGGGGAAGTCAGTAGTTCTATTTAGGTCTTTGACTGATTGAATGGGGTCCACCCACATTATGGAAGAAATCTGATAGACCCAAATTTTACAGACTGATTAAAGTTTAATATTATCCAAAATGCCCTCATAGAAACAACTGGAATAATGTTTAGTCACATGTCTAGGGACTGTGCCCATTCAACTTGACATATAAAATTAAACATCATACTATGTAAATCAATACTCCTCCTTCTGGTCCAAATAGATTTCTTAAGATATTACTTATAGCTTTACCACTTATATCTTAATCTAATGCAATTTTATCTGTATATGAATTAAATACATAAAAAGGAGAAATATTATGATAATATTAATTATCTAATACTTCTCATAAACTCTCTGTGCTTCCTATAAATGAAAAGTCACATACACTATAGGACAAGGTAATAACTTGTTTAAAGTCAAGTCAGTGTATAATATACTCATGTCTTAATTACCAGAAACTGTGAATATTACCATATAAGGCAAGAGGGTAAAATTTTGCATTACTTGGGGATATTATCTCAGAAAATCCAGTGAAGCTATAAAAACAATCACATGTGTTATTTTAAGAGGTTTGCAAAGAAAGATGCTAAGAGAGAATAAGATTTTAAAAATATGATAATTAAGGCAGAGACTGGAATGATGCCGCCAAAAAAGTCCAACATCTACCAGAAGT
This sequence comes from Cephalopachus bancanus, assembly GCA_027257055.1. Taxonomy (NCBI): domain Eukaryota; kingdom Metazoa; phylum Chordata; class Mammalia; order Primates; family Tarsiidae; genus Cephalopachus; species Cephalopachus bancanus. The sequence continues at coordinate 2,175,650 of JAPVLO010000089.1, forward strand.
TGGAAGGATCAAGGAATGGGATTTTCCCCTAGAGACGTCAGTGGATGTATGGTCCTGCTGACACCTTGATTTTGGATCGTGTGTCTGATTTTAGACTTCTGTCCTCCAGAGTTTTGAGAGAATAACTTAATCTGTTGTTTTGTGCCACCAAGATTGTGATGACTTGTTATAAAACCATACAAAACTAATATGGAAGATAAAATTGTATTGGTTTCTGTCATATATGAGGGTAGCTTCCTAGTAAGATCTTCTGATTAACACAAATCTCCAGAATTAATTATTTATAATGAACAAAAACAAGTGGACATCTTCTTTAAGATTTTTCCCCAATAACTGATTGTTAATGGCAGCTAACAATGCCAGTAGATTTATGATTATTTTTTTATCAATAACCAGTTGTCATTTTTCAAGTTCAATTGGGTTTTCTAATCAATTAGATAGGAACATTGGTTAATGAAGTTTAACACTGGATGCAGCCTTGAATCTACCAGTTTCTTCTCCCCTGCCTTGTTCCCACAGAGATAAAAAAAAATTGTTACTTTTGTTTGATGTTCAAACCACATATTGCAACATATTTCTAAGGTAGCTGGTATCTAGACCACCTCTTGATTAGTATTAAATTTACTTCCATTTCTCAGGAAATTGTTTTGATGTGAAGGAATATGACATCTTAGCACTGAGTAATTTCAGAAATAACAATTACCTTGAAGAATGTGTCTTTTTAAATGTAATATTAACAGTCTTAACATCTAGACAGGTAATAATCTATTTATCTTTTCAAGGGGTGTATTCTTTAGTTATGCAGGTTACTGTAGCTCTATTTCAATCCTGAGGACTCTGGATAATTTTAGTCTTTTGGCAAATGGTTCCATTTCTCTAACAATGTCAGAAGGATGTGAAGCATTTAACAAACTAGATACAGACCCCAAATTCAGAGTAAAATCCAAGACAACATTTCCCTCACATTTTTAAAAATCACTTGAAAATAATTTTAAGAAGATCTTTTCTGTCCCCTCACTAAATCCTGCTTTCTAAAAAAAAAAGAAAAGTAAGAGGCTATACAGATAGAAAATAGGCACAAGGAAAAAATCTTCAAAATAATTTTACTGTTAGGAAATTGTAAATTAAAACTATAATGAGATACTGCTGCCCATTTTTAAAGCAAGGTTAATTTTTAAATTTATAGTTATACCATATATATCAAGAATGTAAGTATGATAGATCACTCATATATTGCTATTATAGTAGAAACATAAAAGGCTACATACAGCCACTCTGGAAAGTTTGGCATACAACTACCATATTACTCAACAATAGCACTCCTGGAATTTATCCCAGAGAAATGAAGACTTAGATTCATCCAAAACCTGTACACAAATGTTTAGAGTAGCTTATTCCCTATGAATAAAACAGTAAAACAACTTAGGTATTCTTCAACAGACAAATGGTTAAACAAACTGTGTTACATACATACCTTGGAATATTACTCAGCAATAAAAAGGAAAAAAGTGTTAAAACATGTGAAGATCTGTCTTAATCTCAGATAATTATTCAGAGGAAAAAACAAACCATCCTGAAAAGACTGCATGGCATATACTTTCATTTAAATGATATCCTGGGAATGACAAAATAATAGTGCAAAGATGCAAGGCTAATGTTCTAAAGAGAACTACATCTGTTCTGTGGAGAAGCCATTTGTGGTCCAAGGAGTTAGTGAGAAAGTAGTGTGAGAGGGAGTAGGGATGGCTATAAAAGAGAAACAAATATGCTGCATCCTTTCTGTATGAATGTAAGTATTCTAATTATCATATTGTATTACAGTTTTGCAAAATGTTAGCATTGTGGTCAACTGAGTAAATGGTAATTGGATCCCTATGCATTATTGTTTATAACTACCTGTGACTCTACAATTATGCCCAAATAAAAGGTTAAATTAACTCTAGTTTAGCATAGACAGTCCTGTATTAGAGATGTGATTATATAATTCCAAATATCCTTCAGTCTTGTTTAAATAAATGAGTACACGTGTGCTCACTAACACAATGACATTTAAGAAAGTACTTGCTCATAAACATTGTAAAGTAAAATAATGACGGGCAAAATGTTAGCATCACATAATAATAAAATAATATATATAAATTATCTTAAAACTCTTCCATGTAGTTAAGAGAAAGGAGATACTAGCTATAAAAAACTATTCAATTAGTCTTATAACAAATATAACAAAATAATATTTACATCAGCAATCCCCTTTGACAAATAGAAAAATAATAAAGCATTTCTCAGAATTAATATTGTATGTATAGAGCTCTGAGTATTCCTGACCAAAAACAAAAACAAAAAAACTCCTATTTAAGTAGATATAAAAACTGAGGTGGAGAAAAAGGGCAAATAATATTAATTTTAAGCACATTATCGTCTCTCTTTATGAAATGGAAAATTTATAATGTTGTTCAGTTTCATATTAGCATTTTTAAATGCATGCAATGTCCTCAGGAGTTTCCATTCTATTAACAGATTACTATAATGTGCTGGGTCATTGAGAAACATGCTATTATAATGAATTCAGACCAAATTCATCTGAGTCATAAAAATATAATGATAATAATATAATGATAATGATGATAAAATGTCTTGCGCTAGGTCACTGTAGTAAGTCAGTAGTAAATGTAGTTGAAAACTCACATGTCAGACTATCCACTAAATCATGCTGGCTCTCCAATTTTAAACACTCAATAATAATGCATATTCATTAAACACGTAACAGCAAAAATTAAAAAGTAATCCTTCCTGGTTGCCTAGAGGGCAACAAACAGTTTTCACTTCTGGTCATTTTCCTTCTTCAACTATGGTATTACCTAAGATATTAGTCTCCTTTATTATTTCTAGATATTGTTGGCTTTTACTGATTGTTGCCATTTATATCTTTTGCTATGCTTAGAGGAACAGAGACAATTCAATGCCATGTCAAATGAGAAGGCCATTGTACTAGTTTGCAAACTAGGTGACTTTGATAACAGAAGTTTATTGTAACACAATTCTGGAGGTTAGGAGTCTGAGTCGGAGGTTTCAGCAGGATTAGTTCCTACTGAGGTCTGTAAAAGATGAGTCTGTACTTGGACCCCTCTTCTTGGTTTGTAGATGGCTGTCCTCTCCTTGTGTTCTGACATTATCCTCTCCCTGTCCATGTCTAAGTACAAATTATTTATTTGAAGAAACCAGTCTCATTGAATTAGAACTCACCCTAATGACTTCTTTTTAACTTAATTACATGTGAAAAGATTCTGTCTCAAAATCTGGTCACATTCTAGGGTATGGGGGGTTAGGATATCAACATATAAATTTTTGATGATGTACAATTAAGCCTATAACACAATGCCTCAAATTTTATTTTAGCAAAGACATGAGAGTGACAGGAGGAAACTGAAAGTAGATATTTGCAAAATTCCTTCAAAAAAATCATCAAATATTAGATATAAATGGCTACCTTTGCAAAGGTAAAAAGTTAGGAATGTATTTAACTTTGATAGTTATTGATATAGAACTATAAGTAAGTATCAGTAAGGTATGAGAATTATTCTGTGTTATTTTAATCAATTATTATAAAATGCTATTTTACTAAGAATGGCTAGATAAAAGTTAACATTTTGGCAATTATTTACTTTTAAATATAGTTAAGAGCTATAGTTTCCTCCATTCCCATAATGACAATAATAAATAAATATATGAATTATTCTTATGAAACTCAGTCTGAGAACTGAAACTGTCATTTGAGTCAAATAACTTCATTGTAAAGGATCCTTTTTAGAATTATAAGCATCAAAAAGATATCTAAGAAAACTTATGTTAATAATTCTTAATGATATCAAGTATCAAAATGTTTTCGAAATAATAACTTATTAGCTCTTCATTATTATTTCCTAGTACCTTACAGGAAGGACATAGCACTCTTGCATATTGCAGCAACACTAGCTTCTTCTGAAAACAAATGGTCCATAAACTCAAATATTTTATGCTGATTAAATATAGGAAGTACTAGAGTTAAGGGATTAGATATGAAGGCAAAATGGCTAAGACATCAGGTTGATATGACTGTTGGTGCCTGCAAGATAGATAGCTGTTTCTACTAGGAGTCTGTCTTAGTGAATATGTATTAAAAAAGCAAAATAACTCAAAGTTATAAAAGAAAAAAATAACCAACTCATCTTTTTTTTTTTGAATTGGAATCTCACTCTGTCACCCAGACTGGAGTGCAGTGGCCACTCCTGGACACTGCAGCCTCGACCTGCTGGGCTCTGGAGATCCTTCTGCCTCAGCCTTCCAAGTAGCTGGAACTACAGGCACACGCTACCCTGCCCGGCTAATTTTTTTGACTTATTGTAAAGATGAGGTCTCGCCAAGTTGCCCAGGCGGCTCTCAAACCCGCGGGGTCAGGCAATCCACTCATCTCGGCCTCCCAAAGCTCTGGAATTACAGGCTGAGCCACCGAGCCCGGCCTTAACCAACTCATCTTTGACAAAACCTCCAACAACAATCACTGGGGAGAGGAGAACCTATTCAGTAAATAGTGCTGGGAAAACTGGCTGATCACATGCAGAAGATGTAAACGTGACCCATACCTATCACCATACACAAAAATTAACCCTGAATGGACCAAAGACCTAAATGCAAAACCTCAAACTATAAGAATTTTAGAAAATACAGGAGATACCCTTATGGAAATTGGAACTGGCAACCAATTCCTAATGAAAACCACAAGTGCCCATACCATAAGAAATAAGATAAACAAGTAGGACCTCTTCAAACTAACGAGCTTTTCCAAAGCAAAAGAAGCCATCAAGAGAGCAGGGAGACAGTCCACAAAATTGGAAAACAAAATATTTTCCAACTAAATATCTGACAAAGACCTAATGTCTAGACTCTACAAGGAACTGAAATGCACCAAAAAGAAAAAAAAAAAAAAAAACAGCTCCATTAAAAATTGGGCAAAAGACATGAATAGACACTTCTGAAAAGAAGATGTATGGGCAGTCAATAGACACATGAAAAAGTGCTCAGCCTCACTCATCATCAGAAAAATGCAAATCAAAGCCACATTGAGATATTACCTAACCCCCGTAACAATGACCATCATTAATAAAACAAGCAAAACACGTTGGCAAGGATGCAGAGAATAAAAGGACATTTCTACACTGCTAGAGGGAATGCAAACTAGTGCAACCGCTTGGGGAGATAGTGTGGCAATTTCTGAAAGAACTAGAAATTGACCTTCCATATGACCCAGCAACTCCCCTATTGAGAATATACCTGAAGGAATTCAAATAATTCTACAAAAAAAAAAAAAAATACCTGCACATGTGTATTTGTTGCAATTCTATTCATAATAACAAAAACATGGAACCAACCATACTGCCCATCGAAGTTGGACTGGATAAAAAAATGTGGTACATATACACAATGGAATATTATGCAGCCATAAAGAAGGACAAGCATATGGACTTTGCAGTAACTTATATGGATTTAGAGTTATATCATACTTAGTGATATACCACAGAAACAAAGAATAGATTACCATATGTTCTCACTCATAAACAAATTCTGAACAATTATCATAATACCATAAGAAAGGGATTGCAGTAGTGGAAAACTGCCCGGGAGGTGGGGTCAGGATTTACAGTTAAGGAAAACTGCCAGGGAAAGGAGAGCACACCTCATCAACAAGGGTACCTGCATAATGAACATTTGTATACCTAACTCTGAATTGTACCCCACATCTTTTAAATAAATAAATAAATCACACACACACACACACACACACACACACACACACACACGTGGGAAGGGGAGGAATCAATAATATTTTAAAAAGCAAAACTAGCAGACAATGCCCGGGACCACTAAAGGTTAGTACTGCAGAATATATATACTTTACATAAAAAATTATTTAAAAGTCAGAAAATCAATCAGTTGTATTTTAGTTGTCATGCCTGCTGAGTTTACCAATATAGAATGGATACTGTTCTGTATTTTATTTTGTCCCAACCTGATCAATTTTCTTTAAACCCATTACGAAGGTCAATGTACTGTAGGTCAAAGGTTGCTGTAGGATGGGGAAAAATGAGGGAGGAGGGTAAGAATTGCACATACAGTCTGTGGAGGTAGAAATTTAATTCATCTATAGTTTTGTTTTTTTCAGTAGTAGCAGTAGTTTCCAAAAGCGTTTTAGTATATTCATGTGGTACAGAATTCTATAATATGGGGGAAAAAGTCCTCCATTCCCTTTTTTGTAGGCTGAGAACTAAAGTAGCTATTTGCAATTTTGAGTACTAGAGACTTCAAAATACAATAAACTGGCCGGGCTCGGTGGCTCAGCCTGTAATCCCGCGCCTTAGGGAGGCTGAGGTGAGTGGATTGCCTGAGCCCGCGGGTTCGAGACCCGCCTGGGCAGCGAGACCTCATCTCTACAATAAATCAAAAAACCAGCCGGGCGTGGTAGCACATTCCTGTAATTCCGGCTACTCGGAAGGCTGAGGCGGAAGGGAATCGCAGAGCCCAGCAGTCTGGTCAACTGAGTGAGGCTCCAACTCAAAAAAACAAAACAAAACAAAATACAGTAAACTGAAGTGAATAAAGGGCTTCTGCTATAATGTGCCTATCATGACCAAATTCCAGTATCATAATACTATATTTAAACAATCCAAAGAAGCAAAATAGCTCTTGTAACAGATAATATAAAGGATAAGAACTAGGCACTGCTTATTGTCACTGTTTATAAAGATATAAAATAAGACTGTGTAATATGGTATTATAGCAATTTTTTAGCATATACAGGAAATACATGAACACAGTGTGTATGGACTAATTGATAGAATTCTACCTTGAAGTATATTCTGGTTTCTGATTCCTTTTGGGGGGCAAATGCTTTAAGGAACAAAAAAAAGCTCCTTTATTTAGCCCTAGCCTGAGTTTGTGAATAAAAACAATCGTTTATGTGAAAATGATTTTAAACGTTATATAGTGACAAAGTAACTGCTTGGCAAAAAAACTTAAACTGAAAGCCCATTTGATCCCATAATTAGTTTGAATTTGATTGGCACCTTAAAACTTTGAAAGTGCTTATGTATGTATTATCACAGTTGTTTCTTACATTTACTATGGAGAAGACTATATGAGTTTTACTGTAAGTCCATGCTTCCTTAGATATCTAAAAACAAAAATTTTCAAAAATTTTTATTTGAATTGTCTCCACAACTCTGTAGGCAACAAAACTGACCTGGATTGACATGAAGCAGCTTATAGGCTGGTTTGAACATTCATCCATTTCGCTAAGAGATACTTTAAAATACTTTTTGTTAACACAGAGTGTGCTGAGGCCATTTTATGGTAGATAAATCTAACATGAACAACAAAGCATAATAAAATAGAATTTTTAAATATATGTAGCCCAAAAAGTTTGGGATAAAAGACTTTCTACATGTTTTCCATAGAAATACTAGGACAATAAAGTTGGAAAATTTGAGTTTCTCAAGATTCGGTTACTTACCTCAATTCTTTAAAGTAATCATTCCCATTCCCATTGACTCATCGTGAAAGATTTTTAAAAAGAGCATATTTGCCAAATATTCTACAAGTAAAAAGTGTCTGCAATGACAATTGCATATAAACAACTCACATTCTTATGCTATCTTGTCTCCCAGTGCTTTCTTTTGGGGGACATTTGTTTGTTGTTGGTTACTCTTATAGATAATTATTCAGGCTCTATGCAATTACTATAAAAATGTCATCTCTGATGTGGTTTAAATAGATTTTTACATCAGCAAAGTAGTTGACAAATCAGTTATTTATCTACATTGAGTTTTGGAAATCATCATATGTGTCTTTTAATTTTTCCACATTCCTCGTTATCACCTATATCATACTTTTCTATTATGCCCTTACCCTCAGACATATCCTCCCATACCATTTCAGTCACACATGTATTCATTTATCCTAGAGCTTCGTTCCCTGACTATGCAGTATGTCACACTCTCAATTTACATGTATTTTGCTCAAAAGTGATCGCATCCGAGAGAGCTCCTCTGTACAACCAATGTAAAACAGACTTCCTCTCACCAACACACTCTTTGCTCTCACTTTGTTTCCATAAGTAACTTCTACCTTAAATTATAGTGTCATGTTATTTACTTGCTACCTGAGTATCAGTTCTTTTCTACTAGATTGTCAGGCCTGTGAAGGACTGTACTTCCTTATGTCCACTTGTCATACACTAAAATCATGACCTGATTAGTATCAGGCAGTCAATGAATGAATAACACATTCCTTCACTAAGATCAAGGGCTTTTTGTCAATAAGTTGCCTACTGAAATTAACCTTCTGAGATATGTTTTGCATCTCTTCCTGTCTCCCTCCTTACAGCCTGTTTTCTTTCCTAAAGTCAGTCTAATCATTTTTTCATAACAAAGTTGATTGTTTCTCACCCAATATTTTATCTGCAGCAAGAACTCAAGGCACTTGAATGGCTTCTTGTGGCTGAGTCCTTAAGATATTCCAGAAAGCTCTACATAAATTGATTTCTGACTAACTCTTCAATTCATTTGTTCTCATCTGCTTTCATTCTTTAATTGTTTTGCTCCAACCTTAGAAATCTTCAGCTTCTGTAATGTTTTCCATGCTTCCTCCATATAGGCCTTCTGAAATTCAAGCTAATTTTATTGTTTATATTTATGTTGTATAGCATGATGTTATGAGATACACACATATAGTAAATATTGCAGTGAAGCAAATTCAGAATAGTCATCAGTTACATGCTTTTTATGGATGTGGCAAAAGCAGTTTAAATCCACCCATTTTTTGCAAGAATCCAGCATATAATACAGTATTATTAACGATATTCTTCATGTTCTACATTAAATTTCTAAGCTTGTTCCTCCCACATAGCTGCAATTTTGTTTTCTTTTACCTACATCTACCCATTTCCTTTTTCTCTCAGCTCAGCCCCCTGGTAACCACTGCTTTACTGTCTCTCAGTTTTTTTCTTGTTTTGTTTGTCTTAAGATTCCACATACAAGTGAGATTATGGATTATATTTTTTTCTCTTTCTGGCCTATTTCACTTAATATAATATTCTCTAGTTTCATTCATTTTGTGGGAAATGGCAGAATCTCCTTTGAAAGACTAACTTCACATATATATGAATGTATACACACACACACACACACACACACACACACACATATACACATATATGTCTCACAGTTTCTTTATCCATTTGTCCATCAACGGACACTTTTTTCATTTCATTTCCATAACTTGGCTCTTGTGAATAATGATGCAATGAGCATGACAGCACAGATATCTCTTTAAAATATTTATTTCATTTCCTGTGGATATATATTGATTAATGAGATTGTTAAATTATATGATAGTTCTATTATAATTTTTTAATAAGCTCCATAATGGTTATACCAATTTATATTCCTACTAGGAGTGGGTATTTCTTTTTGCTCCACAACGTTGTCAACACATATTATCTCTTGTTTTTTTGATAATAGTTACTCTAACTCATATGAGATGGTATCTCGTCATGGTGTTGATTTGCATTTTTCTGATAATTAATGACGTTGATCACTTTTTTATACACTAACTGATCATCTTATGTCTTCTCTAGAAAAGTATCTGTTCAAATCCTTTGCCCATTTTTCAAATGGATTGTTTTTTTCAACTGTTGAGCTGTGTGAGTTGTATGTAAGTTTTGAGAATTGACATTTATCAGGTAAATGATGGGCAAATATTTTCTTTCAACCCATAGATTGCAGGACCAGGTGCAGGGTTCAACACCTGCAATCCCAGCACTTTGGGAGGCCAAGGCAGATTATTTCAGCCCAGGAGTTCAAGACCGGTTCAGGCAACATAGTAAGATTTTGTTTCTACAAAAAAATCAAAAAATTAGCTGGGTATCATGGCACCCACCTGTAGTCCCAGCTATTTAGGAAGCTGAGGCGGAAGGATCATCTGAGCCCACTTGAGCCCAGGAGGACAAAGCTGCAGTGAGCCGTGATCATGCCACTGAACTCCAGTCTGGGTGACAGAATGGGACCCTGACTGAAAAACAAAAAAACACGATATCAATAAGGGTGCCAGTAAACATTATATCAATAAGCATACCTGATCTCAAATCAGGCAAAGTGGGGACCAAATAGAGGCCCAAACTTTACCTGTACAATGTCCACTTGTATGTTTAATCCTGAGTTGTACCCCACATCTTTAAAATAAATATATATATATACACACACACATACATGTATATAAACATCGATTGCCTCTTCAGTTTGCTGATTTTTCTTTTGCTGGGCAGAAGATTTTTAGTTTAATGTAATTCCTTTTATTTGTTTTCCTTATTGTAGTCTGAGTTTTTTATGGAAAATAGTATTTACAAGAGTAAAGTTAAGAGGCTGGTCACTAGTTTCCTTCTTACATTTTTACATTTCTTCTTACTTTTTTTCAGTCTCACATTTAGCTTTTTAATCCACTTTTTACTGATTTTTGTGTTTGATATAATGGTCCAATTTCATTCTTTTGCCTGTGGATTTCATATTTTCTCAGCACTATTTATTGAACATACTATCCTTTCCCCATTATATTCTCTTGGTACCCATGTTCCCAAATTAATTGATTATGTATGTTTCAGTTTATTACTAGGTTTTTCATACTATTTTATCTGTTTATATTTTCATTTTTATGCCGGTAGAATACTTCTTGATTACTATAGATTTGTAATATAATTATAAATCAGGAGGTAAAAGGCAACTGACATTTTTTTTTCCTTTTGCAGAATTTCTTTGAATACTCATCGCTTTTTGGTCATATACATATTTTAGAATTTTTACATTTCTATAAATAAGACCACTGGAATTTTGAATCGTATATTGCTTTGGGTAGTGTGCACACATACATGATATGACATTAATTCTTCCAAACCATAAAAATGGGTTAACGTTCTAATTATTTATTTCTTCTTCAATTTATTTCATTCAAGTTTTTATAGTTTCAGTGAACAAATTGTTTACCTCTTTAATTAAATTATTATATATGTACTTTTTATTGTGATATTATTAATGGGATTATTTTCTTGATGGCTTTTTCAGTTGGGTTATTATTTGTATTTTGAAATGTAATCAATTTTTGTATGTTGGTTTTGTATCCTGAAACTTTACTAAATTTATGTATTAGTTATGTGTGTGTGTGTGTGTATGTTACCACAGATAGGATTGTGCCATCTGCATAAGGGTAGTTTTACTTTTTTTTTTTGCAATTTGTATGCCTTTAATTTATTTTTCTTGTCTGATTGTACTTTCAGTTCTGTGTTGAATACAAGTGGTACAAGTGGTACAAGTGGTTGTCCTTGGTTTGCACCAGTTCATAAATAGAGCTTTCCCACTGATTACGATAATAGTTGTGGGTTTTCATAAATAGCCATGATTATCTCGAGGAACTATCCTTCTACACCTAATTTGTTCAGAGTTTTTATTAAGTAAGGATGTTGAACTTTGACCAACTGCTTTTCCACATCAATTAAAATGATGTTTTTTAAAAAATCTTTCTTTCTGTTAATGTGTCTTGATTGTTAGGGGTAAATTTCACTTGATTTTGATAAACAGTCATTTTGATTAATTCTTTAATTCAGCTGACTAATAATTTATTGAGGATTTTTGCATTCATATTTACTAGACACATTTACCTGTAGTTTTTCTAATTTAGGTGGTAGTGGTCTCAAAAATGTGTTTGAAAATATTCCCTCTAGTTTTATTTTTTTGAAGAGATTTTAAAGTATTGGTATTAATTCTCTTTTGAATGTTTGGTAAAATTCAACCATGAAACTGTCCGATCCTGGGGGGCAGGGGTGTTGTTATTGGGAGATTTCAAAGTATTATTTCAATCTCTATATTTAATATTGGTCTATTCCAGTTTTTCTAATTTTTTCTGAAGCAATCTTGGTAGTTTTTCTTAGAAAAACTAACATTGGTAACTTTTTAAAGAATTTTATCCATTTCCCCCATGTTATACAACTTGTTGTTATATAGTTCATAATAGTACATTATGATTCTGTTCCTTAGATATTTGTTATAATGTCTCCACTTTCATTAGTAATTTCATTTATCTGAGTCTTCTCTCTTTTTTCTTAGTCTCGCTAAGGTTTGATAGATATTATTTAATCTTTTTCATAAAACACTATAGTTTTATTGACTTTTTATTTCTTCTATCCTCTATTTGATTATATTTGATCTATTTTTATTATTTTCTCCTTTGATAATTTTGAATTTAGTTTGGTTTTTTAAATAGCTTCTTAAGGCATAATATAAGACCTTTTATTTGGAATGTTTCTTTTGTAACATGGAAATTTATTACCACAAACCTTCTTCTTAAATTGTTTCTCTGCATCCCATAGATTTTGATATGTTTTGTTTCTACCATAGTTTGTCTAAAAATATATATATACAAATATATTATATATAATATATGTATATTTAGTTTTCAAAAATTAGGCTCTTTTTTTATTTTAAAAATTTGGTATATAATTCAGGATTACATATACAAGTAAACATCACACAGGTAAATTTTAGACTTTTGGTCCTTTGGTCCCCACTTCACTTGATTTGGTCCCCACTTCACCTTATTGATGTTATGTGCCCCACCTTCTCCTGGCAGAATCCCATCACTGCCAATCCTTTTCTTACAGTATTATGATAAGGTTCACTTATAAGCGAGAATATGTGGTACTAAGTTCTTTGTCTCTGTGATAGATCACTGAGGATTATAGACTCTAAATCCATCCAAGTTGCTACAAAGCCTATAATGTTGTCCTTCTTTCTGACTGTGTAATGCTCCATTGTGTACATGACCACTTTTGATGGGCAGCATGATTGGCTCCATGTTTTCGCTATTGTGAATAATTTTGCAGTAAACATGCATGTACAGGTATTTTTTTTGTATAATGATTTGAGTTCCTCTAGGTATACTCCCAGAAGGAAGATTGCACAATATCCATTAAAGTACCAACATCATTCTTCTCAGACCTGGAAATAGTGCAGAAATTCATATGGAAATATAAAAGACCATGAATAGCCAAAATAATTCTGATTAAAAGAAACAAAGTGGGAGGTATAATATCTCCAGACTTTAAACTTTATTTTATAGCTATAATAATCAAAACAGCCTGGTACTGGTCCAAGAACAGACATATAGATTAGTGGAACAGGATAAAGATTCCAGAAGCAAAACTTCAATTTCTCAGCCAACTCATCTTTGACAAAGCCTCCACCAACAACCACTGGGGAGAGGAGAACCTATTCAGTAACTGGTGTTGGGAAAACTGGTCGACCACATGCAGAAGATTGAAACAGGATCCCTACCTATCTCCATACACCAAAATCAACTCTAAATGAATCAAGGACCTAAACATAAGACCTCAAACCATAAGAAACTTAGAAAATGCAAAAGACACCTTTACGGAACTTGGAATAGGTAACCAATTTCTGATCAATATATTTTTAAACATATCTTTTGATTTATTCTTTGACCCATTGATTGCCCTGAAGAATGCAGTTTAATTTACACAAAATTGTGTATTTTCCTAAATGTTTTTCATTATTGATTTCTAGCTTTATATTACTTTGGTCAGAAGCAACTTATATAATTTTGTTTTAATTGTAATCTTCTTAAATTTGTTGTGACTTGTTTAGTGGCCTAACATATGGTTTATCCTGGAGAATGTTCCATGTGAACTAAAGAAAAGCATGTTTTCTACTACCATTGGATCGAAAGTTCTGTAAATGTATGCCAGGACCATTTAGTCTGAAGTGTAGTTCAAGTCCAGTATTTCCTTATACATTTCCTGTCTGGCTAATCTGTCCACTGCTGAATTTACATTTATAATTTACATTTTTGATATCACAATTGAATTCTTTATATATTGTGTGTTCCTTTACACATTATTATAACTGTAGCTATTTTTGACTTTTTTCTTTTAACATTTAGACTACAGATATAAATAGTTTACAAACCACCATTACAGTATTAGAGTGTTTTGATTTTGCATTTTCCTTTACCAGTAAGTTTTGTACTTTCATATATTATCATATTGCTTCATTAGTGTTCTTTTTTCACTAAAAAAATTCCCTTAAGTATTTCTTGTAAGGCAGGTCCCATGGTGCTGAACTCCTTGAGTCTTTATTTACCCAAAAAATTCTTTGTATTTTCTTCACTTTTGAAGCATAAATTTGCAGGGGATAGTGTTGAATGGCAAGTTTTGTTTTATTTTATTTTATATTGATTGTTTCTTTTATTTTGTTTTGTTTTGTTTTCCCAGAAATCTGAATATATTATCTTATTTTCTTCTGACCTGCAAGGTTTCTGCAGAGAATTCCACTGATAGTCTGGTGAAGATACCCTGGTAAGTGCCATGTCATTTTTCTCTTGTGCTTTCAGAATTCTCTCTCTATTTTTGAATTTTGACAATTTGATTGTAAAATGTTTCTGCAAGGATCCTGAATGGATTGTGTTTTAGGACCTTAAAGCTTCATGGAACTGGATGTCAGTATTTTTTACAAGACTTGGGAAGATTTTGCAATTGTTTTATTAAACAGAATTACTGCCCCTTTCTCTGTCTCTCTTCCTTTGAAAAGAGATATCGTAAAAGCTCCACAGACTTTCTTTACTCTTTTTATTTTTTTCCCCTACTCTGACTAGGTAATTTCAAAAGACCCTTCTTCAAATTTACAGATTTTTTATTTTGCTTGATTTGGTATGTTTTTGAAGCTTTCTATTGTATTTTCAAAATTATATTCATAAAATTATTTCACTTCAACATATCTGTTTAACTCCTTTTTATGATTTATATATTTTGTTGAATTTATTATTCAGATCATGAATTGCTTTTCTAATTTCACTGAATTATCTATCTGTGTTATCTTGTATCTTGCTTAATTTCTTAGATTCTTATAAATTATTATTTTGAATTCATTTTCAGGCAGGGGTAAGTTACTAAAGGATTATTCTTTTGTAGTTGCCATGGTTCTTTGCTTTCTCATTTTATTTTGTATCCTTGTATTAATGTCTATGCATCTGATTAAACAGCCACTTCTTTAAAACTTTAAATATTATATTTGTAAGAGAAGAGTTTAACTTGCATACATAACTGGTGGTGCTTGTTGGACAGAGCATAGTGGCTCTTTGTCAACTACAATCAATGTCAGCGATGCCTGTAGGTGCCTCAGTGATTTAGGTTGCAGGAGTTTGTAGTGGCATAGATGTCAACATAACCTTTTCATTTTTTAGCTGGCAAGAGCATTTTGTGGTATTTCTGTTTTCAATTTCCCTATAGGAGAGGTCTCCGTTTAGGAGATCTGTTTTGGCATCTTGTCTTAAAGCCCATAGATTGTTGTAACGATGCTGGAATACAGGGCACAAGTGCCGAGTGGCAGTGGAGCCAGGGTCTTGAACCACAATGGCATCTGGGGCTTGCGTGTGGGTTCACTCTCTGAGTAACAGGTGGATGCAGATCTCACGACATAACCATGGTCAGTGACTCTAGGCATACCTCAGCAGCAATGTAGACGTGACTCTGACACTGGTTGTGGCACTAGCAAGGAAAGCTCTGGTGCAAAAGGGATACTCTGGAGATTCCAACTCCCTGGAAGCAGGACAGTTATCTGCAAGGCCAGATGCAGCAGCAGCAATAGCCCAGGAATGTAGAGATGCAGGTGTGGTTTAGGCTTAAGGGTGCTGGGAACTGCACTGCAAATACTTCTCTCTCTGGGGAGGCAGGGCTCTTCAGGAGCTCAGGCTCTGAGGAGCTAATCCAGTTTTTTGGTAACAATGTACTGTGGTTGTTCAACCCAAAGGGTAAGATGGTACAGATTAGTCAAAACTCTCTTTCCCTGGGATTCAAGTCACCATGCCAACTTAGGCCCAGGAGGTATGACTTTCATGACTCTGTTTCCCTTGGTGGTGGGGGCACAGTGTCAGCTGACTGGAATTATTTATATCAATATAAAGAAAGCAATATATAATTAGACACAATGCTAAAATACTGAATATATATGTCTTTGGAATATAGCACATTGGATTAATGCAGTTTGGAGCTGATGTCTTATTACTTTAAAAAATTAGTCTTACCTGAACCTCTGGAAGCTTGTAGTAAAGGCAGACTTTCATACTTCTGCAGACGTATTGAATCAAAAACTTTAACAAAATGCTAAGCTGGTTTGTATGTATACTAAAATTCTGAGAAGCAGACTTGTATCTTGAAGGTAGATGACAAATATCAGACCTTGTATAAAAAAGTCAAGTTTATGAGAATAAGAAATAAGGGATCAAAAATATGTTGGAGCTATGAAGAGGAGACAGGAGAGATCCACAAATGCAAACTAAATGAAAGATAAGCAAAATAAAGAATGCTAGATTTATATGATTGATAATATATTCATACTCCATTTTTCTCCCTCTCAGAAAATATAAATACTATCTTCTCAGATAATCAAACCACAAATCCAGGATTAATAGATAATCATTCTCTTTTTTTCACATCCTAAATCTAATCCATCAAGTACTGCTAACTTTATCGGTAGGCTTATACACTTCTCTTCATCTTCCCTCTAACCTGAGTCCATATTGGTCAGGATAGATCTAACATGAAGATTGACATTTATATTCAATTTTGTTCAGATTCAAAAAATACCAGCTACCTATAAGACATTGCTACACAAATTTCCACCTTCAATATTTCCTTACGTATAATATAAAAAGTGATGTGCAGGTAAAAACTTAATGAAAACTTTTCTGGAAAATTCCTGATAGAATTTTTTTTAAAAAATAAAACAGAACAAGATCTTTATGCCAAACTGTTAGTGGAGCAGTGGGAACATCAGAAAATAATTCAGTGCAGATCTAATCCTTGAGCTGAGTGTTAGAAAATTAGTAGCTATTTTATTTTTTTTATTTTTTATTTTTATTTTTTGAGTTGGAGTTTCACTCTGTGGCCCAGACTGGAATGCAGGGGCCGCTCCCAGCCACCGCAGCCTAGCTATTTTATATTGAGATTTGCTAGATGAATACATGCAGTTGCTTGGGAAGAAGAGATGTGGAACTTAGAATACTCTAGGCTCAAACAATTGTGTGATTATTATCTGAAAATGTTCTGAATGACAGAGAGCTCTGTGGACCATGCATATTAAATGCTTGAACTTTATTTTGAGACATTCGGGAACCATTACAGATTTTTCTTATAAAAGGTATCACTAGTTTCACACTATATATATTTTTTAATGTGATGGACAATTCTCTGGTAAGACTGAAGGTAAGGGGAGTTGCTGAGACATTGTTTAGCAGTATAGGTAAGACCTGATGAAGTCTTAAGCTAAGTACTAGCAAGTAGGGATGCAGAAAACAAGATAAAATTGAAGGTACCAAATTTAAAGGGTTTATAAACCTGGATGTATGCATTAATAATAATTCTTAAATTTGTTATTTCTGAGATTTAGCAAAATGATGGCATATTTCACAGAGAAAAAGAATACAAGAGCAGACATGTGATTATAGCCATCCTTAACAGTAACCACATTAGAAGAAGACATTGTGTCTATCCCTATCACCGGCATTGTTTTAAACTATTTTCCATGCTAAAATTCAAAGTCCTTGTAAAAATAATGTGGTTATATTTAGATGATCATATTTAATCTGAATTATGTTCTATATAGAAATATTGGTAGACAGTAGTGATAATTCTAAAGACACAATACACATCCAGCACTATATCGAGCATTTTATCTTAATTACCTATCTCTTTTAAACCTTTAAACAACACTATGGGGTATATTTTAACATAATTTCCATTGTTATATGAGAAAATATAATTTAAGAATGGTTGAATATTGAATCCATTTATGAAGCTGGTCACTGAATAGTCAATGTTAAGCCCAGAGCTACCAAAGATGTATACTTTGGAAATAAATAATGCAATCAAATGTTTTAATTGTGGAGGTTTATGAAGGGATTGATAAAAGATGAGTTAGAAAGATTAGGAAGAATTTATAAGAGCAGGTTATGAAACATTCCAGGGCCAGCAGGAACATTGCATCCTTTAGTCCAGAAAAGAAAAGAATGAAATGGATATGTCATTGAGGAACACAGAACTTGCAGCTTATAATCACAGGGGAAAGAGTCAGGTAAATACTTGTTCTGAAAATAGGAATTATTCAAAAGTAATTGACATATTAGGGAATACTTTTTCATAAAAGTGATTCCATGTTAACTTATATGAGAGTGTATTTTCAAAAGATGCTAGAAGAACTCAGAAAATCTATCCAGCTGAATAGAGAGCAGGGAAACACACATACACCCATACATACATCTCAAGTATTCTTTAGTTCACGGTGCATGAAGTGAGTCAGCCATCCACCTCTGTTGACCTCTGGCATTGCAATTTTGTATCTTATTTCAGATAACCCTCTGTCTCCCACTTCACCATAACTCCTGATCTGCAACATTTCCATACCTACTTTCACAAGCAAATGATATCTTTTTCAAGGAAAAAAAAGGACATGTTTATGCTTTTCTTGACTATTTAAGATGTGTAAAGCAGTGGTGCCATTTTCATTAGGTTTCATTTTTTTTTTTTTAATGTGCCACTGGTGGAATTTTTTAGTGTTATACCCTAAAACGCTTTTTCCTATTAGCCTTATTGTTTTTAGTGCATTATTTGCATAGAGCAGTGAAAATTAAGAATGCATCTATGACATGTTAGCAAAACTGATTGCCAACCCCTTTTCAAACCCAAAAGTCATTCATAAACATTCAGTAGTCTGGGGCATAAACACTGAGAGTGGATCTGTAGAAGCAAACGGTGACTCCCACACAGTCACTATGCTATGCTTTTTTTCATGTAAGAATAAACATGCTCACAAAATATTTGTTACCTTTTGTTAGGTTTTCTTTGGCTTCATAGATCATAAATAAATATAAGGCATGAATAATGACAATTTCCAGATTTTAAATGAGTATTTTAGAGCATGTTCAACAAGCTCAGTGAACTAAAATATAAAAGTGTTGCAGGAATTTTCAACTGCGCTGTCAGCTTAGCTTCTCGAGTTCTTGCCTCATGACCAAGTAAATTAAGGAACATGGACACAGAATAATGAGTGAAGAAGTTTTTTAAGCAACAGAAAGCTCTCAAGAAAAGAGAGGGGACCTGAAATGGGTTACTGGCAGTGGGGGAGTGCTCTCTGTTTTTCTCTCTTCTTTCCAGGGGCATTCTCAATTGCATCTTACCCACCTCTTAGCAACTTAGCTGTTTCCTGCTCCCAGACTTTACTGTGCATGTGTGCCCTTGTTCAAAGTTAATCCATCTTGATTACCACCCATAAGTACCACAGAAAAGTCCACTGTGGGGGAGCAGGTAAACCCACAATGCCAATATCATGCTAATGACATTATAATAAGCTTAGGTCAAGTTGAGCTATTGTGCCTGCACCCAAAGGGCAAAAAAATTCCTTTGAACAAAATATCCTGACTTAAGAGGATGTTCTTAACTATATTAACTGCATTTTCAATTGCTAGTTACATAACAGGGACAGTGCAGGACTGTTCTGCTGGTGTTATTTCTCCTCAAGGCCCTCTCTTTCTATCTGCCCAGACAACCCCTAACTACCTTCTCTCTCAACAGTATTGATTATAAGCCATCAATAATATAGATATTTATAGCAAAGATTAAGCTAAAATTTTCAACTTTACATTCTTATTTTTTCTCCCCTAGTGAATAAAAGTATATGAATGACATTACCTGAATAGTTAAAAGATGGTATATGTGCCACATATACAAAATTTGCTCACAATTAGATACATGCAGTTGAAATTTTTCTGATTCTAAGATTAATAAACCTACAGGTCATTAGGATCAATAACACAAATACAAGCATAACAAAGCAAAACATAAAGACCAATAACAAAACACAAGCCTAACCGAAGAGAACAAAAAGATCATTTATGTTTTCAGCAAGGGCAAAGATGAGCATGAGGTGGGTGAGGTACTCACTTCGGCACAAAATTTAAGGGGCACCAAAATGCTCAATAATCAAGAAAAAAATTTTAATTCAGGATTTAAAAACTAAAATTAATGCAAAAAATTATAGCAAGTAAAGTATTCTAATTTTTCAATAGACAGGGTACTACAAGTTGTATGAGTGAAATAGAACTGCAGGCTCAATGACACAAATTTGTAAAAAATAACTTTTCAAGTCTTGATTTTATCAAAAAACAAAAACTTACCAAAAACTATATGCATATCATTCACTTAAAGTAGTCATAATTAACTGTTACTCACTTTGTTATATGAGATGTATTTTTCTTTCTTTATTTCACCAAATTTGTCTGGGATTATAAACCCTACTTTTATGCTGTGTGTAATTACTGATTTTTAAGAATTATATTCATATTGAATATATATATATACATATTTCATGGTTAAATACTATAATTTATAAATTAAATGGTATAAATTATTTACCTATCTGTTATACATGCACCCTAATTGAATATTGCTTTAATTTAGAATAAATATATTACTTAAAATAAATATATTTTAAGTACATAGTAAAAATTTTTTGTACATAAGACACCTAAAAAGCCAAGTGAAGTAATATTTGTGAAAATAAAAAAAATGTGTATAGACATGAATCTAAATTATAGGAAAAGTTAAAAGCTCAACTAGAAAAATACAGTATTTCAGCCACTGAAAATTATGGATCTGGAGTTCCTAAAATTGATCAATTAATTAATAAAATTTCTTCAAATGTGAGCAAAAAGTAGAAGAAAATGTAGTGCTAGACATTTCATGGTGAACATGAGTACAAGCTAAAAAGTAAGAAGATACTGTTTAAAATACACTTTAATAATCCTCCTCTATAGACATTAGTGTCCAGTAAAATACAAATAATTTTAATAACACAGAAATCTAGGTCAGGCATAGGGGCTCATGCTTATAATATCACTTTGGGAAGTCAAGGTGAGAGGATGACTAAAGACTAGAAATTCAAGACCAGCCTGGGCAACATAGAGAGACCCTGTATCTACAAAAATTAAAAAAAAAAATTAGTCAGATGTGGTGATGCATGCCTGTAGTTTCAATTACGTGGGAGACTGAGACGGGAGGATCATTTCGGTCCAGGAACTGGTGACTACAATGAGTTGTGATTGCCCTATTGCACTCCAACCTAGGAGCCAGAGCCAGATGTGTTCTCTAAAATAAGGGGAAAAAAGGTCAAATGAAGGACAAGAAGCCGATTTCAGAAAGTCTATTTCACATGGTGGCCACAAACTTTCAAAAGGTTGTTTTAAAATAATGTCCTAATGTTCAGATGGTTAATAATATCTGAGCCATTTATTCAAACTATTTAAATAGTTCTTTTTTAATTTTGTTTTTCAGGCATTCTTTTCAGCATTTATACTACAAAATCAAATATTTGCAATGCAAAATAAGTTTCAAAGATTGAAAGAATTTAAACAGAAGTTGAAACAACAAAAATTTTAGTTTTTATTATGTTCCCTTTCAAAATTGAAAGTGTATTTTTAAAACTAATCAAACTGATATTTTAATACATGACACTTTGGAAAGGTTGTTAAAATTAGAGAACCGAAACGGTAGAATATTTTGAAAGTTATCTTAGGTTTTATTATGCTTTGTATAAAAAATGCATTCTAGAAGATCAAAGACCTTATTTTGGTCCAATCCTGAAATTTTTAAAAATTTGGTCAAATTTACAGGTCATTGTAATGTTGATATAGTTAATCATCAAAAGGAATCTGCGTCTTATTTGTCTAATAAAGGCCTAAAGGGATTTACAATGCTAGTAGTATATCATGTAAGATATGAAGGACTCTAAAGTATAGTGAAATAAGCAAATCGTTTTTTCTTAATCTTTGAACACCAAATGCAGCACATCATGAACAGATTGTAAGGTAATGTTAGTATGAAGACTGATGTCATCACAATAGAATAACATTTAATTGCCTTTATTTAAACAACAATAAGAAATACTGGATATGTTTTAACTTGTGATGTGATTAATAAACTATAAAAATATTTATATTTATTTTTTGGCCCTGATAAAATAGTGTAGCACATATAACAGATATTCACAGGTGTGCACAAGTTATTACTTCCCCCTTGAGCTATGATAATGTTTAGCCTGTGCTTGTTCAGCTCATTCAATTAGCTTAATAAACAAATATGCTATTTCTGTGATTCAAATATGATGGCTTTTTTAATTATATAAGGTACTTTTTTTTTTTTGGTGAATTTAATAAGAAGGTGGAATATTCTTACTCCTATTCTAAAACCTACATTAAAATGCACATGAATACCCTAGTGGGCATCAGGAATCAGGATCAAATGCAATCAAGGAACAAAGAACGTCACACACAAATTAAAGACATTTAAGAAATATAAAGAGATATAATATGAAATAACATGTTTTACTGAAAAAGAAAGTATTAGATCAGAAATTTGTATGTAATGAAGCTCTATAGGGCATTGTTTTGAATCAAAGGGCAGACATTAGTAAAGTTGTACAGTTAAAAAAATGACTATATATAAAGCTGCATGTTTATCGAAAGACCTACAAGTTAGATAGAGAAAAATTGAAAGCATATTTGATAAGACTAGAACTTCAGCAGATATATGACTATATTTTCTGAATAAAAAAGAAAAGAAACTGGAAATGTAAAAATCAATGGATAATGGAGTCAATTATTATGGGTGAATTGCATATAAATAGAAATTTTCAAAGAGTATATACATCTGAATTTTACATTTGAAATGGAGATATGAATTATTAAGCAGTCTCTTCAGATTTTAAATTTTTTAAGAGAAAATTATTTTTAATGAAAATATCTGATTTACCAAAAGCAGCTACTGACTTCCTTCTTAAATATTTTGTCCTGTAGAAATTTCTTCTGAAATTGTTTTAAGCGGCATGCAATCTCACTATTTTGTAATATAAAATTAGCATCATTTTTTGATTTTTAAAAACTTCTTCATAAAATTGCTTACTGCAATCTTAACCAAAGTTCAAAGTGGCTTTCAGAACTATTTTCACAATACCAGTTATAGTGGTGTCATGTGAAAAAGTTTCCGTGAGCTGAAGTTCATTAACAAAAATATTATAATTGTTGCTTGGTCAAAGAGATGGTGCCAATTGTAGCAAATGTTCAACTGAAAATTTAAAAGAAACAGCTTTTAAAAATATTATTGATGTTTGCTTAAACTAAGAATGTATAATTTCCATCAAATTGAGAATGTATAATTATAATACATTTTGATTTTATATAAGTTAAATACTTAATGGTGTGAGTTTTAATATATCTACTTTAAAAAATATATTTCTCAATCACATTAACATTCCAGAAGTGCTGATCACTAAAATTCACTAAACAATATATATAGGGGTTCTCACTTTTCCTTTTACCTCATGCTTCTATATAGCTCAGCATGGTATTATTTACAAGCAATGGCAAGTAAAGCAACACTGAGAGGCATAAATGAATTCTTATAGTTTATTAAGTCTTGTGATTAGGCTCCCCAAATGAGATAAATGCCACTATTTTATCATAAAATCAAGGATTTTATCATTGTGACAAACCACAATAATAGGTCCCACTTATCTACCTTATTTCTTATGGCATGAGCACTTAGGGTTTTGATCAGGAATTGGTTGCCAGTTCCAGTTTCCATAAGGGTGTCACCTGCATTTTCTAAGGTTCTCACACTGTTGGTGGGAGGGTAAACCTGTACAACCTCTGTGGAAAACAGTTTGGTGATTCCTAAAAGATCTAAAAGTTGACCTTCCATATGACCCTATAGTCTCCATACTGGGAATATTCCTGGAGGAACACAAATCACTCTATAAAAAAAAGATACCTGAACATGCATGCTAATTGCAGCACTATTCACAGTAGCAAAAACATGGAACCAACTGTGCTGCCCATCAAAAGTGGACTGGATTAAAAAAATGTGGTACATATATATGATGTAATATTGCACAGCTATTAAGAAGGACAAAATTATGAACTTTGCAGCAACTTGAATAACTTAGAATCTATACTACTAAATGATCTATCATAGAAATAAGAGTGAGTATCACGTGTTCTCACTTATAAGTGGATCTTGAACAATTATCATAATACTATTTAAAAAAAGGATTAGCTATAGGGGAAACTGCTAGGGGGAGGGGAGGCATGAGAGGCAGTAGTAGTGGGAAACTGGCAGGGGAGGGGTGAGCACATTTCATCAAGGGGCCTGCATAATGAACACTTACATACCTAACTCTGGATTGTACCCAACATCTTTAAAATAAAAAATAAATTAAAATAAACTTAAAAAGAAAATTGCATTATCTCTTAAATGTTTTTTTACTGGAAGTAGTATACACTGTTATCTCATTGACTAGAACAAACCACTTGGTCACATCTCACTCTCAGGGGACAGCAATGTGAGATCTTTCCTTATTTCCAAAAAAGTATAGAGAAATTTTATATTAGAAAGCAGTTATAAGAACATGAAAACAATATGAAATCATTTTAAAACAGTTCTAAAACATATTTCTGTATATTATTTCGGCAATTAACAAATTACACAAGGAAGTAATTAACTTCACATATTTGTAAATGGAAGAATCAGTATCTTAATCTAAGTTCTCAAGTTTTGAATCTTCCATTATTTTTGTAGAGCAAGAGATTTTGAATAAAATTTTACTAAATCATAAAATGCTTTTTCAAGTATTGACTAGTAACCTGAAGCAACTCATCTTTGGCAATCTTAGATGTATCCAGGAACAGAAAACATAAGCAAGATATTTACCTTAATTCCACTCAGAATTAGATAGTAAGCTAAAAATAGTTTAAAAATTAGTAAAGCATTGCCTTCCATATTTGCTTTAATGTCTTTATTTATATCATCTAGATATTACTACACCATTAATACTTCAAATTGTTGCAATTTAATATAATAATAATCTGTTTTTTCTCTTTATAGTTAGGCTACACAACTTCCCCACTGCTTTTGTGGGATTGATTCCTGTGGTTGCATTTATCCGAACGGTCAGCTATGCAAGAAGCCCTCATTCTTTGGCAGATAATGCTAGCTGTTAACTGCCTCACTTCTCCTTTATATTGATTTCTTACTCTAGTTTATTAAACAATGTAAACCTCTCCATTTTGTAATTTTAAGGAAGGCTTAAAAGAAAAATAGAAGCTGCAAAATGTCTTGAGGCCAAGCTTCATAATTTACCCACCATTTCCTCCAAATTATTTTGGTCAATGCACAAGGGCAGTCCAGAGCCAAAAGATGTGGGAATAAAGAGGTGTGGAAAAACTTGTGGCCTGTTTAATCTACCAGAGGGTTTATTATTTTGATTTTCTAGATATGAAATTAGAGAAGTTAACTAGAATAATAGTTATTACAAAATGTTTTTAAACTAGTGATAGGTAAAAAACTCTGATACTAAGTCATTCTTATAGAATATGAGTAGATAATCATTAGAGATACATGCATATGTATGAATGGTGCATATATGCTTATGTATGTGTGTTTGTATGTGTACAAGTAACAGGGAGAAAGAGAGAAAGATTTTTCTGAATGTTTCAAACCATTTTTGTTTCTGTTTTATCTATATATTTCAATATAATATATTTTGAAATTGTACTGTCATTCATAACTACAGGGCTTTTGGAAGCTGGTTTGTTTTCAATTTGATGATCTAACAAAGCTACATAGTAGTTGTGGGAGTGTTATATTGTCTTCTGTGAAATATATCATGTTAAGGACAAATTAGGTATGTAACTGTAAAGCTTCTACCATCTGTAAATGATATGAAGCATTTATAAATTATAGAGGATCTGAAATATATTAGGGCTGTTTTCAAAAAACATTCTATATTTCACTTTCAGGAGCTATGCTCACAGGTTGCAGCATTAACAGAAAGGAAATGATAAAATACTAATGGAAAATTCATAAGCGACTATCACTAATTGCTTATATCCAAGTCCTAACAAATGATTTAGATTGACAGATATCTTGAAGAATTGCTGAAATGAAACCATATGTCTGATAATTTCAGGGTGATGACAGTTAAGAAAAGTGAGCATTGCCATGATTGGGTAATAGAATTTGTGAATATCAGGATTTCTGTCAGAAACTTGAGAGGAACAGACACATCCTCCTCTACACCAGTCAGAGGCAGATTACAGCACTCAGCTGAGCATCTCATGTGAAAACTCCGTGACACCATCAACCTTTTTCATGTCTTTTTGTTTTTTGACTAGACAGAATCACCCACTCTGCCATCTGATCATGAGGTTTGGAACTTTCTTGCTATTATGGCTTTTGATTGACATACATAAAACTAGAATTTTAGCAGTAAAATTAAAAAATGGAAAAAAATTGTCAATTTTGTAAGGCTTTAATTGGACTTATTTTCACACCGTCTTAATATATAAAATATGATAGAAATATAATAAATGTATTAAATGAATATTTTTAAATGTTTGTGTGATATTATAAATGCGGAAAAACAATTATACCAAATGTTACATTTATTAGCTTATGCATTCATGGAAACAAACTTGATGGGACACATTTTAAACTATCTTCATCTCTAGCAAAGATAAAGTTTTAATTACTCATAGATAAATCTTTAAATGCAAGATTATTATGAAAAATATACTAGAAATATTTAAACAGAAATCATCTTTGTGACAGTAGAAAGGTATGAGGAAATAGTTTAGAATGGAGTTGGAATGTATAAAGTCTTGCGTTAGACATAGACAGTTTTCTGACTTTTAAGTGGAAGTCAGATGGAAATGTGAGTTTGGAGCTCATCAACAAAATAAAATTAAATACATAGTTTGTGAAAGAACAGTTCCATGAAGCCACTGAAGTAAAATGAGAACAAAGAGAAAGAATATGAAGAATGCAAGAAACACAATGATCTAGCCTAGAATCCCAGAGGATTTCAGAAAATAAGTCAACAAAACCACAAAACCCCATGCTATAAGAGATAAGATAGATAAGGGGGACTGCATCAAAAAATATTTGCCAATTGCATATCTGACAAATGCCTAACATCCAGAATCTACATGGAGCCCAAACGTGCCAAAAGAAAAAAAAAATAGCCCTATGAACAAAGTGGGCAAAAGACTTGAATAGACACTTCTCAAAAGAAGACCTACAAGCAGCCAACAGACACATGAAAAAAATGCTCAGTCTCACTAATCATTAGAGAAATAAATCAAAACCACATTGAAATACCCCTAACTGCAGTAATAATGGCCATCACTAATAAAACAAAACACAATAAATGCTGGCAAAGATGCAGAAAACAGGGAATGCTTCTATACTGTTGGTGGAAATGCAAACTAGATTAAGCTCTATGGAAAACAGTGTGGTAGTTCCTAAAAGAACTTGAAATTTACCTTCCATAGATTTCAGCAATCCCCCTTCTGAGAATATACCCTGAGTAACTTAAATCACTCTATGGAAAATATACCTGCACATACATGTTTATTGCAGCACTTATTTACAATAGCAAAAACATGGAAGCAATCATGTTGCTTATGAAAACTGGACTGGATTAAAAAAAAAAATGTGGTACATATACCCAATGGAATATTATGCCTCCATAAAGAAGAACAAAATTATGAACTTCACAGCAACTTGGATGAATTTAGAGTCATAATACTCAGTGATTTATCACAGAAACGAAAAACAGAGTACCATATGTTCTCACTCATAAGCAGATCCTGAACATTAACCATAATGCTATAAGAAAGGAATTGGCAGTAGCTGGAAATTTCCAGGAGAGTGGGGAACATATAACATTAATAAGCATATCTGACCAGGTTCGGTAGCTCAGCTTGTAATTCTAGCACTTTGGGAGGCTGAGGCAAGTGGATTGCATGAGCCTGCACATTCGAGACCCACCTGGGCAACTTGGCGAGACCTCATCTCTACAATCAATCAAAAATTAGCCAAGAGTGGTAGCGTGTGCTTGTAGTTCCAGCTACTTGGAAGGCTGAGGCAGAAAGTCTCCAGAACCCAACAGGTCAAGGCTTCAGTGGCCGGGAGCGTGCCGCTGCACTCCAGTCTGGGCGACAGAGTGAGACTCCAACTCTAAATAAATAAATAAATAAATAAATAAATAAATAAATAAATAAATAAATAAATAAATAAATAAACGTATTTGGTCTTAAACCAGGCAAAGTGGGGACCAAAGGTAGGCCCAAACTTAACCTGTAGGATGACCACTTGTATACTTGAATCCTGAATTGAGCCCCACATGTCTAAAATAAAATAAATATAAAAATAATAAAGAAAAATAATTTTAAAAATATTATGGTAATACCGATAATATGAAAGTAATGAAAACATTTTCAGAAATTTTTAAAAGTCTTTAGGTCCTCCTATAAGAAATTAAGGGAGGATCTTCTAGATTATTTCAGTAAGCAACTCCGATTTAAGCATATCTCACATATATAGACCTACAGTTTCATGATCTTACTGGCTACATGGCTGTCTAGCACTCAAGACTTTAGGACTTGGAGTTTACATGCAAACTGCAGCAAAGCAGAGTGAGGTCTGGGAAGAGGCAGAGTGAAAACAGGTGGTTCTTCATGCCTTTTTGACTGGCCAATCTAGATGAAGTATTTGTTAGATTATTTATTATATACATGAAACATGCTCATTCCATAATTCATAAAATGTTTACTTTAACACATTTACTGTAGCTAATTCTGTATATTATTAATACATGTTATAGGCTACTTAAGTTGGGAATGGTGCTTAATTCTCTTAAACTAAGTTTTATCACCTGAAATAGAGTGACTATATAAATTATCCCAATGTATTGATTTGAGAAAATATATATGTGTAATTTTGGAAATTCCAAAATTATAAAAATAAGTAAAGTATCAGTGATTGCCAAAGGTTATGAATTGAGGCGAGTGTGTCTATTTTGCAAATATTCATACATACTCATAAAATACTTGCATATGTGTATACACACAAACATCAAGGTTCTTAACTTAGATTCTGACATATATCAAATGATTAATATATAATGGTCATTGTTTTCAACAACTGTCACTTATCTCAATAACATTTTTGAAATAATGACAACATTAATAGTAGAATACTGAGAGACTAAAGAAGTAATGGTAACATAGCCATGCCTTGAAGAATAAACACCATTTTCAGAAGCAGGATAAAAGAATAAAAATAATTTTAATCCAGATCAATTTACTGTCACCTAGTGCCGTTCCATATACATTAGCAATCATCCAGCAAACTGAACAAAGGAATCAGTGATCATAAAAAGCAGCACAGAGGAATTTCAGCATGACATCTAGACATAGATCTTTACCACTACTATTGAATTTCTTTCCTATTGAAAAAGTCATCTATGAGATCCTCAATCACATTGATTCAAAAAAAGATAGTAAACCGATCATTAACTAAAATAACTTATTATCCTAAATTGTCAGCTTGAGCATCACTAAAAACAGAGAGAAACAGAAAAAAAAAACATGAGACATGTTAATGTCATGAGCAAATAATATAGTGGGATTCATTTTTAAAATAAAAAGGTTATCATACCCAGCAACAGAGCTCCTATGGCAGACATTCTTAATGTAAAAGAAAATCTTAAAAACAGAGCTGAAAAGTATATTGAACTATCTAGAAACTAAACATTGGATTTAAGTTTGCAGTTCAGTAATGAAAGGTTAAAGTGTCAGGACAATGTCAGTGTAAAAATTAAAAATCACATATTGAGGAATGTAAACATTACTCCTAACACGTTCCAAATCCTGAATTAGTGGAAGCAAAATAGTAATATCATTTACTACAATCCACTTTACTCTCCCTGTGTAAGACAATAATTAAGATTGTATAAATCATGAGATCGTCTCATCTCAATCTTCAAATTTCTGTATGCCCAATCCCATTCTAATATCCAAGAGAACTTCTGTAAGAGGGCCAATTATCTCACCGAAGATAGATATCTGTTTGTTTCATTACAGATGGATTAATAAAGAAAAGGCATGTTACACCCTTTCAAAAGGAAATAAAGCTCTATTTATATACTGGTATGCAAATTTACACAAGCTTATCCTCAAAGCACAAACTTCTTTTGTCTGTATGCATCATTCTTTTATTTGTCCATTCACATAAATTTTATGAAAAATTATACAAAATATTTCACTAGATAGCATTATCTATACCATTTCCAAGACTGAAATTATTAACCACTTTGGGATTCACTTATATATAAAACAGGAGTCATATTACAAATCGTATACATTGTTTTGTTGATCAAAGAGAAGATGGAAGATGCTAAGCAAATATATGTCTGCAAAATATTATAATTATAAAAAGCACATAGTATATTTAAAATTAGAAAAGCACTGTATGATATTAAAGAAAAAAGTGTCTCTTGCTCTTTCTTGTACGGTGCTTCTAATTTTAATATGTATCTATTTTTACTTTATCATTGTTTAGTTCTTAGTATATTCTAAAACTGTCCTGTCCAACACTGTAGCAACTAGTTACTATTTAAATTAAATTTGAATAAAATATAAGAATTTTTAAAACTTTAGTTTCTAAGTATGTATGTACCACGCTTTATGTATTCATTCACTCTGAAGAACATGTTGGTTACTTCTAAGTTTTGGCAATTATGAATAAAGACGTTGCAAACATGTGTGGGTTTTTGTGTTGACACAGGTTTTCAGTTCCTTTGAATAAATATCAGAAGTGTTATTTTTCACTTTGCATGGTAAAAATATGCTTAGTGTCCTAAGAAACTGTCAAACTATTCCGAAGAGGCTCTACCATTTTTCGTTCCCATCAGCAATGAATGAGAGTTTCTGTGCGTCCACATCCTTGCCAGCATTTGGCAGTCAGTGTTCCAGATCATGTTTATTCTAATTAGTGTATAGTGATGTCTCATTGTTGTTTTATTTTAACATTTCCCTGATGACATATGATGCGAAACAGCTTTTTACATGTTATTTACCATCTATGTATATTCTTTGTGAAGGATCTGTTAAGGGAATTGGTCCAATTTTCTTTGGGTTGTTTCTTGCCCTATTGTTGACTTTATGATTTTTTTGTATATTTTAAATCAGAATCCTTTATCTGATATGTGTTTTGAAAATATTTTCCCGGCTTGTGACTTTCCTTTTCATTCTGTTTATAATCCCTTTCACAGAGCATGTTTTGTTGTTGTTATTATTATTATTATTATTATTATTATTATTTTAATGGTGTCAGGCTGTCAATTCTTTCTTTGATGAGGCATGCTTTTGATGTTGCATCTAAAAAGTAATCACCAAACCCAATGTCCTCTAGACTTTGTCTTATGTTGTCTTCTAGGAGTGTTATAGTTTTGTATTCCACAATCAGACCTATGATCCATACTGAGTTAATTTTGTGAAGGAAAGTCTGTGACTTGATTAATCTTTTGCATGTGGATGTCCAATTGTTCTGGCCTTGCTTGTTGAAAAAAATTGTCTTTTCTCCACTGTTTTGCCTTTTCTCCTCTGTCAAAGATCAATTGAATATATTTATTTGGGTCGATTTCTGGGCTATAGATTTTATTCCATTAATGTACTTGTCTATTTAGTCACCAGTACTTCTGCTCTATATAACTAATGTAGCTTTACAGTATGTCTTGAAGTTGAGTACTGTACATCCTCCAATTTTGTTCTACTTCAGTAACGTGTTGACTATTCAGAGATGCTGGCTTCTCCATATAAACTTTAGAATCAGTTTGTCGATATTCACAAAATAACTTGCAAGATTTTGATTGATGTATTGAATCTATAGATCAAGTTGGAAATAACTATCTCAACAATATTTAGTTATTCTACTCATAGATATGGACTATCTCTCCATTTATTTAGTTATTTGGGTTTTTTTTTAATCAGTTTTGTAATTTTCCTAACAAGGTCTTCCATAATTAACTAAAGTATTTCATTTTGGTGCTTCTAACATAGATGTAATGCATATTTAATTTTAAATTCCACTTGTTCATTGCTTGTATGTGGAAAAGTGATTGACTTTTGTTTATTAACCTTGTATTCTAGAAACCTGCTATTACTGCCTAATCATTCCAGAAGATTTGTGCTGATTATTTCAGATTTACTCTATAGACAATTATGTTATTTGTGAGTAAAAAGTTTACTTCTGACCGAGCATGGTGGCTCACACCTATAATCTCAGCACTTTGGGAGGCCAAGGCGAGAGGATTGCCTGAGCCCAAGGGTTTGATACCAGTCTGGGCAACTTGTCGAGACCTCTTCTCTACAAAAAAATCAAAAAATTAGCTGGGCGTAGTGGTGCACACGTATGGTTCCAGCTACTTGGAAGGCTGAGACAGAAGGATACCTAAGCCCAGGAGGTCAAGGCTGCAGTGGCCGTGAGCATGAGCATGCCACTGCACTCCAGCCTAGGCTACAGAGTGAGACTCTAACTAAAAACAACAACAAAAAAGTGTATTTCTTACTTCCCAATCTATATGCTTTTTATTTCCTTTATTTGCCATATTGAATTAGCTAGAACTTCATACAAATTTTAGACCTTTTATCTATTAATATTTATTTTAAAATATAATTAAAATTTTGATAGAAGTTGTATTGAATTTGTAGATCATTTTGGGTATGGGTATTTTAATAATATTAATTCTCCCAATCCATGCACACAGGACTCCTTTACATTTACTTTTGGATGCTTTAAAATGTGTAATCAGTGTTTTATAATTTTCGGTGTTCAAGACTTTTACCAACTCAATTTAATTTATTCTTAATTATTTTAGTCTTTGATACTATTGCAATATAGATTATTTTTTAAATTTACTTGCTTCTGTGATTAGTCCACCACATAAAATAAGTGGTTTGTGTCCATATTCTGTTCATTTTAATTGAAAATATATCATCTATAAACACTGGACTCAATAGTGTAGAGAGATGCTCACACTCAGAAAGCCAAAGGAAACTAACATCAAAAAAGAAGAACTCTGCCTGCCTTAAAATTCTCACTAGGGGAGCACTTTTTAACACTGCAGAATTTATAGATGTATACATATCTTTCTTGCTCTTCTTCTTTGTCTTTCTGCCTCTCCAGCTTTTCTAATTATTTGTAGATAATTTCCATTAAGTTAAATGTATTTTTCAGATGACTCCACCTCTAATTCTTGATTTAGGTACTGTAACGACATTGTGTGAACTCCCTTAAAAATGAATTTGGGAATTGAGAACTTTATGCACTTTGAACACTTTTGTTTTTTAGACATTTGCCATCAAACTTTTAGACTTAGCACTCCAAATACAGGTCACATAATCTATTCAGGATCTTTCCTTTTCCATTCCCTTTCCTTCCCTTCCCTTCTCTTCTTTTCCTTCTCTTTTCCGTCACTTTTGACCTAAGTGCAAATAATTTAATAAATAACCTTTATCTGCTGGAATTCCTATGGTGCAGGCAGGCACCTGGGGGTGGTGCTAAATTGGAACACTTTCCACAAACAGTCCTTGATTCCTAATTCTCGGAAAACTGGCCTACATATTCTATGCTTGAAAAATTCCCACTTTTCCACCTGGCAGAGTACATCACACATGTATTTTCTTCTTCAGTACATATTAGGAATTCATCTTAGGCTTTTTGAAAAACATATTATCTTGCTGTAGTCCAGGAAAATAGTAAAAAAATTCACTTAACATAGTCTTTCTCCTTTCGTCATTGTACATTATACATATCATTTATCTTACATGTGTATTTTTGCTGTCATAGCAATAGAAATTTAAGAAGTAAACTACAAATATGAGCCAGGCTCGGTGGCTAAGCCTGTAATCCCACGCCTTTGGGAGGCTGAGGTGAGTGGATTGCCTGAGCCCACAGGTTCGAGACCCGCCTGGGCAGCGAGACCTCATCTCTACAATGAATCAAAAAATCAGCCGGGCATGGTAGCACATGCCTGTAATTCCGGCTACTTGGAAGGCTGAGACGGAAGGATCGCCGGAGCCCAGCAGGTCGAGGCTGCGGTGGCCGGGAGCGGCCACTGCATTCCAGTCTGGGCAACAGAGTGAGACTCCAACTCAAAAAAAAAAAAAAAATACAAATATGCATGCTCAGTTTGACATCTGAATCTAGAAGCTAAAATGAGTTTAAAGTATATTATATTATATATTATCAATATAATGTATTAATATATAACAATAAATATATAATACATAAAAATAATAAACATATACTGTATTATATAGAAATAGTATTTGCACTTATATCTAATGTTAGGTGTTTTTCCTTTAAAAGCTGTTCGATTTCTTTTGAGAAAAATAAAAGTGCTAGTTTTTCTGTTAATCCCTCCTCGGGACTGGAGAGCACAAAGCCCAATTCTTTACCTTGATGCATGAAGTAAAATTAATTCTCTGGCCAGGCTCGGTGGCTCAGCCTGTAATCCCAGCACTTTGGGAGGCTGAGGTGAGTGGATTGCCTGAGTCTGTGGATTCGAGACCTGTCCGGGCAACTTGGCGAGACCTCATCTCTGCAATAAATAAAAAATTAGCCGGACATGGTAGCGCACGCCTGTAGTTCCAGCTACTTGGAACGATGAGGTGGAAGGATTGCCAGAGCCCAGCAGGTCGAGGCTGCGGTGGCTGGGAGCATGCCACTGCACTCCAACCTGGGTGATGGAGTGAGACTCCCACTCAAAAAAAAAAAAAAATTAATTATCCAGGGTCCTCACAGAACCAGGTTGACTAGAGGACTTAACCTGAAATTGCAGGCTTGCTTGTCTTCTTCTCCCTCTTACACTGTTTTCCCCAATCTCTAACTAGTTTTCTGTTAGAACATGTCCTTATTACATTATTACTTATACTTGAATCTTTGGCTCAAGGTCTGCTCTGTGAGCCCAATCTAAAACATTTGTTCCTGGAAGTGGCCCCAGGAAACAAGATCTAAAATTGAGACTTTGTGTTTGGAACATTCATCATTCAGATGTCAATGGGAACTCAACTCTGGTAGCAGGTGGAGTGCTGAAACTTCTGATATCCTGGTATGCTATAAAATTTAAACTGCCAATTACAGATATGTGGCAGAGATATTAATTTCAAGAATTTTGGAAGTGGGAATTTGTTGCTGAGTATCCTTGGAACATTAAAGAGAAAATAATTACTCGGGTAGGTAGGTATCAATAAAGACAAGGTGTGAAAGTAGAGTGCATCCAGCTATTATACAAAAACACACAGATGACCAGGAGCTGGAGGACAGATCATTTTTAAAATAAAGGAATTTTCAGTTTTCTGATATAGAAAAAACGTTTAGACATGGTTGCATGTACAATGTGCATACTACATTTTGCAGTAGAGAATTCAACCCTCAAATTACCCTGAAACTTCTGGAAGTAGATTTTGAGTGTGCTGGAATTGGGGCAGAGTTGGAAAATAAAGTTGGATATAGGAGAGTTTTCAATATGGAAATATTTATCCCAGCCTTGGCATTTTATACCTTGGCAAGAGTCCCTGGAATCAGATTTGATATTCTGGTAGATAAATGCCTCTTGGAAACTATGGAAAAAATAATACCACATTAAAGTGGAAATGCAAAAAATATTATGAAATAATTGACTTTGTGAGAGGAGAAAGAACAACAGAAATAGAAGGTTCTGGACCCACAGGTTGATTTTTCTCTACTTTTTGAAGTCAGATATGACTCACACTTCAATATTTTCATAAAAATATGGATATTGATATTCCTATAAAGATTGGATTAAAATAATTTTGTATCCTATTTTCAGTTGCACTACCATGTCCAGTGACTTTTTTACACGTGTTCTTCAGTGGAAAAAAATTAGCAGTTGAGAGTGCTATACATTTTTAAAATTATTATGAGTTTATTTTTATATTCTTTTATTATTCAGTCAAAAATAAGGACTTTTGGGGTGTTGCCACATGTTGCATAATGCAAAACCGCTTCAGGACCAAAGCCCAGCAGGAATGGATGAAGTCCCCTTGCGTCAAATGTGTGTTATCCATCTACCATCCGAAAACTGTTCACCATACCAGTTGAAGGAACCCAACCTGGCACTGCATTTTGGGCAAAGAAGCTGAAATAAAGCAAATGTGTTACTTTATTCATGCACTTTCTCACAAAACAAATAGTTATCTTTGGCAACAAAGGATATAAAAACAGCCTACTGGTAAGATGGCAAAAGGACAAGCTGAACTGTGATGATCTCCACAAAAGGTGACTCCAGAAGGCAGTTCCATGTGCCCCTGCAGATGCCAACTACACGGGGGGTGGTTGCTGTAACGGGTCCCACACAGCAAACAGCCTCCATCGCACTATGGGCCTCTGCAAGGGACTACTGCTGTTTGCTACCAGCTGCTGACACTGGGTTCTTGACTCTACCCCAGGAATTTCCAGCTCCCACCTCCACCCCAAGCCACAGGCAGCACACCAAATGCTGTGCCCAGCCATATCGCTGGTTGCCAGTGCCTGATGCTGGACACAGACCATCCATTGCTCATCATAGTGGATCACTTATGGACAAGGATGAGTGGAGAGAAAGGAGGAGTCGACAGAAAGGATTGGCAAAGAGGAGCCACCCACTGCAGCCATTTTCCAGGCAAAGATTTGCATAGTCCCTCCCTACTCCGAGCAGCCTCCACCTTGTTTCTAAGGTAACCTTCCAAAACAGGAGACAGAAGCCCCTGCCCTACACAGACAACTCAGTCATCAGGCAGCAAGGCAGCAAGTCAAGGGAACCGACCCAATCTATGAGTAAATCTATCTACCCGTAATGAGAGCAAAGGGGAGGGGTTAGAGATCAGAAATGAAGAGACTTTAGACACTCAGGAAAGACTCCAGAGCTAGTCCGGTTTCTTATTTTGATTTTATTGTTTTGACTGTTTGTTTTGTTCCCTTTTGTCTGCTTTTTGATTTAGACTACCTGTTTGTGTTGGGATAAAACAAGTCAAAAGGCATGAGTTTATTGGACTGTCTTTGTGTGATTACTGGTATGCTTTAGGGAATTTTTTTGTTTGTTTGTTTTTTACTCTTTTCTGGCCTTGTGTTTCTTTTCATTCGTTAGTTGGTATGTATGTCCATTTTCCCATTTACTCTTCTCTCTCTCTAACTTCCTCTTGACCCCTCTTCTTCCATTATTTTCCTTTTTCTTACCTTCTTTTGTTCCAGGGAGCAAACCTAAACCCAACAAATTGTAAGGCAGTGGGAAGTGGATTCCACTGTGCCCATACAACTTCTGGTGGATACCAGGATCTGCAGATAGATTATGAATCACAGCTTCCCCCTCAATTAAACCTCAAAACTGCAAAAAGTACAACCCCCAACCAACAGTCCAGCCTCAAAAGTGAACAAAGCCAGAGGATGCTCATAAGGAAGAAGAGGAGACTGAACAAAAAGAAGTAAAAGCAACACCACCTTCCCTGAAAAACAGAATCAAATAAGGGGAGGGAAAGTGGGAGAGAAAAATCTACACAAATTAAGAGAAACCAAAAGAAGAATAAGGGTCTCTCACAGACCACTGAGAGGTCAGACACTGAGAAAACTGACTTCAGAATGCAAACAATGAAGAACCCCCAGAATGACTGGTCTCAAACTACAAACCCAGATATCAAGACATTGATGGAGAGATTAAAAAGAATTGAAGAGAGACAAGAGGAAACAAGGAAGGAGCTGATAACTAAGATAAAAGTGGTAAAGAATACTGTGAATGAAATAAATA
Organism: Cephalopachus bancanus; assembly: GCA_027257055.1. Taxonomy (NCBI): domain Eukaryota; kingdom Metazoa; phylum Chordata; class Mammalia; order Primates; family Tarsiidae; genus Cephalopachus; species Cephalopachus bancanus. Next base: position 2,213,494 of record JAPVLO010000089.1, read on the forward strand.
ACAAACTGATAAGTATGGATAGCAGAATTAGCCAAGCAGAAGAAAGAATCTCAGAGATTGAGGATCAAAATATAGAACTAACTCTCAATTGCTCAAACTGTCAAAAACATAGATAAGAAGCTTAAAAAGATAGAACAAAACCTTCAGGAGATGAGCAATTACTTCAAGAGACCAAACATAAGAGTAATTGGACTTCCTGAGCCAGAAAGAGAGACAGAGACCATCCTGGAACAAACAATCCATAGAATTATTCAAGAAAGCTTTCCTCATCTCATCAGTGATGTGAAAATTCAAACACAAGCGATTCAGAGAACTCCTGCAAGACAACAAATGAGAAGACCAACTCCCAGACACATAATAATTTGCCTGAACAAAGTAGGTATAAAAGAAAAAAATCCTAAAGGCAGCAAGAGAAAACAGTCAGACTACCTACCAGGGAAGACCAATTAGAATAGGAGCAGATTTATCTACAGAAACCCTTCAGGCTAGAAGAGCTTGGAGCCCTATCTTCAAAGTTCTAAAAGATATACAATTTCAACCAAGAATAACCTACCCAACCAAGCTAAGCTTCATCAGTGAGGGAGAATTAAAATCTTTCCCAGATATCAAATCCCTAAGAACTTATGCTGCCACTAGACCAACTCTACAAGAAACACTTAAGAAAGTATTAAACACAGAAGTAGAGGAAAAAAGAACAATAACATTCTTCACAAGAGTACAGGAAAAAAATTAAAAATACATGAACCAACCCCAAAACCAAAAGAAAGACAACAAACAAACAGGAACAGCAACAACAACTCTATAAGAACATTATGATAGGGATCAACTGTCACATTTCAATAATTAGTCTGAATGTAAATGGACTAACTGCATCACTGAAAAGACATAGAATGGCAAAATGGATCAAATATCACCGGGCAATAATATATTGCCTCCAAGAGACTCCTCTCTCTAGAAAGGACACTCACAGACTCAAAGTAAGAGTATGGGAAACAAAATTTCAGGCAAATGGAGCACAAAAGAAAGGAGGAGTCATGATCTTAATCTCAGACAAAATACCCTTTAAGCTATCAAAAATTTAAAAAGATACAGAAGGCCACTACATAATGATCAAACAAGAAATACCCATCTTAAACATATATGCACCCAACGCAGGAGTGCCAACTTTCATAAAGCAGCTTCTAGATAAACTCAAAAAAGATATTGACTCTAACACTATCTTAGCTGGGGACTTTAATACTCCACTCACAACCCTAGACAAATCATCAGGACTAAAAATCAGCAATGACAACTGGAACCTCAGTGTAACTCTTGAACAAATGGACTTAACTGATACCTACAGAACACTCCACTCAATGACTACAGAATATACATTCTACTCATCATCACATGGAAAGTACTCTAAGATTGAACACATACTTGTCCATAAATAAAGTATAAACAAATTTCAAAAGATCGAAATCTTGCCATGCACCTTCTCGAACCACAGTGGAATAAAAATAAACATCAACATCAACAAGGTTCCCTCAAAACCCACAAAGACATGGACACTAAACAGCATGATGCTAAACAACTCCTGGGTCAATGATGAAATCAAAACAGAGATTAAAAGATACCTGGAAACAGTTGAAAATGAAGAAACATCTTACCAAATTCTATGGGATGCCATGAAAGCTTTAGTAAGAGGGGAATTCATACCTCTACAAATGCACATGAAGAAAATAGAAGGATCACAAATTAACATCCTAAAAAGTCACCTAAGGAAGCTGGAAAACCAAGACCACCAAAACCCTAACTTCAGCAGAAGAATCCAGATCACCAAAATAAAAGCTCAAATCCATGTGGGAGGTGAACTTTTCTTAAATAAATCTTTTCTTCTCTCAAAAAAAAAAAGCCCAAATCTGGGACATAGAAGGCAAAAGGATAATACAAAAAATCAACGAAACAAAAAGCTGGTTCTTTGAAAGGATAAACAAGATCGATGATCCCCTAGCTAGACTTACTAAGAAAAAGAGAGAAAAATTCAAATAAACACAATCACAAACACAAAGATGAAGTCACATCTGAAGCTGAAGAAATAAAAAAGATCATTAGAGACTACAATGTACACATGTATGGAAACAAAATTGAAAACCTTAAGGAAATGGAAGACTATCTGACATCACACAACCTGTCTAGGTTGAAACAAGAAGAAATTGAGACCCTAAATAGACCAATAACAATCAAGGAAATTGACTACATAATAGGAAAACTACCTCCAAAAAAATGTCCTGGACCAGATGGATTTCCAGCAGAATTCTATAAGACATTTAAGGAGGAACTGATACCAATCAGTTGAGAAAGATGGAACTCACCCCAAATCATTTTATGAAGCTAACATTATATTGATACCTAATCCAGGTAAAGAGCCAACAAAGAAAGAGAACTACAGGCCAATATCTTTGATGAACATAGATGTTAAAATTCTCAACAGCAACCTAGCAAACGGGATTCAACAACACATCTCAAAAATCATCCATCATGACCAAGTAAGCTTCATCCCTGGGATGCAAGGCTGGTTCAACATTCATAAAACCATAAATGTAATTAAATATATCAACAGACGTCAAAAAAAACCCATATGATTATATCATTAGATGCAGAAAAAGCTTTTGATAAAATCCAGCACCCCTTCTTGATAAAAACGCCTAACATCTAGGCATATGTGGAACATACCTCAAAATAGTAAAAGCCATTTATGAGAAACCCACAGCCAGCATACTCCTAAACAGACAAAAATTGGAACCATTTCCCCTGAAAACTGGAACAAGACAAGGATGTCCACTCTCACCTCTCCTGTTCAATATAGTATTGGAAATCCTGGGTAGAGCAATCAGAAAAGAGAAGGAGATCAGGGGTATCCAAATAGGAAAAGAGGAAGTCAAATTATCTCTCTTTGCAGACGACATATTGTATATCTTGAAAACCCAAGAGAATCTGTCAAAAACATCCTTGCACTGATAAAGGACTTTGGCAAAGTCTCAGGGTATAAAATAAATGTTCAAAAGACAATCACATTTCTTTACACCAATAATAAACAAACAGAAACCTAAATAAAAAGCACAATCCCATTCACAATAGTCACACAAAAAATGAAATACCTTGGCATCTTCCTAACCAGAGACGTGAAAGATCTTTACAATGAAAACTGCAAAACACTGCTCAAAGAAATCAAAGATGAACAGATAAGTGGAAAAATATCCCATGCTCATGTATTGGAAGAATCAACATTATGAAGATGTCCGTCTTACCTAAGGCAATCTACAGATTTAATGCAATACCCATCAAAGTACCCAACATTCTTCTAAGATCTAGAAAATACAATATAGGAATTCATATGGAAAAACAAATGACCAAGAATAGCCAGAACAATCCTCAGCCAAAAAGCATGAGGTATCACAATAGCAGACTTTAAACTTTACTATAAAGCTACAATAATAAAAACAACCTGGCATTGGTACAAGAACAGACATATAGACCAATGGAATAGAATTAAAATTCCAGAAGCAAAACCTCAATTTCTCAACCAACTCATCTTTGACAAAGCCTCCACCACCCACCACTGGGGAGAGGAGAAACTTTTCAGTAATCTGTGCTGGGAAAACTGGCTGACCACATGCAGAAGATTCAAACAGGACCCCTCTCTATCTCCATACACAAAAATTAACTCTAAATGGATCAGAGACCTAAATGTAAAACTTCAAACCATAAGAACTTTAGAAGATGCAGGACACACCCTTATGGAAGTTGGAACTGGCATCCAATTCCTGAGCAAAACCGAAAATGCACAGGCCGTAAGAGATAATAAGATAGACAAGTGGTACCTCATTAAACTGGCAAGCTTCTGCAAAGCCAAAGAAGTCCATCAAGAGAGCAGGGAGACAGCCCACAGATTGGGAAAAAGTATTTGCCAACTTCCTGTCTGACAAAGGCCTAACATCAAAGATCTACAAGGAACTCAAACTTGCTGAAAAGAAAAAAAAACAAAAAATTCCATTACAAAGTGGGCAAAAGATATGAACAGACACTTCTCAGAAGAAGACATACAAGTGGCCAACAGATACTTGAAGAATGTTCAACCTCACTAGTCATCAAGGAGATGCAAATTAAAACTACACTGAGATACCACCTAACTCTAGTCAGAATGGCCATTATCAATAACTCAAAAAATAACAGATGCTGGAGAGTATGTGGCGAAAAGGGAACACTTCTACATTGTTGGTGGAAGTGTAAACTAGTACAGCCTCTGTGGAAGTCACTGTGGTGATTCCTAAAAGCTCTAAAAATCGACCTTCCATATGGCCCACAATCCCACTACTGGGAATATACCTGAAGAACTCAAATCACTCTATAAAAAAGATACCTGCACATGTATGCAGCATTGTTCACAATAGCAAGATCATGGTACCAACCATACTGTCCATCAAAAGAGGACTGGATTTTAAAAATGTGGTATATGTACACAATGGAATATTACACAGCCATAAAAAAGAACAAAACCATGAATTTCTCAGCAACCTGGATGGAATTAGAGTTTATAATATTGAGTGATCTCTCACAGAAACAAAGATCTGAGCATCACATGTTCTCACTCATAAGTGGAACCTGAACAACTACCGTAACACTATAAGAAAAGGATTGACAGTTGCAGGAACCTATGGGGGGGACACAGGGAGGGGAAGGGAGGTGGGATAAACAGTAGTCAATATCTCTCTGGGGAAAGGGGGGCACACCTCATCAACAAGGGTACCTGCACAATGAATATTTGTATACCTAACCCTTGACTGAACCCCACAACTTTAACATACAAATATAAATTTGAAAAAGAAAATAAGGACTTTTATACTTAAATGTGTGGATTTAAAAATTTGTATATTTTTGCTGATACATAACATTTGTTTGTATTTATAGTGTTAGTATTAATACAATCTCAAAAAATAAAACATTATATCTAATACATTTTATAGTTTACTCCTGACATAATCTCTGTTCTACTTCTTTCTTTTCCACTTGTAAAGAACTGATTCATTTGTTATATTCCTTCAGATATAAAGGGAGAGAAGCATCTCATATGCCTGAAAATGAATCGTATTTGACAACTTTCACATGTCTACCTGCCTTTGCCCTCAATTTAAGGTGGTTTTGAGGGAATTTTTTACTGCAGAGTTGCATTTTATTTTATTTTTGTAGTGTTGTCTGTTTTAATTTTTTTAATTTTATTTTAGAGTTGTTGGGTACACGTGAGAATTTACCACATAAGTCAATTGCATGCAGGTGAAGTTTGGGCTTCTAGTTGGCCCTCTCTCCCGTTAGTGGACTAGGTGAGGAGCAACTCTACTCTTTTTATTATTCTTTCGTTTTGTTGTTCTGTAGCCAGATACGGTTTTGCTGTCTTAGAGCTTATTCTGCCATTCAGAATACTTCAAACAGGGAGAGAGAGGGGGATTTCTACTTTTTCTCCACCACTCCTGCTGGGCAGTGTTCTATACTCAAAGTGGTTTTCTGTTGCAGAGATTTTCCCAAGGTCAGGCTACCTGGGCTGTTTTCTGACCCTTGTTGTGAGATCTACATGGGGATTGGGGTAGGGTATGGGACCCCTGGCAGCTGGGAGCACTGAAGGAGTTTCAGCACCGTTCACAACCAGGAAACGCTCCTGCTAGGACACAGGGACTTTGCCATCTTTCACATCTCCCCCTGTCCATCTAAGGATGCAATCAGAATTTGAAAAACAGAAGATTTTCTGTTGTAGTGGCACCTGCCCTTTGGGAATGTGAGGCTAACAGGTAAACCTTCCAGGTTTGGAAGGAATGGTGAATGCCAAACACTGGAAGTGGGCACTGAGTGAGTGTAACTGGGCAAGCTTTCCTGGCCTGGAAGCCAGCCAGCGGGCATCACCTGTGGGGAATGTGTTTTTGGGGATTGACTGGTGGCAAGCTTTCATTACAGTGGTGGGTTCCCAGCTTCGTGTGGGCTCCAGTAGCATGCTACTGTGCCCTATCCAGGACTCCTCTCACATAGGACCAATGTCCTGCCTATAGCTGGAAGGAGGAGAGCCAACCCAGACCACGTCAGGATCACTCACTTCTTCTGACACACAAGGCAAAGCTGCAGATCCTAGGCAAGCTTGGTACCCAGCCAGCATGGGGCCCTCTGGCTCCAACATCAGTCATCCAGACGCCCTCTTCTTTAGTCTCTGTGCATTTCAAGAGGGATGCAGCATGCTTCCTCCATCCAAAACTGCTCAAACTGACTGAGTTTACTGATGACTGAGTCTGTCCTTTCCATTCTGCTCAATAAGAGAGGCACTGGTTGGCTACTCCTTAGTGGCCATCTTGGATCTCAGTTTGATAATGAGAGTTACATTTTAGCTAATTATAAATGATGATAATAAATATTAAACTCTGTTTTTTCTTACTCCCATTTCTTTCCTAATGTATTTTCACCAACCTATTGATCATTGAAAACCCTTATGTCATGATAGCCATGAGAAGTAGATGGAAGTTTTGCTATAATCTTATGATTTAAAAAATGTAAAAAAAAACCAAAACTCCTTAAACATACAAGAGATATGCATATGTCTCTTATGTGCACCTTAAATGAATTATGCTTTCTTTTATATTCAAATTAATACATGCATTATTCTAGCCTTCTGGTTCCAGAGTAACAATCTTAATATGCCATACTCAGACATATCTAAGAGCTATCTGTAGGACCACCTTGATGTGTTTAAAAATAAATTTCTCTGGTTCATCCATTTAAGGCTTCTCTCCATACTCAGTTTTACAATCTATAAAACTAAAAACCCCATAATGTAGTAATTGATTGGACATAGATTTCATTTTTACTAAGACTATAATAGAAAAACTCAAGTTTTCCTCAGAATTGAGAATTTACTCTAATAATTCCACAAAACATTGAACTAATTCATTATAATACAACAGCTAACTGGAGGTTGCAAACAAAAGTGACCCTTAGTGTCTACAAAGGCTTAAAACTGGCCTCTGCTATTAACTTAGATGCCAAAGACTCCAGGGATCATCTCTATCACAATCATCTTCAAAAAGATATCTTCAGTTATCTCCAGTTCTCTAAGTACAGAACTCACTAAAATTTTACCCACAGTGAAGAAATCCTTTCCTCTTTTAGTTTCATTCTTCAATAAAATCAAGCAGAAAAGAAAGGGTCAGGTGAGATCATATCTCTTATTTTTATCTTTGGCTATGCTTATGTGCTCTGTTGAACAAAAAGTTAGGAAAGTACACATTTTGTCAATACAAAAATGTTTTTCTAATGTAAAATAATTTCAAATTTTAAAAAACTAGCTCTGTATGAATACATCCAACTTAAAATATAAAATGAAATTTAACATGTAAACTTAAATATATTTTATTTAGTTAGTTTTAATGGAATGAATGGGTATTTACTCTCTATCTGGTGACTGAAGAACTCACTACTCATATATGTCACTGAATTTTTTTTTTAATGCGGTCTTAGAACTAATTATGTTTTCCAGTTCAGAACACAGAAAATGTTCACAACATCCATTGGCAGAATATCAGTTTTAGGAAGCAAAATATCATACCTCCACCGAGAACTTTATTACACTTTTCTGCCTTGCTGTCTTGTTATGACCCTTCTGTATACTAGAATGCCATCACCTATCACCCTTTTCTTTCTGTCAAAATCGGTTAAAGTCATAAGCAATGTCACAGATGCAATGAATTTCCTTAATCCGCCTCACATTTTGAGGGTCCCCATCAACTTAACCCATACAATTTAATTGCGAGTTCATATTTTAAAGGGTAAACTCACTTAATCTGTACGATCTTGAATAAACAAGACAATACCTAAGTCTCGGCTATTTCAAAGCAGTCTTCTTGCTTATGATCCCAACCTTTAATTCCCATAGCTACGTTTTTCTTACCCTCTGCTTATGCTCTCTCCTTACTCAATTAACTCTTCAGAGCTGCGAAGTCCTTCATGGTTCTTTAGAGTAGATAAAGTTAGTCTAGTTATAAGGAATTATATTAGGCTCTATTTTCATTTTTTAAACTTATAACTGCAGTTTAATAATTTTGCAACTCACATAAGAAATATTGCTGTCTCAAGAAATAACCCAGTTCTTGGACTATCTTATACCTTCAATAATTATTTTTGGAGTAAATAAATGAGAGAATGAGTACATCATTGTATTTAATATATACTGTTCACTGTAATTACAATATATTTATGTATATTAAGAAGTTGAAGTGTTTAAATCCCAGAGCAAAAGTATTTCCAAGAAAGAATGATAACATCTACAAATACATCTGAAGAGTTAAGTTTAGAAATAAAATACACCTAAGACATATTACTTGGTGGTGATATTGGTTGGAGAAGCCTTCGTCTAATTGTAGGGGTGGAAGCGTCACTGAAGTAGATGAAGGAATACATGAGAAGTAAAAGGGAGAGAAAAAAGCATTACATCAGAAATTATCTGGAGTCATGATGTAGTCTGCGTGTATGTGCTTTTTGTATATGTATATATGCAAGGATTTTTAAAAATAGAAAATATGTGAGTATATTTAATGCTTTGGCACTAAGTCAATAGCAAATTTAGAACCACAGAAGACAGGCAAAATAATAGATGTCCATCATCTGTAAAGGAGGACATGTTTGAAATCCATTTTATGAAGAAAGATTGTTCTTAGTTGACCAATTCATCCCTTTATTGTGAAAGAGGGTTGAAAAAATGTTTAAGCTGGATTACACGTTTAGTGACAAAATGTTGTAGGATTTTCATTCTAATAAATGATAAAATAGAGGTAGTAAAGTCAAATAGTAGGATAGTGGAGACGTATTGTAACTTCTGCAGCAACAAATTGAAACATGAGCTATTATTGCCATATAGAATTTAAGAGTAATACTAATGGTTCAGGTAACTTAGAGACAAACAATTCTAATTGACTCAACCTCTATAGTATTTTTCTTATATATAATATGTTTGAGAGCTCAAGATAAGATCAGTCGTGATAGTGAAAGCAAGCTGATATTGACAATGGAGTGATAGATGTATGCAAATAATGAAGAAAAAAGCACATAGCAAAGAAATGAAAATTTGAAAGTAGAGACAAAGATATTCTAAATGGGTGTTTTTTTTTTTTTTTTTTGCGAGGTTTTTAATGCATTCACTAATGATCTCCCAAAGTAAGTCCAGTTATCAGAGTGAAATTTGTTATGATTCTTTAACATAATGTCCCTCTTTTTTTATTTCTGAATAGTTGCATACATATAGGATTTTTTTATTAATCTATTGATTTTTTTAAAAAAGAAACTATAGGAATGTAAGGAACACTATTTTATTTCCATAATTAAATATTTCAGCACATACAAAAGGAAAAAGAAAAAAAATCACTTCATGAAATTTTATCTTTTTAAATGTTTATGTTTGCCTTCCTCATGGAAAACAGAAAAGAAATTTCGTAATGAGAAAATGTATTGATTCTTGTATTTCTATTTACCTGATTCTTCACGTGTAGAAATTGTCAGGAAATTTTTGAGAAGTATATTAATTGTTCCTGTTTGTTTTATGGTCCAAGAGTAGTTAATGTATTCTAAGTTACATGGCCATAACAAATAATAAAAGTAGCTGATGTTAACTGAATACATATTTTTGTCTGGCCACTCTGCAAAGGGCTCTGTTTAGATTACTTCAATTATAACTATATCCTTAGTGGTAAGAAGTAATTTTATCAACATTTCATAAATGAAGACAGTAAAGCTTGAAAACTTAAGTAACTTTCCCAATGCCACAGTTAGTAAATAACAGAAAGAAATTTGCATTTCTAAATTGATCTATTTCATAGTTTACATTTCCTTGTTAGAAACCACACACATTTCTGCATTACAGAGAGTGGCCTCTTTACCAGATAAAGCCAACATCATTGCTGGCATCTGCTTGAGGAGAAATGGCTCCCTAAGAGTGGTTTACAGACTAGCAGCAGTCGTGTCATCTAGGAATTTGTTAGGAATAAAAGTCCTCATGCTATGATTTCAGACCAACTGAATCAAAAGTTCAGATTTCTGGTTGGGCTAATCTAATGTGATTCAAATATACTCTGAAATCTAAGAACTTCTGGTGTAGGGTATGGTCACATTTCCTGAAGTCATTTGATTTGTTCCACTGATTTTCCAGGACAGAGTTACTAATGTGTAAGAGCCTTGATTTCTGTGCTTAGACATTTTAATTCCAAAGCAGAAAAGTTCTAGTCCTGTACTGTTGCACGTGACTGTCAATACTTACATTAATCTATCTCATTTTCACATAATTATTTAGGCATTTGTAATATTTCCTTAACTGATAATCTGTTCAGATGATAATCCCTTCTCATCTGTTACTGGTACCAATAGTAAAAATTAACTGTCTTAAAACAAATCTTTTCTTAAAATAGAATTTAATGTATAGTTGTGCATTCTTTTATAAATTCAAATACTTTTTGTCCCTCTTCCTTTTCCATAAAGCTATAATCATTTTGCAAAATTTCTCTGGTGCTACTCATTTGCCCTTCCTTTTTAAGAAGAATTTTCTACAGAATTTTGTAGAAATTTCTCTAAACAGAACATATGTTCAGACTGTGCTCCAAGTTTTGTGAAAAGCCTAAGTCAGTATCTAATACACGAGGATTACTGCTTTATAAGGGTTATGAGAAAATTTGAAATCTACCTTGTATGGGTACTGCTGGTATCTTTCAGAGATTCCTATGGGCTAAACTGGCACACTTTTAAGACATACCTAGATATTATCATTACTTTTTAAAGATGTGGGGTACAATTCAGGATTAGGTAGGTATGTGGTCATCATACAGGTAAAATTTGGGCCTTCCTTCGGTTCCCACTTCACCTGGTTTGAGATCAGATACCCTTATTGATGTTATGTGCTCCCCCCGCTGCCCCGGGCAGTGTCCTGCAACTGCCAATTTCTTTCTTAAAGTGTTGGGGTTAATGTGCACTCACTTATGAATGAGAACTTGTGGTACTTGGTTCTTGTTTCTCTGAATGTACTTGGACTCTTAATTGCTGAGGATAGTTGCATTTTATAAAACAAAGTTTTCAAAATGTTATTACTTACATCTCCTAGGAAATAATTTTTCCTTGGAAAATCTGCCTATTATTTATAATCAGTTGAAAGAAGTCATGAATAAATACCATTAAAATATTATTCTATGTGATAATACACCCATTCTACTCATACTCATTTTCATGTTTTATGTACTTTCTTTTTTTCTCCTTATCATTATTTCTCTTTTAAAAAATCAGTAGTTTATGTTAGAAAATATGCATAAATGAAAATATTTCAAAATAGCTTCTGTTGATCTTGAATATATGGTGTAATATTTTTGTTTGTTCATATTGTAAGTGTGCTTTGTTTTTAAGGAATACGTAGGTATGCCTAAAGTAGTCTCCAGCCCAGTTATTGACAAACTGATATAGTTCAGATTTATATGTAGATTCTGTCAACATTACATTTCAATATAACTTTGCATTGCTCATGTCCACCTTACTAGTGTTTAAAAATGTTTTAAAGCAATCAGGAGACTATATAATGAATGCCACTTGTCTTTTCATGTCTGAAAAGTATTTATAAAGATAGAAATAACATTGCTAGTGGGAAAATATTTGCCCACAGGCATCACAGGCATCAATAACAGGTACACTTGGTTTTGATATGCTGAGAAATTCAATCTCAGAGCACTTCTTACACTGAAAATAACTGACTTAAAAATCATTTCCAGCCGGGCTCGGCGGCTCAGTCTGTAATCCCGCGCCTTTGGGAGGCTGAGGTGAGTGGATTGCCTGAGCCCGCGGGTTCAAGACCTGCCTGGGCAGCGAGACCTCATCTCTACAATAAAGAAAAAAAAAATCAGCGGGCATGGTAGTGCATGCCTGTAATTCCGGCTACTTGGAAGGCTGAGAGGGAAGGATTGCCGGAGCCCAGCAGGCGAGGCTGCGGTGGCCGGGAGTGGCCACTGCACTCCAGTCTGGGCGACAGAGTGAGACTCCAACTCAAAAAAACAAAAACAAAAACAAACAAACAAACAAACAAAAATCATTTCCAGTAATATGATAAAATACTTCCTTAGCAAATAACTGTTTGGTTAAACAAAATGTAAAAATTTTTGTTCCTATTATGGTTAGTGAATAATAATAATAACAATAATAATACTAATAATAAAACCTCTGGCATACACTATGTTTACCATCAGACAGGACTGTGTGAAGGTTTTTGTATAGTAAGACACATAGGCAATAATTAACATTTTGTATTGATATAACAACATAGTCCAATTCAGTATTGACTATATTAGAATAAAAACATTCATTGAGCCGGGCTCGGTGGCTCAGCCTGTAATCCCGCGCTTTGGGAGGCTGAGGTGAGTAGATTACCTGAGCCCGCGGGTTCAAGACCCGTCTGGCAACTTGGTGAGATTGCATCTCTACAATAAATCAAAAATTAGCCGGGCATGGTAGTGCGCGCATGTAGTTCCAGCTACTTGGAAGGTTGAGGCGGAAGGGTAGCCGGAGCCCAGCAGGTAGAGTCTGCGGTGGCCGAGAGCGGCCACTGCACTCCCGTCTGGGTGATAGAGTGAGACTCCAACTCACACACACACACACAAATTCATTGAAGTGCATTTTTATGATTATTTTAGGATATGCCTCCTAATATTTGTAATTACTATCCTATTAATATATATTTTGCTTGATACATCAAAACACCTACAGGCTATAATAAAGCCTGATGGAATTCATAAAACACATTAGATTTATGGAAGCATTGAATATGGAAGAAATAACTGACCTTTTGGCCCTTAGGATATCAGAAACTGAAGTAAAAAAAATTTGTATTTGTATGATTGTTTTTCTGGAACATATAGGCCTAAATAATGCTGAGAATTTCTCCCCCACTAGAGATTTTTAGAATTATATAATTGGCTAAATACAAGGACTTTTTAAAAACAAAATAATATATTTCTATGAGATGTAACTTTGCTCACATAGCTATAGAAAATAATACGTTTCTATTGGAAGTAACTTTGCTCACAGAGTTATAGAAAAGACAACATGAACCTTGCACACTAGTGAAAGAAATGACCACTTTAACAATTTTTCTTCTATTGTGGGAGTAATTCTAATGGTGGAATGTTCAGAGTACTATATTGTCATGAACTGGAAATTGAATGGTTGTCCTAGAATTTCTATAGATAGTGTTATAGAATAGCTAGAACTGAGCATTACAAGTGAATGGAAATCAAGCGTTACTGAAACAAATTTGTTAGACTCTTCGAATTTGCAGAAATATAGTCATAAGTGGTTCTGCATGATTTAAGTATAATATTGGACTAGTACTTGAGATAAAATGTAGTAAAATGAGAACTTTCCATTACTGGGATAAATGACGTGGTCACATGGAACTTTTTAGCCATGTAAGATTCTGGATTTAAATATTGGCCAATTAAAAGAAAATTAAAAAGTAGGAATGACTTAAATGTTTTATTTACATCTACAGAGCATATTTAAGATTAGAAAATATTGTTTTCTCATTAGCTCACTTTCTTAGTGAGCTAAAAGCAATACTTGTTTTTATTGTTTTTTTCAAGATGGTGAATTAGGTGAATTAGAAGCTTTGAAGTGTGCCTCACCCACCGGAATATTGTGAAATAGTGTGGAAAAACCAATACAGGAAACCCTAATTCTGGAATGAAAATGGATATTCATCAGAATAGCAAAAGACATTCCAGATCTTAGGGAGGAGAAGATGGGTGAATAGCCCCATGATGGTGCTCCACAGAAAAAGAGTGGGAACCCTGGAACACAGGATAAGACAGAAAACTCTTCACTGAGACATACCTTCAAATCAAGGTTCTGTGTAACTCAGGACACAGGAAAAGACTCCATGTCTCCTAATTGTTGAAATTGTATTGAGGGAGGTCAAGAGTTTGTGGGAGGAAAAGACACCATAGGTATTCTCCCAAATATGGGTTGCTGAGTAAGACACCATTTTTGATGAGGGTCCATTGTCGCAGAAACAGTGAGCTCTGCATGCACTTTGACTTCTGCCTGGAGACAGGTCTGCTTGCTCTGGATGGGGATAGAGACTTCCCACACCCAGAACAAAGCAAGAACATGGAGATCACTCCAGGGGTTAGAACCATCCCTGAACTCATTCCAGCCTGTGGCTGTGAGTAGCAGGTGACCCTCCAAGGCCATGTTTACCTGCCAGAGGGACAGGCTGTTAGGATTAGATATTCCACCTAGAATTCGTCTCTGTGTGTCACTGTCTGGGTGCCCCACCCTGCTCCAGGCCTCCAGGCAGCTGCTGTAAGGAACCACAGCAATACCTAACAACACCCAACATAACAGCCTATCAGGGGACCCCCATTCTCATGCTCTGAAACCTCCATCCTGAACAGAAGAGTAACAGCAGCCACAATTTCTTATGAACAGTCAGTCCTACAGCCTATATCAGGGAGGAGAAGATGGGTGAATAGCCCCCATAATGGTACTCCACAGAAAAAGAGTGGGAACCCTGGGACACAAGACAAGACAGAAAACTCTTCATTGAGACATACCTTCAAATCAAGGATCTGTGTAAGTCAGGACATAGGAAAAGACTCCATTTCTCCTGGTTGCTGAAGTTGTGTTGAGGGAGACCAAGAGTTTGTGGAAGGAAAAGACACCATAGATGTTCTCCCAAATATAGGTTGGTGAGGAAGATCTGGGATGACCTTTGCTGTGCTGATGAATATCCATTTTCATCAGAACTTAGAACTCTTTTGCAAGTACCACTTTAAGAATTTCAGCATCCTTCTCAGACTAGGTGGACATGCTCTTCTCAGACATGCTCTAATAATAATGAGGAAAAGGAGCTCTCACTCCCATGCTCTCACTCCCATGCTCCATCCCAAGCAGGAGAGGGACAGCTGCCACAGTTTCTCATTAACAGTGAGCCCTACAGCCGATGTCAGTTTTGAAACTCAGAACTCTTTAGCAAACACCACTGTTAAAAATCTCAACCTCCTTCTCAGACTAGCTGAGGTGACATCCCCTAGTAATAATGTATATCAAAGGAACTCATACAGACTAGTCATAGTTCATCCAAATAAGAATGATTCAGAAAAACAGCTCTGAAAGTGTGTGTGTGTATGTGTGTGTGTGTGTGTGTGTGTGTAGAGGGAGAGGGAAAGGGGGAGAAAGGGAGAGAAAGGGAGAGAGAGAGAGACTCTGACTTATCCAAGGGGACTTTCCAATCCTTTACCAATAGTAATTAACCACAATGAAATGCCTGAAATGTCAGTTAACAAATTCAAAATGTTGATTATGGAGAAACTCAGTGAGAGGCAAGATAAAACTGATAACCAACATAAAGAAATTAGCAGAACAGTTCAGGAGCTAAAAGGAGAGATTGACAACTTAAAAAAAAAAAACTAAAAAACTCATTGGAAGAGAGACAAAACAGTACAAAACTACTGCAGTAGGCTAGAACAAACAGAAGAAACAATGTCAGAGATGGAAGACAGACTATTTGAACTAACTCAGTCAGATACAACAAAGAAAAAAGAAGCAAGAAGAATGAGCAATGCCTAAGAGAAATATGGCATTGTGCAAAGTGACCAAACCTATAGGCATTCTAGAGGGAGAAGTAGTTAAAGCAAAAAGTATAAAAAATACATTTGAAGGAATAAATCAAGGCAACTTCTCTGGTCTTTAGAGAAACCTAGACATCCAGGTACAAGAAGCCCAAAGAATTCATGCATAATATATTGCAAGAAGAACCTCAGCAAGGCATAAAATTGTCAAATTCTCAAAAGACAATGTGAAATAGAATATCCTAAAAGCAACAAAAGAGAAGCACCAAATCACTTATAAAAGAAAGGACATTAAAATAAAAGCAGGGTTCTCAGCAGAAACCCTCAAGCCAGAAGAGAATGAGGGGCCTATTTTCAACCTCCTTAAAGAAAAAAAAAAAAAACACAAGATTTTTATATCCAACCAAACTAAACTTCATAAATGAAGGCGAAATAAAGTCCTTCCCAGACAAAGAAACACTAAAGAAATATGTCACCACTAAACTGGCTCTATAAAAGATGCTCAAAGAAGTTCTAAACTTGGAAATATAATGATGACCCTCACCATCACAAAATAACTAATAGTAAATCAACTAGCTTGCAACACTATAGCAAAAAAAAAAAAAAAAAAAAAACAGAAACAAACAAACAAAAAAAAACCCTCATATATCAATGTTAACCCTCAATGTAAATGGGATAAACACCCCACTTAAAAGAATCAGAGTGGCAAACTGGATAAAAACAACAACAACAAATAAGACCCAATCATGTGTTGCCTACAAGAGATCCACTTATTGGCCAAAGACAGTCACATGCTCAAAGTAAATGGGTGGAAAAAATATATCAGGCCAAATTGGGGATGGTGGGGGGAGCAAAGGTAACCATCCTCATATCATTAAGCTCAGATTTTAAACCAAAAACAGAAAGAAAGAAAAAAAAAAGACAAAGAAGGACATTATATAACAATAACGGGTAAGATCAACAAGAAGATTTAATCATCTTGAACATATATGCACTGAACACCAAAGCACCCAAATTTATGTAGCAAGCATGTAGCAAACACTACTTGACCTCCAAAAACATATAGCTAGAAATGCCATAATAGTGGGTGATTTTACCACCTCTTTGACATCACTAGACAGATCATTGAGGCAGAAAATTAATAAAGAAACACTGGTCTTAAGATTATAAATCAACAGACATCTACAAAATTTTCTACCCAATAATTGCAGAATATATATTCTTTTTATCTGCACAGAACATTCTCCAAATAGCCCACATGTTTGTCCATAAAGCAAGTCTCAATAAATTTTAAAATATCAAAATTATACCAATCATTTTCTCAGACCACGGTGGAATAAAATTAGAAATCAACATTAAGAAGAGCTCCCCCAAACTCACCAATGTATGGAAAGTGAACAACTTACTATTGAATGTCCCTTTGTAAACAATGAAATTAAGGCAGAAGTCAAAAATGTGGTTGAAACTAATGAAAATAGTGACACAGCATACCAGAATCTCTGGATCACAGGAAAAGCAGTTCTAAGAGGACAGTTTATAACATTAAACGCCTATATAAAAGAATAAAAAACAGAGATTAACAGCTTAAACTTGCACCTCAAGGAACTGGAAAACAAGAACAATCTCAATCTAAAGCTAGCAGAAGAAAGGAAGCATATAACAAAGATGAGTGCAGAACTAGATGACACTGAGATGACAAAAATTATGCAAAGGATTAATCAAACAAAAATTTGGTTTTTTTGAAAGTAAAAAACAAAATTGACAGACAGCTAGCTATACTAATCATGAAGAAACAGAAATCTTAAACGACTTCAATCAGAAGTGACAGAGATGACTTAGCCTATACCACAGAATTAAAAAAGAAGTCATCATGAACTGCTATGAAAATCTCTTTGGCAATAAACTGGAAAACCTAGAGAAAATCGATAAATACCTGGAGGCATACAACTTCTCAAGATTAAACCAGGAAGAAACAGACACCCTGACTGGACCAATAATGAGGAATAAAATCAAATCAATAATAAAAAATATCTCAACAACAACAAAAAAAGTCCAGGGCCAGATGGATTCACAGCTGAATTTTATCAGACGTACACAAAATAATTGATACCAATCCAACTGTAACTATTCTAGAAAGTTGATAAGGAAAGACTCCTCTGTAAATCATTATATAAAACTGGTATCACACTGATATCAAAATCAGGCAAGAACACAACAAAAACAGAAAACTACAGGCCATTTTTCCTAATAAATGTACATGTTAAAATTCTTAACAAAATACTAGCAAACAGAATTCAATAGCATATCAAAAAAAGTATCCATCACAACTATGTGTGTTTTATTCCAGGGACGCAAGAATAGCTCAGTATTCACAAATCCATAAAAGTGTCCCTCCACATAAACGGGAGTAAAAATAAAAACGTTATGATCTCCTCAATTGATACAGCAAAGGCATTCAACAAAATCTAACATCCCTTCATGATAAAAACTCTCAACAAACTGAGCATTGAAGGAAAACATCTCAAAATAGGAGCCATATATGACAAACCAACATCATACTTAACTGGGAAAAGTTGAAACAGGAACAAGACAGGGATGTCAACTCTCACCACTCTTATCCAGCATTGTACTGTAAGTTCTAACTAGAGCAATCTAGCAAAAATAAAGAAATAAAAGGTATCCAAATTGACAAAGAGGAGGTCAATCTATCCCTGTTAATGAATGACATGATCATATACCTGAAAACTCTAAAGAGTCTTTCAAAAAGCTTCTATAGCTGATAAAATACTTTAGTAAATATCTAGAATACAAAATCAATATGCAAAACTTAATAACATTCTTATATGTAGCAACGCTAAAGCCAAGAACCAAATCAACTCAATCCCATTAACACTAGACACACACACACACACACACACACACACACACACACACACACACACACACATACAAACACACACACAGAAATACACCTAACTAAAAAAGTGAAAGATTGCTGCAAGGAGAACTACCAAACACTGATGAAACAATCATAAATGGCATACACAAGTAGGAAAAATCCAATTTTCATGGATTGGAAGAATCAATTATGTACCTAATCCTGACGTGTATCCCACATCTTAAAATTAAAAAAAAAAAAATCAATTTTGCTAAAATGACCAAACCTCCCAAAGCAATAATCAGATTCAATGCAACCACAATCAAAATATCAATTTTACTACTTATAGAACTAGAAAAGAAATCTTAATGTTTATATGGAATCAAAAAATAACCTGAATAGCCAAAGCAATTCTAAGCAAAGAAAAATTGTGGAACCACCACACAGCCTGACTTTAGATTATGCTATAAGACTATTGCAATTAAAACAGAATGGTACTTGTGTATGAATAGACGGACTGACCAATGGAACAGAATAAAGAACTCAGAAATAAAACCACATGCCTATAATCATTTGACAAAGATGACAAAAATAGACAAAGGTAAAAGGACACCCTATTCAATAAATGGTGCTGTGAAAACTGGCTAGCCATATGCAGAAGATTGAAACTGGATGTCTAACTCTCACTATATACAGAAATTAACTGAGAATGAATCAAATACTTAAGTGTAAGATCTGAAACAATAAAAGTCCTAGAAGAAGCCTAGGAAACACTCTTCTGGACTTTGACTTTGGCAAAGAATTTATGACTAAGACCCCAAGAGGAATTGCAATTAAAACTAAAATAGACAAATGGAACTTAAACTAAAAAGCTTTTGCACAGCAAAAGTGATCATCAACAAAGTGAACAGAAATCATCAACAAAGTGAACCATACTGAATGAGAGAAAATATTTGCAAATTGCCCCTCAAAGTGCAAATATCCAGAATCTACTAGGAACACAAACAACTCTACACAAAAATAACACATAATCCCATCAATAAGAGGGCAAAGGACATGAATAGACACTTCTCAAAAGAAGACACACGTGGCCAAAAAACATTTGAAAAAATGCTCAAAATCACTAATTGTCAGATAAATGCAAATTAAAACCACAATAAGATTTACCTCACACCAGTCAGAATTGCTATTATCAAAAAGTCAAAGAATGATCGTGAAGAAAAGGAATGCTAATTCACTGTTGGTGGAATTATAAACTAGTTCAACTTCTATACCAAACTGTGTGGAGATTACTCAAAGAACCAGAAACTGAATTACCATTTGACTCAGCAGTATCACTGCTGGCAATCTAGCCACAGGAAAATAAATATATGAAAAAAGATACTTGTACTCGTGTGTTCATTGTAACATTATTCATTATAATAAAATCATAGAACCAACCTAAGTACCCACCAACAATTGACTGGATAAAGAAAATATAGTATATATACACCATGGAATACTATGCACCTGTAAAAATAATGAAATCATGTCCTTTTGAGAGAGGAGATAATCAGAAGCTAGTTAGGCAGACAGAGTGAGGGTCTACAGGAGACTTAACATCTGCAGAAACGCCCCCTGCACCTCCTCATTATATAATTGTTGTCTAAAAATGTGGTTAGTGTGGTTAAGAACAGCCTGTCAACCCAGAATGTACTGCTAAAAGGGACTGCTTAAACAAATGTCCTAACTAAATGTCCTAACTTGACCTTGCTTTATTATAATATTAACACAGCATTTACATTCTCGTTTTACCCCCCTGAGTCAGTTTTTCTGTGGTGCTTATGGATAATATTCAAGTGGGAGTAACTTTGGTCAAGGACCCACTTGGGCAATAAAAATTGGGCCTCAGGAAATAAGAGGCAGATGAGATGTAAATGAGTAAAACACTCCCAGAAAAGATAAAATTAAAAACCACATACACACGACACAATAACTCCTAGCACCAGATAACCCATTTTGGGGCCCTCTCTTTTTCTAGAGAGCTTTTTTGCTAATAAACTTCTTCTTTCACTCATCCTTTTGATGTCTGCCTTTCTTAATCTTCTTGGTTGTGAGACAAGAACCCGAGGTTGCTGGTTTAAGTTGACAGTGGAGTTCAAAACTGCAACACATTCAGCAACAAAGATGCAGTTGGAGATTATCATCCTCAGTGAACTGACTCAGAAGCAGAAAAACAAACACTGAATGTTCTCACTTATATGTGGGAGCTAAATGGTCATGAGGATGGAAATAAAAGACACTGGGTACACCAATAAGGGGGAAGATGGGGAGAAAGTTTAGGGTTAACAAATTGCCTGTGAGATAAAATGTACATTTACCTGGGCAAAGGGACATCTGAAACCTAGTCCCCACCAACACTCAATATGTCCATGTAACAAACATGCATGTCTACCCCCATTCTAAAATAAAAAATTTAAAAAGCAATGCTTTTCCTAAACTCCACTGAGTTCAGAAATTTTGTGGCTATTAAATGTGGATCTTTGTTTAAAGATCTGTTGACTGCATTACTTAAAAATCAATGTGTAGAAAGCAGTGTTCCAAGAAGAAATTTATTTGGTAAATGTATATTATACTTACATTTTAGAAATGTAAATAAATATTTGTACAGCAAGTTATCCTTCTATTTCCCAAAATTATTTGATAAAATAATCTATTATAGATATTAATTAGATAGTGAAAATGTAATTTTTCTCCTATGACTCTAAAATATAATTTTATATGTTGTAATGTTCATGTAGTTCTATTATATTTAGTGTCATTCCTTCCATTTCTAACCAAAATAATAGTCTGCATTCCCTCCTTTCTTTATCATGACATAGTCTTCTTCTAAAGCTCTACCCCCTGGGGCATATGCAACTTTTTGATAGCTACATTTACAACTTGTCTAAAATATAATTTTCTTTTCCTCCAGGTTGGGACACTATAAAGATTTTGAGACAGATGAATAACATGACTTACAATGCTGTTACATTCATAGTTTCCTAAACTAACAATCATTTTTACTTATTTTACAAACCTATTTTTAGAAGAAAAAAAAGTAAAGATTATAATATTACTTTGGAGAAATTATTCTCTTCCGTGTTGCCTTTGTCTTTTGCTTTTCTACTATCTGTTTATCACCTAGGAGGGGCTCATTCTTACTTGCTGTAAGGTTTTAGACATTGTGATGCAAATAAGTAACATCAAGTCAAATGAGGAAGACAAGTGCATGATAAATGGGAAAAGAAAGCAACATGTAGCACTCCACTTACGTACTCATTACTTCTTAACAAAATGTCTTTTAGAAAACCACGATTCTCCTAGTAACCTAGATAAATATAACTTTTACTTACCTCCCTAAATCAGTTTTATTTTAACGTGTTGATATATCAAGACCATTTTTCATTGTAATGAAATCACCATGAGGTAAACAGCATTTGAAAAGCTATG
This sequence comes from Cephalopachus bancanus, assembly GCA_027257055.1. Classification (NCBI taxonomy): domain Eukaryota; kingdom Metazoa; phylum Chordata; class Mammalia; order Primates; family Tarsiidae; genus Cephalopachus; species Cephalopachus bancanus. The sequence goes on from JAPVLO010000089.1 coordinate 2,235,505, forward strand.
ATACTAAGACATTTCTCTAGTTTTTCTGTCCAAACATAAAAAAACCCACAAAATTTATATGAAAGAATATAATAGATAACCCTGTTATTTTTAAACACAATCTAAGAATTTACTGAAGAAACAGATACACTCTGATATCAGATGTGCTAAAATGTAAACAAAAATGACAAATCCTATTGAAAGAGATCATCAATTTTCAGATTTATCCTGATTTCAAAAATTGTATAATGTGAAGAAAATAGAGTATTTCTTAGAATTTCTTTAAAGTAGTCAGAATTGGCCTTTCAGATATTATGTTTTCATTTCTTAGATATTTTAGTTCATAAAATGGTCCTCCTGCCTCCTCTAATGCTACCATGAGAGGTAGGCTTTTCTAATCCTTGCCAATGAAATTTTAAGCCTTTTGTTTCTTGTTTTTCCACCAGTGTGCCAAAGAGTTACAAGAAAAACAACCAAATTGCTAGTCTGGCTTTCTTTTTGATACAGGCACATTCCTGAGCATCTGCTATCTCTTTAGTCCCCCGCACACTGAACTTTCCCAGATTCCTCTGCCATTGTCACTATGTGGTTACTCTACATTCTCCACCCAAAAAGATGACTTAAAATGTTCGAAATGATCTTTGGCTTCTACATAATCAGAAGCAGTTATCGTTAAAAGACAGTGAGAGCAATACGGTAACTAATCAGATTAGTTTTCAGAACACAGAACTTTAAAAAATAAAAACATAGTTCTTTTAAAATGGAAAATGAAAGGAAATTCCTTTCTGGTCCTGTCAAGTTGTAGAATATACTAATTGGTTGCTTTTTGTTTAAGTATGGTTTTATAAAGTTTTAGTGTGGTGAATTACATCATGTCACAGAAGATGCTCCATATTTCAGTGCACAAATTTAGATTAAGATAGTATGTTAGACTTATCAAAACTTCTCTGCTAATAAGAATAAAGTTACACAATAGATTTATATTTAAAAATTATATATATATATATATTTTTAATGGTCTTTCTAGAATTTATGCTTTCCAATCGCCATTGTCAGTATAAAAAATACTGGTCTCATCTTGATCATTCTGCTGGATTAGTATAAAGTCATCATTATTAGTCAATGTTATAATCTGAGAGATGAATTAATGGTTTATATTCCTCCTGACTATATTATGACAAAGGTTGGGAGAATTAACATAACCTAGGGCAAAATTATAAATGAATATTTTTGGTTGTTCAAGTGAATATAACTGTATCTGGTTTATTTTTCATGATAAGAATACAAAACAAGTATAAACTGTACCTGATTTTTTTCATGATAAAAATACAAAACTGTTCATCGAATTCATAGTTACATAACATGTACGTGAAAACTTACCCTATCCTCATCTAGCAAAGATATCACATCTAGTACAGCAATTGTGGCTATTAATTTCTTGAACTTGTGGTGGTATACTATCATTCTCTACCTGGTTTTTGCAGGGATCAGACTGGTAAGTTACAGTGATGATAAGAACCACTATCACCTTACTTTATTCTAATTGTGCATATTAAGGATAACTCTCATCATCTGCCTGTTAGCTTCGGTCATACTGGTGCCATGCTCTGTTAACAATACTACTCATAGAGGTGAAATCCCTTTGGCAGGCCCTCTGTCCTTTTCGATTGTCTCTATAATTGTAGTGTGCTGCTTTTGTCAGTTAAGTACCACTACCTTGCCTCTGTTACTTTAAGACTTCACCATCTCTAGGGTTTTTAACAAGCTTAACGGTATGAATGCTTTCTCTGTCATAAACTCTGACCTAAAGAGAAAAGTTACCATTGCAATTCTTAGTGATGTTGGGGCCCCATTCACTACCATATTTCTAATGCCCCCCTTGATAAAGGATCCTTAAATCCAATCTCAGATGTCTTCTACCGGCTCCTGATAGGGCATACTATCTAGTTTTTTCAGATCTCTCAGGGTGGAATTTCTCTCCTCCATTATCAGGTTTAAGAAAGACTATACTCAGAATTAATGCTTCTTTTCAGACTGGTGTCCAAGAGAAGAGGCATCTGCTGCCTTGAAAGCTAGTGGTCTCTAAAATATCTTCTCTCATGGGGAAAGCACCATTTCTTAATATGGAGAAATGTTTAGGGGATATCTGCAAAGGGAATATTTTTTGTGAGAATCCATCTAGATATCTCTATCACATGTTTCAGAGTCCCAGATCTTCCCAACAAAAATCTTGATCTTCGTATAATAAAGCTGCCTTTGATGGGCATTTAAGCTTGTCTAGAACTGCGACTGTAAGTGGCGGATCTGCCCTTCAACTTGTTTCCTTTTCCACCGAATTTTATAAGGATCTTTTGCAATCAGTAAAGAAAAGCAAAATCTCCTAACTTTCATGTTTAATCCTTAACTATCTGTTTATTGTCCTCACTTTCTTGTTATCACTTTTTATCACTCTACAGGATGTCAATGACCAGCCAACTTCACTGACCCAGTAGATATTGTCCTTTCCAAAAAACTGTCATGACTGACCAGGTTGTTTGACCAGATTACCCGTGGTGAAATCTTCAGTAATTAGGCTTTCACTGTGCTAGAAGGTTTCTATGCATTTACACTCTACTCATAATGGATTCTTCCTTGCATTGTATGATCTAGTTCCTAAGCCCATCTTACTGCCTATTGTCATTGACCCTTTCTGATTACTACCTCTTGACATCTTCTGGTCATCTGAGAAGCAGAAATTTTACAGGATATGATATACAAGAGAATTATTGGAGGAAAAACTTTGTGAAAGATAAAGGGAAAAGACTACAGGCAGAAGCAAAAGAAGCCTTCAGACTGTGATACAGATGTCATGCTCAAGAAAAGAAAATGGGGAGAAAAGCGATTATGTAGAAAACCTTCAGACAGTAGTGCCGGATAGAAATGTCAGTCAAGCTTATAGTGAGTCCCGGTGTCAAGGCAGTTCACTGAGAGTGTCCCATATAGAATCGCAGAAGCCTAGCTCTGGTACCATGATTACTGTCTGAGGAAACCCCGGGGAAATAAACTTTCACAGGGAGTATGAAGGAGTGCCACATGGAAGCATTCACTCACTGGCACACTCTGTGGCATATCTATTGAGAAGGAGATACAAGCAGCATGCTAGGTCAGTCATATGTACCAAGAATAGTGGAAGTGAGTGACCCACTTACATGCAGGCAACATCAGTTATTATCTCTATGTATTCATAATTCTAAACAATATAAAAAATAGTCAGACTCCTACCTCACTGCCATCCTCATAGGCATGACGATAATGTGTAGAATATTTTTTTAATTTTTAAATTTTATAATTTATTATTTGCTTTGAATTGCCATATCACAGAAATTTGGAGAAAAGAGCCTAACTCTATCTGGTGACATTTTTTGAAGGAATGATCCATACTTGTCACAAAAAATTTACTAATGCAATATTCTTCACAACGGCATTTAGGATTCTCCTGGTATTCGTTATAATAGAAATTCCCTAAATTAGAACAGATTCCCAGAATATTTCATCTCTAGTAAATGTTAAATATGTATTTATGGCTTTAAAATTTTTATTTTTCTCTTAAATACATCTCTTTATTCTCCCTTTTGGAGTACTAAATATCTACAATATCTTCAAAGGACACTTTAAAAAATATTGTGCACTGAATACTAGAAACCACAAATTGATACAGTATATATTTACTAAATATGAATTTTAAAATATTTATTATGAAGTTCAAGAACAGACATGTTATTTGAGTACACAAACAACTTGACCTACCAAAACACATACACATACTTGACCTAATGCATAATTTTGTGTTTAAACTTGGTATGAATCTCCTACATTAAAGGAAAAACCTCTACCTACTCTGTAATTTTTTTTTAAATCAGACATTTCATAAGCCCAAAATAACAAAAAACAAAGGAAAATTATTTATTTAACAAAAAGAAGTATGCAAAGATTTTTATTAATAGCTACCACAAAGCCATGTTCAGCTTTGGTAAAAAGGAAACAGTTATAATTAGTAGTTAAATAAATATCATTCTACCTATTTAGTAGTACACAGTAATTAACATTAAAATACTAGGAAATTATTATAGAAAAGGTAATTTTAAAATGCTATATCTAAGTGAACAAATATTTTCTACATCTAGTGTACATTTTTGCTGTGTGTCTGCTTAATTATAGGGCAATTTATATGTTTGTAAATTATTATAAGGCACCTTATTAACAATAAGATTGTTACGAAAAGGTACAGTAAAACTTATAAAATTATATATTGTATGTATGCTGAATTTTTGAGAAGGGAGGCTCTTTATATGTATATGCATGCATACATACATACACATATACATAGTAACATAGTACATTTCCATTTCCAAAGAAGCACACACATACAAAATATATATATATATATATAAAGCATGCATAATATATAATATGTATGCATTCTTACACTGTCAGTTCATGCTTTTTTGAGATTGAGAATGTACTCTACCAATACATTGCTAAGTATACAATAGATAAGTTATAGGTTCTAAAGAGGCTTCAACCATCCAAAAGTGACATAAAGCTAAAAACTTGGCTTAGATTCCACATAAAAGGCCTCTTGCAACTAATAAAACTGTCCATCTTAATCCAACTGTGGGTTCGGTTTTCAAGAAGTACACTCTGAATCAGCGTTTGGGCTGCAAGACATTTTAGAAAAAGAGATCTGTGAAAGGAAAGGGGAAGCAGCAGAATTAATTAGATGGAGATGTGCAACCGAGATGCAGGCCCAACACTCCAGGGTCATGGTCCCATCACGCTCAGTCACTGAACATGAGTTCTTTCTGGGAGAGTATTATCCTGGGCATGTGAGGCAAACCCTGAGGAAACTGACAGGATGAGATCGTCTGTAAGCTGCATTCCTTGTAAAAGAGCAACAGTCCTTTCTTGAAGGAGGATCAGGATCATCTTTTTTTGTCTATCAACATTTGAAAATATTTTTGGGCCCTTGTTTCTTTTCATATGGGTTTTATCTAAGACAAAGATTGTCAAAGGCACTATTCTATATCCTGGCATAAACTAACAAGGTAAAATTATTATGACAGACCTAAGTACTTATCCCAGAAACCTCAAGTAAAAGAAGACTACATTTTGTAATTATCCTCATAATTATAAGTCAAAACTATAGACACAAACTTTTCCTTAATATAATTTATGTTTGATTATTTTTCTTAGAAACTAGTGATGTGTATGTAAATTTTATTATGGGAACTAAGGTTATTTTTATCTGTTTATTATGTTTGCAATAAACATAAAAAATTGAAAGCTATTGCAAAGTTCCAAATTTTGCAAACTAAAATAGATAAATAATAAAATTAAAGTAAGTAGAATAATCTTCTGGTTTAAAACAAGTTTTTATACTTTATTTTAAAACAACAAAAATAGATTTTTAAATTAGAAACATGAGAAAACCTCATATCAAAACAATTAACTGCAACTATAATGGATTTTCTATGGATTATTTAGAAGTTCTGTCTCATAATCTTCTATTCATAGCCTGTGATCCATTTGAATTTGGAATCAACTGCAGAGTTCAGATAATTAGCATTTTACTGGAAACAACATCCGTTTCTCTTTTGATCATTTCCAAATATATATTAAACTGATTATTTTATTTGAAAAAGAATGAGCACTATTGTAATCCCTTGGGTTTTTTTTTTTTATTCAAGCTCTGATCAGCTGTCCAATATATTTACCATGTTGCTTTGAGGGTTTTCTTTTTAAGAAGACCTTATTTAACTCGTTTTATGTCTTTGAAGTAGAGTTTTAAATTTATTTCTCACAATAATAGTTTCTCACAATGATGATGGATAATTTAATCATAGTTGCGTGAAAAAATCAATCAAAACTCATTAAATTTTAATTGAATGGGGGAAAAGGGAGAAGCAAAAGAAAAGACAAAAACCAAACAAGCATTAAAACAACAACAGCTAAAAATACTCAATACAATAAATTGTGAAAATCTTGTTTGGTGAGCAGTGTAAATATATCCCATTCCATTATTATTTTATCCTTCTCCAATAGAGAGGAACTTTGCAGACAATATTAAGTAAGCAATATATAACTTCTGGATGACTAGTGGTCTCAAGGGTTAATTTCAAGTAGAACATAAGTTATCAAATACATTATATATATTTCTAGATTGTTCTTAGATACAGTTAATTGATTCTTTCAATTCACAAGTAATAAGTCTTTCAAGAATCACTGCTTTTTTGTCTAAATGATCACTTCTTTCACTGAGTCTGGGAATTATATCATTTTATTTATACTCTCCTCCAACAACGTTCATCTGTCTCTTTGACTTTGTTCTTGGCCAGTGGCAAATGGTTGCTATTTGGGGAATTAACCAACAAAGGGAACTTGAGTACTTTCCAGTGAGCAATTTCCCTTAGGAACCGTTACATGTCACCTTGAAAATATAGCTCTTCAACTTTAGCTTACCTCCAAGAATTCTATTTTTTTTTAAGCTCACAGCACTTTACATTTTTATTATGATGTCAGATGGTATTTCTAGAATTTAGGGCAGCTAAACTTTTGAGTAATGTATATTCATGATTGTGTGCATCTGTGGGTGTGTGTAAATTTTGAAAATTTATAATTAAAGGTATCGCTTCAAAGAAAAAGCACATATTTATTTATTAAAATAAATTGATGTTTGTAATCAAACACCTATTAGCTTAAACCACAGAAAGATATTAAAAATGCTTTTTAAATAAAATTGTATGCTCTTATGTCTAAAGATAAGAAGATGGTTTACTCTAGTAGTGTGATCATTTATATGAATGATACCTTTTAGTGTTAGTCTAAGATTTAAATTAATGTTAATGTGTGATACAAAAGTATAAACACAACTTTGAGAAAACCTAAAAAATAAAAATGTTTTGGACATATCAATACAGACTAACCATTATATCAAGGAGATATTGAGTATCTAATAAAATAAATTTAAAGCTAGTAAAAATAATTACACCCCTGTAGTCAATTTTTTACCTCAGATGTTAAGAAAAAGGACTCTGAAGTTACATAAAAACTAATAAAAATACTGTCTCTCTCTGAAGACGTTGAGTCAATTACTCAACATGAGTAAGTTACCACCTTTGTGTATCTTAAACTTTTTCAAAATATCCAGGCCTCTGGAATTATCCTTTTCTTTAAGACCCAAATATAAATTTGAATCCAAATTCCAGTGGTCAATTTGCAATTATCTTGGGAAATAAAATCTATTTCATGGTATTGTTTTTGAGTTCTGTGGATGAGTCATCTGTGCTCTCCTTGTGGTTTTCTCTTTCTTTTTTCTGATCCAATGCCAATACATTGATGTAGCCTTTGTTTAAAAGGTGAGTTTCTGGGAGCAAAAGTACCATTACAGTAGAGGAGAGCTGGGCAAATATTTTATTTAAAAATAATTTTAACTGGATAATTTTGTAAAGCCATCTCAGCAACCTTAAGATCAACTAAAGGATTCAGCTAGCTGAGAGGAATTTATTCACAGAAACTATTGAACCTTAGGTAATAACAGTGGTGCAGGTCAGTGAATTTATGTTCTGGGACTGTCCCTACTCTCTGTCAAAGGTTCAGTTCACATAGTAGTTCTACCAGGACCAGACAAGCTGAGAAAATCAGAAACTTTGCTGCTTAAGGAGACTCACTGGATTTCAAATGGTGCTCAAAAAACTCCACACCCTACTGCATTTTCAGTGATAGTGGTTATTTTGATGAGAAATAAACAGAGAAAATCAGATGCTCAGTTACTAGTCAAGATGGCAATAGGCAATAGACCAGTAAGAACAGGCAAAAATATAACATGGAGAACTGGACAATAAAACAGGCATGAGTGCATTGAGAAACTCTCACATGTCTATTTGCCCAAAAGGCAACATGCCCTTTCTAAAACTAGCTAACATATTAGAATGAGACATAGTAAAAGTGCACTCATATTTAAATTTAAAATTAATGAAATAGAATATACCTTCATAATAATAAATTTCAATAAATATAAGCATTGATTCTTTGAAAATAGTATTTATATTTAAAACCCTGAACAAAACTGATTAAAAAATATATTACAAATAATATGAAATAGAGATTATATAAAAATGTGTGTAAGAAAATTTAAACATTTAAATGAAATGAAAGAAACTCTTGGTTCGAGACCTGCCTGGGCAACTTGGCAAGACCTCATCTCTACAATAAATCAAAAAAATCAGCCAGGCGTGATAGCGCGTGCCTGTAATTCCAGCTACTCGGAAGGCTGAGGCAGACGGATCGCTGGATCCCAGCAGGTCAAGCCTGCAGTGGCCGCTATACTCCAGTCTGGGCGACAGAGTGAGACTCCAACTCAAAAAAAAAAAAAAAAAAAAAAATCTTTGAAAAATACCACTTAAAACTGATAGATAAAGAAATAAAAAGCCTAATAGCTATATATCTATTTCAGAAATTGAATGCCTAAATAAAGACTTTTTTTTTTTTTTTGAGTTGGAGTCTCACTCTGTCGCCCAGACTGGAGTGCAGTGGCCGCTTCCGGCCACCGCAACCTCGGCCTGCTGTGCTCTGGCCATCCTTCCGCCTCAGCCTTCCAAGTAGCCGGAATTACAGGCATGTGCTACCATGCCCGGCTGATATTTTTGGTTTATTGTAGAGATGAGGTCTCGCTGCCCAGGTGGGTCTCGAACCGGTGGGCTCAGGCAATCCACTCACCTCAGCCTCCCAAAGGCGCGGGATTACAGGCGGAGCCACCGAGCCTGGCAATAAAGACATTTTAACTTGGGAACTGTAGGCCTAGGTAAATTTAATGTTTAGTTTGTGACTATATAAAGATTAGAATATAAATTCAATTGTGTACAGCCCCAAAATACAGTTTTCCCAAGAAAAGTTTTAATCATATTACATTATAGAATGAAAATTTGCAATTTGTAGAATTGATTCAGGTTGCCTTCTATTATTTTATATAATACCAACTTTTCTACTGTTTCTAGGAAAAAGTGAGAGCATTTTAAAAAATCTTATTCTGAAGTAGGCTAATTATCAGGATTCTTTGCATACTATTAGACACAGAAAAACTTACTAAACTTTTACTAGTTTTTCATCAATCCATGCTATAATATGCTAGTAAAATATGAATGTTCAATCAAGTCTTCCTACCCTTATATCATGAAGAGTGCTCTCATCTTGTCCACCAGTGACTGCCAGGTTCCTAAATGTAAGGGTCAATTTGCAGAATTTAATTTTTATTCTATCATTAGCATTTGACATATTTAATCACCTCCTCTATATTTTGCATGTCTTCTGTATGTGGCCTCAAACTCTTAATTTTAACTCTACCTTACCAATTTTTTTCCTCTGGTCATGATGCAAGTTTTATTTTTTCTCATATATTTCTTATTGTAGGAGCAGTTTTAAGGCTTCAATCTTGGTAAATTTTATTTTCTATCTTTACTCTTTGCTTTTATAATATCTTTGAGACTTCTGGCTTTAAATAACACTCCTATATCAATGACTGCCAAACAGATGCTCCTCTAACATTTGTATAGTATGGCAAAAAAGTATACATGAAATTTTAAGTAACATTTGCCTATTTAAAGTTACATAAAATTCAGATAATAAATGTTTAAATGAAATTTGTTATAATGGCAGACTTTGGCATATTTGACTCCAAAAAAGATGGATCATAAAATTTGAGTTTAATGCTATAGCAATATAAAAATTTGGAGCATAATTCCTAGTCTGTGACACACCACCATATCTACCCACTGCAGTTTCCTTCTCAAGGTGAAAATGACCTTACAGACTTGTTTGAACACTCCAGAATGTAAATCTAAACTCCATCTATATACCCTACAGAAAGGGGTAACTGTGTTATTCTCTGTAGTTTGAACTCAGGAAAAAGCCTATATAGACCTTGCAAGTAAACCTGTGACATGTAAGCAAAATATTCCAGCATGCTAAAAACCTTAAACAAGGCTTAAAAAGAATTTAGATATTCCAGGTGGGCATGTACTCTTGACTACAACAACCACATGTCATAAGGGAAGTTGAATAATCACACAAATAATATATCTGGTCCTCAAAGCCTTGAAGACAAAGACAGAAGCCACTTCTGCATCTGAGAACAATAGTGCCCCGAATTGACATTTCCATGCCAGACCTCTCTCATATGTGAGACTTTTATATACAACTAACTGCTTTGTATCTTCACTGGAATTCTCAATAATCAGTTCAAACAGAAAACTCTCCAAAGTCACCTATAATTTCTTAGCCAATAAAAATTAAAGTCCTGAAAATGGTCTTCCAACTTCAAATAACCTCGATATCCCTGAATTATATTGTTCTCTCTACTTCACTCACTCTGTTTTATGCATACTTCTGATTGCATCAGGAATTCTTGTCATAGTGTTTTTGCTCTCCCTTTTTCCTATGCCTCAAGGTTCTACTTTTCAATAATGAAGAAAAAATGCATGTGAAACATAAAAAAGCAAGAAAAAGAAACTCACCATCATAAAATAAAGCAATTAACAAAATTAAATTCAGAAATGACCCAAGTTAGAGTTAGACTTTCCACATGGGTGCTTTAAGTTAAGATCAGTATATTAAGGAATATGAGGGCAAGGTGAACAGCATAAACAATGAGGTGGGAAATTTTCACAGAATTAAAAAAAAAATTAAAAGTCAAATGTGGGGGAGTCACAAGTTGGCAATGGGACAGATTGGACTGTGAGAATCTCTACAAAAGCAAGTGTCCATAGAGACTCTCTGTGTGAGTAGGTATGTGCTGGTGGGTGAGTGAAAGTCCATCTGAGGGGAGACTCGGATTCATTCACGGGGGGGGGGGCTGTCATCTGGAGGTGACTGCAACCCCCACCTCTCTGAGATTGGAGCCGCGGGCACACAGGATTCTCTGCTGTTGATGAGACTCTCCTGATCTCCTTAGAGGAGCCTGCTGAATCCAGCTGATTTGCATCACCTGGTGCCTGGCCCACATCATCACCTGTTATAACAAATCAGCTGGAGCCCCAGATCTGAGCAGTGGAGAGAGAAGATTGGGGAGAGCCAGAGAGGGGCCCCATCCCTGGTGAAGAAATGCCAGCTGCAGCCATTTTCTCTGTCCCAAGAACAGGCAGAGGCCTGCATTGCCCCGCCCAGCCCCGCCCAGCCCCGCCCAGCCTCCAACTTGGGACCTAAGGTAATCTCATCAAACTTGGAGAGACAGAAGCCCTTCCCCCATGCTGAATTGGACAGAGACAGGTCAGATCTGTGTGGCATACTCCACAGGCAGTAAGTCAGGTGAGTCCAGATCCAATCCTCCCTCCTTCCACAGTAGGCCTGGGGCTTCTGATCCAAGTTGAGAGCAACCCTATTAGCCAGTGCTGAGAGCAGAGAGGAGGGTCTAGAGATCATCAGGGCTGAGAGGTTGTTGGACTTACAGGAATAGCCTCAGAGCAAGTTTGGTTCCTTGTTTTGTTTTTGCTTTTTATCTTTTGTTTTACTTATTTTTGTCTGTTTGTCTTTTGTTTTAGTTTTTTTCTCTTTCTGTTTTTGATACATTTCTCATACTTGCTTTGTTGCTGTTATTTTTTTCTTTAGACTTCCGGGTTGTGTATGGGAAGAGAACATCAATAGGGAGATTTTTGTTGGTTTGTGTATTTGTATGTTTGTCTGCATGTTTTCATTTTTAATTCTTTTCTTTTTTTTTTTTTTTTTTTTTTTTTTTTGAGTTGGAGTCTCACTCTGTCGCCCAGACTGGAGTGCAGTGGCCGCTTCCGGCCACCGCAGCCTCGACCTGCTGGGCTCCGGCGATCCTTCCGCCTCAGCCTTCCAAGTAGCCGGAATTACAGGCATGCACTACCATGCCCGGCTGATTTTTTGATTTATCGTAGAGATGAGGTCTCGCTGCCCAGGCGGGTCTCGAACCCGCGGGCTCAGGCAATCCACTCACCTCAGCCTCCCAAAGGCGCGGGATTACAGGCTGAGCCACCGAGCCCGGCTAATTCTTTTCTTTGTGTCTCTTTTTATTTGTTAGTTGGTATGTCTGTGTGTTTTCTCTCTTACACTTCTCTCTCTCCACCTTCCTCTTGCTCCCCTCCTTCCTTTTCCATTTTTTTCCTTTTTCTTACCTCATCTTGCTTTCAGGAAGTAAACCTACACTCCCACTGCATGGACAGATTGTATGGCAGTGGAAAGTGGGTTCCAGGGTGCCCATACACCTGTCAGTGGATACCAGGATCTGCAGATGGACTCTGAATCACAACTTCTCAATTAAATCTCAAAACTGCAAAAAGTATAGCCCCCAACCCAAAGACCAACTTCAGAATTGAATAAAGTCAGAGGAGCCACATAAGGAAGAATAGGAGATTGAACAAACAGAAGTAAAAGAAACTTCCCCATCCCTGAACACCATAATTAAAGAAGAGGAAAAAAAGAAGTTGGGAGGAGGAAAATCTGCACAAATGAAGAAAAACCAAAAGAATAATATAAGTCTCACACAGACCCCTGGGAGGTCAGACACCAAAAACAGACTTCAGAACACAAAAAATGAAGAGTTCCCAGAATGACTGGTCTTAAACTACAAAACCAGATATCAAGACATTAATAGAAAGAGTAAATAGAATTGAGGAGAGACAGGAGGGAAGAATGAAGGAGTTGGTAACTGAGATAGCAGTAAAGAATACTGTGAATGAAATAAATAACAAAATGATAAGCATGGAAAGCAGAATTAGTCAAGCAGAAGAAAGAATCTTAGAGCTTGAGGACTAAAATATAGAACTAACCCAAACTATCAGAAACATAGAAAAGAAGCTTAAAAAGACAGAACAAAACCTTCAGGAGATGAGCAATTATGTCAAGAGGCTGTACCTAAGAGTAATTGGACATCCCAAGGCAGAAAGAGAAACAGAGACCACCCTGGAACAAACATTCTATGAAATTATTTAAGAAAACTTCCCTCATCTCATCAGTGATGTGACCATTCAAACACAAGAGATTCAGAGAACTCCTGCAAGACAACAAATTAGAAGACCAGCTTCTAGACACATAGTAATTTGTCTAAACAAAGTAGGTTAAAAAAAAATCCTAAAGGCAGCAAGAGAAAAAGGTCAGACTACCTACCTGGAAAGACCAATTAAAATAACAGCAGATTTATCTACAGAAACACTTCAAGCTAGGAGAGTTTGGAACCCAATTTCCAAAGTTCTCAAAGATAGACAATTTCAGGCAAGAATAACCTACCCAGCTAAGTTAAGCTTCATCAGTGATGGAGAACTAAAATCTTTCCCAAAAAACTTACACTACCTCGAGACCAGCTCTATAAGAAACACTTAAGAAGGTATTAAACACAGAAGGAAAAAAAAAGAAAAATGTTCTTCACAAGAGTGTAAGAAAAAGATGGAAAACACACATAAATCAACCCCAAAATCAAAAGAAGGCAACAAATAAACAGGAACCACAATAGCTCTTTATGAACCTCATGACAGCCAGGCTCGGTGGCTCAGCCTGTAATCCCACACTTTGGGAGGCTGAGGTGAATGGACTGCCTGAGTCCACAGGTTCAAGACCCACTTGGGCAACTTGGTGAGACCTCATCTCTACAATAAATAAAAAAATTAGCCAGACATGGTAGCACGTGCCTCTAGTTCTAGCTACTTGGAAGGCTGAGGCAGAAGGATCACCAGAACCCAGCAGGGCAAGGCTGCGGTGGCCGGGGAGCAGCCACTGCACTCCAGTCTGGGTGACAGAGTGAGACTTCAACTCAAAAAAAAAAAAAAAAAAAAAGTCATGACAGGGATAAACTCTCTCATTTTAATAATTAGCCTGAATGTGAATGGACACCACTGAAAAAAGACATAGAATGGCACAATTGATAAAATATCATGAGGCAACAATATATTATCTCCAAGAGACTCATCTCACCAGAAAGGACATTCACAGACTCAAAGTAAGAGGATGGGAAGCAAAATTTCAGGTGAATGGAACACAAAAGAAAACAGAGTTGTGATCTTAATATCAGACAAAATACCCTTTAAGCTATCAAAAATTAAAAAGATTAAGAAGGTCACTATATAATGACATAAGATACAATCCATCAATAAGAAATATCCATCCTAAACATATATGCACCCAACATAGGAGCACCAACTTTCATCAAGCAGCTTCTAGGCAGACTTAAAAAAGATATTGACTCTAACACTATCATAGCTGGGGACTTTAATGCCCCACTCACAACCCTAGACAGGTCATTAAGACAAAAAATCAGCAAGGAGATCTGGAACCTCAATGTGACTTTTGACCAAATGTACTTAATTGATATTTACATAACACTCCACCCAACAAACACAGAATATACATTCAACTCATCACTGCATGTAATGTACTATAAGATCAACTACATCCTTGGCCAGAAATCAAGCACAAACAAATTTCATAAGGTTGAAATTCTGCCATGCACCTTCTCAGACCACAGTGGAATAAAAATAAATATCAACACCAACAAAGTTCCCCTAAAACCCACAATGACATCAACATTAAACAGCATGATGCTAAGCCACTCCTGAGTCAACATGGAAATCAAAACAAAGATTAAAAGATACCAGGAAAAAAGTGAAAAGGAAGAAACATCTTACGAAAACCTCTGGGATGCCATGAAAGCAGTAGTAAGAGGGGAATTCATATCACTACAAACACACATGAAGAAAATGGAAAGATCACATGTTAACAGTCTAATAAGTCATCTAAAGATGTTGGAAAAGCGAGACCACCAAAACCCTAATTTCAGCAGAAGAAACCAGATCACCAAAATAAAAGCCCAAATCTGACATAGAAGACAAAACGATAATACAAAAAAATCAGTGAAACAAAAAGCTGGTTCTTTGAAAGGATAAACAAGAGTGTTAGTTCTCTAGCTAGACTGATCAATAAAAAGAGAGAAAAAGTCCAAATAAACACAATCAGAAACACAAAAGATGAAGTCACAACTGACGCTGAAGAAATACAAAAGATTATCAGAGATTACTGTGTACACTTGTATGAAAACAAATTTGAAAACTGAAAGGAAATGGAGGACTTTCTGACATCACACAGTCTCCCTAGGTTGAAACAAGAAGAAATTGAGACCCCAAATAGACCAATAACAATCCAGGAAATTGATTATGTCTTTAGAAACCTACCTTTAAAAAAAAATGCTGGACCAGATGGCTTTCCAGTAGAGTTTTATAAAATATATAAGGAGGAACTGATTCCAAAAAAGTATTTCAGGTGATTGAGAAAGATGGAACTCTACCCAAATCATTTAATGAAGCAAACATCATATTGATACCCAAGTCAGGTAAAGATCCAACAAAGAAAGAAAACTACAGGTCAAGATCCTTGATGAACATAGATGCTAAAATTCTCAACAAGATCCTAGCAAGCATCTCAAAGATCATCCACCACAACCAAGTAGGCTTCATCCCCAGGATGCAAGACTGGTTCAACATTCATAAGGCCATAAACTTAATTAAATACATAAACAGACATCTAAACAAAAACTGAATGATTATATCATTAGATGCAGAAAAAGCTTTTGATGAAATCCAACACCGATCCTTGATAAAAACCCTCAAACATATAGCCATAGATGGAACATTCCTCAAAATAGTAAGACCAACTATGAGAAACCCACAGTCAGCATACTGCTAAACACACAGAAATTGGAATCATTTCCCCTGAAAACTGGAGCAAGACAAGGAAGCCCACTCTCACCCATCCTGTCCAACATAGTTTTGGAAGTCCTTGCTAGAGCAATCAGACAAGAGAAGGGAATCAGGGGTATCCAAATAGAAAAAGAGGAAATCAAGTTATCCCTCTGCAGATAACATGATTCTATATCTTGAAAACCCAAGTGAATCTGTCAAAAATCTCCTTGCACTATAAAGAACTTTGGCAAAGTCTCAGGGTATAAAATAAATATGCAAAAGACAATCATACTTCTATACACCAATAATAAGCAAATAGAAACCCAAGTAAAAAACACAATTCCATTCACAACAGCCACACACACACACACACACACACACACACACACACAATAAAATACCTTGGCATCTTCCTTACAAGAGATGTGAAAGACCTTTACAATGAAAACTACAAAACACTGGTCAAAGAATCAAAGATGACACAAACAAGTGGAAAAATATTCCATGCTCATGGATTGGAAAAATCAATATTGTTAAGATGTCCATTCTACCTAAGGCAATCTACAGATTTAGCACAATACCCATCAAATTACCAGCAGAATTCTCAGACCTAGAAACAACAATACGTATGGAAACACAAACGACCACAGATAACCAAAAAAATACTCGGGGGGGGGGAGAATAAGCAGGAGGTATCACACCCCTAGACTTTAAACTTTATTATAAAGTTACAATAATGAAAACAGCCTGGTATTGATACAAGGACAGGCAAATAGACCAATGAAACAGAATTTAGATTCCAGAAGGAAAACCTCAATTTCTCAATCAATGTACATTTAGCAAATCCTCCATCATCAACCACTGGGGAGATGAGAACCTATTCAGTAAATGGTGCTGGGGAAACTGGCTGACCACATGCAGAAGATTGAAGCAGGATCCCTACGTTTCACCATACACAAAAATCAACTCTAAATGAATCACAGACCTAAATGTAAAACCTCAAACTATAAGAACTTTAGAAAAATGCAGGAAACACCCGTATGGAAATCGGAACTGTCAACCAATTCCTGATCAAAACCCCAAGTGCCCATGCCATAAGAGATAAGATAAACAAGTGGGACCTCATCACACTGACAAGCTTCTGCAAAACCAAAGAAATCATCAGGACAGCAGGGATACAGCTCACAGACTGTAAAAAAAAAAAAAAAAAAATTATCAACAGTAGTCTGACAAAGGTCTAACATCTAGGATTTATAATGAACTCAAATGTGCTGAAAAGAAAAAAAAAAAAGCCCCATTACAAAGTGGGCGAAATATATGAATAGACAATTCTTAAAAGAAGACATATGATTAGCCAACAGAAACACGAAAAAATGTTCAGCCTTACTAGTCATCAAAGAAATAAAATTAAAACTACACTGAGATATCACCTAACTCCAGTCAGGATGGCCATCATCAATAACTCAATAACATGCTGGAGAGGATATGGCAAAAATGGAACACT
The DNA here is from genome assembly GCA_027257055.1 of Cephalopachus bancanus. NCBI lineage: Eukaryota > Metazoa > Chordata > Mammalia > Primates > Tarsiidae > Cephalopachus > Cephalopachus bancanus. Next base: position 2,252,707 of record JAPVLO010000089.1, read on the forward strand.
TCTACACTGTTGGTGGGAGTGTAAACTAGTACAGCCTCTGTGGAAAATAGTGTGGTGATTTCTAAATGTTCTAAAAATCGACCTTCCATATGACTCCGCAAACCCCCTACTGGGAATATACCCGGAAGAACTAAAATCACTCTATAAAAAAGTTACCTGCACACATATGTTTATTGCAGCATTGTTCACAATAGCAAGAACATGTAACCAATAGTGCTGCCCATCAAAAGAAAAATGGATCAAAAAATGTAGTACATATACACAATGGAATATTACACAGTCATACAGAAGAATGAAATCCTGAACTTTTGACAACCTGGATGGACTTAGAGTCTGTAATACTGAATGATCTTTCACACAAAAGAAGAACTGAGTATCACATGCTCTCACTCATAAGCGGACCTTGAACAACTATCATAGTACTATAAGAAAAGGATTGACAGTAGCAGGAAACTGCAGGGGGGTGGGTGGGGCGGAGGGCTGGAGGGAGGGGAGATGGGATTGGCAGTAGTTGGAATCTGCTGGGAAAGGGGGTGCACACCTCATCAACAAGGGTACCTGGTTAATGAATATTTGTATACCTAACCCTGAATTGTACCCCACATCTTTAATATAAAAAAATTAAAATTTTAAAAATAAAGTCAAATGTCAAAAATTTAAAAATACATAGTGCTGACTACAATACATTGTAATTTTTACTTTGGTGTATTAGGATGTTGGACACAACTGAATAATATAGGTAAGATGGAAGACATGTCCATAAAAGGTATCCCAATCAAAATAGAAAAAGAAAAAGTGTGAAAAAATTTGATGGCAAATGGTAAAGCTTGTATACTATTGTAAAGAAATTCATAGAGGGCAGGCAAAAATTTTGAGCAAAAATAAAATAGATAATAATGTTTCAAAATTATTGAAAGATTAATAAAAAGACTTGTTCAAAATGCTCTGAGATCCTCAAGCATAATACAATACACACTCAAGGGCATCATATTCAAAATTAATTTGGAAACTTAGACTTTTTTTAGGTTTTATTTGACATTAAACTCACATGAGTTAGTTATTCTGTTTGTTTTGGAATGTATTTATTGGCCAAGAAAGGTAAAATAAACATTCATACTGAAATTACATCATTATATTAATTATCTACCACGTAAAATATGAATGCATATTGCCAGAGTAATATTTGTAGTCACTCTTCTAATAAATTATCTTTCAACATTGAAAATGCTAATGGAATCTAAATTCACATGACAGACAAAGTTATATTTAGCAAGATGAAAAAAATAGAATCATTTAAATTTGGATCAGTTATTTGGTTAGGACTTTGGGATGTAATTTTAATAAACTATTTTATAAATCATGATTACTTTCTGCCATACTATCAAGTATACAAAAAGAAAAATGCATACTAGATAAAGTTACCATAAAAAATGAGTCTTTGTATTGAATACATTTCAAAATAATATGTCATTCATTTTTCTCTTAATATGTAGTAATTGGTAAGTGACATAACATTGGCACTGAGTGCTTTCAATTTATCTATGATATTTAGATCTTCAATACTAACTAATGGATCTTCCATAATACTAATGGACAATACTATATTAAATATTTTTTCAAAACAAAATTAAACACTAAAGTAGCAGTTTCTGCCAATGCACACTTCTAGATATGACAGTTTAAATATTTTCAGAGTCTGTTGATAATGGATCTTCAACAAGATTGTCACAGAAAATGACCTCTACAACTCTGCTTTTTATATCCAGTAAAGACATTGAAACAAGAAACACTGATCAAAGGTCAGACAATAATTAGGTCAATCAATGTTTTAAGAAGTTGATACTATTTTTCATTACTTTCAATGAAACCATATCTTAAAAAGAATTATTGACAAATAAATGTTAAACATTTTAAAATTGCCTATTAAATTAGATTTCAATAATGAGATTTTGAGTGATTTTATTTAAATAATTAACATTTTGAAACAAATAGCTCCCTTGGTATAAAATGTATATGCCTGATAATTTCAAGAGGCTGAACTTATGCCTGATTGTTATCCCAGAAGAAGAAAGGAAAATGGAGAATAACTTGGAGCAAGTATTCCAAGAGGTAATCCAAGAAAACTTTCCCCATTCACCAGTGATGTGACAGCCAAGTACAGGAGATACAGAGAACCCCACAAGACATCAAATGAGAAGACCAACCCCTAGACACATAGTGATTTGCCTACACAAAATAGGCACAAAAGAAAAAAATCCTAAAGGCAACAGGAGATAAAGGTCAGACAAGGAAAACCCATCAAAATATCAGCAGACCTATTGGCAGAAACACTACAAGCAAGAAGGAATTGGAGCCCTATATTCAGAGTCCTAAAAGATAAACAATTTCAACCAAGAATTTTCCACCCAGCCAAGCTCAGCTTCATCAGTGATGGAGAATTAAAATCTTTCCCAAACATTCATTCCCTAAGAGATGATGCAGCTTCCAGAACAGCTCTACAGGAGACGCTTAAAGAGGTCTTAAGCACAGAAGAAGGAAAAAAAAAAAAAAAATGATCAGACACTTCCCAAGAGAATAGCAGAATGCAGAATCAACAGAGAATACAGTGCAACAAGAAACTTGAAAACTCACACATACATTAACCACAAAGCCAAAAGATAACAAGCAAACAAAGAAAAAACTTTACAAGAACCACATAACAACAATAAGCAGCCACATTTCAGTAAACAGCCTGAATATGAATGAATGGACTAAATACAATACTGAAGAGACACTGAATGGCAAATTGGATAAAAAACCATGACCCAAAAATTTGTTGCATCCAAGAGACTCATCTCATTATAAGAGATGCACACAGACTCAAAGTTAAAGGATAGAAAATGAGTTTCCAGGAAAATACATCACAAAAAAGGCAGGAGATACGATTTTAATATCAGACAAAACAACTTTAAGCTATCAAAAATTTAAAAAGATGCAAAAGGACACTACATGACGATAAAAGGTTCATTCCATCAACAAGAAATATCCATCCAAAACATAAATGCACCCAACACAGGAGCACAAGCATTTATAAAGCAACTACTAAGTAAACTAAAAAAAGATATTAACTCTAACACTATTATAGCAGGGGACTTGAATACCCCACTAACAGACCTAGATAGAACATCAAGGCAAAAATCAACAAGGAGATCCAGAATCTAAACTTGATCCTTGACCAAATGAACTTAACCAATACCTACACATTATTCCACCAAACAGCCACAGAATATACATTCTACTCATCACCACATGGAATGCACTCCAACATTTATCACATCCTTGGGCATAAATCAAGCATAAACAAATTTCATAAGGTTGAAATCTGGCCATGCACACTCTCAGACCACAGTGGAATAAAAATAAATATCAATATCAACAACATTTCCCCAAAGCTGACAAAGACAAGGACACTAAACAGCATGATGCTGAACAGCTACCGGGTCAACACTGAAATCAAGGCAGAAATTAAAAGATTCCTGGAAACAAATGAAAATGAAGAAACATCTTACCAAAACCTCTGGATGCCATGGCAACAGTTCTAAGAGGGGAATTTATATCTCTATGAGCACATATCAAGAAAATGGAAAGATCACAAGTGGAAAGCCTAACAAACTACCTAAGGGAGCTGGAAGAAGAAGACAACCAAAACCCCAACTTTAACAAAAGACTACAAATCACCAAAATAAGAGCCCAAATATGGGACATAAAAGACAAAAATATCATAGAAAACATCAACAAAACAAAAAACTGGTTCTTTGAAAGAATTAACAAGATTATGGATCCCTAGCCAGCATGACCAAGAAAAAGAGAGAAAAAACCCAAAATAACACAATCAGCAATACAAAAGATCAAATCACAACTGACCCCAAAGAAATACAAAGGATTATCAGAGATTACCATGTACACCTATATGAAGACAAACTTGATAACCTAAATGGAATGGAGGACTTTCTGATATCACATAACCTCCCCAGATTGAAACAAGAAGATATTGAGACCAATAGACCAATAACAACCCAGGAAATTGACTCTGTCATACTTACAAAAAAGAAAGCCCTGGACTAGATGGCTTTCCAGCAGAATTCTACAAAATGTACAAGGAGGAATTGATACCAAGCCCTTTGAAAGTATTCCAGGCAATTGAGAAAGATGGAATTCTCCCCAAATAATTTTACAAAGCTAGCATCACACTGATACCCAAACTGGGTAAAGATCCAACAACAACAACAACAAAAAAGAGAACTACAGGCCAATATCCATTATGAATATAGATGCAAAAATTCCTCAATAATAGTCTAGCAAATTGGATCCAAAAACACACCTCAAAAGTCATTCACCATGACAAAATAGGGTACATCCCCAAGACGCAGGACTGGCTCAACATTTGCAAGACCATAAATGTAATTAAATACATCAACACATGTAAAAACAAGAACCACATGATTATATCATTAGATGCAGAAAAAGCTTTTGATAAAATCCAGCATCCCTTATTGATAAAAACATTCAAACACCTAAGTACGGAAGAAAAACATACTCAAAATAGTAAGTGCCATCTATGATAAACACACAGCAAACATATTACTAAATGGACAGAAACTTGAAACATTTCCCCTAAAAACTGGAACAAGACAAGGTTGCCCACTCTCACCCCCTCTTGTTCAGCATTGTGTTGGAAGTCCTAACTTGAGCAATTAGACAAGAGAAGGAAATCCGGGGTATCCAAATAGGAAAAGAGGAAGTCAAGTCATCCCTCTTTGCTGATGATATGATCCTATTCCTTGAAAATCGAAGAGAGTCTGTCAGAAACCCGCTTGCACTGATAAAGGACTTTGACAAAGTCTCAGGGTATAAAATAAATATACAAAAGACAGTTGCATTCCTATACACCAAGAACAAGCAAGCAGAGATCCAAATTAAAACTGCAATCCCATTCACAATAGACACACACACACACACACACACACACACACACACACACACACACACAAGAAATACCTTGGCATATTCCTAACCAGAGAAATGAAAGACCTTTACAATAAGAACTACAAAACACTGCTCAAAGAAATCCAAGAAGTCACAAACAAATGGAAAAATATTCAATGTTCATGGATAGGAAGAATCAATGTTGTTAAAATGTCCATCCTACCAAAGGCAATCTACAGATTCAATGCAATACCCATCAAGTTGCCAGCATCATTCTTCTCAGAACTGCAAAGGACAATACAGAAATTCATACGGAAACATAAATAACTTCGAATAGCTAAAACAATCCTTAGCAAAAGGAGCAAATCTGGAGGCATTACACTTGCAGACTTCAAACTTATGGTAATCAAAACTGCCTGGTATTGGTACAAGAACAGGCACAGAGATCAATGGAACAGGATAGAGATTCTGGAAGCAATGCCTCAATTTCCCAACTAACACTCCTTTGACAAAGCCTCCAACAACAACCACTGGGGAGAGGTTCAGTAAATGGTGCTGGGAAAACTGGCTGATCACATGCAGAAGATTGAAATAGGACCCCTACCTCTCACCATATACAAGAATTAACTCTAAATTGATCAAAGATGTAAAACCTCAAACTATAAGAATCTTAGAAAACACAGGAGACACCCATATGGAAGTTGGAACTGGCAACCAATTCCTACTCAGAACCCTAAATGCCCATACCTTAAGAAATAAGATAGAAAAATGGGACCTCATCAAACTAATAAGCTTCTGCAAAGCAAAAGAAACCATCAAGAGAGTAGAAAGATAGCCCACAGAATGGAAAAAAAATATTTGCCAACTGTATATCTGACAAATACCTAACATCTAGGATCTACAAGGATCTCAAATGAGCTGAAAGGAAAAAAAAATAATGTGCCCCATTAAAAAGTGGTCAAAAGACATGAATAGACACTTCTCAAAAGAAGATATACAGGCAGCCAACAGACACATGAAAAAGTGTCACCCTCACTCATCATCAGAGAAATGCAAATCAAAACCACATTCAGATATCACCTAATCCAAGTAAGAATGGCCATCAGTAATAAAACAAACAACAACAAATGCTGGTGAGGATGTGAAGAAAAAGGATCACTTCTAAACTGCTGGTGGGAATGCAAACTAGTGCAACCTCTTTGGAAGACAGTGTGGTGGCTTCTGAAAGAACTAGAAATTGATCTTCCATATGACCCAGCAATTCTCCTATTGGGAATATACCCAGAGGAACCCAAGTCATTCTGCAAAAAAGATACCTGCACACGTATGCTTGTTGCAGCTCTATTCACAATAACAAAAACATGGAACCAACCATATTGTCCATCAAAGCTGTTCTGGATTTAAAAAATGTGGCACATATACACAGTGGAATATTATGCAGCCATAAGGAATGGCAAATATATGAACTTTGCAACAACTTTGATGGATTTGGAGTCAATAATACTCAGCGATCTGTCACAGAAACAAAGAACAGAGTACCATATGTTCTCACTCATAAGCAGATCTTGAACAATTATAATATTATAAGAAAACAATTGTAATAGTGGGAAACTGTCTGGGGATGGGGGATGGTATTGGCATTTGAGAGAAACTACTAGGGGAGGGAGGGGCATATCTCATCAACAAAGGTACCTGCATGATCAACGTTTGCATTCCTAACCCTAATTTGTACCCCACATCATTATAATTAAAAAAACAGAAAAATTAAAAAAAATTAAATTTTGAACTACAATTTGACATTGGGTAACTGCCACAGTAAAGGGTGAAACTGCAGGTAAAGGAAGACTACTGTATATAGTGGCCTTATTTAAAGAATATATTCATTGTCATCAGGTCATTCTACTCAATATCTTAATAATAAAAAGAATGAATGCTTTGGTTGACATCCAAAATGTTGATAATAAATCAATATGTTCATAAGTGAAACATCCATTCTTTCATATAAGATATATGGATAAAACAAACAAAACCACATATTTAAATGATCCACACAGTATTATTTGATAATATCTAACAAATCTATTCTCCAAATGTTTCTTTTCAACTGTAATAAACAATATATACGAAGGACATCATACCTGAAATACAAAATTAGGTTTGAATTAACAGTAACACTGATTGGTAGAGAACGTATTACTTCTGGTGGAAATTATTACAACATTCTGAAAAAGTGAAAGATTCCATTGGGAATGGAGGCTGTTGTAGAATTTTTTTGTGGATAGCAGTCTCAGCTATTGTGTGTTTAAAGGGGGTATCTGCCATCCATAACCCTGGGCAACAACCCATTTTGGACATCTTACAGGTTATGCCCTTTCTCCAGTTGAGAAGTACTCTGAAACCAAGAGATTGTGACTGTCAGGATCTCACCCTCCCCCACTTATTTAGTCCTCTCCAGACACACAGAGTCTAGTAATCTTCTGTTGATATTTCTATGGCCTCTTCCCTGAGTGAGTCCAAAGTGATGAAAGTGGAATATGCTGCCAGTGTTTATGTATCCTTAACTCCAGAGGTATTCTAAAGACTACAGGAGGAAGATAAAACTCCATGACCTTCTTCACCACAGTCTAGAGAGCCACTGGAAAGTGGGAATGCTGTCTTATGAAGAGAGGAGAGAACACCTAGCTCAGAAATTATGATGACTGAGGAGGCCTGGGAACCAACTAAAGTGCCTGGCACAGCTTACCTCAACACCCCCCAGATGAATATTAGGGTGCTGGAAGCAAAATTGCTTTCTCACTTAACACAGGCACCAACCATTTGGTCCTGGCCTTCCATGCTGGAATATAAATGGCCTTAATTAAAGTTGCTAAGGGTATAACTATAAGTGTGGGTTATGTGGGAAAGGGAGAAGCCAGAACAGCAAAGGAAAGATGTAAAGAATATTGTTGGTATACAAGTATGTTTTTGGTGAGGAAGGATGCAAAGGACAGAGAATAATTGTGTATAGGAAAGAATCTTGTATGGTAAATTTTTCTTCAGCAATAAAGTGGTTGAGAAGTATAAGACAAAAAAAAAAGAGAGGTCACACATGTCAAAAAAAGGGTATGTGTATGTTGTAGAATGGCATATAGAATCCAGGATACTTGGTAGTAAAGAGGGCTCTTCCCCCTCTTTCACCTTCTTTAGGCCAAGATTGGGAGGAACCCTACACTGTAAGGTCACCAGAATAGACTCTTGGGTTCATCATCCTGGAGTGAAAGCCTGGAGTTCAGAAGAAGTTGTCTCTGCTAACCTAGAAGGGCATTCAAAATACCATTCTGGAGAAATTGGAGACTGCAAACTAAAGATCACAAAAGATAAGTGTCAATAATTAGCCTTCCACTGATATTCTCCTTATAGTTGTACCTATATTTTCTGTCTTTGCTTTTATCTTGATTTGCACTGTTAGACACCATTGTCAATAATCCTTTAACCTTAAATATCAATAGGATTTTCTACTTCCTTAGTCAGTCATGCTTTTACGCCTCCTACAAGGTTTCTCACAAGGGAATGAACAAAGGGATTAGTCTGTTTTACTTCCGCTTTCTGCCATAACTAGCCCTAGCTTTTTAAAGTACCCCCTTTCTCCCTCCATTATGTACTTGGCTCAAAAGGGTAATTGTTCAAATTGCTGGATATGTCCACAGGAGGAAACTTCTCTAACTTTCTCCCCAATAGTTTTATCATTGTCTCTCAAGCAGATTGGAAATCTCAGTGGGACTTGGTATTAATTTACAGTCCTAAAAAGAGCAGTGAAAACTGACCAGAAAGCACCCCAGGAAAAAAAGACCTCAATTAAGGTTGGAGAAGTGGCAGAGATGTGGAGAATGCTTCTATCTGCTTTCAATTGCACCTGAGGCTATCGTGGATGGGATGTCTCTCCCCAAGTACTTTAATGAGACCTTATATGGGTAGCTGTTCATATAACCCTAATCATCATGCCTGTAGAACCAGTACACATAATGGGATGGTCTCTGGCGAAAACACCAAATGGAAATGGCTGGCTTTATTTTAAGAGGATTTTTCTTGCTACTATTCCTGCAACTTTAATAGACCAGAGGAAACTACAACCACTAGGATATTCTACAGCCACTGGGATATTCTTCCCACTTCCTTCATTGCAGATCTTCCTTAATTAGAAGTGGGTATTAATTTTTATGTGGTACTGTGTTATACTTGGTTTTACCCTACCTATCCCTAAGGTAATATTCCTCAGCCAGGCTCAAATGGCTTCATCAGAACATATTCTGAAATCAGGATCTTTCTTGGAACAGTCCCTGTGACCACATCATTGCAGAAATCTGGCAATGTCTAACTATCTAATCTATAAGTATATGCCCTTGACCACCCCGTCTTATAAAGACCTGAGATAGGACACTAAATAGCCAGAGGTTTCTTTTGTTTTGTTGGAATACCCCTACTAGAAAGATCTGTTTTGGAACCTCACCCCCATAGTACAATAAGGATGGAAAGCCATGGTAGCTGCTATCGAGATTCAACAGGCATTCACCAATTCATTAGCTACTATAGTCCTGCAAAACAGTTGAGCATTGGATATGTTCATGGTAGAACACTGAGAAATATGCATGTTCTTAAATGAAACTTGTTGTTTTTGGAGAAACACCTTCTCCCAGGTAGAGGTAAATCTGCAAGTCTTAAAAAATAATATCTAAATTATTAATACCCTGAGAGACCAAGTTGGTTCAAGCCCCAGCTGGTTACAATCTTTCTTATCTCCTTAGGAATTTCTAACTTGTGAGCATGAATTTTTCACTTGATAGATCCATTTTGTGTATCGCTCACATTTGGACCATGCATAGTGAACTGCTTTGTAAAATTTGTTTATTCTCACCTAGAGGCCACCAGACTCCAAATGGTGATGCAGATGGAACCTTGTATGGAAGCTTCCTACTACCAAGGTTCCTTAGATTGCCCTCCAGATGGTCCCCAGCTGCCATTCTCATACAACACCATGATTAGCAGGAAGTAGCCAGAAAGGTCGTCATCCCTACCCTTTAATGGCATTTAGGTTCGCCACCCCAGAAGGGGGAATGAGAGAGGAGAAAGGAAGAAACTGGATAGGCAGACAGATTAGGATGGGTCCCAGTAAAAACGTCTGTGACAAGTCCCACAGACTGGAGTGAGAACACTTATTACCAGGTCCCTGGACTGACACTTTCACGTGCTGCTTTTTGATTGGCATTTTTCAACCCTCTTCCGATTGGTGCATTTCAATTCCACACCATGGTGACTTTCTCTGATTGGTGTTCCCACCAACCAATCAACACACTCTCAAGACTATATAAACCTCTGACTGCAGAAGCATTGTTGGCAACCCTCTTTTGGATCCCCTCCCACTGTTGGGAAGTTTTCAGTCTTCCAATAATTCCTACCTACTCACTCTCCAGTGTCCATGTCTGTGATTCTTCCTGGGCATGAGACAAGAACTCAGAACTGCTGAACTAGAAGAGCTACTGAAATAGAAAAACTGCACACATCAGACTGGAAGGGCTGGACCTGCCCAGCTGAAAGAGTTTCAACACTCCTTGGGGGTTTAGCTTGCTAGTCCACCAAACCAGCAGAACTGTGAACACTACTCAGGGCTGACTCGCTGGCCCAGTGAACCAGCAGAGCTATAAACACTTCTCAGGACTTGGAATACTGAAGCCCAAACGGAGACAGCAGTAACATTCCTTGGGGGCTCTGTAGCTGTCGGCATCCCTGAGTTCTTGAGTGCTACCACATTCCCCTATCTGAATGCCATCATGTCTACCATCTCCATGTGGATCCCAGGCTGGCAGTGCAACTTTGGAAACTGCACATCCCTTGGGGGCCCAGCTTGCCAATTTGTGGGACAAAAAACTGAATCACTTTTATGTATGCAAGCCTGTATGTGTGTATTTTTGCAGTTAACCTAGAAATAATATTAATTCATAACTTAATAGCTACTTTGCCAGGCATGGTGGCTCACACCTATAACCCCAGCACTTTGGGAGACAGAGGTGAGAGGATTGCCTGAGTCCACAGGTTTGAGACCAGCCTGGGCAACTTGGCGAGACCTCATCTCTACAGTAAATCAAAAAGTTAGTGGTGGTGCATGCCTGTAGTTCCAGCTACTTGGAAGGCTGAGGTGGAAGGATCGCCTGAGCTCAAAATGTCAAGGCTACAGTGGCCAGGAGTGGGCCACTGCCCACCTGTCTGAGTGACAAAGTGAGACCACAACTCAAAAAACAAAACAAAAAACAACAACAAAAAAGCTACTTACAGGTAATAATGCATGAATTCATGTAAAATAATACAACCTTAAAATCCTATAATTTTATTTACTATCTATCCTTTGATCTATTCTTACTAAGTATTTAACTTTTCATAATTGCAAATTTCAAAATCAAATGCTAAACAATTTATTTCAATCATATTTTTTAAAAAGAGGAAAAATAATTCATCTCTACTCACATTTTTTCCATTCGCAATGCTTTAATTTTCATCTAAACTTATTTCCCATCAAGCTGAAGAACTTTCTTTAGTGTTTCTTTAGTATAAATGCCCTTCCACAAAAATACATGTATGTTACATATGTATGTATATATGTATACATATGTGTAATTTTATCTGTTATTTATCTTATAGCACTTTATTTTGTAATATATTTTTAATGAACAGAAAATTTGAGGTTGATTATTTCATTCAATTCTTCAGCACTCAAATGTTCATTGCCTTTTAGCCTACATCATTTTTTATGAGAAAACAGGCATTATTTATATGATAGCTTTCCAATACTTTCTTTGTTATAATCCCAAATCTGTTCACATTTAAGGTTGACTTAAGATCTTTTCATGCAACAATTAGACTATGATAAGTCTTGGATTGCATTTTTAAAAAATATCTTTATCCTGCTTGAGAGTCATAAGTTTCTTGGTTTTGTAGCCTAATAGTTTTCAATACTCTTAAAAAATTCTTGCCTATTAATTTTTGTTTTTGTCTTTTAAATCTATATTTGGATCAATTTTGATTTTGCAACAAAATTGTGAGGAAGGCATTGAGAACTCCCACATACCTAATCTTCCTCTTTAATAAAATCTTCTGTGAGAATGATAAATTTGTTACAATTAATGAACCTGCATTGCCACATAATCACACAAAATACATAATTTACCTGAGGGTTTACTTTAGAAGTTGTGCATTTTATGGGTTTGGACAAAAATATTATGATATTTACCCATTATTATAGTACCATACAGAGTATTTTCAGTTCTCTAAAAATTCTGTGGCCTGCCTATTTAACTTTCCTTCTCCTCAACCTCTTGGAATTACTGATCACTTACATTCCACATCTTTTCCAGAATATTGGAACCATATATTATGTTGGAACTATCCATTATAGTTGGTAACATACATTGTATAGTCTTTTCAGATTGACTTCTTTTACTTAATAATATGCATGTAAATTTAGTTCATGTCTTTTCAGGCTTAGTAAACCCATTTTTTTTTTAACACTGAATAATATTCCACTGTCTTATATACCACAGTTTTTCTATTCACCTGTTGAAAAACACCTTGATCACTTCCAAGTTTTGGCAATTGTAAATAATTTTGCTATAAACATTCATGTGCAGGTTTTTGTGTGAACAGAGTTCTCAGCTCCTTTGAGTAAACACCAAGGAGTTCAATTGCTGAATCCTATGGTAAGGATATGTTTAGTTTGGTAAGAAACTGCTTAACTGTTTTTTAAAGTGGCTGCGTCATTTTTATTCCCACAGTCAAGACTGAGAGCTCCTTTTGCTCTATATCCTCCCCAATATTCACTGTTGTCAGTGCTTGGGATTTTGGCCATTCTAATAGGTCTATAGTGGGATCTTGTTTTAATTTGTACTTTCAATAACCTGTGAGACAACAGTGAATGATGTCACATATGTGTGGATTTCCAGAAAAAGAGAATAAAAATAATGAGAGAGACAAATAATTATTTGCAAATCTAATAGCCAAAATACAATAAAAAATAATTGATGAACTGTGAGATGTGAAACATCTTTTCATATAGTTCTTTGCTACTTGTATATATGCTTTGGTGAAGTGTTTGTTAATATTTATGTTCCATTAAATTTTTTTTTAATTTTTGACTTTTAATATTCTTTGTATGTTTTTTGTTTTTTGAGTTGGAGTCTCACTCTGTCGCCCAGACTGGAGTGCAGTGGCCACTCCCGGCCACCGCAGCCTCGACCTGCTGGGCTCCGGCAATCCTTCCGCCTCAGCCTTCCAAGTAGCTGGAATTACAGGCATGCACTACCACGCCCGGCTGATTTTTTGATTTATTGTAGAGATGAGGTCTCACTGCCCAGGTGGGTCTCGAACCCGCGGGCTCAGACAATCCACTCACCTCAGCCTCCCAAAGGCACAGGATTACAGGCTGAGCCACCGAGCCCGGCTTGTATGTTTTTTAATAACAGTCTTTTGTTGAATGTGTCTTTTGCATATATTGACTCCCAGTCTGTGGCTTGTCTTCTCATTGTCCTCACGTTGTCTTTCCAAAGCAGCAGTTTTTAACTGTAATAAAGTCCAGTTCATCAATTATTTTTATTGTATTTTGGTTATTAGATTTGCAAATAATTATTTGTCTCTCTCATTATTTTTATTCTCTTTTTCTGGAAATCCACACATATGTGAGATCATTCATTGCTGTCTCACAGGTTATTGAACCTCCTTCCTTTTAATGCTTTTTTTGTTTATTTGCTTGTTTCTTTTTTTTTTCTGTTCTTGTATTCAATAATGCTTATTGATCTCTCTTTAAATTGAATGACCCATTCTTATCCACTATTAAACTGACACAGGGAATATTTTATTTCATATATCGTGCTATCCACTGTTAGGTTTATTTAGTCCATAGCTCAATTTATTTGTTTAAACATCTAACTCATTATTTAATGTTTTAATTTATATTACTTGCAGTTCGTGGTAGCTATTTTAAAATTCAAGTCAGCTAATTTCACTATCTCTCTCTCGCTTAAGTCTGTTCCTATTGACTCTTTTACTCTATTATGTACTGCATTTTCTGATTCAAACAAGGCCTGGTAAAAATTTAATTTCATGCTTGACATTATAGAATATGCAAATTGCCTTGGTTCCATATAAGGAGAAACACAAAAAGACCCAGAATTTTTTTTTTTTTTTGAGTTGGAGTCTCACTCTGTCACCCAGACTGGAGTGCAGTGGCCGCTTCCGGCCACCGCAGCCTCGACCTGCTGGGCTCCGGCGATCCTTCCGCCTCAGCCTTCCGAGTAGCCGGAATTACAGGCATGCGCTACCATGCCCGGCTGGTTTTTTTTTTATTTATTGTAGAGATGAGGTCTCGCTGCCCAGGCGGGTCTCGAACCCGCGGGCTCAGGCAATCCGCTCACCTCAGCCTCCCAAAGGCGCGGGATTACAGGCTGAGCCACCGAGCCCGGCTAGACCCAGAATTTATTTGTGAAAAGTTATGTATTTATTCTTACATGTTTAAACTTTAGTCACTTTCAAAGTACTCTCTGATGCAATACACCTATCAAGATGCTTTTCTCACCACTCAAAACAGTTTTTGAACTCATCAGTTTTGATACCTTCTAGTGCTTCTGTTTTTGGGTTCACCTCTTCCACATGGACAAAACGTCCTTCTCTGAGAACTTTTTTCAACCAGGAAACAAACGAAAAAAGTCCATCTGGCCAAGACGCAGTGTGAATAAGGAGGGTGGGACACAGGGGTCATCCTGTTTTTAGTCAAAAACTACTCAACATTTATGAGCTGTATCCAAGTGTGTACCTAAATTAACCATCATGAAATGGGCAAATGGATTTGAGACTCTATAGCCAGCACAGGTTAGACATAGATACATTTCCCATAAGCAGATTTTAGAAAGTGTTTTAAAATTACATTTTGCTGCAGGCCAACCTGTCAGCCTACCCCACTCCCTCCCCAAATCAGAAGAAAACTCAGATACAAGACTAGGACAGCCCAACCTTTCAATTCATGGTTTAGCATAATAATCACTAAGGAACTTTCAGGTACTCTGTCAAGGGAGGAAGGCCAAAGAACACTCCTTAACTGACCAAGACCATGTGAATGATAATAAAACCACCTTTCAGCTAGGAAACTTGTGAATTGGAAATGTCTAACAGGTATCCTGCGGGAAACAATGTGGTCAGGAAAAGACCCCTTCCTTCATCTGCTCCCATCAGAAGCCCAGAGATGTCAATCTCTCTGGAGCCACAGTTACCAGGACTCCACACAGTTTATCAATAATGAAGTAGCTGTATTTAGTTTGGAGTTGAGAGCGAAAGTGCAGTTTTTCTGCTTTGAAAAACTTGCCCATGACAAGTCTGTCATGAATCTTCTTTTTTCATTTTTCTCTTTATCTCACTAATAAACTTTGAAAACTTTGCTGACTGCTCTAAAATTCATTTTAGAAATGAACCAAAGTATCCGCAGGTTTTGCGCCATACTCCAGCTGGTATCAGGTTGAAAGAATCTCCAAAAAAGAAATCCTCTGAAGCCAAATGTAACCTCTTATAACAATGCTAGCTGGAATACTGATGCTGATGGGTTCCTAGAACGCTTACCTAGCTGGGGAAACCATGTTCTACAAGGAACCAGCCTTCCAAAAGACAATTCTGATCTTTTGGGGCCCTCCTTGTATTCAACTCTTTGAAGCATGTTAATTTTTCTGAGCACACAGATGAACTACTGATTTTTTAAAATGTTATTTTTTTTAACGAGTCTATCGTGTTTTTATCTTTACTTTTAAGACATGACACTTACCCTCGTGTATGCCATCAGTTTTAAAGTATAAACCTTCATCAGACTCAACTGAAGGTTTAAAATGTTTAGCAAGGTATCTTTCCCAGGCTTGTCTGAAACACAGTGTATCACAGCATAACACAATTCTAGTCCCTTCATTAACTTCTCACTGGCCTCTTCTAGGTCTTTTTGAGTCTTGTCCTGTGTATATGGATCCCAAGGCTTTGACAATGATAAACAGAAAAAAATCTGCTCTGGCTTCTGGACTTCCCTTCTTTAACACAGCAGGCATCTTTCTATTTACTTGGCCAATAAATTCTAGCTGGTTCAGCAACACTGACTCTCATCTCTGCCTTTACAGACTGTGTGGATAGGAATACCTTTGCCACATTTGAGTACTGCTGCTGAGAAAGTAATTCCAAGATTAAAGCTAAATAAACTGTAAAAGTGAATTCATAAATGTATGATCCACATTCCCAGATATCATGGTTGATTGAGGCCTGAATTCATTTAACCAAATTTTTGTTTTTAATGGTGGATAAGTCTGATACTCTTTATTCCAGCAGATGTGCAAACAAAACTATATTATTTTCCATGCTATTGTCAAGTAATTTATATTCAACTAGTTTAGCTAAGATATTTAAATATATGAGACATTAAATATTTTAATAATGACATCTTGAATACTTATATGTTTAAATTTGTACAATATAATAATTAAATGGGCTAATTTGTTATATTATTCCATAGAAATTCTGAAGCAATATAAAATTTCCTTAAGAATGTTTCATGCAAAACTATAGACCCTAAAAAATATGTATACTCATATAATTATATGATTATGGCCAGGTCTATGTTTGTGTAGTCTATACAATAAAAGTGATTTCTCAAAGGAAGATGAGAATTTTTCTCATTAATTTTACTTGTTATCTTGGTAACAATTTTCAGTTATCTGAGCTTTAAACTTATTTTTTGTAAGTAGAAATGATAGTAATTTCTTTCCAATATTTAAAAAAGTCACTAAATTGATCAAACAAAATAATAATTTTTAAAAAATTTTAGTGCCTTACTATTACCAAAACATTTGCTTAACAATTTTCTCTCTCTCTCTCTTCTCTCTCTCTCTCTTTTTTTTTTTTTTTTTTGAGTTGGAGTCTCATTCTGTCACTCAGGCTGGAGAACAATTTTTCTCTTTAAAATGCAATGCTAGAATCTGGAAAGATTAAAACTTTTAATTTAGAAAATAAAAATCATACCTGATGAAGTGTGATTTATATGAGTGTACTTATTTTATTTTTGGTTGGTATATGTAATAATAAAATATTTATTTAATCATTATATAATGTGTCAAAAAGTCAAATAAAATGCCAAAATACCATTGATTATTAAGAAAAAATTTCTACCTTTAAGAGAGAATCTCTGGAAGTGACCCAATTTAACATAGTAAAATGAATATAATACTGAAATAAATATTACATTATTTTAAAATATCTCATGTGTTGGAGTTATATGCGAAAGGAGGGACCCTGAGAAATTTAGAATAAACTTAATTCATATTTTGCTTCAGCATAACCATTTTTGCTTTGACTGACAGGTTTTGAATCTAGCACAGGTTAGATAGATAGATAAATTTCCAATAGGCAGGTTTTAGAAAGTATTCAGGCATTTTACTGCATGTCAAGCTGGCAGCTTACCCCACCACCTCAGCAAATTTCCATCAGATGCAAGATACAGACAGCCCAACCTTTCAATTCATGGTTTAGCATAATAATCTCTAGGAGACTTTCAGGTTCCTTGTCAAAGGTGGATTACCCCTTAGCTGGTTGAAGCCATAGCGATACAGAGACCCTCTAATGTCTGTCCATGTTGTTACAGTCCCCAGAGAAGGACAGAGAAGGACATAACAAGGGTTTCAGTGCTCCTTCACACTCCTGAGCACATGACTGAGAGTGCTCTTATCTCCTATGCATTCCCAGCAAGTAGCTTCAGGGGATCCTTGACTTCTCTGTAGACTATGTCCAATCAACTGAAAGATGCAAATCCCCACCTACTCCCTTTTTTGGAATGGTTATAAGTTTGAATAATGCAGTGTCAATGTAATCATAAGCCTTGTAATTCGTGTAGCTTTTGTATCAATGTAATCATAAGCTTTGTGATATGTAAAACATTTGCATAACTTATGATGTCTTAGGCCTTTTAAACTCCCTTCACTCTATGGCAAGCTTGATTAACACTTCCACCGGGCCCTACTGATAAAAGCTATAAGATACCTCTGATACTTGCCACTAGGACGTCTGGACAGAAAAAATGTCACTATTGATAAATGTTGCTAAAACTCAGGTTCCATACACTGCTCTGCTGGTCATGTGGCTATATACATACTAACAACTCTGAACTTATAAAAGTGAACTGTAAAAGCCTGGAGGGTGAACAGAACCATTTTAGAAAGACCTAGAGTCTAGCTCTGCTCCCAGGATTTGAACTAAGAAATAAGCTTCTTCCTACCAATTCCCTGTCCCTTTGATTTATTGGTGGGGAACAGCCCATGTTGCTTGGACCATAATAATGCCGTGCCTTTGGGAGGCTGAGGTGAGTGGATTGCCTGAGCCTGCGGGTTCGAGACCCGCCTGGGCAGCGAGACCTCATCTCTACAATAAATTAAAAAAGCAACCAGGCATGGTAGTGCATGCCTATAATTCCGGCTACTCAGAAGGCTGAGGCGGAAGGATCGCCGGAGCTCAGCAGGATGAGGCTGCGGTGGCAGGGAGCGGCCACTGCACTCCAGTCTGGGCGACAGAGTGAGACTCCAACTCAAAAAAAAAAAAAAAAAAAAAGAAAGAAATGATAAGACTATCTTTTTGCTAAAGAGTTTGTGGATTGGAAATGTCTGATAGGTCTTTTGCAGAAAAACCCCCTCCTTTTATCTCCTCCTATCTTGAAATAGAAAAACAAAAAACGGCAAACATGTGTATAGTAACCAAAAAGCTCTATAAAAGCAGCTTGAAACAGGGTTGAGACTCAGGCTTTGGGAGTCTACTCCACCTGAGACTTCCGGAATAAACACCTTGATTCTCCTCTTAGTCTCTGTTGCCTATTCTGAGTGCATTTATTCCTGTTCTGGTGAGTTGCTGCAGTTGCTGTAACAATCTAGGCCACCACCATGGCAGCAATCATGTGAGTAACCCACCATCTGCCTGTGTCCATCGCCTGACATCAGTATCTGAGGTTTCCTTCCCCTTCATGATGATGATGTGAAGCAGACCATTACCCAATCACCTTAATGATCAAAGGGAAGGATTAAAAGAACTCAGCCATGAACATCCAGCTGCCATTGCCTTGCTAAGCTATGGTGTGGCCATGTGCTTTTTAACCTATGGCCAGTCCATGTTTTCTTTCCTTTTTTTTTTTCAGTTGGAATCTCACTCTGTCGCCCAGACTGGAGTGCAGTGACTACTCCCAGCCACTGTAGCCTCGACCTGCTGGGCTCCAGGAATCCTTCCGCCTCAGCCTTCCAAGTAACTGGAATTACAGGCGTGCGCTACCACACCCGGCCAATTTTTTGATTTATTGCAGAGATGAGGTCTCACCAAGTTGCCCAGGTGGGTCTCAAACCCACAGGCTTAGGCAATTCACTCACCTCAGCCTCCCAAGGCGCGGGATTACAGGCTGAGCCACGGAGCCCGGCTAGTCCATGTTTTCTTAAACTTTGACCCCCTCCCCTATATTGGGGAGGTGAATCTCCTCTTTTTCTCTCTCTAATTTACTTTCTAAATAAACTGTATTTTCTAATCTAAATTCTGTGCAATTCTTTGTATCTTTCACACTGCAACAGATTGCAAATCAGATACCCACACCCTCTGACCTAACATTCTGGAGCCCCCATTGGGAGTGTGCCCTAACAATATGAATTTATATATATATTTCTAAAATTTTATTTTAGGTGTTTAAAAATCAATTTCATTGAAGTATACTTCCTAACTAACATAAAGTACATTAATGTTTTATTTAATTTAACTAGTTTTGAAAGTCTACCTATTTATATAGCCACCATTGGAACAGAAATGTAAAACATTTCTATCAAACAAACAAAAAAATATGTTTTTTGGGAGTCAAATTCTCACTCCTGGCCCTAGGCAATGCCTGCTCTCTTTTCAGTCACTATAAATTAGCTTTGACTGTTTGCCTTTTTTGCTTTCAATGCTTGCTCCCTTCCATCAATATACTTTTTACAATCTTCCATGTATTTGCACAAGTAATTATTGGTTTATTACTTATTGTTTTATTGAATAAATAAATTACAATTTGTTCATACAATTTACTCACTTTTTTGTGATCTCATCTACACTCATGACTTAAAATAACATTTATAGATTCCCAGTCCAAAGTAAGTTCCTTAAATCCAGAGCTGTAGTTCTAAATACCTATTATGCAAATCCACTTGGGCAGCTAATAGCAACTTGACACTCAACGTGTTAAATTGAACTCAAACTTTTTTTCTTCGTTTACAATCATCCCAGTTACCTTCAGCTGTATTCTTATTGCTAATCAATTACAAATATTGTCCTCATTCTTGACTCCCACACACAGTCTATCAGGAAATTATTTTTCTCTATTTATAATAGGAGAGCTTGAGTCTTAACATTTAATTACCATTTCCTTAATTACCACCTTGCTTTTTGCCCCATCACATTTTTTTTCCAGATTTCAGTAATAGCCCTCAAATGAGTTGGTTTCTTCTCGTTTTAACATGCCTCTTACTGGCATGCTCAGCATAAGAGAAAGTCTTTTAAAAACTAATTCCACTGTAATCCCAGCACCTTGGGAGGCTGAGGAAGTGGACCACCTGAGCCCGCAGGTTCAAAATCAGTCCGGGCAACTTGGCGAGACCTCATCTCTACAATAAATAAAAAATTAGCTGGGCGTGGTAGTGTGTGCCTGTAGTTCCAGCTACTCAGAAGGCTGAGGCAGAAGGATTGCCGGAGCCTAGCAAAAAAGTCAACACTTGGGTGGCTGTAAGCATGCCACCACACTCCAGCTCGGGCAATGGAGTGAGACTCCAACTCAAAAAAAACACAAAAACCCAAAAGCTAAGTCCACCCATGTCCCTCTTATGACCAGAATCTTAGAAAGTCTTGTCATAACATTCTGAGTACAGATCAAGTCATTACAGAAACTTATAAGGCCATATATGATCTGGAACTCTTCCCCATCCATTCTGCTGTCACTACTGTTTTGGTCCTATGTCATTCTTTTCCTCTCTTTATTTAAACCAACTTGACCTAAATGCCCTCCCCAAATAAGTTAGGGGCACTCTTATCTTCAGTTTTTACACAATATGGCCTCTGTTTGGAATGCTTTTTTTTTTTCCATATAGTCAACATGCATAGCTACTTGGCTCAATTATTAGCTTCTTCATATGGTCTCCTCTGATATTTGTATGTATATATGCACAGGTTTAGTCATTATTTGACAATAATTTATTTTATTTTTATTTCTAATAGAATGACTTAGAATGAACCAAAAATAAAGAAAAACATACAAGCTTTAAACTTGTTATATCATTCATGTTTATATCAAATATTAAAGTTGCTGTTTAAATAAATGTAAATATTTTAATAAATTGTTTATTAAGTTGTTTTCATGGTAGTCTTTCATACAATATGCAGAAATGTACTTGGGTAATCTTTTTTTTTACTTTTGTGAATAATTTTTACATTGTAATTTAGTTCTGTTGATGGTAATGACAATCAATTCATTCACAATTCATAATAAAATGAATGATTTATATTGAAATATGTACCTTAGTGCTTGTTTAGGTACATTGACTGCAATAAATATGCATTAGTATGTGAGCATAACTTATGTTAGATCCTAGTTCATATTGGAGATAATAATCTGCTAGCTAAGATAAATAATTTTCATTCACTCTTTCTGCAATATTATTTACTCAATCCATAGCTAAAAAACTAGTTTATCAGAACTCAAATGACAGAAAGAAAACAGTTATCAGTGAGAGACTAACTGTCCTTTCAGAAAAAACTCTGCTATAACTTTAGAAATTTGCAACAATTATTACCTTCTTTGAACTTTTCTTGGAGATAAAAATACTCATGCAATGAGATAATCCATTTTTGCAAACTAAAAACACTTTCTGAAATCACTTATTATAGAACTTCTGTATCATGCTGCAAAAAATAAATAAAAAAAGAAAACATTTACATGTCTTATCTTTTCCCAGACACTCAATCTCAAGTTAAAATTGCATGTTTAGAATTTTGTATTTGCAGAAGCAAGTGCAGAATCTCATAGAGAAAGGCTGTGAAAAGGAACATTTTAGAACAAATGACTAACTATGAAAGAAAATTAGACACCAGATAAATAAACAGAACATTTTAAGAATCCTGTGTTTATTGTTGGTATAAGTAACGTAAATATCTGAATATCAGGACATTTTACATCCCAATGTCATGAACACAGACACAGAAATATCTGGCAATAAGTATGAAATCTCAGAAAGATAATACTCAGGAGATTTTGATGGGTTTTAGCAGTTGAAGGCTATATATGCAAAACAAATTGCCTCTTGTCTTTGAGTGTTATTTGAGATTTAATATATCATGCATATATTCGTTTTTTAAAAAAAATTGTTAAATAAAGTCCTATGTTGAAATCCAGGATATAATACAACCCTATAAAGCTATTCCAATTTAAGACAAAAATGAGAAAATTGGAGCATACATTGTGTGATGTCTAATATCTCTTAAACCTGAAGAAAGCTCAGTGTCTTAAAGAAAGGAGATTACAACTACTGAAAGTCCAAAATTCTATTAATAAAGGCTATAGATGAGAAATTAAGGCACCGAGAGTTTTAGTGATTTATTCAAATTATAGTTATTTAGAGGAAGAGCTGATGTACAAATAACATCAAATTCTAAGCTCCTGTCATTATTATCTGAGAATGAAATATCAAGCCCCACTCACAAATAGAATGCTTCATATTATAGCTTTGTACCTATCATTCTATGGAATTAGAAATTAATTTAGCAATAAAAACTGTTAAATTGAATAATTTTAACAATAGGTGCTATTTAATTAAACACACAGAGAAAAGATAATTAAAAACATAACAGATAAACAGTTATAGGACATTTTTTGGTGGATAGATATACAGGTAAAAGAAGCAATAGGGGAAATGTCACATAAAAATATTGCAATAAATAATATCTGAAGTTTCTAAAGTTGATGAACACAATAAAGATTCAAAATGTTCACCTAATACCTCATATAAGAAATGTGAAAAAAACTGTTTCAAGACACACTGTAATCAAATTGCTCAAGACCAGTAATAAAGAGAAAACCTTGAGAGCAGCCAGGGTTGGACAAATGAATGGACAGTGTGTTATTTACAGAGGAACAACAACAATAACAAAAAGGAGACAGCAGATATGTGTAAAAATTTGACACAGAATTTTAGATTCATAAAACTGTTTTTCAAAAATGACATAAAATGTAGATTTTTCTGGGATACAAAAATTAAAATTATTTTCCACCAGCAGATACATGCTACATGAACTATTAGAAGAAATCTTTCACATGAAAGAGAAATGAGTTCAGTTGAATGTACAACTTTACAAAAAGAATAAACAGGGGAAATGCAGCTAATTGTTATTGACATTGAAGCAGAAGTTATAAAATCAAACTTGGAAATAAAGCAACTACAGTTTTTTCTAATGAAATACAATTTTATAGAATTCAATAGTAAATAAAACTATGTGAGACAAAAATTAAATCTTAGGTTATAACAATTGGCAAACCTAAATTTAAAAAGTGTAATGATAATTATGTTTTGAGTGGTATATTAACCAGAAAAGAAGGGTAACAGTGAAACTTTCTGTAGGATATAAACATTTTCTAGTTTTATCTATAAACAGATTCTCTGTGTGTGTATATGTAAAAAATCTATCACATTGTACACTTTTAGGACATGTAACTTTAGAGCATATAAATTATCTGTTAATAAAATAACTAAAATCTAAACATAAAGAACAACCCCACATTATCCAAGTAAATCATTGCTCAATAGAGAAATGATAATTCAATTCAAAATATTTGAAAAATAATCTGCAACAAGAAATCTATGTATAAGAAATTAAGCTGGAGCCGGGCTTGGTGGCTCAGCCTGTAATCCCGTGCCTTTGGGAGACTGAGGTGAGTGGATTGCCTGAGCAATCGAGACCCGCGTGGGCAGCGAGACCTCATCTCTACAATAAAATTAAAAAAAAAAAAAAAAAAAAACCCAGCTGGGCATGGTAGCGCGTGCCTGTAATTCCGGCTACTTGGAAGGCTGAGGCAGAAGGATCGCCGGAGCCCAGCAGGTCGAGGCTGCGGTGGCCGGGAGCGGCCACTGCACTCCAGTCTGGGCGACAGAGTGAGACTCCTACTCCAAAAAAAAAAAAAGAAAAGAAATTAAGCTGGAATGACATTATTAAAAATTATAATTTGAATATGAAATGTTTCCTCTGGTCAGTGAGAATACTTCAATATATGACAAGCATTTAAAGTTTTTAAAGAACAATACAAAGTACTTGTATTTTGCTAGAAACAAAGATGATTTTTTAAAATTAGGTCTATATTATTTTTTAATGACTTAGTGTAGTTATAAAATTTCTTAATATAATTTCCCAATATAGGAGAATATCAAGGATAGTAACTTTGGGAAATTCATTGTAAAAATTGTTTTTGTCCATTTGCCAACCTGTTATGTTGAAATTAATACTTTTATTCTTTCCACTGAGATTTTTGAAATCAATAAAATTTCTCAATTTAGTAATGTCATCACAAAGACTAACACTCTACCTTATGGAAAAATCTATCATTCAGTCGAAGACCAGCAAGATATTTGTATGGGCAAAAAGGATCACAATATTGGCATGAGAAGGTCTAAGCCTATCTAGTACCAGTGTAAATAAAGGCAATCTAGATAGTAGATACTTTATTATAGGGGCCAGCTTTTCATGAAGGACAATGATATCTTGCCCTTTCAGCTACTGTTGAACAAATGAGTTTCTCTACATAATTTTAGTAATAATTTAGAAAGAAATTAGTATTTTGATTGATTTCCCCAAATACATTTATAGAATTTCAGATTTTAGAGTTATATAACTCTTTTTAATCATTACATTAAAATGGTATACAATAAACAGAGCAGGGGGGAAAGAAAGAAATAAGGATGATCTCAGTTTTATTCCTAAATAGTTGCTTGAAAAGTTAAGTAAGTAAATTATTATGTTCTCTATTAACTCATTTGCATTGGGAGGTCATCTAACTAGGTAATGCTGAAGACATCAAGAAAGCATGTGCTCTAAGTACATTGCATTTTTGTTTCAAGAATAATTAAAAGAATATCTATCTGAAAAGAAATAAAATCCTTTTTTATCTTATTGTAAATATTACAAGCCAGGCTTGGTGGCTCAGCCTGTAATCCCGCCCGCGCCTTTGGGAGGCTGAAGTGAGTGGAGTGCCTGAGCCTGCGGATTCGAGACCCGCCTGGGCAACTTGGTGAGACCTCATCTCTACAAAAAACAAAACAAAACAAAACAAAAAAACTAGCCGGGTGTGGTAGCACGCGCCTGTAGTTCCAGCTACTTGGAAGGCTGAGGCGGAAGGATTGCTGGAACCCAGCAGGTCGAGGCTGCCGTGGCCAGGAGCAGCCACTGCACTCCAATCTGGGCGACAGAGTGAGACTCCAACTCAAAAAAAAAAAAAAAAAAATTACAGAATTTTCATCACATTTTTTCTTCTGAGTCCATATTAAATTTAATAGTGTAATGAAAACTACACTAGAAGTTTTAGGAATTTCTAAAATATCTAATATTCTAGTGCATTTTTGTCTACTTGGTAAAAATGTTAAATGAAATTGAGACTATATCAGTTATTTTCATGTAAAACCTTAAAATTTTAATAAGTGTGTTTATTCTTTTGATAGATAAATTCATGAAATTATAGTTAAATTTCACTTAATTATTTTTCCTGTAGAGACAAACTTTTGCTTTGTTCTCCAGGCTGCCTCAAATTCCTGAATTTCTGGGTTCAAATTACTCTCCCATTCAATTAGCCAAGTAACTGTGACTTCAGAAAAGTAGCAGCACACAGAGCTTAAATATCACTATTTTTGAATGTGTGGTTATAAAGTAATTCACTCAATACATGGAGTTAAGCCTGTTTTCGTGTGTGTGTGTGGTGTGTGT
Source organism: Cephalopachus bancanus (assembly GCA_027257055.1). Taxonomy (NCBI): domain Eukaryota; kingdom Metazoa; phylum Chordata; class Mammalia; order Primates; family Tarsiidae; genus Cephalopachus; species Cephalopachus bancanus. The sequence goes on from JAPVLO010000089.1 coordinate 2,278,726, forward strand.
GTGTGTGTGTGTGTGTGTGTATTATCGTTTAAGCTTATTGAAAAAATATGTTCTCGTTTTCCACCAGGAAACTTATAGATGAAAATACAGAAATTAAACTAGTTCCCTAGAATTCAGTAAGAGTTAATGCTACCAAAAAATAAAGGGTGAAACAAATCAAAACAAAACAAACTCAAAATTTAAGGTCAATTTTTTTCTATATAGAGAGATAAACAAACTTTTTAGCAATCTGATGCAAAACCAGCAAAAGCTTTTGTCTGAAGCACAGACCAACACTAAACTTCCCAGCTTCTTTTCCAATTAGATCATGGCTGTGTGAATGAGTTTTGCCCAATGAGGTGAAACAAAAGGCTATGTGCAACTTTCTAGAACGTAAACACTTTTCATCAGTTACGCATTCTCTTCCAACTTTAGCCACCTGACTATTGATATTAGAACCGACCTTGGATGCAAGTGTTGAACATCTACACCACAAATTAACACTTCATGTAAATTAAAACTTGGTTGACTAAATTTCACCATTAGTCCATTATATTAACTGGAATTACATTCATGTATAATTAGCAGAATAATATTTGGTAAGGATTGCCTAAATATCTCTAAGCCTATTTCCATCAGTTCTATAAGGCATACAACTAGACTTTCTTTCCAATTTTTCTGCATCCTGATATGGTCACATAACTGAGTCTGTGACAATGAAATATGAGTGGCAGTAATGTTGACTTTTGTTAAGATTACTCCATAAAAATATTTTTTGAATGTTCTCTGTCTTCCTTCATCTTTTTGAAGATATGGATTCATAGGTCAACATCAGTCATAGAAGCCACAGTTTTCCATAGAAAGTGAAATTTTAGTCATCTCATGTTTCTGAAAGGCAGTATGTGTATTGATTAGGAAATATTATTTTCACTGTGATTTAAATTTATCAGTAAAAAGTGATTTTACCTTAAATAGTTCAAGATAATTTATATTATTTATGGCTTATGCTGAAATACCATCCTTGCATCATTTAAGTAGTAGTAATCGTAAAGTATTTGTGCAGAGCATTTTGTTTAGCATTAGTATTCTTGAGATAATTTTGAATTTATCCTCCAGGTAACAAAACAACATTGTGTAAAAATATAAAGCAAGTGCGGAAAAAAAAAACAAAAAACAGAATTCTATTTCCCCCATGTTTATGTTTGTTTTGAGCCACAGAGTGGTGCTTGAATGTATAGAAGAACACAGTAAACTATTCTTAGATGAGTTACTTTTAGAAATACACATTAGATGTGGATAGGTTAAGGTTCAGAAAATTAAGATATAACAAATGCTAGCTGGTTATTTAACTGTTTTCCTAATAATACACAACTGATAACTATAAGATTCTATAATTCAGCCGGGCTCGGTGGCTCAGCCTGTAATCCCGCGCCTTTGGGAGACTGAGGTGAGTGGATTGCCTGAGCCCGCGGGTTCGAGACCCACCTGGGCAGCGAGACCTCATCTCTGCAATAAATCAAAAAATCAGCCGGGTGTGGTAGCACATGCCTGTAATTCCGGCTACTTGGAAGGCTGAGGCGGAAGGATAGCCGGAGCCCAGCAGGTCGAGGCTGCGGTGGCCGGGAGTGGCCACTGCACTCCAGTCTGGCCGACAGAGTGAAACTCCAAATCAAAAAAAAAATAAAATAAAATAAAAAAGATTCTATAATTCTTAATTAGGCTTATATATTTTCGTAGTAAAATGATCAAGAGTTTTTATGCCAAGATTTTACATAAGATATAACTCATAGATATTACCTGTTAATCTAGAAAGAGGTAATGAAAAAAATACTGCTAACCTCATGATGCTATTTTATTGAATGGTAGTTTAGATATTTTGTCTTAAAGATACTTGAAAATTTCAAAATTATCTTGGATAATGCCAAAAAGAGAATGTATTATGTATATGACATTCTAATTAAAACTTGGACCAGTTTTGTTTGGTTTACGAACAGTAGGTTTTCCCAAACTAGTTTTTCTCCAGCTATGTCAGTCTAATGTAGTTGATTTGGGCATTATTCTCTTATTTTTCATATGTCACAATGACCTAAGCAACCAAAAATTTAAGAATTGTACAACTTAGCTAGGTGATGACTAATCTTCACACTGTGTTTCAAATTCCAAGCAAATTTAATATTTATGCTTATATACATTCTTTGGAATATGATTTTATTGTGAGCAAAATATTTGAAAAGAATTTGAAGGGTAAAATATTAGAGATTCTAAAGTAAACACAATATATTGTGGAAATGAAATCATTATTTAAATTAACTGTACTACTTGGCATTGACTAGCCTAGAGTAGGAGAGTTAAATACATTTCTATCAATTTCATGTTTGATTTAACAGAACATTTTGCTCTGTGATAATAAGGTTCTAAAACATGACAACTTGAGCATTTGGAAAACTTATGAATTGATGAAAAATATAAAAGTTTTCATTCCTGTGTTTGATGCTAATTTTTGTCATAAATTGTCCTTACAATCTGTATAATGGTTTAATAGTGTTTATAACTACATTTGTAAAATAAGAACATTTGGAATAGTATTTGTAGCATTTATAATTTAAAACCAGAAAACGATTGCTTTAAAACCAAAGTGTTCAAAAATATTTAGTTTTGGGATAATCTTCTTTATTTCTTTCTCTTTCTTTTCCTTCCTCCCTCCGTCCCTCCCTCCCTCCCTCCCTTCCTTCCTTCCTTCCTTTCTTCCTTTTTTATCTTTATTTATTTATTTTTCTTTAAATTTTTTATTATGAAGTTGTGAGGTACAGTTAAGGGTTAGGTATACAATTGCGTTTCATTCAGGCACCCTGTTAATACGGGGTGTTTCCCCGTTCCCAGACAGATATTTGCTACTGTTAATCCCATCTCCCCACCCCCCATAGTTTCCCAGTACTGTCAGTCATTTTCTTATAGTATTGCATTGGATGTTTAAGGTCCATTATATTATCTTTATTTTTTGGATTCCTTTGTTTTCTCTCTCTTTTTTCTTTTGTTTTGTTATATTTTTCAAAATAAATGTATCTTTAATTTGGCTATAGATATTTGTCTTCTAAGAGTAAAATTAAGTAGCATTTCTTATGCAGATCCTTTTATAATCATTACCAAAATAAGTTTAACTTTCACAATACCCTTTGCTTACAACTAATGTTTTCTGAAATGCATTATTATTGATTTTTTATTGTCTATAAGCCATGCATTTCTAATTTTGAGTACATTAGAGCAGGAAGAAACTTGTATTCATCATTTTGTATACAGCATCAAGCACAGACTGTAAAATATTGTGAACTCAATAAAAAATTTGATGAATACTTTTCCATGCACTCTGAAACAAATAGATGAGCTTTTCTTCATTCTTCCCAAAGGATCCTGATAGTGTCACTTATAGAGACAAATATATATATATTTTCAACATTTGCTTCTTTTTAAAGGCTAAGCATTATTCTATTGTATGCATTTATCACATTTTCTTTATCAATTCATCTGTAGATGAATTCCTGGTTTGTGTCTATATCTTGACTATTGTGAATAATGTTGCAAAGAGCAAGGGAGGGCAGTTATATCTTCAAGATTCTGATTTTAATTATTTTAGATGCATATCCACAAGAGAATGGTGAGAAACTCCCATACTATTTTTTAAAAAATATTTTTAAAGCAGATTAGTATGTACTGGGTATATGGTATACATGCTTTAACTAAATAATAATTAAATACACAAAATGAAAGGTTGAATAAAAAGGCATATTTTTGTCTTTTGCAGAATGTCTATAAATTTTAAATTTCATATTTCATTTAGATGTTAGTTATACATTTTTAATTTAAAATGATATTTTATTTAAAATTTTATTTAAAATTATACAAAATACATTATATAATTAGTTAATAATATATATAATCAACTTCATTAAAAAGAAGAATTTTCTAATTTGTTTGTTCAGGACAAATACTATCATATTGATGTAGAATAATTTGCATAATATTGCTGATATTTTGCAATAAACTGAAATAAGTTTCTGCTGGCTCATGGTTTTTAAAAGGATATATTCCCATTACCCACTTATTACTTCTGTTGCATTGATCTACTTAAAAACTTGAGTACTTCTTTCATTCACTTCATCCAAGCAAACTGTTAGAATTATTGATTACTCATTTTATGAAAACAAATTAAAAGAGAATATTTCTAATTAGAAACTATTTATAATTTGACAATGCATAATTAAGTTAATATTTGAGATAGTTTTGTGTCTGAAAGAGCAGCAGAAAAATAGCTTTACTTATATTTTATAAGTAAATATGGAAAAAATCTCACAACATTGCCAAATTTGCTTTTAAGGTATTTTTAATGTGAAATTATTATAGATAGAAATACCAGTGTCTATAATATTGTAGTTAACAAAAAATAAATCTTGATACAATCAGAAGACCAGGTGTTCAAAAATGTGTAAAAAGAAAAAAAGAAATATTTAGTTAGTGCTGAATTGATTCATGTGTGCATTTAGCAATTTCCTAATCAAATAATTTAAATTAGCATTAGTGTTAAACTAATGAAATTAATGTAACCAGTTAGATGTTTATATAGTAATACTAATTTAAAATAGGTGGACAATAAGAAAAAGAAAACCTAAAAAGCATGTACTACTTTTGTAACATTTTGTAACATTAAAACAGGACATATATGTAATCACTGATACATACAAGTTGAGACACATACACTGTGTGTATGTGTGTGTGTGTGTGTGTGTGTGTGTTGTGTGTGTGTATGCAGTTTTATATATATATTTTTTTTGTTAAATTTTCTTTTCTAGAATAACCTTTAAATCATCTCAAAATATCCTTCCCCTTTCTATCTCACTTTTCATATTTCATTTACATTATACATTCTTGACTCAAGACTATTCTATTAGTCCTCACCTTTTTATCACCTTTCATATTCTCACTTCCCTTCTTACTCTATTGTTAACAAAGAATCCAATTTTCTAAGTCTTTTCCAACTAATTTTCCTCTAGCAGTGCCCTTTGCTATTTCTTTGATTACAACAATTTTCTAAGATATAACTTTCATGACATTCATCTCTTTTCTTAAAGAATTACTCCAGATTAATTTATTTTAGAAAGCTTCAGTAGCCTGAAAATGTACTATTTGCTAAATATGTGTTTTAATAATTACAGACATTTCTATTGGAATTGTGTGTGGGAAAAAATGGGTTTAATATATAGTCAGAAGGATTAGGTACAGAGTGGAATTTCCTGATTAAAAGTTTTTCTGACATTAAGGGAACTTGTGATATCTATTTCCCAGAAGGATTTTAAGAATTGAAGAGACTCATCTCTCTGATAGATTAGGTACAATTTTGCCTGGAGGTAGGTGACAGAAGAGATAGCCCATGTACTGTGATATGAAATAGGGAATAATAGGTTTTGAGTACTTTATAACAGCAGTTCATCCGTTTTTTCTCTCCTGAAATTTTGCAAGTTGTCTAGACTTTGGAAATAGAATTGTGTCATCAAGCAACTTTTGTATTTAACTAGAATTTCTAAAGATCCAGCCTTACCAGGATTTGTGAAATATTACACCATCTGATATAGTTGCTGAAAGCAATTTTCAGTTTGTAAATAAAAAGGTTTTTTTCCTGTATTAAACATTTAACTTTTGTAAAAGGTAAGTAAATATACCACTTTTATAATGTAAAAAAAATCTAAGTAAAGAAATACAGTAAATCAATCACCTATAAGACTGTTAACTATTTTAGCATTAAAGTTTCAAAATGGCCAAATTTTGTCTTATTTCATTTCTTATTAAAATTCTTAACATATTTCCCACTACCTTAAATATCAAGGCAACTTAATTATACTTCCTGTTATAAGCCACATAATCTTTAAGTTTTGAAGAATTGTAGTAAACTTTTTTGGGAAAAAAAGCGAAATTACAAAATCCCCAGGTTATAGTATCTAAAATAATGTTTTAAAAAAAAAAAAAAACTATTTAAAACTCAGAAACGTATTCACCAGCAGCAGTTAAAGGAAGCACAAAACATAACTGATGTCAGCAATACTTTCACAAAAATGGCATTCAGAAAAAGTAACAATATAACAGAAATTTCCAAGAAGCAAAATACCCCTCCACCAAAATAATAGTAAGTGGAGATAAATTACCCAATTCTAAATCTTCTCATTAATGATTTCCAGTTGCAAGACAATTGGCCTAGCCTAGAAGAAAGTATGCTTGCAACTGCTGATGATGACTTGGTTATACATATTCTGGAAAGGCAGAATTTACAAGAAACCATAAATCAGTACATGTGGGATTTTCATTGGTTTGACTCAGGAAGGAAGGACATTTCCAAGTGTGGGCTACGAGGTCACATAGGTGGAGTCACATAGGTGGAATCAGTATAGGAGATGTTTTGTTAAGATAAAGGGACAGAAAACTCCAGGTTTGTTGATATGTAGATAAAGTTCAATATGTGGCAAACTTCAGAAAGTATAGGTACCTGTCTCATAAGATTCCTAGAGTTTGAATCCTCAAGAGACGGCTTTGCAGGGCCTTGAAAAACTTGGATTTTATTCTTTATTTGGTATGTGATGTTATGCCAGAATCAGGTTGGAAAACAAACTTTAGTATAAAGGGCAATAGGATAATAAACCCTGTCTGGTGAATACTTATCAAGTTTGACTCCCCATGTCTCTTAGTTAGGAATTTGGATAAAAGAAATAAAGGTCAAATTTAGTCCTCAAGGTTACCGCTGTAGGCCAGTAGACTGGAATGAAAAGTCAGATGATGCAAATTATTTAAAAAGAATTAGTAACATTTTTTTAAAAACAGACTAATCAGAAATAGCAGGTATATATGTTTAATTTTACTAGGTAGGGGAAAATGAACATAATGTTTTCGACATAGAAATAACCCATGTGTTATTTAATTAAGTGAGATGAAGTATAAGCGACAATTTTATTAGGTGAGTTTAAGAGTTCTGCTTGTTACATAATATTAATTTTTAAGTACTTTTTAGAATTTAGGGGAATTTCAGAAATGAAGAAGAAAATAAGCCAGAGAGATATGTTTTGGGGATTAATCATCATAAGGTAGAATTTAAAGCACTAAGACTTTATGGGAGCAAATGAGAAAAATGAGAGGAGATATGTATATTACTAGAGCCTAGGAGATGATCTTAGATAATATCAAAATGTAGAGCTAAGAAAAAAAAAAAAAGCAAAACAAGGCAACTATGATGAAGAAAGGGAGACAGGAAAGGGATTTCCAGAGACATGAATGCTCAAGACCAAAAGAATTTCAAAACAAAACAAAACAAAACAAGGATGCCATTCTTTTCATTTCTACTTAACATTGTACTTGAATTTCTGGCTAGGTAATTAGAAAAAATAATTCTAAAAACTCAGAAGTATAAAGATTATAAATAAAGAATTAAACTTTTCCGTTAGAAGATTATAATATCTTCTTTTTTTGTTGTTGTTTTTGAGTTGGTGTCTCATTCTTGTCACCCAGGCTGGAGTACAGTGGCACGCTCATGGTCACTGCAGTCTCAACCTGCTGAGCTTAGGCGATCCTTCTGCCTCAGCCTTCCAAAGAATATAATATCTTGGATATACAAAACTTTAAAGAGTTCTCTAAAAAACTGTCAGAACTAATAATGATATACAGTAAGTTTATATAAAACAAGTTATATAAAATATGTAGTAGTCAAAAATAAACTTTTTAAAAAACAATTATATGTAACATAGCATGAAAAATTATGAATAAATTTAATAAAAATCGGAATACTTGTACACTAAAAACTACAAATTATTATTTACATAATTTTTTTTCCAGAATAAAATTTTATTTCACATTGCTAGAAACCGTGTAAAACATTTACATTTTTTTCCACATTACAACACAACATTTCAACGAAATATTTCTTGCCATAGGTAAAATCTTGCTGACATATATAACTGAAAGAACAGTTTATGTTCCTCAGGGTAAAGCAGAATAACTTACTACATGATTGTTTAAAATTCTTAAATCCAGACATAAACATATGGTTTCATTATTAACATCCTATATACTTCCATTACTAAATTACTTCCATTATCAATTAGCACCCATTTATAAAGATGCATTCTTAACATTGTTTTGGTCAGTTGGAATACAGCAGAAAAATTAACACAGAAATGTCAAGCATACATTTTTTTCTACACATTAAACTGTATGGTAACTACATGTGAATAGGTATAACTAACCTTTATTACCTAGGAATTTTTTTCAAATAATTTTTTATCATTAAACTGGACATTTTGAAAATTTGAACTCAAATGACTGCTATTACTATGTTTGCACAAAAAACTAATAAAAAAATCATCTGACTGAAATGAAAACTTTAAATAAATCCACTGGCAGATACAAATAAACTTTTTAAATGGATTGCTCATTTTCTACAGTAGTTGGTTTCAAACATATGTACAAAATAAGTAAATTTAAATGTTTTGCTATGAGAAGATGAAATCATCTTAGAAATAGTTTCCAAAATCAGTCTAGAATATGATTAGTCTTTTAGTTGCTTACAGAAAAATAAGATCACAGAATATTTGTTACCTGTATTAAAGTTTCTAAAAACTAAATAGGTTTAAATTTGGATTAAGGTATAGTCATTTGAAATAAATAGTGCAGGAAATTTTAAGTAATGTCTGGATTCTTTATAAAGTATAAATAGATTTTAAATACCTTATCTGTGATTCAGAATGTCAAATTATAGCATGTATTGACAGCTGATGTCTATGGCAGGGAGACAGTATTTGGTCTGTTATGAGGGACAATAAAGAAAGCAATAAACCGGGCTCGGTGGCTCAGCCTGTAATCCCGCGCCTTTGGGAGGCTGAGGTGAGTGGATTGCCTGAGCCCGCGGGTTCGAGACCCACCTGGGCAGCGAGACCTCATCTCTACAATAAATCAAAAGATCAGCCGGGCGTGGTAGCGCACGCCTGTAATTCTGGCTACTGGGAAGGCTGAGGCGGAAGGATCGCCGGAGCCCAGCAGGTCGAGGCTGCCACTGCACTCCAGTCTGGGCGACAGAGTGAGACTACAACTCAAAAAAATAAATAAATAAAAATAAATAAATAAAGCAATAACTTTTAAAAATGTTTCTTGAGAGAAAAGAATATTAAACAGAAACAATATCAGGAAAAAGAACGGCCTGGTCCCCAAATAAAATGGCCATTAATTGAAGAGAACAATATTTCTTATTATTGACACTTAACATCATTACCCCTAATATTAGGAATAATGTAATATCACCTCATTTTTATTACGTACTATAATCATTACTTACATATCAATACATATATAAAAATACAGACACTGCATGATGACTAAGCAATTTTAGAATAAATCCATGAACTAAGTCACAGAATGCATACATCGTTTATATTTTAACTTCTCATTTATACCAGAACAAATTTTCATTAAGCATACTAGTAATTTTCAAGTGATTTAAGAAAAAAATTTGGTTGCAATATTTTATTATTTTGCTGAATTACGTTAGAGAAAAAAGAAGATAGCCACTTCACCTATTTTAATACTAGTATGCTCTGGATCGTATTAAAAGAATACAAGTACAGAAACTTAAGAGATCGTAAATTTCCCAGGAGGAGACATTATCTATTCTGTGTCATTGGCGTGATTTGCAAAGCATCTTAATCTTAATACTGCAGACGTTAGAAGATCGAAGACTGGGCACGGGAGGTTTCTACTCTACTATGATGCTGGTGTACTTCTACACAAGGCCTCTTCGTGATGTCAATCAATTGGAGGTAGGCGTTTATCAATGAATTGCTTGATATCCATCATTTCCTGTTGACATGAACTATGCATCATGCCTTCATAGGTTTTAAAGGTTACATTGGCTGGATCAACCAATGTTTTTAGTTTTTCAGCAGTAAGAGAACCAAACATCAGGGGAACTAGAGGGTCGCAATCTCCATGGCATTGGAGTATAGAAATATCTTTATTAGTGCCACTGATAGGACCTTTTGGAAACGAAGTCGGAAGAGGAAGCTAGCAATTGAGTGCAGTGACACCTGCCAGTTTCTGTTGCGTGGTGAGAGCAGTATATAAAGATAAAGCTCCTCCCTGAGAAAATCCTTCCCAAATAATTGTTAGAAGGAATGCCATTCTTCACCTCTTGATCAATCAAAGCTTTTATATTTTCTGCTGCTTGTTTATTCCAGCTTCATCCTCCTGTGAATCTGGCGAAAGCTCAACAATGTCAAACCAAGAAGGCATAACCATGTTCATATTTCATGTAACAGGCATAACAGGCGCATGGGGGCAGATACATTTGATGTGGGAACTTCTGATACCTGCAAAGGCTTCTGCCCATCTGTGCCAGGATAGCCATAAAAATAATGATGGAGGAATAAGTTCTAGTGTTCTGTAGTACCGGTATCTCCCAGTCCATGAAGGAAAATCACCGTGGCCGTGGCCTTCCGGGCGGCGGGCACGATGGCAGGCAGCGGGGCAGACATGTTATTGACGCACATGCACCGGTTCGGCCCACGGCTCCGGCTGAAGGCAGAGCGGGCGCCCGGCCACTGCCCAAGGGCGTGAGAGCGTCCTGGCCGGCCTCCTCGGGCGCGCGCTAGGGCGCGTGCGCGCCTGCCTGGCACCGCCCCCCCCCCCGCCGGCTCCCCTATTTGCATAATTTAAAGTTTAAAAATAAATTTAAAAATTACCTTATATTTATGAATCAAAAGACTGAATATTGTTAAAATCACAATACTTCTCAAATTGATTAACAGATTTAATACGATCCTAACAAAATCTGAGTTGTCTTTTTCTGCAAAAATTGGCAAGCTAACCTTAAAATTCATATGGAAACGTAAGAAAATAAGAATAGCTAAGAACAAAGTTGGAAAAGTCACGCTTACTGATGACTTTTCTTACTATAAGCTTCAGTAATCCAAACAGTTTGGTGCTGGCATAAGAATAAATGTACAGACCACTGAAATAGAATTGAGAATCCAAAAAACATTCATGCATTAGCGGAGCCCAAACAAGTCAGTGAGGGAAATCATAGTCAGTCTTTTCAACAAATGATGCTGGGACAACTAGATGAACAAAGGAATGATGTTAGATACCAACCTCATAACTCAAATATATTATAAACCTAAGTGTAAGATCTAAAACTGTAAAAGTCTTAGAAGAAAACAAGAGTACAATATTCACGGCTTTGAGTTAGTTTGGTCAGATGCTCTAAATACACAAATGACAAAAGAAGAACTAGCTACATGAAACTACATCAAATTAAAAACTTTTGTGCTGAGCATCATACCATTAAGGAGGGATTTTATTAAGCAACTTTATCCAAAATATATAAATAATTCTTAAAACTCAGTAATAAAGACAATAAACCAATTAAGAATGAGAACAAAATTTGAATTGCCTTTTTTCCAGAGAAGAATATAAGAATGGTCAATAACCATATGAAAAATGAGTCTCTCCCGCGCCTTTGAGAGGCTGAGGTGAGCGGATTGCCTGAGCCTGAGGGTTCGAGACCCGCCTGGGCAGGCGAGATAAATTTGAGATTCCAACTCAAAAAAAAAAAAAAAATCTCTACAATAAATCAAAAAATCAGCCAGGCATGGAAGCGCATGCCTATAATTCTGGCTACCTGGAAGGCTGAGGCGGAAGGATCGCTGGAGCCCAGCAGGTCAAGGCTGCGGTGACCAGGAGCGGCCACTGCACTCCAGTTTGGGCGACAGAGTGAGACTCCAACTCAAAAAAAAAAAAAAAATAGAAAAATGAGCCTCAAAATCAATGGCCAGTAGTAAAGTGCAAATCAAAATCCCATAGACATACTGCTTCTCACATACTAGAAATACAAAAATGCTAGAAATACTAAAAATGCAGATGTATCAAGATTTGGTGAAGATGTGGGAAATGTGGGACCACTATACATTGTTGATAAAAATATGATATAGTGCAGCCATTTTAAAAAGAATTTGTCAAGTCTTTTTTTTTTTCTGAGTTTGGGTCTCACTCTGTCGCTCAGGCTGTAATGCAGTGGCATGCTCAGGGCCACTGCAACCTCAACCTGCTGGGCTTAGGTGATCCTTCTGTCTCAGCCTTCCAAGCAGCTATAACTACAGGCATGCGGCACCACTGCTGACTAATTTTCTTATTTATTGTAAAGATAAGGTCTCGCCAAATTGCCCAGGTTGGTCTCAAACCACTGGGCTCAGGCAATCCTCTCACCTCAGCCTCCTAAAGTGCTGGGATTACAGGCGTGAGCCACCGCTTCCGGCCTGTTTGTCTTTCAAATTGTTTGACAAAGGGTTACTATATGAGTCAGCAATTTACTTCTAGATATATACCTAAGAAACAATACAAATGTTCACTTGTACATAAATGATAATTATATTTTTAATAATATTCTCAGGTAGAAACATTCAAAATCAGTTAATTGTGGTATACCCACACAAAGGAACATTACTAGACAAAAAAAGTCTCAGAATGCTGATACATGCTAACTATACTCATTAAACTTTGAGTACTTTATTCTATGTATGAAACTCTAGTTGCAAATTCCCATATTTTATGATTCCATGTATACTAATTGTTAATAATGAGCAAATTTATAAATACAAAAAGATTTAATGATTGCCTAAATCTGAGTGGGTAGATGGAGGAAGAGGGAGTTATGACAAATGGCATTGGATTTCTTTGGGCAATCATTGAAATATTCTGAATCTGATTGTGATAATGGTTATATAGCTCCATGAATATACTAAAATACATCGAATTGTGCATATTAAATGGGTATATTTTTATATGTATATTATATTTGAATAAATATATTGATATTTTAAAAGAAGAAGAAAACAATCTCTTCTCACATCCAATGCACTTCGATTTAGAAAAGGGCAGTAAACCGACTATAAGATAGAAAGAAAAAGTTCATTGGTTGTATTGACTAGGGCAATTTTTTTGCTAGTAAAGGTAAAAGCTTATTTTTTGTTGTTAAAAATCAATTAGAGATTTTGTAGTGGATACAATGACTATATGTATATTTTTAAGTGTATTTTCAATGAAAAGAAATAGAGAAAATAGATAGGAACTCAGGCATATGCAGGATTAGGGAGAGGTGACTTAAATAGTCAATTTTAATCTATGATTATATAAAGATTTTATTTATTTCATTTTTTATTTGACATATGAAGTTGTATTTATGTATTAATACAGCATGATGTTTTGAAATATATACATTGTGGACTGGTTAAATTAATCTAATCATCATATGTATTATCTCATAATTACCATTTTGTTCTGAGAACACTTAAAATCTCTCCTAATATTTTTCAAGAATACAGTATATTAGTATTAACTATGGTCACCATGCTGTACAATAAATTGTTTGAACTTACTTATCTTAACTAAATAAAATTGTGTAACAGTTTTCTTATAATAGAAACTTTTATCAATGGAAATTAAGAAATGAACAAAAAGTTAATTAAAAAAAAATGCCTGGACCTTTGAAGCAAAAAACATGTTGATAAATCATCCAGGAACAAAGGGGAAGATGTTATTTTTGAAAGCATTTCATATTATAGGGTCAGTGTGGAATAGCCATCAGTGATTCAAGATCACAACATTCAAATGGCATGATTCAATACAGTTTTAAAACATCTCCAACAAAAACACAGATAGGCATTAAAGATTAACCAGTACTGTCCTTTTTCCAACAAAAAGATGAGAGGAGCAATGGAAAAAATAATGTGAACAAAGGGTTAGTTAATTCAAGAAAACAAAGAATAAATTGGGTAAGAAGGAAGAAAGGAAACAAAGTGATGAATATTGTTTGCAGGACCAGGCTATCAATGATACTAAATGGTATTAAAGAATTGCTGGAGTGAAATATTACAGTGGGTGTTTGAAACAAAGACTAAAATAATAACTTTTCTTTTCTTTTCTTTTTTTTGAGTTGGAGTCTCACTCTCTTGCCCAGACTGGAGTGCGGTGGCCACTCCCAGCCACCGCAGCCTCGACCTGCTGTGCTCGGCGATCCTTACACCTCAGCCTTCCAAGTAGCTGGAATTACAGGCATGCACTACCATGCCCGGCTGATTTTTTGATTGACTGTAGAGATGAGGTCTCGCTGCCCAGGCGGGTCGCGAACCCGCGGGCTCAGGCAATCCACTCACCTCAGCCTCCCAAAGGCGCGAGATTACAGGCTGAGCTTCCGAGCCCGGCAACTTTTATTTTCAAGACATTAAGAAACTTAAATGCCAGTGTAGGTAGAGTAGTTGTCAAGAACATTGACAATAGCTGTGGAGGGAAACAGAGTAAGGTTATAAAGTTAACAGAGAATAAGCAGTATGGTCAAGACTTTTATAAATTACAAAAATATAAAAGAGGCAGTTATCGTTTTCTGCTGACAAATTATTTGGTGTTATTGGAAGGAAAATTTAAAAAAAAATTTTTTTGAATAAGTGAAGTCTATGTCCAATATCCACTATCCACTGTCTCACACAGTAGTTTCTTCACACAATATCAATTCTTCTCCCTTTACTAAATAAATGCACCCCTACTGCATTTGAGATGATAGTGTCTAGCTTACATTACCTGACATTCGTGCAGAATAGGGCCACATAGCATAGTGTTCACTCACCAATCAGGCACAAGGGAGATGGGAAAGTGATCAGTGGTACTTCTAGTAAATGCTTTAAAGGAGTACAAAACAGTTGGAACATCTTAGATCGTGAAGGAAGTCAAATTCCAATAGCGAAAAATCAAAAGCTGAAGAATAATAGATTTCTGATAGTATTCTGAGTCACCACAACAGTACCATTCTGTCCAATTACTGACTTAATATCTACAGTTATAAACAAATTCACATCTGGTTAAATAACTTCTGTTTGGATTTGACTTAAATGCAAGTGAAAGAAAATCCTAACTAGTATCAGTAGTTTTATTTGCACAGAAGTGGCCGGGTTCATGACAGACTGTAATCCCAGCACTTTGAGGCCTAGGCGAATGGATTGCCTGAGTCCACGGGTTGGAGACCAGCCCAGGCAACTTGGCGAGACCTCATCTCCACACACACACACACACACACACACACAATACAAAAATACAGAGGTGGTAGCGTGCGCCTGTAGTTCCGGCTGCTTGAAAGGTTGAGGCAGAAGGATCCCTGGAGCCCAGCAGGTCGACGCTGGGGTGGCCACTGCACTCCAACCTTGGCAACAGAGTGAGATTTCAACTCAATAAACATACAAACAAACAAACAAATAAATAAAAAGCACAAAGGCAGGGCTTAAGGGATAGGCTAGGGCAGGTAGTTGATCTGAGTTACTGCAACAAATTGCCATATATTGTGTTTGAAGCAACATATATTTATTTGTCAAGTCTTGAAAGTGGGAGAGTTCAAAAGTAAGACATAAGTAGATGCCATGTCTAGTTTACACATAGGTGTCTTCCCACTGTGTCTTCTCATGGTAGAAGAGGGGTGAGAGAGCTCTCTGTGCTCTGTTTTATAATGTAACTAATCCCCTTCATGAAAACTCCACTCTTGTAGCCTAATCACTTTCCAAGTGCTCTGCCTTCTAATACCATCACATCGATATCAGGATTTCAAACAACAAATTTTTGGAGGACACATTTAGGTATATTAGGAGGGAAAATGAGTTTACAAAAAAAAATGCAGCATAGTTTAAGTTTGAGTGCCTGTAGGAGTGAGTTGTCAAGATGCTTGTTCTTCATTCACAGCTAAGGTAATGAAATATACAAGGCAAGGGTCTCCAACACCCTGGACCATGGACTGGTACCAGTACCTGACCTGTAAGGAATTGGACCACACAGCAGGAGGTGAGCAGCAGGTGAGCAAGCAAAGTTTCATCTGTATTTACAACCACTTCTTGCTTCCCTTCGCTGGCATTACCTCCTGAGGTCTGCTTCCTGTAAGATCAGCAGTGGCATAAGATTCTCATAGGTGCACAAACCCTAATGAGCACAGCTGCACGTGAGAGATCTAGGTTGTGCACTCCCTATGAGAATCTAATGCCTCATGATCTGAGGTGGAGCTGAGGCAGTGATGCTAGTGCTGGGGAACTGCTTGCAAATACAGATTAACATTAACAGTGAGGTTTGACTGCACAGAGATCATAATAAATCAATTGCTTGTAGACTCAGATAAAAACCCTACAAGTGAGTGGCAAGTGACTTGATGTTCTTCAGTGGTACAGCTGCATCTTGTGGCAGGCTTTAAGTCAGAATCTGACACTTTAGTCAGCATGTGGCCCATTCATTATTTTATTTACCACTATTGCCTGAACCGCATTTTTAATGGTGAAGTGTCTCATTATTTCATTCTATATTTCAATGTAATAATAATAGAAATAAAGTGTACACTAAATGCTATGCACTTGAATCACCCTCAAACCGTCCCTCCCCAACCAGTCTGTGGAAGAATTGTCTTCATTGAAACTGGTCCCTGATGCCAAAAAGTTTGGGGAACATTGATACAAGGCATGATGCAATTAGTGATGGCAGTATCTTAGAAAGGAAAATGGGACACAGTTAAAATCATACCCCAAGCCGGGTTCGGTGGCTCAGCCTGTAATCCCACGCCTTTGGGAGGCTGAGGTGAGTGAATTGCCTGAGCCCATGGGTTCGAGACCCGCCTGGGCAGCAAGACCTCATCTCTACAATAAATAAAAAAAACAGCTAGGCGTGGTGGTGCATGCCTGTAATTCCGGCTACTCGGAAGGCTGAGGCAGAAAGATCGCCGGAGCCCAGCAGGCCGAGGTTGCAGTGGCCGGGAGCGGCCACTGCACTCCAGTCTGGGCGACAGAGTGAGACTCCAACTCAAAAAAAAAAAAAAAAAATTCATACCCCAGATATTTTGCTTAATATTATGGAGACACTAGAAAGCAATTAGAACTTCAGTGTATATGGTGTGTTAGCCAGGATGTGCCTGATTAGAGAGTATGCTCTGAAGATTCCTGAGCTTTTTCAGTATGAATGAGGTGCCCTCTCACCTCACTGACGGCATTCTTTTCTCTACCATACATACTAGACTAGGTGGGAGAGAAAAATAAAATGAACACAAATTCACTGAGCAGCTCAGTTGAGAAAGAAAAAGAGCAAAATAAATTCAAGGAAACAGAAGGATAATAATTATTATGATAATGTAAATTAATAAAGCAGAAAACATATAAAAGTACAATTACAAAATAATCTGAGTACTGTGCCTTGTAAGAAAACTAACAGAATTTTTGTTTATAAAAACCTTGGGTAGCCCAGTAAGGCAAAAAAGTGGCAATTGATAGAGGGCCAAATGCAATGTACTAAAAATTAGAAATATAAAATTTCCAAGGAGTATTAAAATAACCTTAAGACAAAATGATGCTAACCTAAGGCAAATAAAAAATGATAGATTTCTGGAAAACCATGATTTAATCAAATTGAACTCAGATTCAAACAGATGAATAATCAAGGAGGAACCTGGAGGAGTTATCAAAATTACTCCGAAGAATCTCTAAGTCTAGATGATTTTACAGGTTAACTTATTTATAACAGACATGGTTATTACAAATTAGACTCAATGAGAGGGGAGGGTTGACTGAAAAGAACACTGTTGCATAGGCCTAATCCCAAAATACTCTGAGTTATTTATTTTTGGTAGATATTATGAGAATTGTTAATAAATACTAAGTTTCTAAAAAAGGAAAAAATACTATTCTCCCCAAACATATATATGAACAATTTTATAAATGCATAGTTAAATATCAGCTTCTTTATCTTCATACTTTATTCTGTCTCTTACTAGAGTGAACTTTTTGTTCAAGAAATATTTAATGATCACACATAGGTAAGATTTTTTTAAAGGTACACCACAATAAGTATGTTCAGTAATTTTATCAAACACATTATTCTTTTAAAAAATGTAATAATACTCTTTTTTTTTAGCCAAAGAAATTGTTTCTATTTTAGGCTTGAATTTAATCTCTGCTGCATTTTGTTGAATTTTAGACAAAGATACCACATCTTAGATCATACATACTGTTGCTTGTTTTGTTCCCATGCAGAAAATGAAAGCATTTCAAGCCTGAGTATTCCTCACATTTCATCCAACTTAATCCTCTGAAATGGAGGTCACTTGGAATCACAGATCTACAAATTCTTTATCCATATTTAAACTAATAATGTATTTTATTTTTAGCTTTAAATAAAACTATATGAAAATATACAGGTAGTTATTGTATTTTGCCTAATTTTATATGGAAGTGAACTCAGAGTATATTACATGGTTTTTTTCCCCTAAAATATTCTTCTGTAGAATTTCATTACCTTTTGGGTTGTTTTTTGTCTCATTTAATGGTAAAGTCAAATATTGATCTTATACACATTAAAGTTAATTACAATAATGCTGTATGTTGTCACACTAACAAAAATTTAGCATATTTATAATGTACCTTTTAAAACAGAATCTTAGATGTTTAGAATATTTAGTTTCTAGTCTGTGAGTTGCAGTAAATAAGATACATAATTTGGGATACTTCCATTTAGAGTGATTTCATTAGTTGTGAGTTTTTTCTGTAGTTTTCTTTTTTTGTTGTTGATGTTGTTTATATGTATAGCAGATGGCAACAATCATAGAAATCAGTACAGCAATCAAAGGGATCAGTGGTATGATGCATCTCTGTCAGGGTCACAGGATGCACCCACTGGGAAAATAGCGACAACATCTGACAGTAAGCACTGAACATTGCTTGGTAATCAAACAGGATCAAGACTGAGGGTGACCTAGAGCTGCTGAGTGAATAAGACAGAATAGAAATGAATGTCAGGAGTTTATTTACAGCAAGAGGATTACATAAGCAAAATGCAATATATATATATTGCTACTTCAATATTTTAATGTCTATCACATGTTGGTTGGGATAATATGATAATTTTTTTAAGCTGAAGTGAAGGTAGGCATGATTTGCACAAATATTTTCTCAACTTATTACGAATGATTACATTGTATGCATTTTGAAATCTGAGAATTTCCAAGAAATCAGTTCAAATGGTGTAGAGAATTCTTTCCATTTTGTTTGTGCAAACTCATCATGGATACTTTTATGAAAGTTGTATCACAAATTTTCATAACACTTCAAATTTTTTGAAAAATTTAAATTTCTCTTCTTTTTCTTTCTTGATATCTTTGTTCTCATATCCCCAAAATGTGAGGATTTCCTGATTTCAGGTAATTAGTCTTATCTTCATCTCAGTACCACAACAGTAGTGACATTATTCATTCTAACATATTCTTTTTATTTTTATTTTGAGTTGGAGTCTCACTCTGTCACCCAGACTGGAGTGCAGCGGCCGCTCCCGGCCACCGCAGCCTCACCTGCTGGGCTCCAGCAATCCTTCCGCCTCAGCCTTCCAAGTAGCCAGAATTACAGGCATGTGCTATCACGCCCGGCTGATTTTTTGATTTATTGTAGAGATGAGGTCTCACCGACCAGGCGGGTCTCGAACCCGCGGGCTCAGGCAATCCACTCACCTCAGCCTCCCAAAGGTGCGGGATTACAGGCTGAGCCACCGAGCCCGGCAATTCTCACATTTTTAACCTCAATGATTAGAACTCTCAGTTGTTGCTGTCTAGCTCTGATTACCCTCTGTTACACAATTTTCAAGGACTTCCAAACATAACCTAACATGATATTATTTATAAATAAATGTCTCTCTCACTTTTGTAACAGTTATAATTTTTACAGCAAGTATTCTTGAAATTTGTTTCATTTTCAATATTTCTGTTTCTCTTATCCTAAATCCATTGCTTATCATTTATTCATATATGAAGTGTTATTTAATGGTATTTTTTATTTAAGATCTGTCAAGCCAAACTTATAGATTTCAATAGAATATAATTCAATAGATTATGTTTGTTTTATTTGGCTTATCATTGCTTTGGATACACTATCCTTTGCACAGACATTTCCTCTGAGAAGAATTCTTGTGTAGATTGAAAGATATCCAGAATCAGAGGAGATCCTGGTTCTTGAATTTTAGAAAGCAGTGAGGTGCCCCTCCTATTGAAAACAAGGGAAACAATCTAAACTAAAAAACATTGAAGTAAATGGATATTCCCAACTATGGAATGCAGAAGTACTGCCATGTCAAGTTCTGCAAGGTATGAAATATAGACTAAGACTGTGTTTTGGTTTGTGAACCAAAAGTCTAGCAATGCTTAGCAAGAGAAATATGTTAATATTTTGTTGAACTTCTGTTATCATACATGGCTAAAATACCAATAAATAGTTTTACTTAAGATTAATAACTCTTTTTGGGTATTTCCGATGAGCAATTATTGCTTTATAGTGGCAAATTTTCTATTGAATTTTGGAGATTGGACAAGAGAAACTGCCTCTTGATCTTTTAGTTTTCTTCATAATGCTAGCATAATTTCAGGTCATGAGTCACAAACACATTGCAATTTATTTTTCTGTACATTCAATATACTACAAAATATAGTAGTATGTAACACAGGAATTGGCTATTACAACTACATAACCAAAACTATAATATTAAAAATGAGTCCTTCTTAGTATTTTATTTTCAGCACTTTAATATAGATTTATCTTATGATTTTTTCTATTTGTTTGATGAATATCCCTAATGCAAATATCAGTTCTATTATGTGCATAAAATAGTATACATAATGAAAAGTAGATGAGCTTTTAATCCAAACAGACCTGCGTTTAAAATCTTGTCTTTCATATCTATTATTGCATTGGTAATTCATTTTATATCTGTAAACCTAAGTGAATTTTTAAAGTGAATTATGTGATAAAACTACAACAGTGACAACAACTAGAGTATAATGTAGTAGGTAATCATCATAATTACTAAGATTGTAGTCATCAAATTTAGACTTAAGTGGCTGATTTGGGCACATGCGGTTAATACGGTGTGAGGATGTTTTCAATTCAAGTTGAAGATATTTGTGACTGAGGTTGAAGCACCAGTATTAGCCTGAACGTAGACTTTTTCTTGGCCAATTACTTTGGACTCTTTGCCTCAGTTGTTCCTTTGGTTGGTGACACATAAGCCAGCTGAGGACATTGGGCTGCATTGTTCATAATAGTCAAACCTAGTAGTGTGTGGGCCATAACATTTACCACGTTTGGTTGAAATAATGAATTTCTTGGAAGATTTGGCCCTTATTATTTCAAACCAAGAGAACATACAGATTAATATTAACAAGACTGATAGTCAATGGAATTTGTTTAGCTCCACATGACAAGCTTTTGTTGCTGGATGCTGCTTTTTCTCAGGCATGTATTTTTACCAAGGAGAGGTTACCTGAATTCATCATTATAAGATATGGTGCTGATTTTTATTATTTACAAATATGATTTTATTTGCTTAGTGGAGTTTCTTATTTCTCTTCCTGGTAATTAATATTATCTCTGAGAACAGCCCTGAATCACAACTTTTAATTCTTTGGAGGAAATTTTTAAAAGTGTAGGCTTAATTATCCACCTCTTACAGCCAAAATAATGAGGAAGTTTTGGGGAGTAGTAAAATTTTAGGCTTAAATGAGTCCCATATCTCATAGAAAGATGTCTGGCCTGTGAAAGAACATATAGTTTAAAGGTTCTGGGTGTTTCTGTTTGTTTGTTTGGTTTAAGTCTGTGCCATGTGTGAGTTAGAGAAAAGAGGCTTGAATTTAAAGAGATTAAGACCTGGAATGAGAGGAGGACACATTTAGAAGTTCATTTGGCAGATAAAAATTTTAAAAAGGAGTTGTTTCTCCCATATGACCCCGCAATCTTCCTACTGGGAATATATCCTGAAGAACTCAAATCACTCTATAAAAAAGATACCTGCACACGTATGTTTATCACAGCATTGTTCACAATAGCAAGAACCTGGAAGCAACCATGCTGCCCATCAAAAGAGGACTGGATTAAAAAATGTGGTATATATACATGATGGAACACTACACAGCCTTAAAAAAGAACAAAATCAAGAATTTCGCAGCAACCTGGATGCAACTAGAGTCAATAATACTGAGTGACCTCTCACAGAAACAAAGATCCGAGTATCACATGTTTTCACTCATATAATGGACCTTGAACATCCAATGTAATACTGTAAGAAAATGACTGACAGTAGTGGGAAACTATGGGGGGGAGAAGGGATTAACAGTAGCAAATATCTGTCTGGGATGGGGAAACACCTCTTATCAACAAGGGTGGCTGAATGAAACATATTTGTATACCTAACCCTTAACTGTACCCCATAATATCATTAAAAAAAAAGCAGGAAAAAAAGTACTAATAAAGATTCTAAAATATTTTTTTAAAAAAAGGAGTTGTTTAAGGAAATTATTAGGTCTCTCAATTAGTCCAATACCTATTGAGGAGATGAGAATTCTACTGAATGTCTTTTCCAAGATCCCAGCATTGTGTATTTTATATTCTAAGAAGTAAAGTGAGTGCCTTGTTACTATCAGAAATATCTGGAACTCTGAAAGAAAGAAGGAGTTTCTTGGTGAGCCCTTGTATTATGGCCATAGTATATATATAAACATGTGTAACTTTGACATATTTGAGTGCTTGTAAAACAAAAATTTCCCAAATACTTTACCCTGAAGGGGCAAATCCAAGCAAAGGCCCAGTAGTTTGTAAAAATGTGCAGCTGGAGAACTTGCTTTGCTCTGCTGACCAGAGCAGCTAGTGCTAAAATGACTGTCTGATCTTTGGGCAATTGTGCTGATCCTTGGGTCTTGTTCTTTATCAGAAATATCCTAGTCAAGCGAAGAAAACACATTTTATTGAGCTCCATCATTTATGATAATGTCAGTGCTAATCCCATAGACTGTGAACTCCTATGCTGTTAGGATCATGAGTTGACCTAATGGGCCCCAAAGGTAGGCACACAGTCTAGGGGAAGGGTAATCTCCTCCAGCTCAATGGTATCTGTAAGATGAGGACAAGATAGACCACTCTCCTTCAGGTGAAATATGCCAGATAAAAGAAGAGGGTGCAGCAAATACGAGATATTCCTTTCCTTTCCCCAGAGACTCCCTTTGGATTAAACACTAAGCTACTCTTCTTCAAGGGTGCAACCTATGTCTATTTCTGAAGATCTGGAATGTATGAAGTTGGCTAGCCATAGCAGTGAGATATGCAATAACAAAGAAAACAGGTAGGCCACTACTCCAACCTGAGCAACATAGACCCATAAGACATTTCACTCTAGTGGAAAAGCCAAACTATCACCTTCTTCCCCAAGAGGTAGCCTGGAATACAGATACAAACTAAGACTCTTCCCCAGATAATATATTTTTAAAAAATAATAACCAATACCAGAAAATATATAATCAGTACCAAAAACAAGGGACCCATGGAGTAGGCCTTCATCAAACACAAGCTGTGGCCAGAAATATACTCAAATGTTCCAACAGAGTGTAGATTTAGTGTTTAAAATTTCCTGCCTGGAAAGAAATTTGGATATATAGAGATTTGGCAACCACTCGCAGATACAGCAGGAAGCAACAAGGCTAAAGCAAGCTGGCAAACAAGTGTCCGTTCTGGAAACAATTAATAACCAAAAACACTCCTACTTGCACCTCCTGCCCCTGATGTATCTATCTAAGAGTCAACAGTCATGGCCACACCATCCAGTTTACAGTGCCAGGTGATTTTTTTTTAAGATTTAAAGACTCCTTTGACGGCAAGACCAAATACTTTCACACTTGGATAGAAGAAAGGACATTTTAAAAATTATTATTACTTAAAGCTCCAAATGAGAACATAAATCAGGCAAAGATAAGAAAAAAGTTGCACACAGGGACAGGATAACAATAAGACGGAGATGTTGGGGGAAGTCCATATGTGTAAAACTCTTTTAAGGTGTCAGCCTAACATGACAAGTAGGTTGGAGTTATCTACATTTCTTGGAGGTTTCCTGTGAATTGACTAAACTGAATGATTTCACAGGTAATTAGGGAGATAGTGGCCTGCAGTGACAGAGGAAATGGTTAAGATGAGGGCACTTAATCATCTACACAGAAGAGGAAATAATTGGCATCTAGTTAGGGTCTCAAAACTGGATTAATATAGAATTAAAAATAAAAAAGAAAAAAAAAACTAAACATATTCCAAAGGATCTATAATGAGAAGTCTGATCTTATCTGTGTTTTGTGGTAGAATTTGTGCAATCTGTATGATCTACAAACTCTATGCTTTTAAGTAAGCATAAAAGCTGACTGGGTTCAAAATACCTGAAAAGGTAGGAACAAATTAATACAAATTGTATATCAATCAGAAACTATGATCTTGACTTGTCAGGATTCTAAAGTATAAAGTCATTCACAAATGTTTTCATAATTCAGATTATGAGTAATGGAAACAACAAAAACAATAAAAAGAAAAAGAAAAATTACAAAATAGAAAGGAAATAAAAAATGTAGACGGAAGAAAAGAGGAGCAGTCACCATGAGCAAAATAATAGAATTACTAATAAGCAGAGGATTGGATGCTAGAAAACCTAATAAATGTATTAATGGAAAATATTAAAATATTAATAAACAAATAACAGATATTAAATATATAATTGTTAAAACTTATTTACTCATAAATTAAAATTTCAATTACATAAAATTTATATTAGTGAACCAGAACACAGATTTGAAGAAAAAATAGATTCTGGATAAAACGTCTAAAATATAAAAAGAAATTTGAAGACATAAAAAAGAGAAGAAATCTAATATCAAATTCTAGGCATTTATTACCAACAAAACAACAGTAACAATAACTTCAAATATATTATAAATCAAAATGCCAGTGTAGCATAAAGTAATTAAGTAATAATTTGTAATTAAAAGCTATTCATATAGATTTATCTCATTAAATTTCATATCAATGATAAAATAATTAGTAACGATTTGGAGGACATGAATGGCATAATTAGTCATCTTGATTTTTATAAATACATTATTTTAAATCATGCTGAAGACAAATTTAGAAATTGACCAGTTTAGAATATAAAATAGTTTTCAGCAAACTTCAAATTATTTGTATCATATAGAAAATACACTTTGGGCAAAATATAATTGAATAAAACAATAAACCAAAATGCTGCTGCTAAAACAAACAAACAAAAACCTAAAGATGCAATTAAAAAAACACACATAGAAAATCAAAAGAAAAGACATTGTAATGAGGATAATATAGATATTAGATAACATACTTTAAGAATTAAAAACATAAGCTATTAAGACATACTGAAAGTAAAAAAATTAATAAAAATTAATAAAAACATAGCATCAACCTTTTATAAAACCGGTAAGAAATAAGAAAAAATAGAATAAAGCCAACGAAGATTGAAAAAAAAAAAAACTAGAAGAAGCCAAAGAAATGAGAAAAAAATTGATTAAAAAATGAGAAACACCAAGGAATTTTTTAAAGAAGACAAAACCTTGGAATCATTGGTGGAGACAACAGATGAGGCAAAAATATATAGTATAAGTGAGAAGTAGGTCTAAATGCAGTACCAGCAGCAATTTTAAGAGAAAAATTATTATAAATGGCTATTTACAAAAGTATGAAATATTAAACAGAACATACATTTTTCAAGAAGAAATATAACTTAAAAGAGCCAACACAGTAAGAAAAATAAAATCTGTACATAACTCTAAAATTTAGAAATAGAAGTTAAGTACTTAGATAATAAAGTTAATGCCAAAACTATTTTATAACCAAGTGTGACCAATTTTTAAAGGAAAAGATAATTTTAAATGTATACCAGTGTAGACAATTTGAATGATCTCTTCAATTAGTGTAAATACTCTCTAATTTGTTCAAGCGGTTTATAAAGTTTACTGCCAGAGTTCAATCTAACTTATTTTTTTCAGTCTAACTTAAAAACATTGAAAACTAACTCTACATACCCACAAAATTTCAGAAGTTATGTATGTGTTTATGTGTACAGGCAACTTTGGTTATGAACTTTGTTTTATTAGAAATGATTTGATATTAGATTAGTAAATCTATATATCATTTTAAGCTAATGAGCTAAAATAGCTTAATTAAATTCCAAAATTATATATGGTACATTATTTTCAAAACCTACGAATAGTGATTTAAAAACAGAATATACAGAAAAGTTTCTTAAAAATTATACAATCTAATGTTTCTTTTTAGTTAAAAATGCATCTATCTACAAGGTTATTGCAATAGTATAAGAAAATGAAGGAAAAATATTTAAGGATAGGAAAATCAAATTTTATTTACTTAGGTGCATATGTGTATATATTTTTTGCAAATCATATGATTATGTATGTAGCAAAATCAAGATTAGTTAAAATAATTAGTAAATTAACAAAACCATTGAGAAAAGGACAATATTTAGATAATTTTTTAAATATAGTTCACATGGTAAATTAGAAAATGAAATTTAAATTATAAATTAATTACAGACAATACTAAAACATCTCAAAAACTAAAATATATCTTACAAAAGATGTCCAAGATAGAGCACTATCAAATATTATAGATATATACTAAAATTGTTCCAGAAATGAAGTGATTATATCTCTCATTCTCACTTTCAGCAGGAAGGTCAGAGAATGGAACATCAAGGAAGACTTATGGTTGTATAGACTTTTTTGTAGACAATACATACAGGAAAATATGACATTTCTATAAGTGTCTATTTTTTGTTATGTATATATTATTTCTATATTTAATCTTTTTTGTTTTTCATGTCTAAATCAGTTTAGAATAAAAGCATAGAAGATAATTAAGAGACCAAAATGCATTATAAAATTTACAGTGAAATGATATGCCATATTTTTACATAGAAAGACATAATTTCATACCAATGTCAATTCTCTACAAATGGATATACAACTTTAATTTAACTCTTATAAAAATTCCAGCAGATTTGTTTTTGAAACTTGATAAGTCAAATCTTTTAGTAAAAGCTTTTTAACCATAGAGATAATCATATGAATTTTTTTCTTAGACCTCTTTATATATGACATATTAATAGATTTTAAAATATTAAATAATCCTGTATTCTTCACACAACCATATTTGATCTTAGATTGTTTTTGCTAATATTTTATGCAAGTTTTTTATCGATACATGTTTTTGCTGTTTGCCTCTAGTAGTTCTGCACTGTCTTTTTCAGATGTGAATAATGACAGTGTGCTTCATAAAAGTCAATTCATTGCAACTCTATAAACATTAAATGTTTCAAATATCTGGAAATAAATGTAATTAACATGTACTTTTAATTTTTTTTAAATTTTATGTTGCTGATATACTTAATAATTATACAACATACAACTCCCAGTTACAGTAGAAATATTGAACTGTCAAAAATAAATAATCTGATTAAGAAGCTGAATTTGTTTTAATAACAAAAGGCTCCCAAAATTTAGAATGGGATTCAATTGTCATAGCAAAGAAAAGTAATAATAGTAGATAGTATTCATTTATGTATAAATGTTTATTAAGTTGATACTCAATGAGATACACTGACTTGGCTTTGGAATTACAGCAATTAAAGCAAATAAAATTTCTGTTCTCATGAACTTTAAAGTCTATTTGGAGAAGCAAAATAAATGTGTAATTATATAATATATTCACATATAAGGTAAAAATAAGTGTTTTGGTGATTATTAGAGCAAATATGGAGAGTTGGGTGAGAGAATGGGACCAATTTAAAATAAATGACACATTTTTAAAGTTTAAAAGAGTAGTTATGGGTTTATCTGGTCAAAGAGTAATGTAGACTCAGAAAAATGCAAATGTAAAGTCTTGTTTCTAGTGCATTCTCTGGATATCCACTTTGATGGTGTGTTTTCATAAGAACAATATGGGCCAGGGGAAATAGGAGATAAGACCCACAAAGTGAGAGGAATCAAGTAATTTAATATATGTAAACATTGAAATGATTTTGACTCCTATTCTAAATCTGAGGGGAAAAAATCATTGGAAAGTTTACAGGAGCGATGTTATAAAACCTGACAAATATTTAACAGGTCAAGCTGGGTACTGTCTTCTCGTTTTCTGCTAAAGACAAATGTGAAAATAGGGAGATTAGTTAGGAGGATATTGCAATCATCAAGGTAAAAGATGTTGACAACTTGTGCTTAAGATTGTAGCATGGCATTGGCAAGAACACCAGAAAATAAGTATGTTTGAAGGTAAAGCCAGCTACAATTCTGATATATAGGATGCAGAGTGAATGAAATACGAAAACTATGAATCCAGATTTTCTGATTGAGCATTCTGAAAGATGAGTTTGCTGGTTACTAAATCCAGAAAAAAAAAAACAACAACAAACCAAAACTTGATGAATAAGTTTAGTGAACAAGAAAAAATGAAAATATAAATCATGTTTTTACATCTTAAACTTGAGATTTTTCTTGGTCAGTCATCTGAGTAGAAATATACAGGAGACAATTGGATAAGTAAGTCTAGAGTTTATGGTAAGTACTGATTAGGAACTGTAAATTTTGTAGTCATCCATATATACATGACATTTAAAGTAATAAAGCTAAAACTGGACATTGTTAAATATAAAACATGGAGTTATCAAGACAGTGAATATAGAAATTGAAGACCAATGTTCACTGGAGTGAGTGATGGGACATTCCAATCCCATGTGACTTTTCTTTATTTTCATTAACAAGAATAGAGCAGTGAATAGTGATGAAAGGAAGAGCCAGTGATGCAGAGAGCTCTGCAAGACAACAACAGAAAGTCTTTCAAGAGAAGAAAGTAACCAGCTGTGCCAAAAGCTACTTGAGAGGTCAAGAGATATGAAGGCTGAGAACCATCCAAATAATTTATCAATGTGATGGACCTAGGAGATCTTGACATGTTGCTGGAGTGATATTCTGCATAAAGATGATTAGAATACATTTAACAAATGAGATGAAGAAAAGAATTTGTGACCACAAATAACCACTGTTATTGTAAAACAGAAAAGAAAGATATGGCAAGAGGTGGAAGTAAAAGTGATATAAAAGGAGATTGTGTTTACATTTTTTGGAGAGATAACAACATATTTGTTGATGAGGACAAGTTAGTAGAGCCCTTTGCATTCAGAAACAGCTTGAGGATCACCTACCAGCATCTCGACCACACTTTTTAATGATATAGTGAAAAATAAATAATTTCATATTAAATAGTATAGTGTTGAAACCAGTTATTTTGTGGTAATAATATTTGGCTTATAATGGAATTTTTGCACATTGGATAACTCAATAATTGCAAAAAATAAAAATTTTATATCTTATATTTCTCTAATGTGTGGTAACATGTTAAATGGTCACCTACATGTATTGCAGATACACGTTGTGCATTAGTAATTTGTATGACGTCTTTTGCCTGGTGTTTTTGTTTTTTTGTGGGGGAATCATTTTTAAACATCTGAGAAGCAAAAATTTCAAGCATCTGTTTTTCTGTGCCTATACATCACCCAACTCATTCCCAAAAAAGAACCAGAATCAGATTCCTATTAATATAAAACTAAGACATGTTACATCAGTTTCTGGGGAAAGTGCATCTCTTGAAGTAGTCTTTAAAAATTAAAATAAGAAAACCAAAGCATATGATGATCATCTACTGTTCCCTTCCCCTTGTAATTTTTCTTTGATTTGCTCTCTAGGGATCAAGACAAAACAAAATCATCTTAGATTCCTGAATATACTTGACTAATAGCTTCATGGCTAATATTGTCAAGAATAGATGTTTTTATACAATTAAGACAAAGGACTTCATATCAGCAGGACTTCTAATTCGTGTTTTCCTATTTGAGCGGACAATATGGTTTCGTTTTCTTCCTCCCACATTAAAATGATCAATGGATTCATCGACACAAATTGCCAGATCTGGCATGAGATATTGTAAAAGTTTTTTTTTTTTTTTTTTGAGTTGGAGTCTCACTCGGTTGCCCAGACTGGAGTGCAGTGGCCGCTCCCAGCCACCGCAGCCTCGACCTGCTGGGCTCCAGAGATCCTTCCACCTCAGCCTTCCTGTAGCCGGAACTACAGGCGCGCGCTACCACGGCCCGGCTGATTTTTTTATTTATTGTAGAGATGAGGTCTCTCTGCCCAGGCGGGTCTCGAACCCGCAGGTTCTGGCAATCCACTCACCTCAGCGTCCCAAAGGCGCGGGATTACAGGCTGAGCCACTGAACCCGGCTGTAAAAGTTTTACATTCATGTGTTCTAAACAATTATTGACCTTTTGAATACAAGTTCACTGAACTCAGGTGGCTCCAAATGAAGTATCCAGAAGATTTGCATAAACCTTTCTCTACTGAACATTTTCAAAAAGTATTTTACCATCAGAAGCAGTTGACCAGTACTCTCGCAAATTTGTCACTTGAATTACTTCCATATTTAGGTTAACTGTGGTAGACGTTAAAAATTCCTGTTGGTCAATGTCATGCCCCTTATGCCATACAGCTTTGTGTGATAGTAACTTTTTACTTTTTTTAATTCTCATAATGATTTGTTTCTTTTATTACACTATCCACTAATTCATTTGCAAAATGCAGAGTAAAATAGTCGGTTCTCTTATATCACTGGTATTGTGGTCCTGCTGTTTTAGGAGCAACAAAAAAAAAATTATTCTCGCTGGAGGGATGTCTTTTTCTGTAACAACTCCCCATTCTTCTATTGACCATGCATTGTCTTCTACTTCGAAACTACTAACTCTTGCATCGCTATCATTTTTCTGTGGTGTACAAGAGAGGACTAACTACATAAGTTGGTTACATGGTAGGACAGTGGAGGACACATGGCAACACAAATGGTAGTGAGGATCAGTTGGAAGCCTAAACTTTGACTGCATGCAAACTACATATGTAGTTAGTCCTCTCTTGTACCTCACATTTTAAAATAAAATTAAAAAAAATTTTGCCCTTGCCTAAGTTTGTCCTATATAATCACCAGCATTCTCTTTAAGTCACCTGAGAGTGAACATCAGAGTGGTTTGATAGATTTGCAATGTTCCCTCTCACGGGACATTTGAGGAGTTTGCTAGATTTACAATATCCCCTTCGAGGAGATATCCGAGTGCAAAGAGTTAAAATATAAAACGGGGAAGAGGAAGAATTGTTTGTGCCACGTCCCTGATGATGTAGAACAATACAGAATCTTGCATACAAATAGAGGGATTACTTTTAGATACAAGTCAGTCAGGTGCTGCTGGTGTTGTGGGTAAACTGACCTGTTACAAGATACCGGAGTCTGGCTGCCTTAGAGACTTGATCATAGACATCAAAGGCATTTATGACAGCTTTGCTATGGAAAGTCCAAGGTAAACCCTTGACCTTTATGACTTCTCGTGCACTCAAAAAGGCAAAAGAACAAGCTGGGTTGCATGTTCAGTCTTTTATCGCCACATTTAGAAACTTTCCACCTACACTTAGATACAGTATGCAAAAGAAAGCAGGAAATAAATGTTATTTATCTCCTGATAAGAAAATGTTAAGCGTTATCAGAATTTCTAGCAATGCTCATTAGTTTTTGAGATATTGGTAAGAATTTTGGGCTAGTAACAGTTTTTGTACAATTATACTTTATAAATTATGAAGAAAATTATGTGGATATATGATAAATTGTTGCATTTTAATGAGGAGACTTGTATCTTCTTAGGTTTTCTGTTATTTTTTGAATTTCTAAGTTTCATATCCGGTTGAAACTAATTACTATTACTTGAATATATTTGGGATTTTAAAATTAAAGACACATTCATTACAATGTTTTATGTCACTATGAGGAACTGTAATATCCAGACTATTAAGTTGGAAACACCAAATATAGGGACATAAAGGAAATACTAGATGAATCAGTATAGAAGCACTGTTCATACTTGGCATGTTTTACTTCATCCCCCAAATCTTATTAATTTCAAATAAAATGATTATGTTTATGGAACTAGTGAATTACCAAGAGTCTTAAAAAGTCTCTATATTTCTAAAGCAAAATTGTATTAGTATTGTGAGAAGCTGGCTGAGGATAAATGAAGAAAGAGACTATAGGCTGTGTTTGGGTGTGTTACCATCTAATAAAACATGTTATGGAAACATATGGCAGTAGCACACAAAATAAAACACACAGCTTTGTTGAAAATTGGTGACACTGATGACTGCCAAACACAATATTAGTGCAATCACTCAAGCACAATTAATAATTAGCAACTAAAAGAATACGGAATGTAATTTGCAATGGTGATGTATAGAACAGAGTAGATTTCACAGGATTGTAGAGTAAACAATTTAAACAACTGGGAAACTCACCAGAAATCTGTGAAGCTCATTGGCAGTCTTTGGAATTAACATAACTTTTTTCATTGTTTAGTTTATGTTGGCATAAAGTATATTTTGATGTTTTATTATTGAACATTTTATATTATTTTCACGTAAAGCATGTTTTCTCTATTGGTGAGTTGAAGGAATATTTATTGAAACAATAAATAAATAAGACAAAACCATAATTATATCTCCATGTGTCTATGGTTTTTCATGTTTTTACACAGTATTTGAACTGAAGAGTGAGTGATGTCTCTATTTCAATGATAGTTAAATGTTTATGTCAGTCATTGTCTAAATTTTATGTTAGATATTTACCTAGGGTTTTTGTTAACAAAGAGGCGTTTAGAATCTCAGAATGTTATATGGCAAAAGACAAAGTCTAATTTGGACTGCATGTTTCTTCCTAAATAGAAACTAAAGTTAGGATACAAATTTTGTTTTCATAATTTAGCAATGCAATTTAAAAGTAATTTAAAGAATAAGGCACTAATATCTTTCATTTCCTTTTTATTTTTTGCATAAGGGACTAAATTGCACCATCTCAATATGAATATTTTAAAATCAATAAATCAATATATAACTTTAGAGTGATAGCAACGTAAATATCTATCGAATGACTGTTTGACAGAGTTACTTATAATAATAACAGTTACCTTACAGAAAAACATGCTATCGACAGAAAAACAGGTCACAACTTTAAGAATTTACAGAATAGGGAACTATAATCAATAGTACTTACTTGTGACCAAAATATTTTAAGTGAATGATTTGTAAACCACAAAATATTTTTTTGGAAAAACAATTCAGTGAGTAACTAGTTTAGAATTTTATCAAAGAAGGTTAAAATTTTTTTTTACATTTTCTATATTCTAATATTGAATAACTTTAAATACATCTAAAATACACTTTAATTTTACTGTAGTTTAGATTTTAAATTAAGTTATAAGCTGCATAAATATATGTATTTTCTAATGTATTTTCCTAAAAAAAAAATCAAATATGGAACCCAACTATCCAACTAAAGGGAATATATAGAGAAAGACAGAAACAGGCAAAGGGGGAAAAAAAAGTAAGATTACTAACCTAGAAGTGACCTAAATCTCAATGTAGAATTTTGGTGGCCAAATTACATGCCCCAGTCTGGAGTCACTTAGAGAGACTTTGAAACCAACATAAACCAACATCCAAAGCAAACTTTGGTCAACTACCTCAGAAGACATAGCTTAAAGATGCCAAAATAGGCAAATTGAAGAAAATAGTGCAACTTTTTACACTTTCCTTTTAAGACTTGTGATCTCATCTACTATTAGTGTGACAAAATGTATTCTGGATTATGATATTTTAGTACTTTCAACACTACATATAAGTATACACACACACACACACACACACACACACACACACACACACACACAATCACCATATATACAAAATGAAAATATTAGCTGTTACTATCTTACAGTAACATATTTTAAGACAAAAGTGATGGAGATGATGTATGACACAGTACTTAGAACATTATCTGTCACAACATAGGCATTTGATGAATGTTTACTTATGTTAAGCTTTAAATGAATGAATAAGAAAATTCTAATAAATACAAATAGATCACAATAATATTCACAAAAATATAAAAGTAAAGAAAATATCATTGATGATTTGTCAATATTTAAAAATAAACTGTAATTTAATTTCTATTATCTGAACTTTGATTATCTGAACATTGAATTACTATAATTATAACATGTCAATTTAATTTAGTTTTAACTCGTACTTTAAAAAGTAGATCATTGTAATTATATACTCCATAAAATAATCTATGTGCATAATAAAATTTCTGGAGTTTTGAATATTGGGCATACATGTTAGTATGCCATTTTGTCATTGAATATGTTAATTTGTGACCTTATTTTTTACTAGAGTTTATATGTTCACTATCTACATATTACACCTGCTCACACCTGCTCATATTTTTATTATATAATTAGCATACTATTTTTAAATTTTTCATGTTTTGTCTTTGTTCATCCTAAAATTATATGGACTAATAAGAAGAGATGTTTATAGTCTCTCTTTTTAATATATAAATAATCAAGCCATCCAGGCTTAGCTAGATTTGTTTGTCAAATATTGTATACATTACCATTCTTAATGTTTTGCTATTGGACATTTGTATATAAAGAACTTTACAGATAAAGTAGATAATCTCTCATAGAACAAGTTACAGTTTGATTCATAATAGACAATTGGTAAATCACAGGATAAAGCCTAATTTCCAAGTTAATTTCTTCAAGTACACTTTGTCAATCAATATGTCACTTACCAGTGTATCAAAAGTCCTAAAAACATAAAATAGGTAGAGAGAAGACATGATAAAGAGACCAAATAAGTAGAGAGAAGACATGATAAAGAGACCAAATGTAAGATTGAGACCTCAATCCTCTCCTAAATCATGTTCTGATTGTTTGCTGTGGTTCACAAGTAAATAAGCCAATAGATTGTAGTTCCTTACCTTCAGAAACATATAGATTTTATATGCTTGTATTTAACAAGTGTTTCACTAGGTCCCACCAAATTATTACTTTTTTGGAAGACCAAAATAATGGCAAATATTTATCTCATTACTTTTGGCTTTAAAAGCATTTTTTAAATTATTTCTTTTATTCATAATATAATCTTTTCAGCCACCAATAAAATTTCTTAAAAATTTGAGTATGTACCATATACTAGGTGCTGGTTTTAAATAATAAACACGTGTTCTTCTTTTAGAAATAGACTGAAATCCAGAAGATAATTGAATTGGCCCATATCACATAAGACCAGGGATCAATATACTTTTATTTGATCACTCG
Organism: Cephalopachus bancanus; assembly: GCA_027257055.1. NCBI lineage: Eukaryota > Metazoa > Chordata > Mammalia > Primates > Tarsiidae > Cephalopachus > Cephalopachus bancanus. Next base: position 2,313,929 of record JAPVLO010000089.1, read on the forward strand.
TTTACTATAAAACTCTTAAGTTATTGTACTATTTTTACTTCTGCTTTACACACACACACACACACACACACACACACACACACACACACACACACACACACTATATTTCAGCTATTAATTAGTTAGTTTAATGGAACTTCAGACTGCTCATATTGGTCAATAAGTTGACCACACTTGGAAAGCTTTAAATGGGGGATTGATGGATTATTTTTCAGCCGTTAAATTGTTTGAAAAGCAAATAAACATCAGCATTGTGAAGTAGGAGACAGTATATATAACCTAAGACACTCATATAAATGCATTAGGTGGATTTAAAATGACAAATAATTTCAGATATCCTTGGTCTTTAGAAAACACTAATTATTAGTGGTGATTTGCACAATCCCTCCTCTAATTATTTTATTTGCAGGGTCAAAGCTTATTGATTCATGGGACAATAAATCTGCCAAACATATGCAAAGAATGAAAATTAGCTGTAGCACACAGACACCCATAATCTTTATAAGATATCTTAAAGCTATATCGAATTTAGTGACTGCTAACAGCAATTAGTAAAACAAAATCAACCTTGTGGGGTTACTTCACTAAAACATGAAAATTTTAAAGTTGTAACTAATTATTTCTATATTTAAAATACAGCCTGAAATTAGAAGTATTTTTGTTTCCTCTTTGAAACTTAACAAAACAAGAAAATGTTATCAAGAAAGATATGTTTATGATCTGTTTACAATTCTGAAAACCAAGTTATAATAATTTTAGTTGAACATAAAAAATTGAATATGACTCTCCACTTCTCTATCTCTTTGCTGAAAATTTATTAAAATGTTCACATAAGTCTTTTATAAATTCAATCAATACAATTACAGAGAGATCATAAAATGTGACAACTGATGACAGAGGTTAAATAATTTTGAAAGCTGGAATGCAGGTGAAAGAGGATAACTAATTATCATAGCAGCAGTAGGCAAGAATCATGCCTGTATTATCATAAACAATATTAAACAGTTTGTGGTCTATACCCAGAATTTGCTCAGTAATAAAAGAAACAAAGTCCATTTAAAAGCATGGGTCTGATGTAACAATGAAAAAATAAAATATTGATATAAACCTGTACAAATAGACATAGTTTCTCTCTTCCACACTGTATGGTCACACAACTATCCACGTGTAGTAGATGAAATAGCCCCTTTCCCCAATAAGAATAAGCTCATATCCCAGTAATTGGAACTTGTGAATGCTACCTTATTTGAAAAAGGGGCTTTTGCAAATACAAGGTAAGCACCTTCCTATGAGGATCTCATTCTGTCCTACTAGAGTGGGCTTTCATTCAATGACAAGCATCCTGGTAAGAGAAGGGCAAAGAGAGATTTAATAGAGAAAATACAGACAGAAGAGGTGATGTGAAAATGGAGGTAGCAATTGAAATGATGCATTCATTGTTCAAGGAGTGAGGACAGTCACAAGAACTGAAACAGGCAAGGAACAGATCTGGCTGAAAAAAAATAATGGAAGTTTATTCTTGCTGAGAAGATTGACTCAGAAAGAAGCTGGAAATTTGAAGCAAAATTAAGGCAAGGGAGTAAAAAAACACAAGGAACTTAAAGGGAAATTATATTGAACAGTGAGGCGATACCCACACATGTCAGCTTTCTGGTAATGAGGAAAATCTCATTAACTCCAGTACACAGACCGTTGGCGTTTTTCTTTCTATAATGTTTATTCTAGCCAGAATAAAATGTCAAATGTTAATGGCAATTAATTTTCCTTAAATAAAAAAAATAATTGGCCCGTATTTCAACAATCGATGAAGATGTTCTCTAATCACAATTTAACTAACAAATGCAAAGTGTTCAATCATCTCTTTAGAAAAATCCAAAAGGGGAACTCCCCCTCCAAAAAAAAACCCAGAATTATTATTTGGAGGGTGGACCCCTTGTAGTGCATGCTTCTCTTACTAAGTGGTCTAAGAATCCATTGGCCTCAATACCAGTTAATGTTCTTCTGAGAGGCTGCATTCGGTTCCAGTGAAATTTTTTGGAGATTCTTTCAATGCATTTTCCCTGTTTCATGATTGGTGATTTATGTACACACCTGCCCACACAACAGTGAGTGTTCAGCAGGTTTTTACCAAAATTGGCATGATCACTGTGCACCACCCGCCCTATTTGCCCAATCTCTCTCTGAATGACTATCTCTGTTTGTTTTCTGGAATAAAAACAGTCCTGAAAGGGAAATATCTTGCCAATGTGGAAGAGGCGAAACTTAAAAAATAAAAATGGCAGAAGCATTAAAAGGCATCAAAATGACAAGTTCAAAAACTGTTTCGGGCAGTGAGAAAAGCATCCTGATAGGTGTATTATATCACACGGAGAACACATTGACAATGACTGAAGTTTAAACATGAAAAAATAAATACATATTTTTTAATAAATAATGTCTAGGTCATTTGGGTCTCCCTTCATATCTTACATGTAGAGAAACCACTGAAGTTCAAAGCATATTTGAAGAAAACCTCTAAGATAAAAGAAATAGTAAATCAGCAAAAAAAAAAAAAAAAAAAAGAAAGAAAGAAAAAGAAAAAAGAAAGAAGAGAAAATTTAAAAAAGTAGCAGAAACATGTAAGGCTTTGCATAAGAATAATACAAAAATTAAAAGACTCAGATTTATAAAAAAATGATATTGAATCATTGGCATAAGGATACTGTCAATGTAAAGCTTTTCCAGAAATAAAAAGATCCTTTAGAAATTAAAAATAAGTTTTAAAAATTAAAGCATTAGAATTTGATTATAGAGTCAAGAACATCTCTTTGAAAATACATGCCAAAATAAAAATTCATAAAATAGAGAGAGCATGTGAATATTAAGTCAAGAAATCTTACAATTAAATAAAATTAGTTACAAAAATTAAGAACAGATAAAACTGAGGATATGAAATTATCAATGATGTAACAAAAAAATTCCCATATTATAAGACAATCAAACTTAAAGGGTCTACTTATCAACCAATATAAATGATTTGCAAAAATTTTATACTAAAGCATATCATTGAGAAATTTAGAATGCTAGAGATAAAATATAATATTTTAAAAACATCCAGAGTGAACACAGAATAGGAGCAGAAAGGAGGAATGGGAGGAGAAAGGAAGGAAGGAAGGAAAGGAAGAAAGAGGGAAAAATGACTGAGAATTAATAATTTTAAATGACTTTATAATAATGTTGAAATCCTCATTATAAATAACTACGGAATTTAAAGTTCAGAGGACAATTGTTTTCGACAGCAGAATTTGATACTGATCCTATCATCAGACAAGTATAAATATATTTCTAGATGTGTGCATATACTCAAAATTCTCTGAAAATTACTCAAAGATACCCTACAAAAAGATAGTGAAGCAAGAAATAGAAAGCCAGAAGATCCAGGACCTAGGGCTTCCAACAACAGAGAGAGGGGCAAAAGCCCCCAAGAGGATGCTGAACAGCAGTCCTTAGATGTATTTTTTGCAGTAGACATAGAAAATTCAGATTGGAGTAAAATTTTAACTTCAAAACTATAGTCAGTAGATGAAGCCTCAAAATAAGTGTTTGATGAGCATTTAGTGATAAATCATAAAATTAAGCTTATAAAATTGGCAATTAGCATATAAACATTAGCAAGAAGAAAAAAGAACAAGAATTAGTAAAAAAAATAAAACATTTATTGGAGAATTGTGCATATGTCAGCTGTGAATAATATCTAAATTATCATAAAGAAGGAAAACTAGTGGGAAACTGCCAGGAGAGGGGGCACACCTCATCAACCAGGGTATCTGTATAATGAACATTCGCATACCTAACATTGAATTGTACACCACATCTTTAAAATAAAAGAATTATTAAAAAAAGAAAAAAAAAAACTTCAAATCTCTCTCCACTAAAACCAAAATTATGCTAGCAAAAGTTTCTCAGAATAAGCTTTTTAGAACTCTGGAATACACTCAGAATCTTTCAACAGTCAGAAGAATGTTTAGTAACAAAAGAAGTTGCTAAATTTTAATTTACAAAAAGTGTTCTCACATTTCAACATGCATGCCTATTATTCCTCACTACTCAGTTCAGTGATAGCCATGGGGACATTGCATTCCCAATGCAACTTACTCAGGTCAGAGGGGGACAGTGTAAAGTTTTTCCCAATGCAACTTACTCAGGTCAGAGGGGGGCAATGCAAAGAAATTCAAATAATTTTGGTTGTGAATTTTGAAATGCCTGGTGGCTTCCTGAAGTATAGTCTGTAAGACCTGTTTGCCTTCGTTTTATCCATTTTGGAATATATCACGGCACATATGTTGAATGCATTTAAAGGCAAATATAAAAGTTACCGCTTTGGAGCAAGAATTAGCAAATGGAACAGAGAGTAAAGACTAAAAAGCCCAGGAAAAAAATATTGGGGAAGAAGATACTTGGAAAAAAAAATTCTCACTTTATATTCAGAAGGAATATTGAGCCCACCTGGATGCCTGGAGTTAGAAGCATGCTCATGAAAGACCTGAGAAGCCTCGAATCTTTCACCTCTCACTGATCTTTAGTCTTCATGAAAACATAAATCGACAGCTAAGGCAGGGTTTTAAAGGGACTGACTCGCATTAAAGAAATATGCTCAAAACAAAAGTGGTCTCAAAAAGTAGAAGTCTATTTCTGTCTCTTAGTCTCCATGTAATATCGGGAATCTCTTAGAGTACCTTGATGACTATTAAGCTGACTATTAAGTGACCACACATGATAAATAATACAGTCTTTACAATATTAGTTTAGAAAAGTATTAAACAAACAAACAACTAAAACAACAAACAATAACAACATGTTCTAGAAAGGTGTAGAAACTGACTTCCAGAGTTGGAATATTATAATAATCAAAATGTCCTATTTTACACACAAAAAAATAGGCATAAAGAGAAACAAGTATAGACCACTCACAAAGGGAAATAAAGAAATTATTAGAAATTGTGTATAAGGAAACTTAGACACTGAACTACTAGACATATATTTTATTTCGTGTCTTTAATATTCTTAAAAACTTTTTTAAAATGCCAAGAATATCAACTACAAGAAACCAGGAGAATGATGCCTCACCAAATATAGAATCTCAATAAATAGAAATAAATTATAAAAATACACCAAATAGAAATCTTAGTATGAAAAAGTTAATAACTGCTAAAAATTCATTAGATGTTATCAACAGATTTGAACATGCATAAGAAATAATTAGTCAACTTGAAAATAAGTCAATTAAGATTATTATTTGCAGTGGCTCAATCCTGTAATCCCAGCACTTTGGGAGACCAAGTTTAGGGGATTGCCTCAGCCCACGGGTTCAAGAACAACCTGAGCAACTTGGCGAGACCTCATCTCTAAAATAAATAAATAAATAATTTGCCAGTAGTGGTAGCAGGCCTGTAGTTTTGGCTACTTGGAAGGCTGCAGTGAAAGGATTGCCTGAGCCCAACTGGTCGACGCTGGGGTGACCATGAGTGTGCCACTGCACTACAATCTGGGCAACGGAGTGAGACTCCAACTCAAAAAAAAAAAAATTATTATTATTACTTGAGAAGTAGAAAGAAAAATAAGAAAATGAACAAGACCTAAGAGATCTGTGGGACACCATCAAGCATACCAACAAAAATACAATAAACATACAACGCGAATTCCAGAAGAAGAAATGAGAAAGAGGCAGAAAGAAAAATATAAGTAATGTCTGAAAACTTGCCAAATATTTTGAAAGGCATGGACCTACATATTCAAATTGGTTAATAAGCTCCATGTGGAAAAATTCTAAGAGATTTACATAGACAAATATAATTGTTCTGTTAAAGACAAAGTGAGAATCTTCAAAGCCATAAGAAAGAAGCAACTCATAACTTACACAATTAACAGACAATTTCTTATTAGAAAACCTGGATGCCAGAAGGGAGCAGGAAGTCTTATTCAGGCTGATGGGGACAAAAAAAAAAAAGAACAAAAGTCTATATCCAGCAAAGTTATCCTTCAGAAATTTAAGATAAATTGAAAAGAGCTTCCAATAAAACAAAAACAGAAGAAATTTGTCAATAGTAGACTGATCCTACAATAAATACTAAAGTGAATTCTTCAAGATGAAATAGAAAGACATTAGGCAATAACTGGAAGTCATAAACAATAAGCATATTGGTAACCGTAACTAGAAGGTAAATATAAAGGCTATATTATTTTAATTACGCTTTTACCGCCTCTTTCTTCTCATATTATTCAAAGAACAATAGCCTGAAACAATAATTATAAATCTATGCTAATGGATATTCAATATATGAAAATGTAATCTGTGAAAATAACAATGTAAAGTGGAGCTGTATAGGAGCAGAATTTTTATATATAATAAAAAAGTATTATTTCAAACTACACTGATATAAGTATATTATGGTAATTTTAATTTGCAGAGTTGCCACTAAGAAAATAGCCACAATGTATACAAAAAAAATGAGAAGTGTATCAAAATGGTACGCAAGAGAAAATAAATTAGACACAAAAGATGGCACTAATAGAGGAATAAATGACTAATAACACATATAAGACACAGAAAACAAACAGCAAATTAGCAGAAGTCCCTCCTTAAGAGTATTTACTTTAATGTAAACAGATGAGATGTTCTAATTAAAAGGCAGAAATTGGCAAAATTTACTTTTGAAAAATCATTCAAATACTTTTGAAAAATATTCAAATATATTATTCAATTATGTTGTGCAAATATGTACAACATAATTAGACACAAAAACACAATGCAATATAACATATAAAATTGAATTTAAAAAAAATTAAAGTATTTCACTAATGAGTAACCAAAAGAGACCTGGAGTGACTCTAACCAAATTAGGAAAAATAGACTTTAAATCGAAAAATGTTACAATAACCCCCAAATGTTCTTTATATATTGATAAAATGGCCAATTTGTCAAGAAGATATAGCAACCACAAACATATATGCACCTAGCAAAAGAGATTACTATATATAAAACAAAATTGACAGTGAAGTGAGAAACAGATAATTCTGCCATAATCACTGGATAATTCACTACCCTACTTTCAGTTACAGGTAAACAACTATCAAGAAGATCAATAAGGAAATAGAGAACATTTATAGCACTATAAAGCAAATAGAAGATATGCATAGACTAATGCACTCAAAATAGAAGATTATATGTAATTTAAATGTGTACATGGATAATTCCTCAAGATGCACCAACCACGTTTTAAATAATTGAAATTATACAAAATATTTTCTCTGGAAACAATGAATAAAATAGGATTCATAAACAAAGGCAAACAAAATTCATAAATATGTGTGAATTAAAAATTATAATCTGAATATTTACAACAAACCTACAAAGTAGATACTACTACATACTACTACTTGTGTTAAAGATGAGGAAATTTGAAATTTCTAGAAGTGAAGAAAGTCTACTAAAGAGATTACGCTTCTAACTTGCTTCTCCACATAAGTAGTCCCATATTGTGAGGCAGTACTGTATATAAGTACCAAAAGAAAGGTGCAGAGAACATGTCAGGTGAGTTCTCAGGAGTGAAGTTCACTGTGTTTTCAGAGAATCAAGGAATGACTTTGTCTGAGACAGAGGCCGTCAACTGACCTACATTACCAAAAATTTTCACATAATTATCATTTTAATATTTTAATTTTGTCAACAAAATTATTTGTAAATGTTTTCTCTTTTGTTTTATAATATTTTATATTCTTTTAAAATAAAGTCATTTATTTTATCTTTGGCCTGAAAAGCCTATTTATTCTGTCTTTAAAAAAAAAAAAAAAAAAAAGCCCTGTTGTAAGAGCCATCACACATAAAGTAAAAAACCTATAGAGTGAAATTGTCAAATATTCATTTTAAATGACAAATAACTACAGTATAGGCATATGGCCCTTCTAAAATTCGAATCTGCTTTTTGTCCTCCCAGAGCGAAGTCATTGTTTCTTTATATGAACACAGGACACAGGGGTTGTTTTATAAAATTAGCTCATTTCATAAATTCATATATATTTTATGAAAGTTGTTACTTTATAATATGAACATATTCATAAAGTTATATTGAACTACAGGAATTATAATGTGAAAACCACTCCGGCCACATATTCTCTGCCTCTTAACTACCATAGCTCAGATGCACTCTACCCCACTCGGTAGGTATTTACTGGAACGTAACTCCATATTTATAATAGCTATCAAAACATTATATTATGCCCGTGCACGGTTGCTCAAGTCTGAAATCCCAGCACATTGGGAGGTTGAGGCAAGAGGATTGCCTGAGCTCAGGGGTTCGAGACCAGTCTGGGAAATTTGGTGAGATCTTGTCTCTACAGTAAATCAAAAAATAAGCCAGGCGTGATAGTGCACACCTGTAGTTCCAGCTAATTTGAAGACAGAGGTGGAAGGATCACCTGAATCCAGCAGGTCAAGGCTGCGTTGGCCATGAACATGCCACTGCACTCTAGCATGGGCGACAGAATGAGACTCCAACTCAATATATATAAAATAATGGAATAATTTTTAGACTATGTCAGTGCAAGCTGTATATTCTTGTGGTGATTTGGGACTTGACATCATTTTCCATTTCCTAAAGCAAGTGTGTTTTTCTTCCTTTATTTAACCATCTCTGTACACTTCCATATAATTTGCTGCTGATAGAGTTGATCTTAAAGCCATGTTTCCAGAAGTTAAAAAGGAAAAACCAGTGGTTATCATTATTCACTCTGGAGACTACTCAAACTTTTTTTTTTTCCTTTTTCAGTAAAGGCCCTCACGCTTGCACTCTGCTGTGCCTAAGAAACTTGAGACTCTGTTCTCCTTAGTTCGTACTCTGTGAAGGGTAATCTATCTCCTGTCAGGGAGGTCCTTGAATTTATTCTGCTAGTGCTTTGGAGGATGTCTCGAATAAATATGTGGTACTTGTGCAAACTTTTAGAAAATCCTCCTCTTACTGGTCTCACTACTATTCCTATATTTCAATATAAATGATGATGTCAAATTTTTTAGACTTTTTGAAAGTCTCTAAATATTTTTCCTTTTTCTCAAAATCATTTATACCTATGCTACTAAAACAATAATCAAGTCTTCATATTTTTTTTTAATATCCATTTTTTTCTTTCTCATCAGTAGCGGCCTCCACTCCACTTTATGCTTGTATTATTGTAGGTTTATTTATTATAATTTTAGTATTGTTCCTGAAAAATATTGGCAAGTCAATATATCCTATTTCTTATTTATAACTGGAAATTTATGATGTTTTTCAGAAACCCTACGTTGTGATATTATCTATGAAAATCTAGTGGATTTTTCTTTCAGTTTTTATCAGATTACCTGGAAACACAACACCAGGAAATTTGAATTGCTATTTGTCATTTTATAACTTGTTACTAACCACAGATTCACTGATTTCTATTTGTTATAAATAAAAACAAAACAAAATATGCCTTGCTGAATACCAGTAATTTCTTATGAAGAGTAGTGCCTGCTTTCTATAGTTTCAGGTAACAATTTATTTAACAGTTTATTTTCTACCATTTTTTTTTTAGAAACAAGTAGGATTCTATATGAATGAATGAAATCAAGACTTATGAATCCCCTAGTTGCAATTTTTCTCAGTTTGATGTATATCAAGAGCTCTGATTGTTTCTTTCCCTGAGTGCTTTTTGGCAAAATAGATGACAGAGCATGAAGATGACAACAAACGGACTGTTATTCGGTGTTATTTAATAGTTAATCCAAATAGAATGCAAATTGCCTCACATGGCAATATTAAAATTAGATTAATGTTAAATTTATCCAATTTTATTGAAAATTTTTTTTGGGTTGAGCTGAAATTAGTATTTTTGAGGTTAAAAGAAACTCAGCATTCAGAGACAAAAATAAGATTTTATAATACAATAAACAACAAAAGCAAATATTGTTCCTTACATTACCACAAAATAAATAACCACTATCTCTATTTTATATAGAGAACTTAGCAGAGTAGGGATATTGCCCTGAATTATATGGAAAGAAATAAACTGAATAGGTTTCCATGACATTGAAAAGTGTGTGTGTGTGTGTGTGTGTGTGTGTGTGTGTGTGTGTGTGTGTGTTTGTGTGCGCTTAATTTGAGAGAGCTCAGCATATCAACATTGAGGATTGCATTAGTACCATTGGGAATGACATATTTCAAAATATTATTTTAGAAATCTTCAGTTAACAACTTACCTATACTTATCTTTGATTTGATGCCAGGAAACAGAGAATGAATATTTATTTTTTGTTTGTTTAATATGACAGAGTTTGCTATTGTAGTTTGGGATATTCAAGCAATAATGGAAGAATAGATATTTTCTATTGATGAGTCAAGAAAAGTCATTTAAAGTGTTATAATAGTAGGAATTATTTTATGTAATTTATATTTGTATTTACCATCAGTTCCTAAGGAATTTTCAGAGGGACTTGAGTTTATTCAAATGGAAAATAGTTCTACTATAAAAAAATCAAAGTTGTTTAAAATGTATATAAAATAACAAAAATCCTGGACACTGATTGAAAATACATATTCTCAATAGCTCAGAACATTAAATTTCCTTTTTATCATTGAATAATTTGAGTACAAAAAGGTAATACAACCATACTTGACTTTGTATTTTAAAAGCTTTTCTGTGTGTATTATTTAATATACTCCTCAAAATAATCATTTTAGGTGTGTAGAAAAATTTGATTAAAAAAATTTAGGATACTCTAAAGAAAATTAAGAGCAGACTATGTGACTACTTTTCAACTTTTTCTTTGTGAGAATTAACCAACATCAAATTATGAAATACAGAAGTCAGACGGAGATTATTTTAAAAGGTTATTAAAAGGAGTAAGATTGCTTAATTTATTAAATACCTATAATACTAAAAGAAATTTAAATTGCAATTGGGATAAACAAATAAAGACTGCCAATCTTGCAGAATTCCTGGTCGGAAAACAAAAACAAAAACAAAAGCAGAACATATAAAAAGAAGCAAATATTAAACATATAAATAGGAACCAGAAAACTAAACACATATACAAGCATGCAAAATATTTTGATTGATGGAAAGTGGATAGAAATAATAATTGAACCCTGGGAATAATTAGTGGTATGAGGAACTATTGTGGAGCAATCAGACAAGAGTAGGAAATCAGGGGTATCCAAATAGAAAGAGAAGTTAAGTTATCTCTCCTTACTGACGATATGATTTCATACCTTGAAAATCCAAGAGAATTTGTCAAAAACCTCCTTGCATTGATAAAGGAATTTGGCAAAGTCTCAGGGTACAAGATATACATGCACAAGACAGTCACATTCTTATACACCAGCAACAAACAGGAAGAGAACCAAATACAAAGCATAATCGCATTCGCAGTAGCCACACACACAAAAAGAAATTCCTCTACATCTTCCTAATCAGAGAAGTGAAAGACATTTACAATGAAAACTCCAAAACTCTGCTCAAATAAATTAAAAAAGACACAAATAAATGGGACAATATTCCATGCTCATGGACTGGAAGAATCAACATTGTTAAGATGTCCATCCTACCCAACACAATCTACAGATTCAATGCAATATGCATTAAATCACCAGCATCATTTTTCTCAGACCTGAAAAGGACAATACAGAAATTATATGGTAACGTAAATGACCATGAATATCCAAAACAATCATCAGCAAAAGAAACAAAGTGGGAAGCATCACACTTCCAGACTGTAAACTTTACTATTAAGGCTATAATAATCAAAACAGCCTGGTAATGGTATAAGAACAGGCACATAGACCAATGAAACAAGTTAAAGATTCTGGAAGCAAAATCTCAATTTCTCAACAAACTCATCTTCAACAAAGCCTCCACCAACAACGAATGGGGAGACAGCCTACTCATAAATGGTTCTGGAAAAAAGGCTGACCACATGCAGAAAATTGAAACAGAACCCTTACTTACACCATACCAAAAAAAAAAAAAATCAACTCTAAATGGATCAAAAATCTAAATGTAAAACCTCAAAGTATAAGAATCTCAGAAAATGCAAGAGACACCCTTACAGAAATTGAAATAGGCAATCAATTCCTAATCAAAACCCCAGATGCCCATGCCATAAGAGATAAGATTAACAAGTGGGACCTCCTCAAACTGATAAGCTTCTGCCAAGCAAAATAAACAATCAAGAGAGTGGGTAGACAGCCCACAGAATGGGAAAAAAAATATTTCCCAACTGTGTATCTGATAAAGGCTTAACATTCGGGATCTACGAGGAGCTCAAATGTGTCAAAAGGAAAAAAAAAAAAAAGATAAACAACCCTATTAAAAAGTGGGGGAAAGACATGAATAGACATTTCTCAAAGGAAGACATAGGAGCAGACAATAGATACAAGAAAAAATGCTCAACCTCATTAATCATCAAAGAAATGCAAATTAAAATCACACTGAGATACCACTTAACTCCAGTCAGGGTGGTTGTCATCAAGTACTCAAAAAACAACAGATACTGGAGAGGATGTGCAGAAAAGTGAACAATTCTATAATGTTTGTGGAAGTGCAAATTAGTACAGCCTCTGTGAAAAACAATGTGTTGATTTCTAAAAAAACAAAAAATCAACCTTCTACATGATCCAGCAATCCCCCTTCTGGGAATATACCCAGAGGAAGTCAAATTGGTTTATATACCAGCACACACATGTTTATTGCAACATTAGTCACAATAGCAAAAACATGGAAACAACTATGCTGCCCACTGAAAGTAGACTGGATAAAAATAAAATGTGATATATATGCATAATGGAATATTACACAGTCATAAATAAGGGCAAAATTATGAACTTCACAGCAACTTGAATGGATTTAGAGTCTATAATTCTCAATGATTTATCACAGAAACAGAGAACTGAGTACCACATATTCTCACTCATAAGTGGACCCTGAAGATTTACCATAATACTATACAAAAGGGATTGGCAGTAGCGAGAACCTGCCAGGAAAGAGAGGGGGATACATAGCATCAATAAAGGTGCTTGATCTCAAACCAGGTATAGTGGAGACCAAAGAGAGGCCCAAACTTTACTTGTACGATGACCACTGGTATCCCTAATCCTGAATTGTACAACACATCTTAAAAATAAATAAAGAAAGAAAAGTGTGTGAAGGAATTGTTAAGTGGGGAAAACAACAGAAAGAAAAACCACTAGAATAAGAACATTCTGGATTGCTCAGACTCTGTGCATTAAACAAATAAACAAGCAAAAAGCTTATTTTTAAAAAGCGTGCATGGGGAATTTCTGACAGACATCCTATGAGCTCTTGAAATATTCATTTTAATAGGAGTTTGTATATGTTTAAGTCCTTAGACCATACTGTATTTATGGAAAATGACTACTTTTGTATGTCTGAAGCATTGAGCCATGCCATTCTTGTTTGACCAGAAAACTGTTTTCTAGCAATGTGATATATAGTGTACAACTGGTTTTGTTCTGCGGTGGGGGAGGGATACTACAGTCTGAGTAGCTGAGGTCAATCAGATGCATGACTGACTTACAATAGTAACACGGCTTATCAAGGCTTGGGTAAGTTTCCCTAGTTGGCAAAAGTTGGTTCATGTTGTTAACACATCATAGCTGGGAGAATTCAGGGTATTCCCATTTAACTCTACTGAGTGTGAATGTATAAGTGATTCTTCCTGAACTTTAGCCCTTGTTTTTTGTTTGTTTGTTTGTTTACCTCTGCTAATTTAAATCTGTGTCCTCTTACTGAAATAAACCATAACTGAGTATAACAGTTTTCTTGTTCTTTGGGTCATTATTGCAAATCATTGAACCTGATGGTGGTTTGGGGGACGCCTGACACAGTAAGTTAAAAGTTGAGAGTATAATTTGATACATTCAAGATTTTAATATTCTGTAAGTTGTGAATATAATACACTAAAAATATTAAAACTTTACAAATTACTTTTGAGATACATCTTTACATTAATGATAATATTGGGCTTAGCTTCTTTATATATATTATCCTGTGCTCCAACCGAAAAATATTATCTTCATTAAGGAGGTCAATAAAATTCCATGACCGTAATTCTATTGCTATTTGAAATAAGACTAACTTGCATATATTAACAAATAAAATAATTGCAACTGATACCTTTAAGTACTAATTATATTCCAGACAATTTTCTGAGCACTATGTACTAATTTATTTATTCAATTTTCATAAGTTGTTATGGCATAGTTTACTAACATTATTTCCACTTTATATAGAAGGTCTGAGGTAAAAAGATATAAAGAAAGCTGTTCAAAGTCACAAGATAATCAGCTGATGGTGATAAGATTCAAATCTAAGAATTTTGGCTCGCCTTGGGAGGTTGAGGTGAGTGGATTGCCTGAGCCCTTGGGTTCGAGACCTGCCTGGGCAACTTGGTGAGACCTCATCTCTACAATAAATCAAAAAATTAGCCGGGCGTGGTAGCGCATGCCTGTAGTTCCAGCTACTTGGAAGGTTGAGGCGGAAGGATCACTGGAGTCCAGCAGGTTGAGGCTGTGGTGGCTGGGAGCAGCCACTGAACTCCAGTCTGGGCGACAGAGTGAGACTCCAACTCAAAAAAAAAAAAGAATTTTGGCTTTATAATTGCTAATCATAGCCGTCAAGATATATCACTTATGTGTTCTGTTTATATGGCATAAATATTAAGAGCCAATACAATGCATAATACATTTTTGTGTGTCAAACACAGTACTGAGTGTTTTGGATGCTTAATTTATTTACCCGCAATATCACATAAGGGAATATTTCCCATTTTGCAAAGAAGCAAGCTCAGCAGAACTCAGCGAGTTATTCAAGGTCGCTGAACTAGCAAGGAACAGAGCTATAAATCAAAGCTATTTGTCTTTATTGGTGCTTTTCATTGAGACAGTTGATTAGGGATACTTGAAAGTAGAGAAAGACAAGATAAAAGAAATGATTTCAACAATCTTAGGTCAACAAAAAAATGAAAACAGTAATAAGATGAGTAAGAAAAATAATTTATTTTATTGGATAAAATAATGTGCATCAATTTGTAAAAAAGAAGAAAAGAAATATAAAAATCAACCTGTTCTGCTTTAAAACAAAGCAAATAAAACAATGAAAAATGAAAAATTGAGACAAGGCTTTGAATAAGTGTCTGCAGCAAATAGTAAAAACTATGTTTCTGATATAAACTAAAAATATATTTTATAAAATAAAAATATATCTAGCACCTTTTAAGATTTCTCTATTAATTATTTCACAAGCTTATTTCCCTGACTAAAAAATAATTATGGAAAAAATTGTCAGCAGCTTAGAGGATTTTTGCTGTTGTCATTTTTGTTTTAACTTACATGTGTTTACCCTGGAAAGTAACCTTACCAATTCAGCAAGATAAACTTGCTATATTTATTTATTTTCTTATTTTTCTTCTGGGCCTTAGGCTTTGACTAACTAAACCATAAACTCAAATCAAAAGACTACATTAGAATTTAATAGGAATATAACAATTATTAGAAGAAATTTAAGACTATATTTTTCATAGTGCTTAATCTAAAAATCATTCTTAACTGCTATTCTTCCTCTCTTTTGTATACTCCACAACTCCCAGTATGAAGCTAAGGCTTAAGTGGTACACTTCTGTGTCTAGGCAAAGATTGATTCTAGCATGTTTCTCTTATACTGCCTAACAATGAAGAAAACATGTTTAATGGTTACAAACTTTTGTTCACTTATGGTTTCATTTACCTTGAGCAATAATTTGTTATATCTGAATTGTAAACATCAAATGTGGCAGTTTATCATATTTCAGTCTCTTGTCTGAGAATACTTAGTGATATAGCAAGAATTAGCAAACCACGCATATCTCTCTTGTTCTGGACTTCACAGAAAACAGGTGGAAATATGATAAGCACTTTTGTGAGTCTCTTTTCTATAATCCCATGGTGTGAGTAATAAGAATTTAAAGAAAAAAAACTGTAAGTATCTACTCTATATTAGTTAACCATATTACTTGATATTTTAAATGATAAATTCATATAATAATGCATTCAATATTCAGCAAATATTGATTGGCTATTATTTATCTGTTCCTGGTGTTAACTGAGTAAAACATAATTTCCGTTCTCAAATAGCTTGTTCAATATGGTAATCAGATAACTGGGATAGTGAAATTTATAGGTCTATGAAAGAACAAAAGAGAGAACACTAAAATAACTCTGAAAATCGGGAAAACTCCTTTCATAAAATGATTTGGCAAATATTTAAAGAAAGAAAAGTTTCTGGGCAAGAAAAAAATGGATTTTTTTGTAAAGAGGATGCCTACTATTATTCTAGTGTTACTTTAAACAATACTCAATACTTAATTAAAGATTTTCAGTCCCAATATTACGTGACCTCATTTTTATTTGTCTAATCTGGTAATATCACCATCTGAAGTAAATAACTGATGTCATAATTGTAAATAATTGGGAAAAATGGAATTGATTTTTTATCTTTAATCAGTTTCTGGAAAACTGGTATTATACTAGTATCATGTTCATTCTGTTCATTTGCAATGCAAATGTAATGAGAAGAACCCAATATCAGTACTTTTGAGAAGCACTAAACATAGAATGGGATTTTGAAAGCAAATTAGAATTAGTAAATACACAAGATTCTATTTCAATTACTACTGCATACCCAACCACCACCGAAGTACGCGGTGTAAAATAAAATAATTCAACATTTCTCATTGTTTCTGTGGGTTTGAATTTTGGAAGAAGATGGATTCTCTCAGCATCTCAAATGAGTCTTCTGATAGATGATGGCAAGAACCGGAATCATCTTGAAGATTTTTTTCATTCAAATATCTGATGTCTGAGCTGGAAGGACTCAAAGAACTGGGGCATGGAACAGCTTGAAAAGTTTTTTCAGCATCCCTTTCTACCTCTAGGTGGGCTCTCTACATAATATGTGTCTAGGGTGGCAGCTTTAAATCAATTAGAATCCTTATATGAAGATGTTGGACTTTTAAGACACATAAGCTAAGAAATCTACACAGGGACAAATTATGTTTTATTATGACCTAGTCTGGAAAGTCACACAGTATCACTTTTGCCTTTTTTCATCTGATAAAAGTAAATCATAAAAGCAGGGAAATGAATGTATATTCTATCTCATGATGAAAGAAGAGGTAATGAATTTACGGTTATATTTTAAATAAAGCACAGTATTCTGGTTACTGCCTCAAAGGTGAAAAGACAGAAAGACCATCACTGCTACTTTTACAAACACTACAATAAAAGTTGAGCAAAATGAAAAATCACAGTTTTGTTGAATCCAACAAAGAGCAGAGAAAGCCAATTCTTCTGAAATCTGAGGAAAAAATGGGACTTACGGAAGAGAGAGGCCAGGAGTTCTTGTATAACTGGGACAAAAGCAGTCAGATAACAGTGAGAAGAATTCACCTAAAATTCTTAATGAATAGGTAAAAGCCAAATAATTCTCACACACACACCAATATTACCTAGTGCCCTGAGAAAGCATCCATCTTGATCCAGACCATATGGATACGACACCTGCTGTTGCAGGAAAGGCATGGAACCCACTCAGATATTTCTCCCCATCTCCTCTGTGACAGAAAAAGCCTTAATATAAAGAAAGAACAATAAATCCTATTATCCTTGGGGAACACACACAAAACTAACTGCAGCTGTGTAAAGTGAATGAAAAATAAAGGGCAATTCCAGAAGAGGAAAGGGCAGCAAGTATATGTGTTGAGCTCATATCTACAATTAGTGAGGGTGAGAACATTGACACTGAGAAAGCCACACTTCTGAGATCTACTGACAGAGTGCCTGCCCCAAAGTGAAGTTTTATCAGACCTACCAAGAAAACACTCCCCACCCTCTATCCTTATTCCACCATCAGGTAACAAGCTGATCTCAACTTATAGTAAATTACTGCAGGGAGAACATCTCTCTCATGCAATGCAAATGGGCGACCCAGAGTTAAGGGTGGAGCAATCATAGTGAAGTATTTTTGACAAACAAGCTTCCACATGAAAACAGGTCTTTTAAGGGAATTTAAAGCTTATCGTCATAAACTTAACTCAATTACTGGCTACATTGACCAAAGCATTGCTATTAAAGGTGAAAAGAGGAAATTATTTGATCATTTCTGAAGTCTCCAAACATATTTATCTACATAAAACTGTGTACATATGCAATATTGCCTTACACACTCTTTATGGATGTCAGTCAAAAATTATGAAGTGGTAATAAAAGATAGCTCACCATCATGAAGAAAGCTATCAACAGAATCAGAGCTAGCTATGATAAAGATGCTGGGATTACCAGACAGAAAATTGTAAATATTGAAAAACATGTTAAAGACTAATGGGAAATATTGACAGCATACAAGATTGCAAGGGTAATTTGAGCAAGAGATGGATACTATGATCCATCAAAAAAAATGCAAAATAAAAATAACAGGGATGAAAGAAACTCATTATCAGAATCAACATAGCACAGGAAAGAATCAGAGAGTTTGAAAATATAAATCAAAAGAATTTACTCAAACTGAGACAAAAATAGAAAAAAAATTTTGAAAGCTATGAGATGATATACAAAGTGTTTAAATTATCTGTGTAATCACAGAGTGAAAAGACAGAATAGAAAAAATATTCAAAAATGTATGACCAAGGGCAAAATACAGGTGGGACACCTATAAAACAGTCCACGAGAGGTAGGTTGGACTGCAGTGTGGATCCTGCAAATGTAAAAACAAAGGTTAGAGTAACAGGAGACAGCCACGCTGGGTGGCTCAGCCTGCAATCCCGCGCCTTTGGGAGGCTGAGGTGAATGGATTGCCTGAGCCCGCGGGTTCGAGACCCGCCTGGGCAGCGAGACCTCATCTCTACAATAAATCAAAAAATCAGCAGGGCGTGGTAGCGCGCGCCTGTAGTTCCAGCTACTCGGAAGGCTGAGGGGGAAGGATCGCCGGAGCCCGGCAGGTCAAGGCTGTGGTGGCCGGGAGCAGCCACTGCACTCCAGTCTGGGCGGCAGAGTGAGACTCCAACTAAAAAAAAAAAAAAAAAAAAAAAAAAAAAAGAATAACAAGAGACTTTTCATCCTAAACCAGATAATCTAGGAGCAAATGGAGTAATGTATTTAAAGTGATGAAATGGAAGAAAAAGAAATGTCAACGCGGAATTCCAGAAACATTTTAAAAATGGAGAACAAGTAAGAGTATGTTAGAAAAAAATATAGCAAGACAAACTAGCAAAAAGTAATAGCAATAAACAGCAAAGAATTCACTGCTAGCAGACTGGGACTATAAGAAGATAAAAGATAAAGATATAAATTTGACATAAGAGAATATGTTGGATCTTCACACACAAATAATGAACACAGAAAAAAAGAGAAAACAAAGGTTAAAAAATAAAACTAAGCTTTTATTTGTATTTCAGTTTCCCTAGAAGAAAATGCACTGTCCAAAGCAAAAATAGTAGTGATATAATGTATGTTTGAGCATAATATTTAACTTATAATTTGTAACAGCAGTACTGCAGAATATAAGGTAGATGGATTAGGAATCAGCAAGTGTCAGGTCCTTAAACTACATATGAAGTGGTATTTTAAAAATTGACCAGATGCCATGGCTGATGTCTGCAATCTCTGCATTTTGGGAGGCCGAGGCAGGAGGATTGCTTGAGGTCAGGGGGTAGAGACCAACTCAGGCAAATAGCAAGAACTCATCTCTACAAAATAAATAAATAAATAAATGAATAATTATTCAGGCATGGTGGCACATGGCTGTAGTCCTAGCTAATTGGTTGACGGAGGCAGAAGGATTGCCTGAGCCCAAGAGGTCTGGGCTGATGAGGTGAGCCATGGTTATGCACTGCATTCCAGTCTGAATGACAGAGTGCGGCCCCAACACACACACACACTCACATGCACACACACATACAAAATTGAAAGCAATTGCTATTAAGGTATATCATAAACTCAAGGAAACTACTAAAAATTTTAATCAGCAATAATAATTATGACTCAATATAAGGAAAGAATAATAGTAATACCATCAATAGTAGAGAATCAAATAACAGAATAATTAATAGATACAAGGTAGATGATCACACTAAATGAGAGAATTCTAAAGACACAAACAAAATACATAAATTATCATATTTGGATGGCAGAAGCAAGACTTAAAGCTATATTGTCTAAAAGGAAACCAATCTAAATATAAATATATAGCATAAATGTGAAAGAATGATGAAAATTATACCATGGAAGCACAAATTAGAAAACTAGAACTGTTATATTGATATCAAAGTATACTTTATGTCATAAATATAACAGAGATAAAGAGAAATATTAATAAATAGTTCTATAAGACATAACAACCCTACATACGTATGCATATAAAAACAAGGTTTCAGAATTGATAAAGCACATTCTGACTTCACCTCAAAGACGTAGAGAACTGGAAAGAGCGTTGTTCAAACTCAAACAATGAAACAGCAGAATAAATGGAAATCTTCAGCTTTTCTTGAATGCTTCAAAGAACTGAGGTAGCAGGACAAGCAGCTAGCACCTTATTTTGAGAAAGCTCTTACCTGCATATTAACTAGCGAAAAAGCAAATAATTTTTTAAAATTGCTAAAAACTAAATATGAGCTAGTGTGAGAATGTGAAGGATCTGCTGACACGGAGGACATGCACACTCTTGTAGGCTTTTGCTCCAAGAAACTTAGCAGGTAGTCAGAAGATGCAAAAGGAGAACCTAAAAACACTTCTCCATGATGCTGGTGGAGGAATGGAAAGAGCATTCACTGTCAAAGTTCCAGTCAGAGCTATTTTCTCCAGCCTCCACCAGACACATATTCCTTATCTCTTCTACTGAAGGAAAGCTCTCATTTGCAAGAGGAAGGCTATGATATTTGTAGCCTGAGGCCACTGCTGGAAACTGACCACAGTAAGGGCAGGGGAACAGGTGCCACCACCAAAACATGCGCAGTGTTTGTTCTCCATGTTTTGGATAACCCCATGCTTTGTTTGTCTTCTAATTCTAGACCTTTTAGGGTTCATAGCATGACTCTTTAACTTACTATAGAATGTTTTCAAGTGATATTATATTACTTTTATTATCAGAGTCCACTGCCTAATTTCATCCTTTTTAGACTTTACGCTATTGCCATGCTTTTGTTTTTATGTATGGTATAAACTTGAGAATGCATGGTTATTATTTTTGTTTAAATAGTCAATTATTGGCCTTTGTGGCTCAAGCCCGTAATCCCAGCGCTTTGGCCAAGGCGAGAGGATTATCTGAGTTCAGGGATTTGAGACCAGTCTGGTCAACTTGGTGAGACCTCGTCTCTACAATACATCAAAGCATTAGCTGTACATGGTAGCATGCTTGTAATTCCGGCTACCTGGAAGGCTGAGGTGAAAAGATTGCTTGAATCCAGCAGGTTGAGCTAGGGTGACCATGGTGTGCCACTGCACTCCAGCCTGGACAACAGAATGAGACTCTGACTCAAATAAATAAATAAATACATAAATAAATACATAATAAATAGTCAATTATCTTTTAAAAATAAGAAAATGAATGTATATTTGTTCTCATAGTTGGGACTTGGTGTTTTGTTTATTATAGATCTCCATGTGGCATTTTTCTTCTGCCTGAAAGTCTTTCTTTAATTTCTTACAGAGAGAGTCAGCTCATGGTAAGTTTGCCCAGCTTGTGTAGCTCTGAAAGCATCATTATTTTGCCAATATTTTTGCACTAGGTATAAAATATTAGAATGACAAATTCTTAATTTTCTCTCAGGATTTTAAAGACGTTTTGCACTTTCATCATTTACATAGTCTATAGTAGGGAATCTAGCATCATCATAATGTTCATTTCTCTACTGCCTGTCCCTTTTTCTCTCTGCCTGTCTATAACACTTTCTCTTTTTAACTAAATTTTGAGCAAATTGTTTTTGGTATGTATAGTCTTTCTTTGTTGTTATTTCTTCTGAGTTGGCTGTGATTTTCTGAATCTGTAAATTTGTAATTTCCATAAAGCCTGACACATTTTTTACCATTATGGGCTCAAATATCTTTGTTTTCCTTTTCTCTCCTCCCCCTTAGGGATGTTAGTTGCCTAGGTATTAGGTCACATGACGTTGTGCCCCTGCTCACTGAAGGTCTTTTTATTTTTTTTAATTATTTATTTTTGTGCTTAATTTGTTAAAATTAGTATATCTATAAGCTTATTAATCTTTTTTTTGCAACGTCTGATCAGCTGTTATTGTAGTTCTTATCTCCACAATATATTTCTGATCATTTTTGCATCTTCTAGATCTCCACTTAACTTTTGAACTTATGGAATGAAGTTATGAAAACTATTTAAATATCCTTCTCTGCTAATTCCAATAGCTGTGTCAGCTCTGGTTCTGTTCCTATTGATAGTTTTTCTCCTGGGTCATTTGTTCATGCCAGCCTGGAATTTTTTGATTAGATGCCACACATTGTATATTTTGTCAAGTTGAGTGCTATTTTGTATAGCAGATAGGTTTACCGTTTTTTTCCCCCCCTGAAATCCCGAAATAAAATACTGAGAATAATTTGAAGGATTCCTATCTTTCTTTCATGATTTATTAGCTGAACCTAATGAGTGCCCAGTCTTGGATTATTTCATATTAATGAAGCAAGACTTTGCAATGTACTCTACCCAAATAGTTTTCTTTTCCATTCTAGCTCATAGTAATAGACACTGTGTCCAGCCCTGTATGAGTGTTGGAGAGACGATTATTTATAAGTCATTTAGATGGAGTTTTTATTTGGCCTTGGGCAATTCCTTCAAAAATAGGTTGAAACTATTAAATACTTGACAAAGACCTTCTGCATATCACTGGAGTTCTTTCTGTGGTATACTGTTCATCAGCTTTTGTGTCTTACTCATCTTGAACTTTCATGTCTGTCTCATTTCAGAGAGATGTTCTGATAAATCTGTTACTCTTCAATGTCCAATATCCCAGAAATACTCTAAAGGCAGTCCAGAAATATTCTAAAGGCAGTAAACTAGGACAATTATAGGGCTACACTTGTTTGCTTAAAATATTTTATTCTAGATCACTGTCCTTTCTTGCCTGATATCCAATTCAAAACTAATTTGTATATTTTGTGTGTTTTTTGCTTTTAGTTGCTTTATAAAGGACTGAATTATTATTTTTCTATCTTTTATTATTCTATCTTGGCTGAAATTGAAAGTCTATGATAGTTAACTTTACTTTATTTTTTAATTTTTTATTTTAAAGATGTGGGGCACAATTCAAGGTTGGGTATACAAATGTTCAAAATGCAGGTACCCTTATTGATGTGTGTTTCCCTCTCCACTGGCAGTTTGCCACTACTGCCAATCCCTAGTTAACTTTAAATATATTAATTTGAGCACAAGATTCAAATATTGAATTGAAATTAAATTAAAGTAATCAAAACACAAATATGAATACAAAGACTGATGGATCTATAAGCCATGTTATGACTTTATTTAGTTACTGATATCAGCAAATAAGAGGATTGACCTTTCAAGTTTTTTTGTTTTTGTTTTTTGCAATAGAGTTATAGCAATTTATGGCTTCAAAGTTAAGTGGAACTAATGAGAGTTGTGATCTCTGTGCATTGATTCTCTCAATATTTTTTCTCTGTGGCTAGTATCCAAGGAAATATGTTCTTCAGCTGAATTATTTGAGTGACAATTTACTGATTTTACCTTCATTCTTGTTGGAGAGTTAATAGGTCGCCTAGTCTATCAGGTATTCAATATGTTAGGATGAAATTTCTATATGACAGTTATGATCTTTAATAATTCTACAGATTTTTATGTACTCAACGCCATGCATTAAATTCATTTCCCAATATATCTGTGTTTTGTTTGTTTGTTTTCTATGTCAAACTCTAATTTGATAGAATATACAACTTATATTACCAGTCAATGTGTTACATTCAGTTTATTTCTGAATTTACAGTTTTCAAATAAAAGTGGAAATTTTGTAATATTAAGGAGTAAGCATTTGACTAATTTCAAAGAAGAGTTTCTTGTGGTAGAACAGTTAAACACATATCACTAAGTGAAAGAACCCAATTTAAAAGGTTAAATACTACAGAATTTCAACCATATGACACTCTGGAAAAGGCAAAACTATAAAAACAATATAAAGATCAATGGTTGCCAGTATTTGAGGGGAAGATGGATTTGAATTGGTAGGGCACAAAGATTTATAAGGCAATGAAAATACTCTGTATAATAATATAATGATAGATAAAAGCCTTTATACATTTGTTCAAACCCATGAAATATACTAAAAGTAAATTCTGGTGTACATTATGGACTTTGGGTAATTATGACGTGTCAGTGTAGAATCATCAATTATAATAAATGTACCAATCTGATGGAAAATATTGCTAATGGGAAAGGTTATTTGTGCGTGAAGGCAGCAGTTATATGGTTAATATAACTTAAACTAAAAACTCAACAGTTATTGACATAAATATATTGCTTTTTAAAATTATTTGAAATTTATGCAATTGTATAGTGTTCTAGAATTTGAAAGAAAGGAAAAAGTGATCATAATGCAATAACATTTGAGTTCAATATTAAAAGGAAAAAGCCAATGTATATTCAACATAGAATGCAAAATATTTAAAGAAATTATTGACAAAATGAATGTAGCAATATAAACAATTATAATGCAGTGATGAAGTCACAAAATTCTCAGGAATGATAGTGTTAACAATGGAAAATAAATATCAGTTGATTTAACATTAGATAATCTCTCAGTGTGATTCACTGGATTAAAAGATGTGATACTTCTATAGATTTAGATGCATTATTTGACAGCAAAATCAATATTATCATGATGAAGAAAAGTTCTTAGCAACATCAAACATCCTAGAAAAGTGTTAATACCATAAAAGTTAATTTTATTAAATATTTATAAGTTATATTTTATAGTTATTGGTGCAATAACCTAAGTTTATACTTTGATATTGGGAAAAATTGAGTATGATCACTGTTATTAAAGTTCATTGGCACATTATAGTGTAGCTTCTGCTTAATGCAGTGAGAAAAATAAATAAATAAGAATAAATAAGTAAAAGACCAGGAATTAATGAAGAAAAGTAAATTTTAAGAATTTATAGATAGCATTTGAGTATAGGTAGACATAAAGAAAATTAGAAGATAACACTGTAAAGATATTAAACTTTTACAAATTTATCTACAAATTCAAAGAAATGCAGTTAAAATCCGAACAAATTGACCTATTTGTTTACAGCACTCACAATTAAAGTTCTAGTAGATTTTTGAGACATGGAATTTCAGCAAGCTTATTTTAAGCAGTATATATAGAGGCAAACTACTAAGTATAGAGCATTAGGTCTTATCACATATCATTTGTCCTATTGTACTAGAGCATTCTATTTTATCATATATTGAGGCTTTTAATAATTTTCAAAAACTAAAGATAATATATATTAAAATACAGGTAGCCATATTGATAAATGAATTTAAAAAGTACAACTTTACACAGATCCTGATAATTGTACATTCACGTAAGGTTTTAAGAAAAGTTAGACTATGGTATAGCAGGAGAAGGAATGCCTGGGCAAACACCAGAAGGACCAGGAGTGGTCTCAGAGTTTTGGTAGTATAGGTAGTGCAAAATACAGAAATCAATGGAAACTACCAATTTTGTCC
This sequence comes from Cephalopachus bancanus, assembly GCA_027257055.1. Classification (NCBI taxonomy): domain Eukaryota; kingdom Metazoa; phylum Chordata; class Mammalia; order Primates; family Tarsiidae; genus Cephalopachus; species Cephalopachus bancanus. Next base: position 2,339,711 of record JAPVLO010000089.1, read on the forward strand.
CAGGAGAAATATTTTATACATTTCTGGTTAGAGAAAAGAAAAGGCTATTTGAGCAGGTTGAATGCCAAGATAATAGAAAAGATATCCATTACTAAATTTTCTATAAGCAACTCTGATGACCTGGCATAGGATTGCTTAGATATATCTTAGACAATAATATAGGATTATATTAAGCACTATCCAATTTTTTTAAATTCAGGTTTAAACAGGTTTTGTTTCTGGTGCATCTCAAGTATCTAAAATATTTTTTAACATTAAGTATTTAACAAATACTTGTTTAAAAAATTCATAAATGTGAGAATTGAGAATTTTGTTGTTTTTGAGCACTGAGCAACTTGTTTTAATTTATAATACCATATCCAGTCAATTTTATGTGTAAAGGGGAAAAGCAGATAATTTAAATCATGCCAACAATTTTAAACTTGGAATTGCAGTTCAGGTCTATTTACATTACAGCTAAACTTATAATGTTAAACAAAATTGGTAAAGAAGAATGAGAAAAACAATTTACTTCTGAACATAGGAGCTTTAGTAGTCAAATAATGTTTTATTGTAATTCAATTTGGTTTATTATCCATAATAAGGGTTAAATATAGAAATAACAACCAAATTAGTTCTTTTATTCTCATTTATTTTTGTGCTTAGTCATGGACTAATTTAGTGACAAAGAAAGTGATTTTTTCCCATGTTGCCCTTTAAATTCATATTTTAATTTCTATAGTTATTTTCCTTTTCAATTAATTTCATAGTCATATCATCATATTTAGCTATATTATTTCTCTGTATTTCTATATCTCAATTCCAATGGGTTCCAATAAATTTGAATTTATATGGATTTATTATATTTTAACCATGATTACTTTCTATAATTGTTATCAAAACTATTGAGAAAAAAGTCTGCTTACATTAATCACACACATATATACTAAATAAATATTATATATATGGATAAGGTAGTAATGGATGTGATTATTGTATTAGCAAGTGACTATTGACGTAATTTTGATTTTTGAGCACATTTTAACATAAATATGTAGCAAAATTTATTGATTTTAAATTATTTGTTCTATGTGATTATAGAGCAAAGATTATTACAATGTATATGACACTTAGGAGAATATTCAAGTAATTAACATAATTATTATATCAATGCCATTATATACACATACATATGCATAAATGTATGCATTTGTTCACTGAATGTAATCACTGGATTTGTTTTCTGTTGTTTTAATTTGGCCTTTGATTTATTATGTTTTATTGAACATTGTGATTACTTTACAACTTATCTTCTAGTAAGTTCAGTAGCAAATAATTTTTACTAACACATACTTATTATTACTTTACAACTCCCCTGAAAACTATAAGGAAAGGGTGTGTCTGAATAAATCTCATATATTACAGTTCAAATATATTATTTTCTAGGGTTCCTTTAAGTAGATGTATGGAAGAATCATAAATACATTTAAAATTATTATAATATTTAATGCTGGTGTTTGCACTGTCTATAATCGATCTATAATCTATCATCTAGCTAGCTCTGTTAACATATGAATTATTACTCTTATTCTCCTCTTAATGGATCAGTAAAATAAAATTCTAACAATTAGCTTTACTTAAAGCTGTACATTTTTTTAGAAGAGTAAGAATTAGAAAAAAATAATCCTTTCTGCTATTGTAATTTTGCTGCTAAAATAATGTTACACAAAGATTGCTTGTAGACTCTTCTTTTGATATAACTCCCATCTTGATATTAAGGTTTTCAAAGTTCAAAAACAATTTTTAAAGTTGAGTAGATAATTAGGAAAATGCCATTAAAAAGACATGGAGAAATATATACGGTTCTAAGTGCTACCAATGATTTTCAGTATAAATGTTGCTGAGTTAGGGGTTTTCAGGAAGATGGCAGCAGAGCCAGTGGGACTGTGCAAGTCCCTGTTTGAGTGAGTGTATGGAAGAATTTGCACGAGAGTCTTTAAGTGGACCTGTGAGTGGCTGACTGTGTGGGGACTGGAGCAAGTAGCCAGGGCTTTCATGGTGAAGTGGCTGGTGCCGCAGCAGCTCTGCTTAGACCTAATGCTTCCTAAAGCACAGAAGCTGCATGCCATTTTCTAAAACTCAACAAAGTATTTCCTGGGAAGAAGCTGCCAGTGCAACTGCCATTGCTAAACTCTGCCCCACCACCTCAGTACAAGTTCAGACACTGGCAGCAAGAACTGCAGAGAGAGTGCTATGAAGTAGCCAGATACAGAGTCCTGAAGAAGTGACGGGGAGAAGCCACCCCTAAACCTGGACTCACTGTCACCATCTCCAGTGCCACGTTAGGCTGCAAGTCTCCACCAACCTGGATCTGAGATCCAAAGATTGTGGTAGTTGGAAAGGGAGTTAGCTATCCTTTTGGACCTCATGTGTGACAGGAACAGCAGTCTGTGGGGGGATTGAGTGGACAATCTAAAGACTGGGTAGAGAAGTGCTCCAATGTGGCCCTTGCAAAACTGCAGACCTGCAGACCTGCCTCATAAGACTAGGGGGCAATTTCTACATTACTTTGGAGCTGATATACATGAACCCAGAAAGGATCACCCCCAGTGCACCAGCAGTGGTGGGTAATGGCAGATGCAGAGCTCCAGATGATTTAACACACTCCCCCCATCACCCACCTTGAGCCAGCTGCTGAGCAATAGATGCATGCAGCTTACTTGATTGAAAAGAAGACTGGGAGAGTGCCTATCTGAGTACCCCCTGCCCCTAGCAATTAGTGAAAGAGATCAGGAGGGTAAAGTAAAGGCCAGAGGTCATATTCCCCTGCCACAAACTGGATGTCATGGGAGATGTGGTCATGCTGAGAGAGGAAGGAAGCAGAAGACAGCCTGGGAGATGCTGAGTCAAGTTACCCTCCCCCCAACCCCCCCATATGTGCCTACCGGCTGTGAGTTGCAGGAAGATTGTGAAGACTCTAACATCTTGAGATTCAACAGCTAAGAGAGAATCAGTAGTAACCTGCCACAGGAAGAAGTGCCCTCTCCCTCTCAAAGAGATATACAAAAGCTGAAAAATCTCTGCCATAGGTTTAGGGGTTTTGGTTTACTTTGCTTTATTTTTATTTTTTTCTTTTTTGCTTGTTTGTCTCGTTTGTTTGCTTTGTTTGTTGGTAGTTTTTCTCTTTTTTCTGCTTTCTTTTTCTCTCTCTTTGTTCTTTCTCTGTTTTTTCTTCTTTTTCTCTTTCTTCTTTTCCTTTATTCTCTCCTTCTTCCCTCTCTTTTCTCTCTTATAGTCTATCTTGGACTCAGAGTCTATACAAGCATAGTAATTGAAAGATCATATTGTGTGAAGATGGAGAGCCATCCTTGCTGACCCATTTACACAATGGGTAAGCATTGTGACTCAAGCATTATGACCCATCAATAAGTTTTGAATCATTGCAGGCCCTCTCCCACCTCTTAGTAAGTGCTCAAAATTGTAAATAGATAGCACAATACTCCACCCCCAACTCCTTTTCATAAAGGAACAAACCCAGAGACCTGGTTTGGGGAAGGACAGAGAATAGAGCAAAAATCAAAAGTGATTGCTTCTCCGTTTCCTACTGAGCAACATAATTCAAGAAAAAGAAAAAAAGGTTATAAATGAAGGAAAAAACAATGAAAAATCACTGGTAACCTTCAGAGCCTCAACAAAGAGACAATGCCTGAAAGAACAGCTATTGGAGCACAAACACTGGCTATCTTCAAGAACGATTGTACACAGAAGGTATTATAGGGATCAGATAATTGTTGGATAGAATGAATAAAAATCAAGAAATGGGCTCAGCCTGTAATCCCACACCTTGGGAGGCTGAGGTGAGTGGATTGAGCCTGCGGGTTCGAGACCCGCCTGGGCAAATTGGCGAGACCTCATCTCTACAATAAATCAAAACATTAGCCAGGTGTGGTACCACACGTCTGTAGTTCCAGCTACTTGGAAGGCTGAGGTGGAAGGATTGCCAGAGCTCAGCAGGTCGAGGCTGCAGTGCCAGGAGCAGCCACTGCACTCCAGTCTGGGCGACAGAGTGAGACTCTAGCTCAAAAAAAAAAAAAAAAAGACATGCAAACTCAAAAATTAAATAAAATTTCAATGAAGTTGGACAGTGTCAAGAAAGAGTATTTAGAAATAACAGAAATATAGAACTCTATTCAAGAAATACATAACAAACTGACAAGCATAGATAGTAGAATTGATCAAGCAGAAGAATCTCAAGTGTGAAGACCAAAATATGGAATTAACCCAAGCTATGAAACATATAGAAAAAAACTTAAGCATAAAGAAGAAACTCTCCAAGAGATGTGCAATTTTATCAAGAAGACAAACCTATGTCTGATTGGTATACATGAAGTAGAAAGAGAAATGGAAATCACCTTGGAAATCATGAAGTCATTCAAGAAAACGTTCCTCATCTGGCCAGAGACATGACTACACAAGCACAAGAGATTTAGAAGCCTATGCAAGACAACTTATGAGAAGACCAACTCCTAGACACATAGCAATTCACCTACACAAAGAAGGTATAAAATAAAAAAAATTCTAAAGGCAGCAAGAGAAAAAAGGCAGCCTACATATCTGGAAAGACCAGTCATAATCACTCCAGACTTATCTCCAGAAGCATTACAGGTTAGAAGAGATTGGACCTCAATCTTTATTGTTCTCAAAGATGGTCAATTTAATCCAATAATTTTCTACCCAGCCAAACTAAGCTTCATCAGTGATGGAGAATGAAAATCTTCTCCAAACACCCAATTCTCATGACACTATGCTGCGTCCAGACCAGCTCTATGGGAGGTGATTAAAAAGGTGCTGTGCACAGAAGAAAAAAGAAGCAAAAGGAAGACCATGCATCTCACAAATCACAAACACAGAAGCAAAAGAACACACAGCACACCTGCAAAAATGAACACACACACATACAGAAACACAAGTGTGTGTGTATATATATATATACTTTTTTTTTGAGTTGTAGTCTCACTTTGTCACCCAGGCTAGAGTATAGTGGCACGTTCATGGCTACCCCAGTGTTGCAGTGTTGATCTGCTGGGCTCAGGTGATCCTTCCACCTCAGCTTTCCAAGTAGTCAGAACTACAGGCAAGCCCTACCATGCCAAGTTAATGTTTGATTTATTGTAGAGATAATGTCTTGCCAAGTTGCCTGAACTGGTCTCAAACCCGTGGGCTCAGGCAATCTACTTGTCTCAGCCTCCCAAAGTGCTAGGGTTACAAGTTGAGCCACTGAGCCCTTACACACACACACACACACACACACACACACACACACACACACACATAGTAACACAAAAGCTAAAAGAAAACAAAACAGCTTTATAAGAGTCTTATGACAAGGACAAACTCTTACATTTCAATAATCGGCCTGAATGTGAATAAACTAAATGCGCCACTGAAAAGACAAAGAATGGCAAACTGGATAAAAGAACATGACCCAATAATATGCTGTCTCCAGAAACTACAACGCACAACAAAGGATATCTGCAGACTTAAAGTTAGAGGATGGAGAAAAAACTCAGATGAATAGAAAACAAAAAAAAAAGACAGGAGATGTGATTTTAATATAAGTCAAAACAGACTTCAAGCTATGAAAAATTTTAACAGAGAAGTATACTACATAATGATAGAAGACAATTCATCAATAAGAAATATCCATCTAAATATATATATACACCCATCACAGAAGCACCAGGGATTTATAAAGCAACTACTAAGTAAACTGAAGAAATACATTGATCAAGCACTATTATAACTGGAGAATTAAATACCCCCACTAAAAACCCTGGATAGATAATTGAGCCAAAAAATCAATAAGGAGATTCAGAACTTCAACCTCACACTTGACCAAATTGGACTTAATGAATATCTACAGAACACTCCACCAAGCAACCATGAAATATACATTCTATTCATCATCACATGGGCCATACTCCCAAGACTGACCACATTTTTGGGCTTAAATCAAGCATAAACAAAATTCACAAGATTGAAACACTACCATCTACCTTCTCAGACCACAGTGGAATTAAAAAATAAAATAAAATCAATGCTAATAGCTGACCCCATAACACACAAAGACATGGACATTAAACAGTATGATGCTTAACAACTCCTAGGTCAACACAGAAATCCAAACAGAATTTAAAAGATTATTGGAAGCAGATGAAAACAAAGACACATCCTACCAAAACCTCTGGGATGCCATGAAATCAGCACAAAGGAGGGGAATTTATATCACTATCTACACACATCAAGAAAATAAAAGATCATAAGTTAATAGCTTAACAAATTACCTAAAAGAGCTGAAAAAACAAGACCACCAAACCCCTAACTTCACCAGAAGAATCCAGATCATCAAAGTTAAAGCCCAAATATGGGACACAGAAGTCAAAAATATTATTTAAAAAATCAATGAACAAAAAGCTGTTTCTTTGAAAGGATCCCTAGCCAAATTTACCAAGAAAAATAGAGAAGATTCCCAAAACACAATCAGAAATACAAAATGTCAAGTCACCACTGAATTCAAAGAAATACAAAAGACTATCAGGAGTAACTATCCACACCTGCATGGAAACAAACTTGATAACCTAAATGAAATGGAGGGCTTTCTGATGTTACAAAGCCACCTAAGATTGAAACAAAAATAAATAGATACCTATAATAGACTAAGAATAACCCAGGAAACTGACTCTGTCATACTTACCCTCTCATCCCCCTCCAAAACAAACAAACAAAAAACCATAAACAAACAAAAGAGCTTTCCAGCAGAATACAAGACATACAAAAAAGAAGCTGATATCATTCTATTGAAAGTATTCCAGGCAATCTGGAAAGACAGAACTCTTCCCAAATTCTATTATAAAGTTAACATTACCCTGATACCTAAACTAGGTAAAGATCCAGCAAAGAGAACTACAGGCCAATATCCCTGATGAACATAGATGCAAAAATTTTCAACAATATTCTATCAAATCATATCCAACAACATATCTCAAAAATCATCCACCATTACCAACCAGACTTCATCCTCAGGTTGCAGACTTAGTTCAACAGTTATCCCGCAAGACCATATGTAATTAAATATCTCAACAGATGTAAAAACAAGAGCCACATAATTATATCATTAGACTTAGAAAAGTCTTTCAACAAAATCCAACAGCTCTTCTGGATAACAAACTTTGAGCACATAGGAATAAAGGAACATACCTCAAAATAGTAACTACCTATGATAATCCCACAACCAACATCTTTTTAAATGGACAGAAGTTGGAAGTATTTCCCCTGAAAACTGGACCAAGACAAATCTGCCCACTGTTACCACTCCTGTTTAATGGAGTGTTGGAAATCCTAGCTAAAGCAATCAGATAAGAGAAGGAAACCAGGGGTATCCAAATAGGAAAATAGGAATTTAAATTATCCCTCTTTTTTGGTGATATTATACTATACCTTGAAAACCCAAGATAATTTGCCAAAACCTCCGTGTACTGATAAGGGACTTTGGCAAAGTCTCAAGGTACAAAATCAATGTGCAAAAGATGGTCACATTTGTATACACCAACAACAAACAGGCATATATTTTTGTTAAGCGAAAACGTCCAGGCATTTATTACTATATATTATTTTATTCTCTTCTTATTACTTTCTGGGGGAAAAAAAAGGGAGATGCACAGCTGGTTAGTGATTGCCAGAGGCTGTAGTAACGAGATGGTGTTGACTAAATTGGTGAGGCAAACAAATCTTTAGGTTGATGATACTGTTCCATGTACCTGTGGAAGGTATATAATTTTATGCATTTGACAAACTCATAGAAATATTGACCACAAAAGATGTAGTTTACGTGTTGAAAAACAAACAAAAAAATACTGGGAGAATTTAGGATTGACAATAGATTGCAATAAATGTTTCTAATTATATTATCAATGAGTGATATATAACCCAAAAGGGTAGAACAAATAAAAGAGCTGACCGATGTAAATTTGAAAAAAATTCATTTTGACTGAATAATGTAAGCCTTAATGCATAGAATAACTATATACAATATCTTACCCTAGTTGATAAATTTGGTTCTCACAGGGGCATGGGTTAACAATTCTGGACTCACTTTACTTGCATACTTTAGTTAAGGGTTATGGGTGAGCAACTCTGGAAACAGCATGTGTGTACTATAGTTACATAGATGAATAAATATATTTTAGAAAATGAGATCCAAGTTTTTTAATAGGAGAAAAAGTGCTTTAAACAAACAATGGAAAAGGTTAGAATATACCCTGTGTTGCTGCATTTGCCAATATTTTATGAATTTGTATATATATATATGCATATGCATATATATGTATGTAAGTATATATACAATATATAATATATAATGAATGAGGAAGAATAGACAAGATATCATTATATATGATTCAAAGTTGATAAATGTAGAATAAATGAGGTAATAGAAAGTCACATTTAAACACCAAAATAATAATTGCTAAATGCAAGATCTATTAGTAAATGCTAATATTTGTGGGAGATTTTAAGGAAAAACAAGTTGTTTGTATAACCCTAAGTATTCCCCAAAATAAGTATTAGTCACTCTGAAGATTTGTCTGTATGCATACAAATGACTTATAAGCCCCCTCCAGTCAGTAGCGCCTATTCCCCACCCTTTGACCTGCTCCCAATGCATAAGACATGAAAAGGAAAAAACAGTAACTTTACAGTTAGTTACCCAGCATACACCACCAGAATTAGGTGATCAAGGCTTACATTCACAGTAGTAATTCTCACTGATATTATGCACTGCCTTACATAATGAGACAAGTAGAATATTTCATGTCTGTGTTACTCATATCCAAAATTCATAAGCCCAGTCTACTTGGTCTGTACTCTTCAGAATGTCAAGGTTCTTAAAGATAAGGAAACACCTAGAACCTGTCCCAGAATCAGTGACCCCTAAATGCTATGGGGTATTCTAAATTGGATCTTGAGACAAAAAACTAAAAATCGGTTGTGAAACTGATGAGTTTAAGATAAATTCTTTAATTTATTTAATAGTATTGTATCAATGTTATTTTTTAATGATTATCCTAGTTTTTGGTATATAGAAACCTTCTGTACAACTTTTGCGGATCTCCTCTACATTTAAAGTTATTTCAAAACAATTAAAACAAATTTGTATTATATTCCAGACACAATTCTAAGTGCAAAGTAAGATATGCATGATCCCTGACCTAGTGTGAGAAAGAGCATTTTAATGATTAATTTTATATAATCGATTAAATTAGTAATGTAATTAAATTGTAGAGGTATAGGTAATATAGTTTATTAAGGATTGAATCATTTTGAAGTGTTTTCCTGGGAATAAAAGTTATTTCTAAACAAAAATTTGTTTATTAGAAAACAATGGGCAGTTTGCTATATAGATCAAGTAATGCTATGACTATAAAAACATTAGTGATTTATAAACACAATGCTTACATTGTCAATTTTCTAATGCCCTGAGATCTAAAGAAGCACCTAAGAAATATCACATTTGCTATGCAATCACATCTGGACTTCAAATATAGAGCTATCTCATGGGGAATTAGGAACTTCTTGAAAAATAAATCTTAAGGGGAAGGGTACCTGAAATACCTAAGTAGGATTTAAGGAGCAGCTTATAATGGTCAGAGTGGAGAAATAATCTAAAAATGAAAATGTATCATGCAGAATCTCCTTATTTTAGAGTCTGAGGTTGGAGGAAGAATTACAAACAACAAATTAAAATAAGAGATGTTTCAATGCTCTTTCAGAAAGCTATGTACATAGAAAATTTATGAATAATATTTTGTATCCTATTTCCTGGATTCCAGAGTCGAGTGATTTTACTGGGATGACTTGTGGAATACAAGGGATCATCGAACTCACAGAGGTAACGAGTAGTAACCCAGACAAATATTCTTCTAGAATAAATAAAAACTACAATATGGACTTTTCCTTGGTACGTTCTTAGTGCCTTGATGACTTTGGAGCAATTGGAGCAATTTAAGTAGAGAAAGGAATATAAGCATAGAAAACAAAAGCAGGAGAAGCGGGGGAAAAAAGAATAAGCAAAGTCACACTGAAAGTATAACTTGTGGAACTCTTATTAAAAAAATCCTGAGAACAATATGAATACCCAATATGAATTTGAGAACCATCATATTTCTGTGAGCTGATTCATGGTTGAGCTATAAATTTACTGGTATGATTCTCAAATATAATTGTAAATACCTGTTTACAGTCTCATTTGGTCTAAATTTTTTCATGCTGAAAGGAACCCAAGCAAAATTTTACAAACTTTAACATTTGTTTATGAAATTTGTTTGCCACCTATAGTGACAAATAAAAAAGAGTTTTGTGACTAAAGAATAAATAATAAAGAATAAGTATTCATTTAAATTGATATATAACATTTTTTCTCCTCCATGTCCCCTATAAACATAATTACATGACATTCTACTCTCTTCTGGCAATTGCTCTATTCCATACCTTTCTGACATAATGATCAATTAAGAAAAACACTTTTCTTTCATCTATCATAAAGGCCATACAAGCAACTAGAACACAAACATTTTAGCCCACTCAGTGATATCATTAGGAGTCACTAAACACAAACTTATAAATAAAGTTGGTTTTTGTTATTTGCTAATTTTTTTTTACAATTTACCTGAGGTTTTTTGTTACTATTTATCAGTTTAAATAAAAAAGAAGCAAAAGTACAAGAACTGCATTATAATGGAAAAGCATTAAAAAATGACCCTTCAATACACTTACAGTTTTCAAACATGTTTTTAATTGTCCCTTGCTCTTTAGTTATTTATCCTTGAATGATTTTATAGCCAATTTCTTGAAAGTAAGAAAGTATTTAGTGGCTAGGGTTTGAAGTGACTCTTGAGTATTGTAAAATAAGTGTTCTGCTTTAGGAAGAATTAATCTACATGCAGTTTGAATACATTTTCAATTTTAGAGTGTATAACTAGTGCTAACACTGTGCCCACATTATCTAATTGTTCAAGAGTTTGGGATGAATACTAGTAAATGGCAAAGAAGGGAAACATTAAACCACAACAGTAACAAGCAGAACATACATGTATTCTATTTTAGATACCCCCTCAACAATGGAAGTAAATATCATTGTGAATGCTTCCATTTCATGTTGGTTATTGCCATTTGCTTAAAAATAAACAAAATACATTTTACATAGTTCAAATATCTAGACATGTACTCAACACTTCATATATGAACTCATAAAGTCTATATCCCTCCCCTACACAACTGTAACTATTTACTTCAAATGAAGTGAAATAAAATGAAAGAAGAATTTAACAGAGAACTAATTCTCTTTATTAGCAGAAAAACAATTTTTTTTTCTCTCTCAAAACTTGCTATTAAGTAGATTTCAAGAAGTTGTCTAGTTGAATCTGAAACATAGCATCAGAAGCACCCACCTTGTAACTTAACCATCATTTCATGATGCATTTATAAAGTACAGTATTAGAACTCTTCAGAAAACAATTAAAAACCACCCCATTGTTGAAATTATGCAGAAGATTTGGAATGTCTTCAGAATATTAAGTCTGAGTATCAATTTATATCTGGTAAGAAAGAGAAAATAGGTTAATGAGAATTAGTAGCCCCCAAAATATTTGAAATGAGTGTGTTAGTTCAGTAATATCAATGCATTAACACCTGATGTGTCTGACAGAAAAAACACAAAAACTGATGAAATAAAAATCCCACTCATTTTTAGAAATAACAAATTAATAAACATCCTGGAGCATATACAGGGAGCAACTAGGATGGAGAAGGGTTACAAAATTAAGTCATGTGAGGAAGTTTGGGCATAATAATCCTGAAGAAAAAAACAATAAATCAGGCATTAGCATGTATCTCCAATTATTTGAAGAACAGTCCCTTGGCAGGGAACTTGCTTAGCATATGCTCAGCAAGTATTTATTTAATACCTACTATGCTCCTTGTTAGCTGTTGTGAACCCAACATGGAAGGAAGCAGGAAGACAGAATTTTGGCCTCAGTGGAACTCATCAGATGAGAAAAAAAAAAAAAAAGAAAGTTGTTACATTTGAGTTATGTGCTAGACATAATATAAAGGGCAGTTGTAGAAAATATTAAGAGGACATGCAGTGGATCAATTGGCACTGAAAAAAAGTGTCACCCTAAGGGACTGAACTGGGGAACAGCTTAGGAAATACCATAGAGATGGTTATTTTCAACAAAGGTCAAAGTTCTCCAAAGATACAGCATGTAGCCCCAGAATATAATGACTTAGAGGCATTAGATAATTTAAACATAGAGTGAATAAATATGGAGAATAACAAAAGTCTATTCAAGTATTAAAGAATGAAACTGAAACTAAGTAATAAAATGTTGCAATCCTGAAAATCTCCATTTTATAAGTTAAAATAATTTATCAAATAAAAATTGGAACCAATTTGTTTATTTATAGAGGGTAACATAAAATTTTATGAAGAAATTTCCAAAATAATTAAGCATATTTCGTTGGTGAACGGAACAGAAAGTTTATAAAATTGTTTTGCTATGCTTATTAATAAAGCAGATGGAAAGGATGGCTTCATTAAGCAATAGTAATTCATTTTATGTTAAATTAAATCTTGTATATTTTGTAAATTTAAATTATTTGTGTATTATCTTAAAAATCCAACAAACTAACCTCAGAAGTGCTACCTGGACCAAGATCCTCATCCTCAGTGGTGGCCATGACCGGATTTTTGCCTCAATATCATACTAAAATCTCTGTCTGTAAGGGTGAAAGGTAAATGAAACTTGCTAGGCACAAAAGGTGTTGGGTGCAAAAGAGAAGATAGGGCTGCATATATTCCAACCACACCTGAAAAAGTCCTCCTTATTCTAGAATCCAACCACTACCCACCTGCCCTAAGAATCCTTAAAATTTCTCTTTGCCTTACCCCTAGAAGAAGTGTTGCTTTGAGCACAAGCTCCCCCTCTCCATTCCCTGATCAATGAATAAAGATTTTGCTATGCTTTTCCTATCCTGGTCTTGTTGTATTGGTGTAAATGGCATAGGGCAGGGAAAGTACGCGGTAAAGGCAAGAGATTCTTGTGTGTCTCAAGCTAGAAACTAAGGTCTAAGAAATACTTTGACGTCATTGTGGCAGAAGCGAGGGAATAAACTGATTGAGTGTTTCTTCCCTAATCCCAATTAAAATATATAATTCAAAAGGATGCTAAACAGAGTTGAGAAGTGGTTAATTGCCTCAGTGTAGTTACTGATTATACTTTCTTTTTTACCTCCAGTTTATTTTCTCATTTTTAGTTTATTAATATTATTTTTAACAATATTTAAATAATTTTTGATTACATGACTGCATTGTATAATGGTGAAGAAATCTGGGTTTTTAGTGTTCCCACAACTCCCACCTTTACATATGAGGGGGGACCCCAAAAATCAGGACTACCTTTTGGAAGGCGGTCCTGGTGTAGTAGACTCACAATTTGTTTCTCCTTATCAAACTATCAACCAAAGCTTTTATCTGGAAGTTTGGAGAAGGTTGTGTCACGAATTGCAGAAGAAATGTCCCAAGTTGGGGCAGACAGGTGGCTGGTTCTTCCACCATGACAACACACCTGACCATACCATGCAGAGTGTTCAGCAGTTTTTGAGCCAATTGGCGTAACCCCCATGCCCCACACTCCCTATTCAGCTGATCTTGCCCTGAGCGTCTTTTTTTTTTTTTTCTTTTCCCAAGTGAAAAAAGTTCTCAAAGAGAAACGTTTTGCTGATGAGGGAGAGGTAAAACAAAACATAAACAAAAACAAAATGGCAGAAGTACTAAAAGGCATCAAAACCGATGAGTTTAAAAACTGTTTTGAGCAGTGGAAAAGAGTGTCTCAATAAGTGTATTGCATCAAACAGAGAGCACTTAGAAGGTTACTGAATTTTAAACATGTAAGAAAAAATGCACAGTTTTTTATAAATAAATTCCATTGGGGCGGGGGAACCTCGTATTGTACCCATATTGTACACTTTCTCTTCAGCAACTTCAAGAGATGTGCTGGAGTGGGAATGTGATTGGATCTAAGTTTAGTTCAGATTTTCAGGTGTCTCAGGCTTACGTACGGCTAACTTTTATTGCGTGTCTGGATACTGCCTCAATTTCGTCTCATCTCTGAGTGTTTTCCTTAGTCTCAGTTACTAAGATTTTTTTCTATCTGTCTCTCAAACATGAAAGTTTCTCAAGATTCTGTGTGTAGCTTTGTTACATCCCTATTCAATACTGTATACTGAAATAATACAAATCACTCACTATGCATTATTTGTCACACAAATACTGATGGCTCTCCTTCTATATATATTACCTCTGACTTCTGACTTAAGTCCAAGATTTTCAAGGACCAAATAAATAATCTTTTAAAAGGGTGTCATCAACTAGTTGTCTATAGGCACTGCCAACTCAAAATTTGCAAATCTAAACTCTAAACTCTTTAAAAAAGAGTACGTCCATATGTGCATATGTCTTCAGTACGTCCATATATGCATACATAAACACACACACTGTAAAACATATTATTTTGCTTTATTTTATTTTCAGGTATCACCATCAACCTAGTTTTTCAAACTAAAATTCTGGTAGTCATTCTAGACTCTTACATCTTTCTTACCCACTCTTCTTCATCACAGGTGTGCACAATGTGTATTAAAGTAAAACATTAAGATCTATTGATATTAATGACTATACCAAATATCTCTAAGGTCAAGTCTCACTGCCTATAAAGAAAACTATTAGAATATTTTACATTGATTCATAGTAGTTATACATATTCATGGGGAACACATGATATTTGTTACATGTATAGATTATATAATGATCAAGTCAGATTATTTGGGATATACATTACCTCAAGTATTTACCATTTCTATCTGTTGGGAGCATTTCAAGTCTACTCCTCTATTTTGAAATATACAATATATTGTTAATTATAGTCACCCTGTACTGCTGTTGAACTTTAGAACTTACTCCTGCTAGCTAACTGTGTGTACTTATTAACCAACCTTCATTTACTTTCCATCACCCAATCTCTCCAGAATCTGTTATCTCTCATTCTATTCTCCTATTCCATGAGATCTACTTTTTTTAGGTCTACATGGGATGTAGGTATCTTCTTTACATGCTGATTTTTTTTCCTTTGATAACTACCCAGTACTAGATTGCTGGATTGTATGAGAGTTCTGTTTTAATTTTTTGAGAAATCTCCATACTTTTTTTCACAGTGACTATATCACTTTACATTTCCACCAACAGAGTACAAAATTTTCCTATTCTCTACATCCTCACCAGTATTTGTTATTTCAAGTCTTTAATAATAGCCATTCTGATACTGGTAGCTGGTATTTCATTTTGGTTTTGGTTTGCATTGTCTTGAAAATTAGCTATATTGAACATTTTTTTTTCATATAGTTGTTGGTCACTCTTCCTTTGAGAAATGTCTATTAATTTTCTTGCCAACTTTTTAATGAAATGATTTTTTTTTAATTGATGAATTTTTTGTTTGCTTGTATTCTCGATATAAGTTCCTTGTTGGAGAAAAATTTTGCAAATATTTATTTCCTTTGAAAAGTTGTCTCTTCACTTTATTCATTGTTTTCTTTGCTGTGAAGAAGGTTTTTAGTTTAATACAGCCCAGTTTGTCTTCTTTGTTTTGTTGTCATTGCCTGTGCTTTTGATGCCTTAGCCATAAAATATTTGCTTTGACTAATATCCTGAGATTTTCCCATTCCCTGTTTCTTCTAGAAGTTTTATGGTTTTGAATTTTTTTAAGTGTTTAATTTATCCTAGATTTATTTTTGCTTATGACGAAAGATAGGGGGACAGTTTCATCTTCTCATAGAAATATTGAATTTTCCCAGCACCATTTACTAAAGAGACTGTCCTTTCCCCAATATATATGTTCTTGGTGTCTTTGTTGAAAATCAGGTGGCTATACATATTGAATTTACTTCTAGGTTCTCTAGTCTGTTCTGTTATTTTTACATCAATAACTTGCTGTTGGTTACTATAGCCTTGCAATATATTTTGTGGTTAGGTTATGTGATACCTCAGTTTTGCTTTTTTTGTTCAGAATTACTTTGGCTATTCCAACTTTTTTGGAGGGGGGTTACACAAATTTTATGATTTTTTTTCTATTTCTGTAAAAAAGTGGCATTGATATTTCAATAAGGTTTTCATTGACTGCTCTGGTCATTATATTATTTTAATCATGTTTATTCTTCTGATCCATGAGCATAGGCTAACTTTCCGTTTGTTTCTATTTTTCTGTTTTTTTTTTTTTTTTCCTCATCAGTGATTTGAAGTTGTCCTTGTAAAGGCTTTTTTACCTCCTTGGTTAATTTATTCATGGATTGGTTTGCTTGTTTTTGTTTTCTTAAATATTGTAAATGGGATTGTCTTCCTGATTTCTTTCTCAGCTAGTTCACTATTGGTGTATATAAACACTACTGATTTTTGTATGTTAATTTTGTATCCTTCCACTCTACTGAGATGATCAGATCTAAGAGTTTTTTGGTGGTGTCTTGAAGTTTTTCTTGATATAAGGTCTTGTCATTTGCAAAGAGAAACAATTTGTCTTCCTCTTTCATTTTGAATGTATTTTATTTATTTATTTTTGTTGTTCTTGTTGTTGCTCTTGCTAGGACTTCCAGTACTATGATCAGTGGGAGTAGGGAAGGTGGGTATTTTTTTTTTTGAGTTGAATTCTTACTCTGTCACCCAGACTGGAGTGAGGTGGCCGCTCCCGGCCACTGCAGCCTGGACCTGCTGGGCTCCGGCGATCCTTCAGCCTCAGCCTTCCAAGTAGCTGGGACTACAGGCGGGCGCTACCACACCCGGCTCATTTTGATTTATTGTAGTGGTGAGGTCTCGCCAAGCTGCCCAGGCAGGTCTTGAACCCTCAGGCTTAGACAATCCACTCACCTCAGCCTCCCAAAGGCACGGGATTACAGGCTGAGTCACCGAGCCCGGCTTGAAGGTGGGTATTTTTATCTTGTTCCAGTTCTCAGAGGAAAAGCTTTCAGCTTTCCCCCTTCATTAGGAGGTTAGCTGTGAGTCTGTCATTCACAATCTTTATTATGTTGAGGTATGCTCCTTATATGCCTAGTTTGTTGTGTTTTTCATGACGGGATGTTGAATTTTTCCAAATTTATTTTCTATATCCCTTGAGATGATTACACGATTTTGGTCCTTCATTCTGTGGATGTGTTATAGCATATTTATTGGTGTATTGTATTATGTTTATTGATGTATTCTACCATGTTTATTGATTTGTATCTGTTGAACCATTTTTGAATCCCTAGAATAAATAAATCATTTGGTCATTCTCTTCATTTTCTTTTTGTTGTGCTGTTAGATTCGGTTTGCTAGTATTAAGAAGTTTTGAATATATTTTCATCAGGGATATTGACTTCTGTTGTTTGCCGTTGATGTATCTTTGTCTGGTTTTGGTATCAGGTAAATGCTGACTTTGTAAAAAATGGTTTAGGGTGACTTTCTTTCTCTACCAAACAAAAAATAATGAGAAAAAATTGTATTAGTTTATTTTTGTAAGTTTAGCAGAATTCAGCAGTTGATGGCGTCTACTTCTGGACTTTTCTTTGTTGGGTATGATTAAGTCTCATTACTCGTTATTAGCCTGTTTAGATTTTCTATTTCTTATTGATTCAATCTTGGTAGGTTGCATGTGCCCAGAAAACCTTTATTTCCCACAGGTTTTTCAGTTTACTAGTGTATATTGTTCATAATAGTCTGATTTTATATATATATATACATATATATATATATTCCCGGTATGCAATGTACTGTATCCATTTGCCTTTCTGATTTTACTTATTGGGATCTTCCCCCCCCCCTTGGCTAGTCTAGCTAGTTGTTTATTGATCTTGTGTATCATTTTAAAATATTTTTGATTTTTTTGATCCTTTGTGTTGTTTCTTTAGTCTCTTAACGTTTAGCTCTGATCGTTACTATTTATGCTCTTCTATCAATTTGGGGTTTGGTTTTATGAGATCTACCAGTAGATTGTTTATTTGAAATTTTTCTACTTTTTTGATGTAGTCACTGATTGTTATAAACTTTCCTAGTAGCAAAGCTTTGCTGTATCTCATAGATTTTTTAATGTTGTGTTTACATTTTCATGTATTTCCATTTTTCTCTTTATTTCCTCATCAATTTCTTCCTTGACCCAGTGGACATTTAGTAACAAGTTGTTTGTTTTTGTGTATCTGTAAATTTTTCAGTGCCTCTTATTACTGGTTTCTAGTTTTATTTGATTGTGGTTCTGAAAGATACTTGATATAATATTAATTTGTTTAAATTTGTTGAGACTTGTTTGATGGCCTAACATGTAATCTATCTTGGAGAATGTCCCATGTGCTGATGAGAAGGATGTGCATTCTGTAACTGTTGGATGAAATGTTCTGTAAGTATCTGTTAGGACCATTTGGTCTAAAGTGCAGTTTAAACCCAAACTGTCTTGGTTGGTTTTCTGTCTAGATAATCTGTCTAATGCTGAGAAATTTGTGTTGAAGTCCCCAAATATTAATGTATTGGAATTTATGTCTTCCACTAAATCTAATAATCCTTGTTTTATATGTCCATATACTCTAATTTTTGGTGCATGAATGTTTAGAATTGTTATCTTGTTTAGTTACATCCATCCTTTTTTAATATATAATGATATCCTTTATCTCTTATTACTGTTATTCAAAATGTTTTATTTGATATAAGACTAGCAACTCCTGCTTATTTGTGATTTTTATCTACATGGAATCTCTTTTTTACCTTTTTACTTTCAGCCTGTATGTGTCTTTACAGATGATGTTAGTTTCTTATGGGTAGTATATTGTAGGTTTTTCCCTTCTTTCTTTGTTAATTTATTTAGCCAGTCTATATCTTTTAAGTAGAAAGTTTAATCCATTCACATCAAAGGATATTATTGATATGTAAGAGGTATTCTTGTCATTTTATTAATTGGTTTCTGTTTGTTCATACTTTATACCTTTTTTCCTTTTTACATATTGTTTATCATTGTCATTTGGTGATTTACTATGGGAATAATATTTGAGTCTTGTCTCTTCCTCATTTCTTTGTTGGCTATATCAGTGAGTTTTTAACTTCTGTTTGTTTTCATAATGGTAGATATCATCCTTTTGCTTCCAGGTTTAAGACTACTTGAAACATTTCCTGTAGAGCTAGTTGGATGGTGATAAATTTCCTCAACTTTTGCTTGTCTGGGAAAGACTTTTTTCCTCCATAATTTATGAAGAATGACTTTGCTGGGTATAGTATTCTTGGCTGACTATTTTAAATATTTTCCCAGTGTGTTGAATATATTATCCCATTTTCTCCTGGCCTGTAATGTCTCTGCTCAGAAATTTGTTATTCTAATAGAGGTTCTTTGTTACGTTACTAGCTATTTTTTTCTTGCTAACTCTAGATTTCTCTCTTTATCTTTGACTTTTGAAAATTTCACTATAATGTTCAATACAGAATAACTTTTTAAATTGTACATATTGGGGTTACATGAGGGTTCTGTATCTGGAGGCCTAAATCTTTTTTTAGATTTGAGAAGTTTTCAGTTATTATTTTGCTAAATCGATTTTCTATCTTTTTAATTTTCTCTTCAATTTCTGGGACGCTACTTTTTTTTTCTATTTTATCTTTTTTTGTTTGTTTGTTATTTTTAAGTGATTAGGTTATTTTAAAAGACCTGTCTTTATGTTCTGAAATTTTTTATTCTATTTGATCCAGTCTATTTTAGAAACTTTTTTTTTTTTTTTTTTTGAGTTGGAGTCTCACTCTGTCGCCCAGACTGGAATGCAGTGGCCACTGCCGGCCACCGCAACCTCGACCTGCTGGGCTCCTGCGATCCTTCCGCCTCAGCCTTCCAAGTAGCTGGAATTACAGGCATGCGCTACCATGCCCGGCTGATTTTTTGATTTATTGTAGAGATGAGGTCTCGCTGCCCAGGTGGGTCTTGAACCTGCGGGCTCAGGCAATCCACTCACCTCAGCCTCCCAAAGGCGCGGGATTACAGGCTGAGCCACCGAGCCCGGCTGAAACTTTTGAATGTACTTTGTACTCATTCAATAAAATCTTTTGTTCCAGAATTTATAATACGTTCTATTTTATTTTATGACCTGTATCTCTTTCTTAAATTTCTCATTAATATCCTGACTGTATTGTTTTCCTGAATTCTTTGTATTGTTTTTCTAAATCTCTTAATCTCACTGAGTTCCTTTAAAATTATTATTTTGAATTATGTTTTCCAAGAATTCATAAATTTAACTTTTAATAGAATCTGTTGCTGAGAAATTATTGTGTTCCTTTGAGGATAACATGTTACTTGCTATTTTATATTTCTGTGTCCTTGATATATCTGCATCTGGTGTAACAATCACTTCTTCCAAGTTTTAGAATTTTATTTCAAATTGAAAAATATATCTATGGTGTTGATAATGAGGGGCATTTAGTGTAGACTCCATTTTATTTCTTCATCTGTAAAAAGTGTCAGTAGTATCTGTGATTTCCTCAGTTGCTTATGGTGCAGTTGTTAATGGAGGTTGTCCTGAAGTTGTGCTGGAGACAAAGAAGTCAAGTAGGACAATCCTCAAACCCCAACAGTAGAAGTGACAGACTGACCATGACTGTTCTCAGGGCCCAGGCTGATTCTTGGACCTCTGGCAACTTACTTAGGTAACAGTAGTGTCAACAGTAGACCAGGTGAATGGGCATGATCATAGACATTTTGACAGTAGGTGTGGCAAGTGTAATGGCAGTAGCATATGTCATATGAGCTTTACTCATTGTTTTATTATTATTATTATAGGTTAGTTTTTGGTTTTGCTTTTAATTTTACATGTATTTTATTTTAAAGTTGTGAGGTACAATTCAGGATGACGTATACAAGTGGGCATCATATAGATAAGGTTTGAGGCTCCTTTTGGTCCTTCCTTTGCCTGGTTTGAGATTAGGTACCCTTTTTGATGTCCCCCTGGCATACGCATACCCTGGCAGTATACCACTACAGCAAAACCTTTTTTTATATTATTATGGTAAATGTCCAGCGTATGCTTATTAGTGAGAACACATGGTAGTCTGTTCTTTGTTACTGTGACAGATCACTGAGTGTTATTGACTCTAAATCCATGCAAGTTGCTGCAAAGTCCATATGCTAGTCCTTCTTTATGGCTGTGTAATATTCCACTATGTTTACGTACCACATTTTTTTAATCCAGTCCAGTTTTGATGAGCAGCTCAATTGGTCCCATGCTTTTGCTATTGTCAACAGTGCTGCAATGAATGTGCTTATGCAGGTATCATTTTTTGTAGTTCTTCTGGGTGTATTCCCAGTAAGGGGATTGCTGGGTCATATGGAAAGTCTATTTCTAGCTCTCTTAGGAGTCACCACACTGTTTACTATAGAGGTTTAACTCGTTTGCATTTCCGTCAGCAGTGTAGACGCGTTGCTTTTTCTCTGCATCTTCGCCAACATCTGTTGTGTTTTATTAATGATGGTCATTCTTACTGAGGTTAAGTGGTATCTCAATGTGATTTTGATTTGAATTTCTCTGATGATTATTGAGACTGAGCACTTTTTCATGTGCCTGTTAGCTGCCCATTCATCTTCTTTAGAGAAGTGCCTATTCGTGTCTTTTTCCCCACTTTTCAATTTTTTTTTCTCGGCACATTTGAGTTCCTTGTAGATCCTGGATGTTAGACCTTTGTCAGATATATAGTTGATAAATATATTTTTCTCCCCATTCTGTGAGCTCTTGACAGTTTCTTTTGCTTTTCAGAAGCTGTTCAGTTTAATGAAGTCCCACTTATCTATCATATCTCTTATGGTATGGACACCTGGGGTTTTAACCAGGAATTGGTTGCCTACTCTGATTTCTCTAAGGGTGTCTCCTGCATTTTCTAAGATTCTTATAGTTTGAGGTTTTACATTTAGGTCTTTGATCTATTTAGAGTTGTCTTTTGTGTATGGTGATATGTAGGTATCTTGTTTCAGTCTTCTGCATGAGGTCAGCCTGTTTTCTCAGCACCATTTACTGAATAGGTTTTCCTCTTCCCAGTGGTTGCTGGTGGATTCTCTGTCAAAGATGAGTCTCTATCCCATTCCATTGGTCCATATACCTGCCTTTGTACCAATACCAGGCTGTTTTGATTATTGTAACCTTATAGTAAAGAGTAAATTCTGGAAGTATGTTACCTCCTGCTTTGTTTCTTTTGCTAAGGATTGTTTTGGGTATTTGTGGTCATTTATGTTTCCATATGAATTTATGTATTGTCATTTCCAGATCTGAGAAGAATGATGTTGGTAATTTGAATTCCTCTTTATTTTTAACTGTTTCTGTTATTTAAAAAGCCCTGTCTTTATGTTCTTAAATTTTTTCCTTCTACTTGATCTAGTCTATTGTCTAGCAATAGCTGGACAATCTTCTGGTTCTCAAGCTGTCTGTGTTGATGTTAGCAGTGGCTATGATGGGTTGGGAAAGCCATTCTGTGATTCTGAAGATGGCATGTGTGGGTGGGTACTGCTTGTGGTGGTAATGTCAGGTTGGGTGGGTTCAGCCTCAGGCACAGGAAGAGTACTCAGGTGCCAATGGTGGTGAATAGGGCAGGGTGATTTCTGGCCCTTGAATTATGTGGTTGAGCATTCAGGACATGAAGCTTGAACAGGCAGGTCTGACTCCAGACTACTCAGTGGTGTGTGTGGACACTGGCCGTGGTAGGTATGAGGGAGCTGATCTTGAGACCCCCAGCAGAATGCTCCAGTGGGGATGGCAGTAACTTTGCTTTGGTCCTGTTGCTGAAAAGGTAGGGTTGCTTTCATTGGCAACAGCCTTAAACATATGACAAAGGACCCTGAGCTTCAGTTGCATGCAGTGACTGAGCTCTGTAGCCTATACTCAGGATGGTTGTACATGTAAGGTGACCTGCTACAAGGGTCATTACCAATAGCTCGTGCTTCAGCTCTTGCAACAGCAGCCAGCATGGGTACCTGGCTGCAGGAGAGGGATGTGTGGAGCTCTAGGGATGTGGACAAAATAGCACAATTATCAACTTGATAAGGGAAGGAGACATTAAAGAAAATAGTTTGTATTTAGTTCATAATAAAAAATTACTTGGTTTTTCTGCATATATAAGGAAGAGAGAAAAATAATTCTTTTTCAAAGTATATGATAAATTAAAATTTGAGAATAAAGTAATAGATGTTTTTAGTTTATAAGAATAATAGTATTATGTGAGGATAGTTAAATATTATGAACATAGTGAAAAGTAGAGTAATCATTCAAATATATACTGCCAAAAATTTTAAAATAAGTTTTATTTAAAGTACCACCTTCATAGTATCAAATTTAAATGTCTTTAATAGATTGTTACATTGTAATTGTATAAGTATATTAGTATATACTAAATACACATACATGCACAACGTGAAGACACCATCTTCAAAACAGAAAATTCATGCCACATCATTTGAGTTATGGAATACTGTGGAGCATAGTACTCTTTTCATTCTAAACTTGCCTCTAAATATAGTTATAGCCACAGTTACAAACAATACTTAAGGATCAGAACTTCAATTTTGAGCTTGAATGAATATGTAATACTTTTTAAGAAATCAGTGATATATTTGATTTTCTTAACATTGAATATTCATATTTTTCACCCTACATGCCATAAACATGAGTTTAAAGGTGTATATTTTTCACAGTATTAAATACAATCATTCCAAAATTATCATATATGCCTATTTTGAAGACAAATTATACCGTGAGACTGTGTCTATCACAGAGTGTTATAATTTTATTTAAATAAGCAATTACTCAGATTATATACTAAATATAAAAATATAAAAGAAAATAATTTATTAAGCCACAATTACTCTTTATTGTTCTCCAGTCTCAAGTAGTTATATACCTATGGAGACTGTTTAAATCTGATGGACATCAAATTTTTTTCCTGAATGATCACCCAGTCTCAAGCCTTCCATTAAAGGTAGAGGATATGTGAAATAAGTTAACATATTCCCATTTCCGAGAAGTTGTATAGCTAAGCCAGAGGCAATCCTCATTGCTGTCTATAGCAATCTTCTCTTCCAGTTTGCTAGATAAGACCTGACTGTAGGGAAATGTGGTGTGATAAGAGAGAGTAACTGTGTTCCCTTGAGGCACTGTCAGGGAACCTTGCTAACAAAGGCAAAGTCTTATCTCTTAGGACAAGTGTGTAGAACACAATGTATGACTTGAAGGATTCAGAATTTGTCTTAGAATTTATGATGTATAATAAAATATTTGTCTTTGGAAAGTCTAGTTTGTATGAGTTGAATTCCTATTCTGTAAATTACCAGATGCATAAAATTAAGAAGGTGATTTAAAATGCATGCACTTTATTTTCTTTATATGTACAATGTATGAAATAATACCTGTATTATAAATGAACACTAAGAACTGCTTGAGATTTTGCATGTATATATTAAAAATAATCATTCTATTATTATTAGTCATTGCCCTAAACACATGTACTATATGTGTGTATGTATGTGTGCAATTTACATATAGTAAAATACATACACACACGTGTACAAAATATATGATATATTTGAGATAGGACTGAGTAATAAGTGAGATCAGTAGTCAGTTTACAAAATTGCAAGGTAATTTAAAATAACTTATTGGGACACACCTATATTTATAGAAGTAATTAGACTGTGATAAAAAATGTAGAAGAAAAAAATGAACAGAGCAATTTTGAGAATATCTTTCAGTACATTAATCACAATAGCACAAGGGAGGGATTGGCAGTCACAGGACACTGCCAGGGAACAGAGGAGGTAGGGTGGGGGGAGGTAACAACACAAATGGTATCTGATCCTAAACCAGGGGAAGCAAGGACCACTTGAAGGCTCATACTTCACCTGCACATAATTATTTATGTACCTAATCCTGACTTGCACCCCACATTTTTATAATAAAATTCAGTAAAAAAAGAAAAAAAGAATATCTATCAGTGTGCTGAACAATTCTATAAATCTGGGATTCCAGGATGAAATTCTAATTCCTTAATGTGAAATGAGAAAAGGACTAGCCCAAGAATGAATGGAGTGCAAGACACGTTGCCCTGTCACAGACTGAAACATGGAGTAGAAAAACATTCCGGTTGGAGACTAATGCAAAGCTCCAATATTAAGTACTCTTAGTCCAGTTTGGAGTTAATACAGAAAGTTACAAGCTTAAGTTTTGATTAGCAAAACAAGAAAGAGTGAATTCCTTAAATTCCTCCTTAATGCTGTTGGATCTGCGAATAGAATAAGCAAATGAGCTTTCAGAGTCTAGAGATTCTATCTCAAGGGGCAAAAATCATTTCTATTCTGGGCAAGGAACTGGGAAGATAATGTGGCAAACTGAGTGAAAGTGCCTGTGAGAAGAAAATCTCCCCCAACTTAATTTCTTTTCATGAGGATTTTTTTGAATTATAAATGTCATTCATTCACTATTTTGTATACATTTATAATTTATTTTAAACAGTATCTAAAGAGGTGATTTATGCTTGCTTCATATAAAAAATCATACAACAGTCTCTTTTACAAGTTTCAGTGACAGCACCATTAAATTCTACATACTCAGTGTCAAAATGTACTTAAATTTTATATCTAATATATTTGGAATGTTTCTTTCTTTCTGGGATAAAGTGATATTCTTTGCAAATAACTCCCTACACAGTACGTAGGATTTCTCAAGAAACTCTCTCTTCAGACTTCTTTACAACTGAATTATTACCAAGATGAGTGATACATTTTGAAAAAATTAAATTTCAAATTTTACTAAAACATACATTTGAAGTTATTAAACTTTAAACCACTTGTAACAAGTTTGTAAGCTTCATATGTAGTATAAAATACATAATTAATAAAGCAAACAGCAACAGATGCTGGCAAAGATGCCGAGAAAAAGGAACGCTTCTACACTGCAGATGGGAATGCAAACTAGTGCAACCTAACTGGAAGTCAGTGTGGTGATTTCTGAAAGAACTAGAAATTGACCTTCCACATGACCGAGAAATTCCCCTATTGGGAATATACCTGGAGGGACTCAAATCATTCTACAAAAAAGCTGCCTGCACACATATGTTTATTGCAGCACTATTCACAATAGCAAAAACACAGGACCCATCATGTCGTCCATTGAAGCTGGACTGGATAAAAAAATGTGGTACATATACACAATGGAATACTATGCAGCCATAAAGAAAGGCAAACATATGGACTTCACAGCAACTTGAATGGATTTGGAGTCGATCATACTCAGTGATCTATCACAGAAACAAAGAACAGAGTATCATATGTTCTCACTCATAAGTGAACCTTGAACAATTATAATACTATAAGAAAGGGATTAGCAGGGGAGGAGGGTGGGATTGGCAGTTGAGGGAAACTGCTAAGGGAGGGAGGGGCATACCTCATCAACAAGGGTACCTGCATAATCAACGTTTGTATACCCAACCCTGAATTGTACCCCACATCTTTATAATAAAAATAAAAATAAATAAAATAAAATACATTTTCAATAAGATGTCTAATTAAGGATCCATGTGCTTTGCATTATAATAATTATATTATAGTAATAATTATAATAATAAATGCTATCGTTCTACATTGTTTCAAGGAATTCTAAGTACTTCAAATGCTGGGTCTTGTTTTCTAGTCTTTCTGGGGACTACAAAGGTTTATAACTAGGGAAAAACTTCCTATTCCCTTTGTCCCAGAGTTTTGTCTACCAGAGTGATTTACATTGTGCAGTTATTAACTGAATGTGCAGAATAAAAATTTGTATCACAGTTCAAAAATTGAAACGGGTGTTTGTCAAATGTTGAAGCAGCATCTCACGTGTATTTGTCTATGTGGCATATTTAGGTTTTTTTTTTTCATTTCAAATTACCAGTATTTCAGGCTATTGTTAGAGCTCCTATAAATATGTACTTATAGGATACTTGAGCCACAAACATGATTACAATACATATTTTAATCAAAAATAGATCAGACAAATATGTCAGACTCTATAAAAGGTAAGCACATGTCTGAGATATAAAAATATAGTGGGAAACAATAGTTTTGAAATCTATAAACTGCCGGGCTCAGTGTCAGCCTGTAATCCCGCCCTTGGGAGGCTGAGGTGAGTGGATTGCCTGAGTCCGCGGGTTCGAGACCCACCTGGGTAACTTGGTAAGATCTCATCTCTACAATAAATCAAAAAATTAGCCAGGTGTGGTAGCACGCACCTGTAGTTCCACCTACTTGGAAGGCTGAGGTGAAAGGATCACCGGAGTCCAGCAGGTTGAGGCTGAGGTGGCCGGGAGCGGCCACTGCACTCCAGTCTGGGCAACAGAGTGAGAATCCAACTCAAAAAAAAAAAAAAAGAAATCTATAAACTTGAGTTCAATTTTGTAACTGTCTTTTTAAGCAATGTAACATTTGATAAGGTATTTACATTTTAGTTTCTTCCTTACTTACTACAAAGAAATCAGCTGTGATTATTATAATTATTATAATCAAATCCATTTCTGTTTTCCAGACTGCATGTAAGCAGTGGTCAGTGAGAACTCAGATAGCATTTGCAATACTATGACTGCAAATAGCTGAGCCAAATCTGGACTTTGTTGAGACTGAGAGTGCCAGGTGGGGACTATTCTTATTTCAAGCCAGAGCAATATTAACTGCTGCAACATTTTAAACCACTTGTTTAAATTACAAAATAAAGAAGTTTTTAATAACCAAACATGCTTCCAGGGAGCATTGAATTTCCTCACTGGATTAAAAAAAAAAGAACATTTCTTCTATTACATTAGCACAGAAGTGATAGATCTTTGGTTAGTGTCTCTTGAATAGACTGTGATCTGGTCCACAGAGACAATGTAAAAATGGGTGAGCAGGGTTATAAATACTGTGTAATTTTCATTCCAAAACTTAGCTACAAGTGGAACCTCTGTTTCATCAACTGAGAGGCCTTGTTCAATTATGCATAATGCAGTAGGCTTAAATGTCAGTCTGTGTTGATGCCATTTGCCAAATATACCAAGTTTCACCAAGTGACTACATTGGAGGTAAATTAAATATCCAGTTATCCATTGGGATTTTGATATGTCTGTTTGAAAAGTATCACATAAGCTGAAACTTTTCTAAGATCAACAAGACAAAGGCAGGGGTTTTGTGTGATGACAACACTAGTACAATGTGACATCTGCACATGGTTTAATGGTTGCAAAATGTTACTAAACTCTGACTAAATAAACAATCATTATAAGATCATGTTTAAATTGTTTAATCTGAAAATAAATTAAGCAATAAAATGAAATGATTTTTCAAAATAAAATTTAGATTTTATGGATTGAAAAGTAAATTGAGTGAACTTGCTACTCATACTATGTGTTATTTGTATAATAATGGTCATGAATGCTTAATATTAATACAAACAGTAAAATTCTTTGAAATATGGTAAGTAATTGTGAGAAGGTGGTTATGGGTTACAGGAAAAGAAATGCAGAGATGGTGTTAATTTTTAATGAGAAAAACTAGAGAAGTATGTGTAAAGTTAGCAGATAAGTATTATCCTTAAATTTTATCATACCATAGGAAGACTTTTAGGGACCTGTGACTACGTAACAATTGACTTCAAAATTTAGTGACTTAAAAACAATAATTTATTAGTTTTTCTGATTATATAGGTTACCTTGATGGTTCTTCTGTTTATCTTGCCTGCGCTTACTAATGCACCTGAAATTGACTAGAGGTTGGAACGGGATGACTTAGTTTGTTGGAATGGTTGGGTATCTCTCCACATGGTCTTTCATCCTAGTCATCTTCAAAATCTAGCGTTGGGTGTGAAGTTTCAAGCATGTGAAAACTGAAACCCTAAGGTATCCTGAGAATAAGTCTTAGAAGTTTCATAATGTGATTACTGCTGTTTTCTATTAGAGGCAGTTGCAAGGGTAGGAGAGAAACTGGGGAAATAGGCTTCATCTTGTAATGAGAGTATTACCATATTTAATTTCTATTAGATTCCATATTGCCACATATTTAATCTAATGCAGAAATTTTATGATCAAATTATTTTACAAATAATTGTAAAATACATATTGCAAGTAATTGTAAATTGCAGAGTTGCTAAGGGTCATTTGCTATCTTGCATTTGTTTACTGACCTGTTCTATCATTTCCATATCTGCATGATTCTGAAAACTGATGATCAGGCAAAAGTTTCTTACATTATTGACAGCTAATATCTGTCACTGAACTGTGAACAGCAATGAATGAGATATTGTCAACTGTAAATGAACTATATGCAATGAAGAGGAAAATGACAAACATTGAGTTATTTGAAAGCATGAGTGGTTTAAGGAAAAACTGACTGGGTTCACTCAAGCACTGATATGCCACTTTTCTTTATGCTACTTAAATTGTATAAAAAACTATAGAAGATACTACAAAAATTTTATACACAGATGTATGTTATTACACAGAGATACTACTTTTCTGTGGTATGTACACTAGAGAAACTCTTACATATGTACATATAATGATCATTACAGTATTGCCTATAGGAGATAAATGTTTGGAAATTAATCAACAGAAAATAAATATATGGTAAGTTAAATAATGACTAAAATTCCTCTAATATAGTATGGCATCTCCATGTTGTCTTATATGGTTTTACTGCAAACCATATATGTTTGCTGTTACATATAGCAAAATTGCTATTAATACATCAATACCAAGACAGGTTTTTCTGTTGCCACACTTTTGTCAGGGTTTTTCTACTTTGGGAGGTAATTGTCAAAAAAACAAACAGGCAGGGCTTGGTGGCTCAGCCTGTAATCCCAGCCTTTAGGAGGCCGATGCGAGTGAATTGTCTGAGCCCGCGGGTTCGAGACCAGCCCAGGCAACTTGGCAAGAACTTTTCATTTAAAAAAAAAAAAATGAAGTAACAGCAAACCATATTGAGCACTTCTCCTACTTTATAAAGAATTCTGATATGTAAAGGCATGAAAGAATAACCAAGTACACAGTACACTCAGTCAATTTCCACCTTGAAGAAGTTATGTATATATTAAAACATTCTCAAAATAGAAAATCTGAGCAAATAGTATCCATTCCTAATAAAGAGCTGCAGTGAATGAATTTTTCAAAATGAGGGTCATCACTGTACTTTGACCCCAATTTTATAAATAAGAAATACATATAAACTAGAGTGATGGGATTAGAACAACAGTTCTAGGAAGGAGAAAACCCTTGCCAGAGTGAGATAGTGCATTCTCAAAGACAATCACTAAATTTATTATACTACACAAGCAATATATTTCTAAGTTATATATATATACTTATAGTTGGCATTTTTTCCAAAAAAACTGAGAATTTTACTTATCCTTAGACATGCAATCTTGTCATTTTTTATTTACACTTAGTGCAATACTAAAAATATTCTTTTAGAAGTAATTTTGATCGACATTTAGTGCAATATTTTCTTGTTGGTGAATTAATCTGGATTGAAATTCCAGATTCATAATTTGCTATGTACCAATTTATAAATAACATAATATCTGAGATAATTTATTAGATAAAATCGAAGTATTTATCAGTCAATTATACATTGCTGGATACATAGGAACAGATTCATTTTCCATGGCAATACAACCACTTCTTATTTAAAATAGTTCTGCAACTGCAGAAGAAACTAGTATTGTCTAATGAAATGAATGCTGATAGGGGATAAATATCACGGGTTCCAAGCAACAGATTACTATGAGCCATTTATTTATTTTTCTAATTTCCAGTTTCCTTCTATTTAACACAATCTACCTGATAATTGTTTTATTTTTCCATTAATGACAATTTTGAAGATTGAAAGAATATGGAAGTCAAAGTATTCAAAAAATATAAAAACATATTAAATTAATTAAAATATTCTTATTGAAATTAATTTTATTGCAACACAGGGGTATGATCAAAATATTCAATATTCAAAAGTGATTTATACCTGTGCATAAAAAGTATAATCACATAAACTATACCTCACTTTCAATGAGTAAAGAAAGAGGTGATGGAATTTAACATTTGATCTTGAACAAAGTATACCACTTCTATAAGCTTTACTTTTTAGCACTTTGTTTTAGTGCATTTTAATAATTTACCTTTTTACTGGTATGGATTTGAGGAAAAAAAGAGTGATAGACTATTTTAAGCTTATTATTCCACAGTTTATTGACAGCAAACAGGAAGTCTATACACACAACCATATATGTGTTAGTGTGGAGAAGAGGTGAAAGGGAAGCAGATTTGACATGGAGCCAAGAGAAAAACAGGAAGTAAAAACAGTATGTACTTGTTATTTATTCTGACACAGACACGTTAATATCTAGAATATGCTGAGTTATGTTATAGCTTAAGAAAGCTTTACAATATAAGTGAGTATTTAATATATAGTCTCACCTAAAAAAATGTTGAAACCCAAACTGTTTACATAGATTTAGGGCAAAAGATTAACTGGTAATATCTAAGGAAAATTTAGTTTATCTAAGAAAGTCTACTTTGTAGGAAAAAAAGCTTAGTAATAAACGTGCTAATTAGAAACTTTTTCTATTAATCTTGCCAGAGACCCAGAAAACAATTTCTATGTTTCTTTGTAAGAATTTGTACTTATAAAGCAAAAATGAGTTTATTTACATCAATATAAGATTTTCCTATGGCAGAAAATGCACCTATAAGAATTGTAACACAATTATATAAACTACCATGCTTTGAATCAATTATTGAAAATTGCACTTGCATGCTTGCTGGATTGTACTAGCAAATGAGCAAATGTGGCTACAGAGTTCATTATTATTTCCTTTATGGGGTTTTATGTCACATATATTAAATATACACTATTTTCCTTTAGTTTGAGCTTGGGAAGGAGTGCTTGACAGTCAGAATTCTACAAATTGCATTTACTATAATTCATCTCTCTTGGGGTCAGGACTAGTCCCAAGACACTGGTTAGAGGTAAATGTATTCTAACCATATGACCTAATCCCCTGACCTCTAGATTTCAAGTATCATCCACCAACATCAATAATACAAACAAATAATTTTGAAGTAGGTCTTCTCCAATATGAAGAAGTTCATTGGTCAGCATCCACTCTACCTCATTACTCATTCAATACTCTATATTTTTTACAACTGTAACACATTTTAGCAAGTTTAAAAATCTAATCAGTATAACAACAACTCATAGACTCTATACTACATCTAAAGAAATGTTTTCACATAAGAAAATGCAAACCATTTTTTAAGTGCTTGATTAAAGAAATTTAAATAAATGGGATAGTTGCCCAGGAAAACACTGAACTTGCATATTGTTTTCTCTGACATAACAGGTTCTCAAAGAGAAAATCAACTATAAAATTCTGGTTAGAAAGCAAAATTTCTTCTCTTAGAAGTAATCCCTAAATAGAATGTATTAGGTTAAAATGTAGGGTTTTAAAATTCTTCTTTGTGTTGGAGTTAATCTGTAATTGTCAAAAAATTGGAAGATATATGTTACAAATGATAAGCTTCACACAGGTTGAAAACTGTCATGTGAAGGAGAAGCTCACACTTTTAGGTTGCAAAGTGTTTTCATATGGTCATTTTTATTTAGCATGAAAATCCCCAAACATTAAATGTTCTTATTTGCTTCTACTAGTACATGATGTCGCAAATATAGTAGAGATTTCCAATGTTTCACACTACTGGGCAAAGTGAAATAAAGCACTTTTCACCCTCTCACATTTGTGACTGTTTCTGGCCAATAATAATTGAAAATTATTATCAATAACTGGAAATAAGTTAGGTGAACTTATAAGTTTTGAAGAAGGGCAAAGAAAGGAGCTGATAAATTATCATCTACTTAAATGAACATTTTCAAAAAAGGAATGAAATGAAGATGGAACTTAAAGAATTGTTATGTTGATTTGCTTGATAGAGGTGATCATTTTACAATGTATGCATACAGCAAAACATCAAGTTATGTACCTTAAGTATACAAAATCTTTATTTGGTAATTTCCCTCAATAAAGCTGAAGAAAAGAATAAGTTGTGGAGACAAGAGAGAGCAAATAGAAGACTATTTCAATTTTGGGAATAACATAAAATCATGATGTAATGAAAACCTACAGTGTGCTCTTAATAAAAAAATGATACGTGGGAGCTGGACCACAGGGTAGGTTCAAGAGTGAGTAGATATATAGATATGTGTAAGGATGCAGAAGATACTAGATTAAAATATTAAAGTTGTGCAGTATGAAAACAGATAATGGAAAGTTTGTAGATATTGTATCTAGTTGAAGACATTTTGATTTTCTTGTGTAGACAAAATATACTGGAAAGAGGGAATTTATCATGTCACATTATTAATATGTTCATAATATATATATATATGTTCATAAAAATATATAAATGTGAAGAGAAAGAGGGAGAGAGAGGACAACTTTGTTAATATCTGAATCTTGGCACTAAACACAACATCCTTAATTGGGAAACAAACTGTCACTCATTTATACAATAGCATATTATTTATGACATAGGCATACATGCAAACACACCCCAGATTAATTTAGCAAATGAAGAATCAAATAGATATATTGTTATGTGACTAGTTAGAATTTAGTGTGAGTATAAAAAGATATTCCAATTTTGGGGAGAGTTCATGAATTTATATGGAAATCATTCTTGCTCCTACAGTAAAAGTTATAGTTTACATAATTTAAACTGTCCTAAATAGAACCAGAAACATATACTACCAGTGTAAAATGTCGACAAGTGAAAAACTTCTGCTTATTTTTTATAAGATGGTGTAAGATATGCAAATGAATGACAAAATAAAATATTAGAATAAACAAGAATAATAACAATAATACTTAAGCACTGATTAAAAAACTAAGCAAAGCAATATCTTAATTTCAAGTATTTCTACTAGGATTTTTGTCTTTATCTATCTTTTAAATTCCATATATTTTATTGATAAAACATTTGCAGAGTTATTGTGTTAAAATTGCAGTATATAAATCGTGTATACATTATTAGATAATTAAAGAGCATCTTGAAAGTTTTAGTTACTATAGCACAATATGGCTGAATTAATTATTAATTTTTAAAATATTTATCATTGATGTATCCAATGTTATTTCAGAGTATCCATTTCCAAGAAATATGATACTTCACGTGTTTTTCAAAATCACTGTACTTCTCGGTACATATTAAACCAGACACGAATAAGTTTCTTACACCCCACTATTAACAATTTACGTGGTATATAATTAAAAAGCAGATGTCTGACAATTAGCCAAAAGAAGTTACTTATTCCACTGCATCAAAAGAGTAATTCCCACTCTCAGGATAAAAATTGGCCATGAAAGAACAAAAGCAATTTGTAGCCAGATCTTTTTATTAGAAGATATCCTCTCCTCCCACCCTCATCCAGCAATTAATCTATGCAATGTCATTTAAAATTAAACAGTGTGCAACATAGTCAAAATACCATAAGAAAAAAGAAAAAAATACGGCCAGGTTTCAAAAGCTGTTGCTTGATTTTAATAAATATTTTCAAGTTAACCATGCATTTAGAAGAGTCTCCAAAATGGTTAACACTTAATTTGAAATAGATAAAAGAAGAAATAATGCCATTTCTGTATTTATGTGTTATCAACAACAGTTAATATTTTAAGTTGTTACTAGAAAGAAGGATCTGTTAATAATGTGAACTTATTAAAAATTCTGTAGAAATTTGTATAATTAACAAGTTCTCAATATTCTAATATTTCATTCTTACATGATTCATATTCTAAACAGAAGGACCAATATAAAAGGTTTCTTTTCTGCTATAGCCAGTTCTTACAAATTTATTTAACAAGTCAACCTAGGTACTTTACATTCTTCACATGCTAAATTACACTGGGGTGTGTGTGTGTGGGTATGCCAGTGTTACAAATAGTATTCCACTGTATAAATGAGTCAGAGTTTATGTTTCCTAATGAAGGATATCTTTGTTTCCAGGATTTAAATATTAATAAAGTTACTACGTATGTAGTCACATATATTTTTATATGAACATAACTTTTCTATTAATTTGGTTAAGACCTATGAGTTTGGTTGTTGTATCATAAGGTAAATAAGTTTATGTTTAACTTTATAAGAAAGTGTCAAGATGTTTTCCACATTAATTTTATAAACAATAATTCTAATAATAGCCTGGTGTAAATAAAAATATATAATTATATTTGTCTTAAAAATATTTGACTATTCTATTATCTTGGAGAAAGTTTATAGTTTTATCTTTCCTAGGTAAGTGTTTAGGAACCTATCAGCATCAGTGTATCTTCCAATGTTGATGTCGGAGACTGCATTCTACTTCAGTGATTTTTTTTTTTTTTTTTAGATTCTTTCAACTCATTTGCCCATTCCATGATGGGTGATTTACGAGTACACCTGTGCTGAGTGTTCATCAGTTTTCCACAAAAAAATGGCATTACCCTCATACTCCACCCTGCCCCCACCTCCCCATTCACTGGATCTCTCCCTAAGTGACTTATTTTGTTTGTTTGTTTCTCCGGAGGAAAAATGTCCTCAAAGGGAAATATTTTGCAGATGTGGAATAAGTGAAAAAAAAAATGGCAAAAGCACTAAAAGACAGCAAAATTTAATTTTAAAACTATTTTTAGCAGTAGAAAAGGCATCTCAATAAGTGTATTGCATCAGACAGAATATTTTGAAGGTGATTGAAGTTTAAACATGTAAGAATAAGTACATCATTTTTTTGTAAGTAAATACTGTGATTTTGGGGGTCTCCGATACAAATCTAAAAATGCAAGGAGAAAATTGATCACAGGAACACCAGGAACTGCACTATGCTGCTTTATCAGAATTGTTTCTCTTATCCATATGACTTCTGAAAACAAACAAAAACAAAAAATAAGCCAGTTCATTTAATTAAATTTATTTGTTAAAAAGAAAATTATCAAGAATTTAAATAATTTTGCAAATATTGTAGAATAATATATATAGTTAATATTATGAAAGCAATATAGAAATATCTTATTAGATTGCAATTAGTCATATATGCTTATTAATAAAATAAGCTTGTCAAAACTAACTTTAAAGTACTTTTAAAGTAATGAATTTGACTATTAATAAGTATTATGTATTTAATTTATGTAAAATACTTGCTTTCAAATGTTTAGCTAATCTTACATATTCCACTTTACTATAAGTTTTAGTATACATAATGCAGTTAGCAATGTCTAACATTTCACTCATTAATATGGTTTCTATTCCTGAATTGGTGAGAATTTATCAATTTACATGATAAACTTTATCCAATTCCAAGTTTCATTTGAATATTCCAGTTATAATAGGACAGTTGTCATTGTAACCATTACATATATAATTCAGACTGAGTAAAACAAAACAAATATTATGTTTGCTATTGTTTAATCATCAATGATAGGTGGTTGTATAATATTTTAAAAATCTTTATTTAGATAATAAAATAATTAACAACAGTTATGTGTTCCATTTCTTTACTTATGCAGTTTCAAATTATTACCTTGTCACTTGATTGCATCCTGAAAAGCTTACTTTAATATGTCTTATGTGGCATACCTACTAGTGACATATTTTCTCAGCTTTTCTTTATCTAAATGTTTTTATTTTTTCTTCATTATTGGATAGTATATACTTAGGATGCTCAGTTGACAGTTTTTTTTTCTTTGAGTAGTTTGAATATGCTATCCCACTGTGTTCTAGCCTTCATTGTTTCTGCTGTGCAGTTTGCTGTTAAACTTAAATAGGGTCCTATTGTAAGCAAAAGTTATTTTCTTGCTCCTTCAATATTTGTGTTTGTCTTTGATTATCAGCACTTTTACTATGTTCTGTCCGTAAGTCTGGTTTTCTCTTATTGGAGTTCACTGAGCTTTCCTGCATATGTAGGTTTCTGGGTTGTTTTTTTTTTTTTTTTTTTGAGTTGGAGTCTCACTCTGTCACTCAGGCTGGAGTTCAGTGGCTGCTCCCGGCCACCGCAGCCTCGCCTGCTGGGCTCCAGCAATCCTTCCGCCTCAGCCTTCCAAGTAGCTGGAACTACAGGTGCACACTACCACGTCTGGTTAATTTTTTGGTTTATTGTAGAGATGAGGTCTGGCCAAGTTGCCCAGGCGGGTCTCGAACCCACAGGCTCAGGCAATTCACTCACCTCAGTCTCCCAAAGGCGCGGGATTACAGGCTAAGCCACCAAGCCCGGCTTTCTCTTTTTTTTTTTATCATGTTTTTCCTTAGTCAGTGAATACATTTACAATGGCTGTTTTGAACTCTTTTTCTATTAAGTCTGACGTCTGTTCTGGCAGGTAGTTTTTGTTGCATGCTCTTTCTTGTGTTTGCATCTTACATTCATCTTTATTTGTATGCACTGTAGCACACAATTAGACACTTTCAAGAATATATTTCAGCAACTCTGGGTACTCACCTCTTTCCTCCAAGCCTTGATATTATTTGTTTATTTGTTTATTTAGCACCTGGCTGGATTATTTTAGTAGTTTTTTTGTATCACATACTATTAAGACTTGCATATTGCTTTGTGGGCAGGCACAATTTGGGACTTCCTATGAGTTACCTGGGTTTACAATAGTACTGTGAGGTCTCTCCTCCACTCTTGCACTTTTCATAATGGGCTGTTGAATTTCACTGATTGATAATCCATTTGCTATGTACATCTTGCTCCAAAGCCTTGGAGCATAAATTCCTCTACAAACTAATCTACTCAATTTGTGGCTCCTTGGAGTGCACGGTTTCTTAGGTCAGTTTTTTTAATATTTGTGCTGACTTCAATGGAACTACTTACGGCTATCTAGTTCTCTCCTGTAAATGAGTTAGCTAGCTTACAGTCTAGACTCTATCTTCGTAAGATGTACAAGTCTGTCACAATTGCTTTAATTATAACTTCCTTGGTTACTAGCATTTTCTTTACGTTTAATCTTCTTCATTCTTTGTTTTAAATGAAGTCAGTTCCTCTGGGAAAGGTTAGAAGTTATCTGTTGTATGACCTGATTCTTTTCTTAGACAAAAATCACTGATTCAGAGCATGGAAGCTGGAGGCATGGACAATGGTAAACTTCTTTCTGAGTGACAATCTCCTCTAGGGCTCAAAGCCTTGTGAAGAGCTTTCCCTTGCCTCTCCTAGTGTGGAATCATCATCTCATAAGCCTAGGAAAGACTATTAGATTTCCAGTGTTCTAGAAACGCCACATAAAAGGTAGTCTCCATTTCACAGGTGGTAGTTAGGCAGAAGAAGGAAGCCTATCAACCAGCTAAGGGCAGGATACAACATGTTAAAATTTTGCTCCTCCTAGGAAGAAATCTTTCAAGCAGGGAGCTAGGGTAAGAGAAAGCTCTTTGTTTTTAGCTCCAGCAAACTGTAGTGGATAACTGTGAGTTGTACTGAGCACTGAGCTGAGACAGAAGGAAGAACTGCTCTTGTATCTACCATATGCACTTGCCTTTCTTTACATAGTTTTTCTTGAATAGAAGTTTGTTCATTTGTTGTTTGTGCTTAAACAATTTCCAGATATTTGGTTTAAAAAAAATTATCATTTTCACTGTGATTAGTGTAGCACTGTGCAATCCCCCACTGAAGTCAATCTGAGAGGGTCTGTTTCCTGAGACTTTCCTAACTGCGTTCCACAGATAAAATAATTTTATTTGACACTTGTTAATATGATAATTTGAGTGTACAGAGGAAATCTTTTGATGTTGTGATTAATCTTTAGTCTTAAGCAAGCACTAAATCTGGGTCTTGTAAATATTGTCTTTACAGGTTTTCTGTTCCTTCTCTGAATATAATTAGAAACCTAGCATGTTTTCCTGCCCTTTGTCAATGAACAAAGCAAATTTCCCATGTATTTCCCCTTCTCCCCTAGCTACAATGGATATTCATAATTTCTACAAGGTAAAGTGTTGATATTCCTCTTTTTTTTTTTTTTTTTCCCGAGTTGGAGTCTCACTCTGTCACCCAGACTGGAGTGCAGTGGCCGCTTCCGGCCACCGCAGCCTTGACCTGCTGGGTTCTGGCGATCCTTCTCTGCCTCAGCCTTCCAAGTAGCTGGAACTACAGGCACGTGCTACCACGCCCAGCTAATTTTGATTTATTGTAGAGATGAGGTCTCGCCAGGTTGCCCAGGCGGGTCTTGAACCCACGGGCTCAGGCAATTCACTCACCTCAGCCTCCCAAAGACGCGGGATTACAGGCTGAGCCACTGAGCCCGGCTGATACTCCTCTCTTTTAAACAACTAAAGGTATTATTACTTAGGGGGATTTTTTAAAGAAATTGGCCTGGGTAGATAATTGAAGGTAGACTATCTCCCGAAGATAACAAAGTTTCTAATAGTTTTCTTAGGCTACAGTTTTTCATGACCTTTCTCTTGGATATCAATACTTTTGCTGCATAGTGAAGAGAGGGAAGGTGCGGTTTAGGCAGTGACTGTTATTCTCTTTCTTTAGCCAGCACCACTGGAGAGGTGCAATAAGAAATCATCCAGATTTTTTTGTGTGCTCATATGGTAAACTTTTTGGAGAAAAATCCTGCAAGAGTGTCTACATCTCTCAGGAGCTTTACTCTCAAACTAACTCACACTTGGACTGTAATAATCTGTTAAAACATTCTAGCTTAATATTCCTGCTAACTCGATAGCATTTGGAAGCATGAATACCGATAGGCAGATTATGAGGTCATGTCCCTCTGTCGTTACCTGTCTCTCTCAACATTTGGAATCAGTTTTTACAAATTGATGGGTTCCACAAAAGTCTTTTTTTTTTTGCTATTTGTCGAGCTTTTAAAATTTTTGTAACTTTTTTTTCTAGCTGTCTGCATCTTCAAGCTAAAACTGCAATTCTCTACTTCATTTTTAATTAATATTACTACATTAATAAATACATTTAGATACTTCAGCTTGAATTCGTCTCAAAGTACTTTGTGTGGTTTGATCTGATAAGTTCCTGATATATTATCCTCTTGATCTGAAGAATATAAGAAAATTCTTGTGTTCTAAGAAATATTTCTTTACATAAGTTTGAAAGTGCCTTATGGATGAAGTTTCGAGTTAGTGAATCTCTGCCAACATCTGACTTTCAAACTGGCAAGGCTATGGTATTACAGAAAATGATAGCTGTGTATAGTGACTCATCTCATATGTGTTTGCAATTGAAATAAATAGAAAATAAATTCATAGTTGCACAATAAAACCTGAATCCAATATTTATATCACATGTCTGCATTAAAATTATAAATTGAAAATTGATGCCAATTATAAAATAGCTTCTTCAACAGCTTTACATTTCACTTAGATTTTATAAATGCATCTACTTATCAAAAGATGTATTTTTTATATATCTTGAAAAAATCTTTTATATTAAAATTGTGGTTTGTTGTTGTTCCTAATCAAGTGTTTATAGGTATGGTCTGAGAATTTCCCTTTAAAAAGAGTCACTGCAATTTATTGGGGATAAGCAAGGAATGGTATAAAAAAGCATAAAGAAAATATCTAGTTTCCAATGAGAAAAAATATTAAATTTAAATATAAACATTAAGATAACATACAAACTTGTCCATGTAATGATGATTTTAACCAGTTGCGTGTATATTACATGTATGATATGTATTACTGTTAGTAATAATAAGAATATGAAGTTAATACTTGTTATATACTTGCTGGTTTTCATACTCTGGAAGGCTAAAACTAATGTTTATCTTATTGAAAAATTTACTCACCATTTGTGGTTTTTCACTTGTTTATGTTAAATGATACCGATCTTACACAGTTTGTGTATAAAGACTTTAACTCCACAGGATGAACATTTTAGAGTTTAAATTATTAAGATGTTCATTCTTTTAAGCAATGTCACATTTGCAAAATTTTTTAGTTTTGGCCTTTAATTTAAAAAGCCTAATTTTAAAGTGCTGCCTGTGAGTAAACTCTTGAATAAAAACAAAATATTAAAAATTAGAAAAAAAAGTAATTAAATGTACGTGGTCAATTCCCAAATGCTTTATTTATCACAATAAAGCCATGTCACCCATTTTAAAGATGTATTTTTCAATTTTATACTATTATAGTACAATTTTTTTTTTTTTTTTGATTTGGCGTCTCACTCTGTCGCCCAGACTGGAGTGCAGTGGCCACTTCCGGCCACCGCAGCCTCGACCTGCTGGGCTCCAGTGATCCTTCCGCCTCAGCCTTCCGAGTAGTCAGAATTACAGGCGCGTGCTACCACGCCCGGCTGATGTTTTGATTTATTGTAGAGATGAGGTCTTGCTGCCCAGGCGGGTCTCGAACCCGCGGGCTCAAGTAATCCACTCACCTCAGCCTCAGGCTGAGCCACCGAGCCCGGCTATAGTATAATTCTTGTGACATCACAGATAAGGTTGCAAGAGCATTCACTATTGTGAGATGATGATTCTTCTGTTTTAACAGAACCATAAAAGGAAGAAAACCTGGGTTTTCATAAAAGGTTGGAAAACTCTAACCATTTTCTTCATTCATGTTGCTTTGCAGTTGGCATTTCAAACTCTGACAATTGATGAACATACAAATGAAGTAATATACAATCAGATCTCCTGATAAGATTGTTTGAGGCAATGGAAGAACCATACTAAAAATCAATGAGCTGGAATTTGATTAGAGACTTTGAAGAATATCCAGGAGAAAAACAATGGGTAAAGGATATAATGTATGTTAGTTTAATTACATTATTTTTCCACAGTATGCAACGCTTATATAACACTTTTAAAAAATTTCTGTGAGAATTCTATATTTTTTTAAAACTTTTGTTTTTAGCACGACGGCTTTTACAGGCCTAAGTAATTTTCTTTTCATTTATTTTACTTGAAATTCACTGATTTGTTTTGGATTATTTATCAAATTTGAGAATTTGTAATTGTTATTTTTTTCACATATTTTCCCCATGATTCTGTTCATGTTTTTTTTTTGTTGTTGTTGTTACTTAAATTACACATACTGGACAATTTGATATGTCTAATAAGTTATTTAAGCTCCGTTCCTTTATTTCTTGCTTGCAGTCTCTTTTTTTCTTGAGGTTTTTTTTTTTTTTTTTTTTTTGAGTTGGAGTCTCACTCTGTCACCCAGACTGGAGTGCAGTGGCCGCTCCCAGCCACCGCAGCCTAAGTGCAGTGGCTGCTCCCGGCTGATTTTTTGATTTATTGTAGAGATGAGGTCTCGCCAAGTTGCCCAGGCGGGTCTCGAACCCACGGACTCAGGCAATCCACTCACCTCAGCCTCCCAAAGGCGTGGGATTTCTTGAGTTTTTTATTTGTTATTTTTCTCCTTTCATCTTTTTTCCCCAGAGTTTATTTATCTGACTTCAAATATAGTGATTCTTTATTATGCCACACCATACTCCTACTTAGTTTATCTGACTTTTTGTTGATTCCCAACTATCTAATTCTCAATTTTATAATTTATGTTAGATTTTTTGTTTCTATTTATACTGAAATTCTGCATGTAATTTAATTATTGTGATCATATATTATCTTAAGTTTTTGAATATATTGATCATAGTTCCTTTGATATTCTTGTCTCTTAATTTTAGCATTTCTGTCTTATGTTCTTTTCAAGTCTTTTTTAATAGACTGTTTTAAACAATGGATTATATATTTTATTATCTATGTATAGACATTTAAATTTTACATTTGGAGATTGTGAATTATGTACTGTAAAGACTCTGGATTATATTATATTGTTATAGAAAACATACTGAGGTACTTATGTTTTTAGACTTGATTTTTATGTTTTGATATTGTGTCTTCTAACCTTAGGTGTCTCAAATTCCAAACTCCTGTCCAGTACACAACATCTGAAATCTTGGTTCAGTTCTTCTCCTAGTTTTATTTCTGGGAGATTTATTGTAGTGTTTTCCATTTACACATAGTTTCAGGTGCCAACCAAAAATACAAAGTTTAGAAACCAAACCATAAACTCCTTCTATAAATTTAACTCTCAGTTTTTAAACCAATATAATTTTAAATTGGTTCTTTTTACTTGAGACTATGCTGCTTCATGTAGTATGAACTAGAAAATACAGTATAAAAGGCAAATTCTAGTATTCACTCATTAAGTTCACCACTTCCAAATGATAAATTTACTACAGTCTTTGCTTTTGATGACTTACCTGTGACTTCAATTGCATTTTTAAAAGTTTTTCCAGAGCATTTATTTAATGTATACTTGAAGGTAAAACATATAATAACGAAATTCAGTATAACAATATTCAGTTATAAAAGAAACATCTAATAAATACATAATTGAAAATCTTCAAACATTGA
Source organism: Cephalopachus bancanus (assembly GCA_027257055.1). NCBI lineage: Eukaryota > Metazoa > Chordata > Mammalia > Primates > Tarsiidae > Cephalopachus > Cephalopachus bancanus. Next base: position 2,383,199 of record JAPVLO010000089.1, read on the forward strand.
TAAAAGACATTATCCTTAGATGCAAGATATTTAATATATCATAAGCAATATAAAAAATAAAATCTACACTTACACAGGTCATGTTTAATTGGCAGAAAGGCATAAAGAAATATTTTAAAATTCTAGAAAAATAAAAAACTGTAAAGAAAAAAATGTATACTACTTTTAAACACCAGCCGTATAAGTCAATGGCAGTGAGAAATTATTGTTTAAATGAAAAATACTGTTTACTTTGACTTTATTTGTAACGATATTTATTATAGACAACAATACAGTTTTGTTTTGTTTTGTTTTGTTTTGAGTTGGAGTCTCACTCTGTCGCCCAGACTGGAGTGCACTGGCCGCTCCCAGCCACCGCAGCCTCGACCTGCTGGGCTCCGGCGACCCTTCCGCCTCAGCCTTCCAAGTAGCCGGAATTACGGGCATGTGCTACCACGTCCGGTTGATTTTTTTGATTTATTGTAGAGATGAGGTCTCACTACCCAGGCGGGTCTCGAACCCGCGGGCTCAGGCAATCCACTCACCTCAGCCTCCCAAAGGTGCGGGATTACAGGCTGAGCCACCGAGCCCAGCAACAATACAGTTTTATTGCATATATCTGTAATAGAAATAAAAACAGTACTCTAATTATAGAATTTTTATTATACCAGAAAGGCATAGTAGTTCAAAATTGTATTCAGGTAATGGCATAGTTTGCAATATATTATGTAAAGTATGACAGAGTTCCAAATATATATTTGAAATTGCCATTTTAAGTTTTTTTTAAAGTAGCTAATATAGTAAAAAACAAAATGGTAATGATATAGAATTGAGAAGTCAAATTTTAAAATTGCTTAAAGAGTATAAATTTGGTTTTATCTAAATGTGTCACTACATTTATGAAAACAAAACTATTTTTTAGGCACAACTATAAAACTTGCCATAGAGAAGACTGCAATTACTCTCTGATTATTATCATATGATTCACATGGTCTATCAAAATGTGTATCAATAGCAACAAGACAATTAAAATTACATATACTTGAAATTAAACCAAATAAAAATATTTCCATCTGATAAAAATTACATTTTTGAAGGTTATAACAATAAAATTGATGGAAAGAGGAAAATGTATATCATTAAATACACATATTTGAAAATTTTAAAAATTAAAAATTAAAGATCTAAGTAAAAATGTACAAGTAACATGAGTATATTTACTTCAGTGTTGAGTATGAATTAAATACATATATTATTAATTCAAAAATTAAACTACTATATATAGCAATATAGGTACATGGGCTTACACAGAAACAAAATTATGACAGAGCTTAATAATTGATTGCTAACACACAAACAATACACCGATAATAATTGGAAAGAAAATAATTTCTAGTAGCAGTTAAACATGAATCTCTATACAAACACTGTAGAATAAATTTTAAGGACAAAATTCTTCAAGTTTTTTTTAAGTGTAATATTATTTGAAACCAAAGAAAATAAACTTATATACTCATGTTTGGAAAGAACAACGTTTTAAGCATAAGAGAAAAAAGATGAATATAAATTTTAAAAAAACCCACTTAAATCTTTACATGTTACATTTGAATTCAAAATGTAAAGTCATGATTTCTCCTAAATTTCGGAGCCTTTCCACTGAAGTGTACAGATACAGAAGCAGAAGGTAATACTATGAGGAAATCTAATGTTAATATTTTGGTTTCTAAATACGGCAACGTCTCTCTACTAGAACAGTGAGTTTTTTGAAAAAAAGTCTGTGAAAATAAAAAAAAAAAACATGCAAAATGAGCCAGAATATTTTGTAACAGAAAGCAAGGAAGTGCTTTAATATGCAGTATAGACGAAGGAACACAGAGAAACCAGCACTAAATTGCTCTGACTGCTCAAATTTTGAAAGTTGTTGCTGTAAAATTACTATCATATTTGTCATTTTTACAAATAATGTTAATCTTTATGGCATGAAAAATTATTTTGTTTTGCTTTTAGATTCTATGGATCAGAAATTCAAAAAGAACACAGAATGAGTGGTTTATCTCTGCTTCATTATGTCTTGAGTCTCAGTGATTCAGTGATCCAATAACTGCAGATCCTCAGTTATAAAACTTGATGACTGAAATTTACCATTGAAAGCTAGAATCATCTTATATGACCTAACATTGTAAATCACATAGTGAAATTTTCACTGAAGTTGAAAACAAAAACAGATAAAAGGGGAAGAAATATGGTTTTTACTACTTGATACCTAGACTTTTAAAGTTACATTATAAGAACATGTGGAAAAGAAAATTTTGTGTATCTATTTTTATAAGAGAGCTTCCACAAGAAGTGTAAATAAAATAACAATCAAAATAAAAAAGAGAAAATTTTCAAAGAATTTTAGTAATTATATATCAAATGAATATCTATTTTTTAAAATAAATTATTATTTTACAATTTCTTATTTAACATGGATCAGACAAGAGTCATTATAGAATGCTCAAATTTTTATTTGAATATTGGTTGAGAAACAAAATATTTTAAATAATGCCAATTTTTCACTTCAGAGTTTTTTAACAACTAAATATAGAAAAAAATTGTATTGAAGAAAGCTAGTGGTAACACAGTGAATGAAATTTCATGTCAAGAAGGGTCACACATTTTTCTTCTGCACATTCTGACCATTTCTTCAAACATGTGCAAAAAGTTTGGATTCCCCATCTATGGATCTGACAACTGACCCCCAGGGTCTGCTGCTGCTGCTACAAGTGTCCCACGTACTGCTTAGGGGAATTAGGTTTGGTTTGCTTGGGGTTTATTGCCATTATTACTGTGCTCATGCATGTCTTCCAGGAACCAGATGAAAAACTTAGCATCTTGGTCCTCAGAAAGAACTTGACATGGTTTAAAAACAATTCTAGCATAATCCAGTGAGAAACTCAAATATACTGCTAGCATTTATTACAGACAAGTATATCACTTGGAGACTAAATTGCTATACCCACTCACAATAAAAACCAAAGCACTCTTCTTAGTTAATACTATAGATACATTGACAGAAAAAAGGGTGTTTTTTTTTTTCCTAAGAAAGTTATTTCATAAAATTAGAGGAAACTGATGTTGCACAAGATGCATAGATATCAACATAGGGACTCTAGAAACATTTAAAAAGTAAGGAAACACGACACTTAAAAAAAAAAAAATTCTTTAGTAACACAGTCCCCAAAAAGGAAATTCTATAAATGGAATGAAAAGAAATTCAAAATAATTTTTAAAATAGTGAGATGAAAGAGATCACAAATAGGCAATATGAAGAAATTGAGGCTGGCTGTGGTGACTCATTCCTGTAATCCTAGCACTTTGGGAGGCAAGAGATAAGAAGATTGCCTGAGCTTAGGGGTTTGAGATAAAGCCTGGGCAACTTGATGAGACCTTGTCTCTACAATAAGTCGAAAAATTAACCAAGCATGGTGGTACATGTCTGTAATTCTAGTTACTTGAAAGGCTAAGGTGAAGGAATTGGCTGAGACCAGCAGGTCAAGGCTTCAGTAGCCATGAGTATGTCACTACACTCCAGCTTGGGCAACAGAATGAGACTCCTGATTAAAAAAAAAAAAAGAGAAAGATATCAAAAAACAATTTAAAACTTAATAAAAATATTTTACAAAGTGATAGATATCACATCAAAGTACAAAATAGGAATCCTGGAAGTAAATGATGCAGTTGAATGTGTGGAAGCAAGATGGCCACTGTGGAGCAGTAAACAGACACCAGACTCACCTAACAAGACAGAGTAGGGATTCCTCTGCCATTATACAGAAATATCCTGAGGACTTTTGAACAGGTTATACCACTTGTCCCCAGTGAAGTTCTTTCTGAGCACACAGAGTCCAGAAAGTCACATCAGGTGTTGGATTACAGGTGCCCCATTTCCTGCCTTGTGCCAGGGGTGCATAGAAAAGGAAAATCTGTGTGGAGAGGGATATGGGTGATTGATTATAAGATACATTGTATTGGTTCACCGCCTCCCAACAGTGGTCAAAACATCAATTTCACTCAGGAGGAAGCCTGGCTGGGATGCAGTAGCAGGTACCAGAACCCTGATGAAATGGGGAATGGAACACACATGAGAAGGAAGGCTCACCTGTGGGGTGAATCATACTGACATGCCTGCCACTGTCATCTGGTGTAGCAACAGACCAGCACTGCTCTTACAGAGCAGAGCCAAGAGTGGGGATCCAGCTGCCAATTAAAGGAGGTACCCTGAATATGTTTGGAAGTGTGAAAATTTCCACACCCACCAAGGGTCTTCTTGAACAGAGACCAAAAAGGTAGATGTTTGAATCCTGGCACTCATCCCCTACCTTGAGCTGGAAGCATGGAAAAGAGCTGGGGTCATACAGGGTAATGGAGGAGAAGGGGAGAAATTCTAGGACACTGTGAGTTGGTTCATACCCTCCCAGCCTGTACAATCCATCAACTACACACATCAGGGGCTGAAAACTGGACTGATCACTTTGGCAGTGTTGTGGGAGAGAAAATCTGCAGGAACAAAAACTTGTCACAAGGTAAAACTCCTCCTTCTTTCACTGGGTAAAGAGATACAAATGAAAGAATTAACAAAACAATGCAATCAACCCCCTGAGCTTCAATGAGACAGCACAGGAAAAAAAAAAACTATCAGAGCACAAACACAGAAAACTACCTAGTATGACCTGCATCAGATGACAACCACATAAATTGAAAACTGGATGACACAAATTAACAGGAATTGATAGAAACATGAAGCAAAACTCTAAGAAATCATACAGGAAGTAATAGTGGAGCTGGCCAATTCAAATAAGCCTAGTCTGAAATAATGAAAATAAAAAATTTCATCCTCAAAATCAATAAAAATGTAACAGGTATTGGAAACATGCTCAACCAAGCAGAGGAAAGAATCTCAGAGTTTGAATATCAAAATATAGAATTAACACAGTCAGTTTAAAAACATTGAAAAAAACTTCAAAAAGAAGGAACAAAGTCTTCTAGAACTGTGTGACATTGTCAAAAAGTCAAACCTATACCTGACTGGCATTCCTGAAGCAGAAAGGGAAAATTAGAACACTATGAAACAAATATTTCAGGAGATCATTCAAGAGAACTCCCCCATCTTGCTAGACAGATGATCATCCAAGTGAAAAAGATTCAGAAAACCCCTTCAAGGTATTACATGACACCATCACCAAGACACATAACAAATTGCTACCAAAAATTTAGCACAAAAGAAAAAATCCTAAAGACAGCATTAAAGAAAATTCAGACTGTCTACTGGGAAAAACCCACTAGCATTGCTCCAGACTTGTCTGCAGAAACACTACAAGCCAGATGGAATTGGAGTCCAATTTTTAATGCTCTTAAAGATAATTATTTCCAACCATAAATTTTTTTATTCAGTCAAGTCAAGCTTCATCAGTGACAGAGAATTAAAATACTTCCCAGATATCCATTCCTAAGAGAATATACCACCTCCAGAGCAGCCCTTCACAAGATGCTTAAGAAAATGTTGAGCACAGAAAAAAAAAAAAAATCAAGGACAACCATGCACATCACCAAAAGTATAGATATGTATATTTGTGTGTTATCAGGAAACAACACAACATCCTAAGAGTCCTATGACATGAATAAACCCTCATGTATCAACAATCAACTTGAGTGTGAATGGACTAAGTGCACCACTGAAGAGACATAGAGTGGTGAACTGGCTAAAAAACATGACTTATGCACATCAGAGTAGGCATTTAATTCTTGACCAAATTCCCAAAAGTTAATGCCATAAAAGTTAAGATAGACAAGTGGAATCTCATCAAACTGAAAAGATTTTTCACAGCAAAAGAAACTATCAAGAAAATACAAAGACAACTCACAGAATGGGAAAAAAATATTTGCTAATTGTGTATCTGACAAAGGCCTAACATCCAGGATCTATAAGAAAAATAAATGAGCTGGAAGGGGGGAAAAAAAGCCCTAGTAAAAAGTGGGCAATGACTGAGCCCGTGGGTTCGAGACCCGCCTGGGCAACGAGACTTCATCTCTACAATAAATCAAAAAATCAACTGGGCATGGTAGCACATGCCTGTAATTCCGGCTACTCGGAAGGCTGAGGCAGAAGGATCACCGGAGCCCAGCAGGTGGCTGCGGTGGCCGGGAGCAGCCACTGCACTCCAGTCTGGGTGACAGAGTGAGACTCCAACTCCAAAAAAAAAAAAAAAGTGGGCAATGTATATGAATAGACACTTTTCAAAAGAGGATATGCAAGCAGTCAAACAGATACATTAAAAAAAAAAAAAAAAGAAAAATTCAACCTCACTAATCATCAGAGAAATGCAAATAAAAACTACAATGAGATACCACCTAACTCCAGTAAGGATGGCCATCATTAATAAATCAAAAAACAACAGATGTTGGAGCAGGTGCAGAGAAAAATATATGCAAGCTAGTTCAGTCTCTATGAAAAGTAGTGTGGCAATTCCTAAACAGACCTAAAATTGACCTTCCATATGATACAGCAATCCTTTTCCTGGGAGTATGCCTAGAGGAACATAAATCATTCTCCAAAAAAAGACAACTGCACGTGCCTAGTTATTGCCACAATATTCACACTACCAAAAACATGAAATCAGTCTTCATGCCCACTGAAAATGGACTGGATAAAGAAAGTGTGGTAGTTATGTATAATTGAATATTATGGAGCCATAAAGATAAACAAAACCATGGACTTCACAGCAAATTAAGTGGAGTTGGTGACCATCATACTTTGTGATCTATCACAGAAACAAAGAACCGAATACCACATGTTCTCACTCATAAATAGCACCTGAACATTAATTGTATTAGCACAAAGGGAGGGACTGGCAGTTAATGGACACTGTCAGGGGAGGGAGCAATAGGGGACATGTAGCACCACAAAGGACACCTGGTCCTCGATAAAAATTGAAAGTCTGAACAATCACATAATTTTTTTTTTGTGAATACAAAAAGGCTACATGATATATGGGACAGTATCAAATGAACACACAATCTCATTTGGGAGTTGTAAAAAGGAGAAGAAATTTTAAAATGGCATAGAAAAATCTACTTAATAAAATAATTATTAAGTGATTCCTAAAAAAAATCTAAAAATTGAACTTCCATATGACCCAACAATCCCCCTTCTAAGAATAGACTCAGAAGAACTCAAAACATTCTACAAAAACAAAACAAAACAAAATGAAAAAGCCTGTGCATGCATGTTTATTGCAGCACTGTTCACAATAGCAAAAACATGGAACCAAGCATGCTGACCATCAAAAGTAGACTGGATAAAAATAAAGTGACACATATTCTTAATGGAATATTACACAGTCATAAAGTAGAACAAAACAACTTTGCAGTGAATTGAATAGATTTAGAGTCCGTAATACTCAGTGATCTATCACAGAAAAAAAGAACTGAGTACCACATGTTCTCACATATAAGTGGGCCCTGAAGAATTATTATAATACTATAAAAAGAGATTGGCAGTAGCAGGACACTGCCAAGGGAGAGAGGGGGGTATACTTCATCAATAAGGGTACATAATCTCAAACCAGGTGAAGTGGGGACTTAAGCCAGGCCCAAATTTTACATGTAAAACAACCATCTGCATACCTAATCCTGAATTGTACCCTACATCTTTAAAATAATTTTTTTTTTAAAAAGATATTGTATGTTGCATGTGGCTGGGAAAAAAAGATAGCATAGAATATAATACTCTTCTTGCAAAATTCAAAAATAATTATTTTAAAGAAGTATTACATAATACAATGAAATACAATTTTTTTTTAGAAAAACCTATTTAATTAAAATATATAAATTCTGCTCAATTCTTTGGTTAGAATAAAAATCTAGTTATAGGAAGTTCTATAAAACATAAATACATTCAACCCAAAAATATCCCTTTGGAACATTATAGTCAAACCAAAAAAATGTCAAAGTCAAAAATTCTAAAAACAACTGAGGGAAAATTACAAGTAACGCATTAGCAAGTCCCTGTCAGATTATAAGCAAATTTTCAGCAGAAAATTTACAAGTCAGGAGAAGATAGAATGATATATTAAAAATACTGAAAAAGAAAGAACTGCTATTGAATAATATGAGATTCAGCATAACTATTCTTTTAAAATTAAATATATATATATATATAGTTGGACAAGCAAAAAACTAAAAGAATGTATCACTACTAGATCAACCTTGCAAGAATTGCTTACATGGCCAGACTTGGTGGCTCAACCTGTAATCTCAGCACTTTGGGAGGCTGAGGCGAGTGAATTACCTGAGCCTGTGGGTTCAAGACCAGTCTGGGCAACTTGGTGAGACCTCGTCTCTAAAATAAATAAAAAATGAGTCAGTCATGGTAGCATCCACCTGTAGTTTGGCTAGTTGGAAGGCTTAGGTAGAAAGATCTCTGGAGCCTAGAAGGTTGATGCTGGGGTGACTGTGACCATTAGTGTACAACTGCACTCCAGCCTGGATGACAGAGTGAGACTCCAACTCAAAAAAAAAAAAAAGAAAGAATTGCTTACAGAACTTCTGTATTTAAAAATATGAGTGATCGCTACCATAAGGAAAATATGTTAAAGTATAAAACTTATTGGCACATCAGATATGCAAAAGAAAAAGAAAGAAAGAAAATGTCATTACTACAGAAAGTAACCAATCAATAAGGGTACATAATCTCAAACCAGGTGAAGTGGGGACTGAAGTCAGGCCCAAATTTTACCTTTAAAATTACCATCTGTATACACAATCCTCAATTGTACTCCACATCTTTAAAATAAATAAATAACAAAAAGATAAATAATTGTAATAAAAAGATAAATAAGTAGAAAAAAGGAGAAATAGATATACAAAGCAATTAGAAATAAATTAACAAAATGATGGGAGTAAGTCATAACATATCAATAATAATCTTGAATGCAAATGTTTGAAATTTCCCATTTAAATCTACAAGGAACTCAAACGTGCCAAAAGGAAAAAAATAAACAGCCTCATTAAAAAGGAGGCAGCTGGGCTCAGTGGCTCAGCCTGTAATCCCACGCCTTTGGGAGGTTGAGGTGAGTGGATTGCCTGAGCCTGCGGGTTCAATACCCACCTGGGCAACTTGGCAAGACCTCATCTCTACAATAAATCAAAAATGAGCCGGGCGTGGTAGCGCATGCCTGTAATTTCAGGTAATTGGAAGGCTGAGGTGGAAGGATCACCAGAGCCCAGCAGGTCGAGGCTGCGGTGGCCAGGAGTAGCCACTGCACTCCAGTTTGGGTGACAAAGTGAGACTCCAACTAAAAAAAAATAATAATAAAAAGGGGGCAAAAATGCATGAATAGACACTTCTCAAAAGAAGATATACCCGCAGCCAACAGACACATAAAAATGTGCTCAGCCTCACTAATCATCAGAGAAATGCAAATCAAAACCACATTAAGATACCACCTAGTCCTAGGAAGAATGGCCATCATTAATAAAACAAAAAAAGAGATGCTGGTGAGGATACAGAGAAAAAGAAATGCCTCTACACTGCTGGTGGGAATGCAAACTAGTGCAACCTCTTTGGAAGACAGTGTGGTGAATTCTGAAAGAACTAAAAATTGACCTTCTATATGATTAAGCAATCCGCCTATTGAGAATATACCTGCAGGAACTCAAATCATTCTACAAAAAAGATATCTATACACACCTGTTTGTTGCAGCTCTATTCATAATAGCAAAAACATGGAACCAACCACACTGCCCACTGAAGCTGAACTGGATTTAAAAAGTGTGGTACATATACACAATGGAATATCATGCAGCTATAAAAAAGGATGAACATATGAATTTTGCAGCAACTTGGATGGATTTAGCGTCTATCATACTCAGTGATCTATCACAGAAACAAAGAATAGACTACCATGTGTTCTCACTCCTAAGCAGATCTTGGACAATTATCATAACACTATAAGAAAGGGATTGACTGTAGTGGGAACCTGCCAGGGGAGGGGGCTGGGATTGGCAGTTGAGGAAAACTGCCAGGGAAAGGAGGACACCCCTCATCCCCAAAGGTACCTGTATAATGAACATGTGTATACCTGAATTGTACGCCATATCTTTAAAAGAAAACAGAATGCTAAAAAAAGATATACATTTGCAGAATGGATTAAAAAATAAAAAATATTCAACTATATGCTGCCCACAAGAAATTCACTTCACCCATGTAGACCGAAAACTGTAAGCAAATGAATGAAAAGAGATATTCACCACAGTGGAAACCCAAACTATAAGAGATTAGCTATATTTATATAAGATAAAATAAATGAAAAGTCATAAAACATAAAAAGACAAAGAAGATAAGTATATATTGATAACTGTATCAAGTTACCAAGAGAACATAACAATTATATGCATATTTTCACCTAACACAGAGTATCAAATATATATAAAAAGATACTGTTAGATCTATAAAGAGAGATCAATCCAACACAATAATATTGGGAAGTACAATATCCCACTTTCAGTAATGGCAAGATCCTCCAGACAATCAACAAGAAAACATTAGACTTAAACTTCACTGTAGATTGACAGGATCTAACAGCTATTTGCAGACTATTTCAGTCATCAACTACAGAATCCAAACTATTTTTATCAACATATACAACATTCCTCAGTGTAGATCAGATGTTAGGCCTCAAAATATGTCTCTAAAAAGTATTATACCTCAAAATCATATCAAATATCATTTTAGATCACAATAGAATAAAACTAGAAATCAATCACAAAATGAACTATGAAAACTGTACAAACACATTGAAATAAAGCAACCTGTTTATGAATTACAAATTGGTCAGTGAAGGAATTGAGAAAATAATAAAAATTTCTTGAAACAAATAAAAATCACAGCACCATATACCAAAACAAGTGGAACACACCAAAAGCAGTACCAAAAGTAATGATTGTAAGAACCTACATAAAAAAGTACAAAAAATTCAAATAGAAAACCTAATAATGCACCTCAAAGAACTAAAAAAGCAAGGACAAGTTAATTCCCAAATTAATAAAAGATACAAAAGAATAAAGATCAAAGAACGATTACAAAAAAGAATAATAAACAGGAAGTGATTGCTGGCTCTAGGCTCTGCCTCACTCCTGCTGCACTTGGCCGGACACTGGCAGCAAAGCCTGCAGAGGAAGTAGTGAAAGAACCCAGATGCAGAGCACCACTGGAGAAGACAAAATAGGTACTCTGCCACCATCTTGAAAACTGGGCAGGAAAGTGCTCTGGCTTGCTCACCACAGAGTAACAGACCTGATCTCCATGACCAGTAGATTAACTACTCAGGGACTGATCATGATCCAGAGGAAATATCCCAAAAGCACAAACTCCAGAGGGACAGGGCAAGTGCTGAACTTTAGGCTGTTCATGCCCTACCCTGATTTGCCCTTGAAACAAAGAATGTGAACAGAAAAAGATGAAGAAGACCCCCAAAAAAGATTAGTGGTGAGTTGGCGGCTGACCCAATGACCTCCCCCCCAGTTGTCCTCTGAACATCAGACCCACATGGCTGTGGCATGACAGAGAGGGACAAACTCAGGTGGAACTTATATGTCAGCAATGATAAGGGGACTCTACTCCAGGATAAGCCTGACTGGGGCACCCCCAGCCACTGGGGAAAATACAATCTTGTACCTTCCCACCTGAGGGGATACCCCAACCATACAAGAGTGGGAGGAGAGGACTGAAACCCAACCCACCCCCACTGCATCTTCATCCTTCCCTGAGACAGATACTGGGGAAACTGTAAATGAGGCCACAGCTCTGCAGGAGACAGCAGAGGGGCAGCTGAGAGGAATAATTACAGAACATGCCACAAGAGGGCAGGTTGTTTTATTTTATTGATTGATTGATTGTTTTCCTTTGTGAATGAATGTGTGTATTTTAGGGTTTGATCTGCATTTTATCTACCACTTTTTTGTCTCTTTCTTCTTTTTTCTTTCTTTCATCTTTTGTTTTTGTTTTTTGTTTATATGTGTACATGAATAATTGAGTTTTCAACTTTCAGTTTCTTTGTTTTTTGGTTTTCTTTTTTTAATATAATGTGGGTGTGAATGAGTGTGAAGAGTCAGTCTAGATTCCTTTTTTTATCTTTTCTTTTTTTCTTCTCATTTTGTTCTGTGGAATGTGTCTGCTTGCACACATGCATATGTGTGTGTTCAGTTTTGCAAGTTTTTTTTCTTTTTTCTTCAGTTTGTTTAGTTTTTTGTTGTATGTGTGTGTTTTGTTACTTTTTGCTTTAGTTTCTGCTTTTTTCCCCTTTGTTTATTTACTTTATTTTTGCCCATCTTATTTCATTCTTCTTTTCTCTGTTCCCCTTATTGCTGTTACTGTATCCTGGACTTAGGAAGTACACACACATATCCATTGCATTATCATATAGAGAAGTGGTGGAGGAATGGGTCTCAGGGATCCCATACCACAATCAGTGGACATTGTGATTTGCAAGTAGTTTCAGAATACTAGCTCCTTATCCTCCACCTTATTTGAATCTCAAAACTATAAGAGACAGCAAAGCTTCCCACCCACAACACAGTTTTAAAATAGAACAAAATCAGAGCCCCATTAGGAGCTCTAAATTCATTCTATTTTAAAACAGGGTTAAATAAATAAATAAAACAGGGCTGTAAGTGGGAACCTTTGCTGAAGACCAGAGAGCCAAGCAAGCATCTGAGATGACAACCTCTCCCACTGCCACTAAATAATGGAATTAAACACAAAAGAAGGAGATCTGTCACAAATGAGGAAAAATCAACAGAACAACACAGGTAAATCTCAGAGTACCAAAAAGAAAATGCCTGAAAATTCAGACCTGAGAGGAAAAACAATGGAAGTCACCAACAACTGGCCCCAGAATACAACAGGGATTAAGGAATGGATGGAAAGAGTGAATAAGACTCAAGAAAGACAAGATGCAACACCAAAAGAACTTGTAACAGAGATTTTGGTCATAAAAAATTCATCAAGGATGTAAATAACAAGGTGACAAGTATGAATCAATCAAGCAGAAGAAATAATATTAGAACATAAAGACCAAAACATGGAATTATGTTGATCTGTAAAAAGCTTAGAAAGAAAACTCAGAAAGAAAGAACATAGCCTCCAAAAGATGTGCAATTATACCAACCTATGCTTGATTGGTATCCCAGAATAAGAAAGGGAAATGGAGAATACCTTGGAGCAAGTATTCCAGGAGGTTATCCAAGAAAACATCTCCCATCTCTCCAGAGATGTGACCATCCAAACTTAAGGGACAAGAGGACTCCCAGAAGACATCAAATGAGAAGACCAACTCCTAGACACATAGTAACTTGCCTACACAAAGTAGGCACAAGAGAAAAAATCCTACGGAGCAAGAGGGAAAGGTCAGACTACCCAATAGGAAAAAACAATCAGAATAGTAGCAAACCTATCAGCAGAAACACCACAAGGTAGAAGGAACAGGAGTCCAATATTCAAAGTCCTCAAAGATAAACCATTTTAACCAAACCAAGAATTTCATACCCAGCCAAGCTCAACTTCATCAGTGATGGGGAAATAAAATCCTTTTGAGACACCCATTCCCTGAGAAATTATGCCGCTTCTAGACCAACTCTACAGGAGACACTTAAAAAGGTATTAAGCACGGCAGAAATTAAAAAAAAAAGAACGACCGTGCACTTCCCAAGAGAACAAGAGAACACAGAATAAACAGAGAATACATTGAGACTACAACCTTTAAAACACACACATACATCAACCCCAAAGGTTAAAAGAAAACAAGCAAAGAATAACCTTTATAAGAACCTCATGATGAGATAACCAATCACATTTGAATAATCAGCCAGAATGGACTAAATGCATCACTGAAAAGACACAGAATGACAAACTGGATAAAAACCATGACTCAAAAATTTGTTGTATGAAATTAATCTCACCACAAGAGATGCATACATATTTAAAGTTAGAGGATAGAAAATGAATTTCCAGATGAAAGGATCAAAAAAATAATAATAATGCTGGAGAAGTTGCAATCTCAATATCTGACAAAACAACCTTTAAGCTATCAAAAAATTTCTAAAAAGATATGGAAGGACACTACATAATGATAAAAGTTTTTATTTATCAAGAAGAAATATCCATCCTAAACATACATGCATGCAACACAGGAGCACCAGTGCTTATAAAACTAGTAAATAAACTAAACAAAGATATTAACTCTAACACTATTATAGCTGGGGACTTAAATACTCCACTAACAGTCTTAGATCATTGAGTCAAAAAAAAAAATCGAAAAGAGATCCAGAACCTCAACTTGACATTTTACCAAATGAACTTAATATATACTTACAGAATACTCCAACCAAAACCACAGAATATACATTCTACCCATCACCACACAGAATATACTTCCAAGATTGATCACATCCTCAGCCATAAATCAAGCATAAACAAATTTCATAAGATCAAAATACTTCCATGCACCTTCTCAGACCACAGTGGAATAAAAATAAATATCAATACAACAAAATTACCCCAAACCCACAAAGACAGGAACACTAGACAGCATGATGCTGAATGCCTACTGGGTCAACACAGAAATCAAAACAGATATTAAATATTCCTGGAAACTAAAGAGAATGAAGAAACATATTATCAAAAATCTGGGATGTAATGAAAGCAGTATTAAAAGGGGAGTTTCTAACTCTTTGAACACACATCAAAAAGAAAAAAAAAGGAAAGATCACATTAAAAAAAAAAAAAAGGAAAGTCTAACAAATCACCAAGGGAGCTAGAAAGACAAGACCACCAAAACCTTAACTTTAGCAGAAGATTCCAGATCACCAAAGTAAAAGCCCAAATAGAGGACATGGAAGGAAAAAAAAAAAAAAATCACTGAAAAAATTCACAAAACAAAAGCCTAGTTCTTTGAAAGAATAAACAAGACTGATGGACCCCTAGCAAGAATGACCTAGAAAAAGAGACAGAAAGTGCAAATAAACAGAATCAGAAATGCAAAAGGCCAATTAACAACTGACTCTGAAGAAATACAAAAGGTTATCTGAGATTACTATGCACACCTGTATGGAAAAAACTTGATAACCTAAATGAAATGGAGGACTTTTTGACATCATTTAACCTCCCAAGGTTGAGACAAAAAGATATCTAGACATTAAATAGACCAATAACAACCCATGAAATTTACTCCATCATAAGAACACTACCTACAAATAAAAGCCCTGGACCAGATGACTTTCCAGCAGAATTCTCCAAAACATAAAGGAGGAGCTAAAATCAATCCTATTGAAAGTATTCCAGGTAATTGAAAATGATGGAATTCTCCCCAAATCATTTTACAAAACATCACACTGATACCCAAACTGGGTAACAATCCAAGAAAAACATAACTACAAACCAATATTCCTGATTAAGATAGATCCAAATATTTTCAGCAAGATTCTAACAAATTTTATCAAACAACACATCTCAAAAATCATCTACCATGCCTACTAAGTAGGCTCCATCCCTGGGATGTAGGGCTGAATCAACATCTGCAAGACCAAAATTGTAATTAAATACATCAACAGATATAAAAACAAGAACCACATGATTGTATTATTACATGCATAAAAAGCTTTTGATAAAATCCAGCATCACTTTGATAACAACCTTTGAACACCTAGGCACAGAAAGAACATACTTCAAAACAGTAAGTGCCATCTACAGTAAACCCACATAAGGCATATTGTTAAATGGAAAGAAACTGGAAGCATTTCCCCTGAAAACTGAACACGACACTATGCACAATCACCTCTCCTGTTCAACATTGTGTTGGAAGTCCTAGCTAGAGCAATTAGAGAAGAGAAGGAAGCCAGGGGTATCCAAATAGGAATAGAAGAAGTTATGTCTCTTTGCTGATAATATAATCCTATACAACCAAAATCCACCTGAGTCTGTCAAAAAAATCTCCTTGCACTGAGAAAGGACATTGGCAAAGTCTCAGGGTACAAAATAAATGTGTAAAAGACAATTGCATTCTTATACATTAATAACAAACAGGCAGAAAACCAAATAAAAAGAATAATTTCATTCACAATAGCCCCCCAAAAATGAAATACCTCCATATCATCCTAACCAGAGAACTGAAAGAACTTTACAATGAAAATAGCAAATCTCTTCTCAGAGAAATCCAAGAAGATACAAACCAATGGAAAAATACTCCATGCTCATGGATAGGAATAGTCAACATTGTCAAGATGTTCATTCAACCAAAGGCAATATACACATTCAACACAGTACCCATTAAATTACCAGCATCGTTCTTCTCAGACCTGGAAATGACAATGTAGAAATTCATATGGAAACATAAATGAGCACGGATAGTCAAAACAATCCTTAGAAAAAGAAACAAAGTGGGAAGTATCGTACTTCCAGGCTTTAAACTTCACTATAAGGCTACAATAATCAAAACAGCCTGGTATTGGTACAAGAATAGGCATAGATACCAATGGAACAGTATTGATATTCTGGAAGCAAATCCTCAATTGCTCAACCAACTAATCTTCAAAATAGTTTTCACCAACAACCGCTGAAGAAAGGATAACCTATTTAGTAAATTGTGATGGGAAATCTGACTGACCACATGCGGAAGATTGTATCACCATACAAAAACGTCAAATCTAAATGGATCAATGACCTAAACTTAAAATCTCAAACTATAAGAAATTTAGGAAACACAGAAGACACCCTTCCAGAAATCAGA